>CM019701.1:21921886-22521886 GCA_009760885.1 Achatina immaculata
TTTCTAATGTAGTAAGTTTCTCTCTCTCTCTCTCTCGTTATTACTTCCTTCCTACGCCTTAATTGTTATTTTCTAATGTAATAAGTTTCTCTCTCTCTCTCTCTCTCTCTCTCTCTCTCTATAGTTATTACTTACCTCCTACACCTTAACTGTTATTTTCTAATGTAGTAAGTTTCTCTCTCTCTCCTCTCTCTCTCTCTCTCTCTCTCTAGTTATTACTTCCTTCCTACGCCTTAACTGTTATTTTCTAATGTAGTAAGTTTCTCTCTCTCTCTCGTTATTACTTCCTTCCTACGCCTTAACTGTTATTTTCTAATGTAGTAAGTTTCTCTCTGTCTCTCTCTTTCTCTCTCTCTCTCTCTCGTTATTACTTCCTTCCTACGCCTTAACTGTTATTTTCTAATGTAGTAAGTTTCTCTCTGTCTCTATCTTTCTCTCTCTCTCTCTCTCTCTCTAGGTATTACTTCCCTCCTACACCTTAACTATTATTTTCTAATGTAGTAAATTTCTCTCTCTCTTTCTCTCTCTCTCTCTCTCTCTCTCTCTCTCTAGTTATTACTTACCTCCTACACCTTAACTGTTATTTTCTAATGTAGTAAATTCTCTCTCTCTCTTTCTCTCTCTCTCTCTCTCTCTCTCTCTCTCTCTAGTTATTACTTCCCTCCTACACCTTAACTGTTATTTTCTAATGTAGTAAATTTCTCTCTCTCTCTCTCTTTCTCTCTCTCTCTCTCTCTCTAGATATTACTTCCCTCCTACACCTTAACTATTATTTTCTAATGTAGTAAGTTTTTTTCTCTCTCTCTAGTTATTACTCCCCTCCTACCTGCCTTCCATTCCAATTTCCTCCTTAGCGTAATTGTTGAAGTTTATCATTATGTGACATTTATCAGAGTAAGATCTTCTTCTTATTATTATTATTGAAACTTGTGTCTCTTGCAGCCGATGCGGTGAAAATGTTGAGGCACAGCGTCGTGTCGGCTCGGGAGTGGGTCATGACAGTTTTTCAGTTCCAGAGTGGATCTAAAAGGGCAGACTCCAGCACCATGGTGACTACGACGATCCCTGCCCTGTTATCCGGGCTGGGCCTGTTATCGGGGATACATTAGGAGAGTTAGGACACGGTCTTTGTCAGCTATGGGTCTCCTGCACTGACACCAGCATGTCAGCTGTGGGTCTCCAACATTGACACCACCATGTCAGCTATAGGTCTCCAGCACTGACACCAGCATGTCAGCTATGGGTCTCCAGCACTGACACCACCATGTCAGTTGTGGGTCGCTGACTGCCAAACGGAGAGCGTCTTTACGAAAATCGGCAAAAGTCTTATCACATGATCATCAAGAGAGACAAGAAAAAGAAAATGAGTTTTTTTTTTAACTGTAATAATATAGGATAGGTAATTTGTAATTAAAATAGTAGTCTCCCCTGTAGAGAGTTAATTTTTTTTTATATTTATAAGCATGCGCAGCGGGAAAATCTATTGTAAAGCTCCCACGTATTTGTACCCATAGTGAACAAAATTGGAAGAGACGCACAGAAATAGGAGACAAAAAGAAAAAAAAAGGGATTAAAGACCAGGAAAGAAAGGGGTTCCGGAAATGTGGGCACGCAAGTTTTTTTTTTTTTTTTCTTCAGTATTTTAGTTGGGCTGTCGAAATAGTAGAATGTAGATTGCGGTCTGTCCTTTGTGGTAATGCTTAGTATAGGTTAAATTTGTCCTTTTTAAGGACACTTTCTTCTGAATTAAGTTTTTGAGAGAGTATGTGCTATTATCTGTTGTAGAAGCAAAAATATCCTTCAACACCTTGTTCGTGTGAAAGGTTGTTCCATGGCGACGTCAAGTCGCCCGGACACTGTTTCATGTATTTGTAAACTCCATCAGTCTTTCCACGCCACTTCCATTTGACAACATTCACCAACAAATATGGTCGCATCAATAAATCTGTTCTGTTGTAACGTCCAGAGTTGGGTGATTATTGACTTGTGTTTTGTGTCGCAGCTGTGGAGTTGGAATGATCAGTTAATTTTATTTATGTAGTTCACAAGTCGTATATGAACTCTGTTTAGTGATCCTGGGTTACTGAAGTTGCATAGAGCGTATCAATGCAACGAAGTGAGGCCAGTGTAACAACTTCATGATGTCACAGAAGTTCCCCCAAAACGTTCATGGCACTCTACAGCCATCAGCATAAAGAACAGCACGTTCAATCGTTGAAACAGCATGGAGCATTGCTAAAAATACCAGGACACCATTTCAGTGGTGGAAACGAAACAAACACTACCAGATCAAGTCAAAAGGTTGTATACATTGTTAACTGAGCCGTGCAAAAGAAAATAATATTCCTCTTTAATACATCAGGAGATGAAAATGTAGGTCAGTGGCACAGTC
Source organism: Achatina immaculata (assembly GCA_009760885.1). NCBI lineage: Eukaryota > Metazoa > Mollusca > Gastropoda > Stylommatophora > Achatinidae > Lissachatina > Lissachatina immaculata. Next base: position 21,924,279 of record CM019701.1, read on the forward strand.
TGGGACGCGTCCCAGGTCTCCGGGTCAAATTAAAGTTGAAAGAAAAACCGGATAAGAAAAGAAACACTATAAAGAATGTGTCAAACAATGAAGAAAACCCTTTTACAAGAGAAGATGAAATAGATAATGAAAGTAAGGAAGTGAATCAGACAAAGTCTGTTTGTAGCCACAAAAACGTGGCAGATATCTATAGTGAATCTCCAGGTTACATCTCTCTTACCTTGACAGTGTACAATATGGAGCTGTGTTCTACTTATTTTTTGTAGGTTCATTTATAACTAGTTTGTTTTCGTCCGGCACTCATCCCTTTACCTTTTCCATTGAGCTCGGTCATTTTCCAGGAAAGAGGAAACAAAGAGGACATAGAAACACCCGGCAAATGAGTCTTGAAACAGAGATAAAAAAAAAAGATGGACTACGTCAAGACTGAGGTAGGAGTAACAGCTCAGGATAGAAATACATGGAGAGCCATCGTTGATGAGCAATGTCCCAGAAATGTTTAAAGATTGCGAGGAAGGAACTCATTATGACTCTTAAAATGTGTACAAAAAAAAAATTTAATTGACTGTTCTAATGTTTTTTTCTTCTTTTTTCTACTATTCAAAAATTTGTTCTTAGGATAATTTTTTTCTATTTTCAACCCTGTTAACGAAAATACTTTCCATCTTCCTGCAGATTCGCATTTTATAAGATTCCAGTTCTGTTGTTCTTGTTTGAACACAATGTTCGATTCGTTAAAGTTATGTAAATATTTTTTTACAAGGTATTAACTGACTTTGCTAATCCGATGGTACCGCGTTCAAGATCCAACAGTAAGGATTTTTTTTTTTGTTGGTTGGTGCACACCAAAAAGGGCTTCGATGTCCACCCAGGCTCTAAAATTGGGTACCACGGCATTCTGGGAAGGCAGCTGTGACCAGGCGTGGTACAGACTGCCATGTGCCGATGGTGTAGGAAATGCGGGTCTAACACGGTATCCCCAGTTTACTTTAATGGCCTGGAAACGAGGATTTTACATTTACCTGTTAACTAGTCAACACAGTTAGTGAGTAAAGTCTGAATTTTGATGTCAAGACAAACTATAAAATAAATGTTGAATTACTCCATTTACATTTTGTACCAACATAACTTGAGAACTTAAACAGTTTCGCTTGTTTGAAAACTTAAATAAATTTCGTTTGTCACATCTAATACCAGGTCCTCCTAAGCTGTATCGCTAAAAGGCACTTCGAAGTGCAATGGCAATTGGAAGATCGTGTGTTCAATTCTAGGACAGGACAGAAAAAAAAACTCACAAGACATCTGGGAATCATAACCCAGAAGCGTCCCCCCCCCCCTTTTTCACCCATTTAGAGTGTCAGGAGTTTAAAAGGACCGAAACACTTGTCTGAGGGGGGAGGGGGATACTTCCTCTGATGATCTGAAGGAGTTGTGTTGTTGTCCGGCTTTCTACAGTGGAGAGTCTCCAGCATGCATGCATATAAATCTACATAACAATTCCACTAACATAAACTGCATTTACAGATTAACATTAGCGTTAGTCTCATGACGAACATTTCAACAACAACAACAACAACAAATGGAACAGACACTTTTAATCAAACAAGAAACACCCACAAAACATGCCTCTTTTTTTCGGCATTTTGAAGAGTGGTAAACAGTTTGATCAAACATGAGTTGAAACAGCTATTTTCGAGCTAAGAAACGACTGAAACTATTGTAAAGTCAATTCTTTGTAGATTTCTGTGTCGGATAATAAATCTATGCGAGCTGTTAAAAAAGGAAAGCCCAAAAGCTTTCAGAATCGGAAGAATAAGAAGTCTTTCATTACTTTTATTTGTTTTTGTAGATCCCTTTTATTTTTGTTACGAAAGTTAAGTTTTTTTTTTATTTCCCTTTGGAGAATGTTCCTAAAAGGAGAAAGAAATTCTGTAACAAAAAATCAGGTGTCAAATTCAGATTGTGGCTGTCAGTAAACTGATGAAAAAAGTTACAAAATAGCGCAAGATTATGAGAGAAGGCTAACATAATAGGCTATTGTAAAAATAAACAAAGGGATGTGCTTAGTGCAAGGAGGTGGGGTGGGGTGGGGTGATACACGCTTAACAGGTTCGTGTTTTCGGCGGTGAACTAAAGTTTTAATGGTTCATTTCCCCCCTTTTTAACTATATTTTAGAAGAAAAAAATCTTTGTTAAATAGATTACCGTTATTGACCTTCATTTTAAGGTCAAAGGTCATAGTGTTAGATTAATGTGCTAGTAAAATAGACTACCTTTATTGGCCTTGATTTTATGGTCAAAGGTCATAGGGGTAGATTAATGTGCTAGAGCAAAGTGTGTATTATTAGTATGTACCGACCAACTTCAAGCGTGAGAGAAATAAGCGAATGGAAATGGATAGAACCACCAGACTTCTGTAGGAAATGCAACCACCGAACCACGAGAGGGAATCACAGTACGAAGTCATCAACCTTCCCTCTAGTTGTGGACGGTAGCTGAGCAGTACATATATATATATATATATAATATCCTTCCCGTGCCGTTAAACGTCACATAGGGCTCGCAAAGTAGTTCGCCAATTTTTCCTGTGTTCGGCGAGTCTTTTAACCTCATCATAGGATTTTATACCTGTTAATTTGTCTTCTCTTAACAATGTCCTCTTCAGACTTTCACGCTGTCTGCCACTTTTTCTTCGGCCTGTTGTGTTCCACTTGATAACTTTTTTTGGGATTCTCTGATCATTTCTTCTCATCACGTGACCAACATATGTCCATCTCCTTTTCCTAATCACCCATGAGACTGGTGGTTGTTCAGTCATCTGTCTTATATATATATATATATATATATATATATATGTATGTATATATATATGTATATATATATATATGAAAGAACAAGGCTTTCGCACAGTAAAGTAACAAAGCACAGAATTGTGCGGTTAGACTGTGAAAAAAAATCACAAACAGAGCACTTTTAGACATTAGATAAAGAAAACTGACAGCAGAATTATCTCCGATTGACATGTTAGCGTCAAGATTGACAAACCATAGCTGGCTAAGACCCTATTGTATCCCCAGTAACAGATCTGCCCCGGCTAACGGGACAGGGATCGCTATAGCCTTCATGGTGGTGGAGTCTGTTAAAGAAGTATTGCATCAGATCAGACAAGTGCCATGCAGTTAGGCGTAGGCGGTCATCTTTCTCCGTCTCGCTCGATCCTGTGTGTCTCAGATCAATTCAGTTATTGTTTTCACACCAAACCAAGTAGTCAGGTCATCTAGGTATGTATGTCTTCTTCACCCTCTCTGTTTTTTTTAGCTACTTACCTTTCCAGTCACGACCAGTTTTTCGAGACCTTCATGTCTGCTGATGTTTCCGAGAAACTTTGATTGTCTCTTTCTTATATAATGGCACCAGTCTGAGATATTCTTTAGCCTGCTGTAATACTTCTTCATTTGTCTTTCTGGCTGTCCATGGTATGCAAAGCATCCTTCTTAGGGACCACATTTCAGCAGTCTTTATTCTTAGTTCTAACTGTTTAATCGTGGTCCATGTTTCACGTGCATAAAATGGTATAGGCTCTGTATGTCTCTCTCTCTCTCTCTGTCTCTCTCTCTGTCTCTCTCTTGTACTAAATCAAGTGTGTGGGAAGAATGAAAGATGGAGTGATGAAGGGCAGAATGTAAGACGGGCCTGCTTGCCCAATTCTTTACCCTTTAAAAATAAAGATTATTCATTCATTCATTCATTCATTCTCTCTGAACCTCAGGGGTTTTCGACAAACGCCTGTCCTTTGCCTTTTTTTCCGCTCTTGTCAAAGTGAGCCCTCTGTTGCTCAACATCCTCTCTGTTGTTCTTCTCCATGTCTGCAGGTTCTATATAGCTTCTTAGAACTCTCTCTCTTGTTTATAATGACTTCAATAATTTCAAATTATTGCATACCCACCCCCCTTCGCATTTTAACTCTACTCACGAACTGAAAAAGAAATAGTTGCCATAACTCATTCCCAGACGGACACTCTGCTGTTTCAGCACTTTCACTGCATCGGCTGCAAAGAGCACAAACTCTCAGTTCCAGGGAGATAGAAGAAGAAGAAGAAGAAAAAGTCTCCATCCTCATTAAAGTCAGCCTCATTTTCTTTTCCTAAGTGCTCAAACGATGGCAGCTTCCTCAGTATCTGAAGATATACAAGAACAAGTTGATGTTTTTTTCATGAAGTTCATTTAGTACAGTGCAAGGTGTACTGAAATCTTCCTTATCACGCGTGCTCCTATTTCTATATATGACTGCACACAGTTCCTACGACCACGCTAGAGTACTTGTTTTGGACTTGTTTTTATTTTCAAGTCACTTGAAAGGAATGCCCGTTTCATTTGCCGATACAGGCAAAACTGATAAGGCTAGTACCGGTAGCACTCTTCGACTTTGTAGTTAGACTAGCCTGTTTCCGATAGCCAAGATAAGACAACAATCCACAATGTCGTACAAAAAGCAACATAACTAAGCCAATAATATACTATTTAGTGTAGCCAGTTTCCGGAGTTTTACAGCCGGAAAAACAAAAAACAAAAAAAAAAAAAAATTGTCGTAAAAGGATCTGAGTTCAAGCAAGTGGCACGGGGTGCAATAAAGTCAACAATTTTTTTTCGTAGAAGTCGAAAAGTAGTCTCATTTTGACGACGTTTCTCAAGTAATGGCTGTTTTTACAGACCGTCATTAACTTGACACTGGTGTATTTAGTGCACTATACACTGTCTGGTTAAGAAATGTTCTTAAGTTGTCGCTCTTCTTGATTATAAATTTTGTTAAGGTGCGATCCAGTCTTCTGTGTATTACAAATTAGAATGTAGCATAGAAACTAAGCTCAACTTTTAGATAGAAGATTCCTTTTTGTTTTTTTAATAAGAGGCGTTTAATTAATTAATTTCTTTTTTTTTCTCTGTAGCTGTTGGTCCTTTTAAACGTAGACTGTGAGTTGACTACATAAACTTTGTTAAAGACCTGGAAATAACCCAAAGATATGAATTTCTCGGCAGATTTCGTGCGCATAAGGAAAACGGCGAACCATGCCCAGGTAGCTAGTCTGTCGAAACAAGTCACTGCTCTAACAAAGTGGGATACGGTATTGGCCACGTCCGCAGGTTGGCTGTCTTCGAATACGATGCTACGCTTGTCTCTATCAGGTTTGCTGGCTCTAACAACTGTGCCAGTATTGCCTAGATCAGGCTCTCTGGCTCCTATAACCGTGTCAGTATTGTCTAGATCAGGTTTGCTTGCTTCAGTAACCGTGCCAGTATTGACTGATTGATTGATATTTATTTCAAAAGGGTTAAGAATTGGGCACACAGGCCTGTCTGACATTCTGCCCTTTATCATACATCTTTCACTCTATTCTAGACATTCTACAAATATGCTGTTCATGTAACAAACATAATTAACATTGAAGCTGAGAGACATAAAATAAAACATAACATTTACGTTTCGCTCTAAACATTCACTCAGTACAAAAGTAACTATATACATATATAAATGACTATCTACTAAACAAAATTTTCGGGACTATTCAGAAACAATTGTTTTCTAGTATTGACTAGATGAGGCTTGCTGGCTCCAAGAACCTTTGTCAATATTGTCTGTATCAGGTTTTCTGGGTCCAGTAACCGTGCCAATATTGTCTAGATGAGGCTTGCTGGCTTCTATAACAACGCTAGTATTGACTAGATGAGGTTTGTTGACTCCTATAACCGTAACAGAACACGCGAGTTTAAAGGGCTGAAACGCTTGCCTGTAAGAATACTTCTCTGTTGATCTGATGAGTTGCTTCTCTCACTACATCAGAGAATTTCCTGTTCAATCAGCTTAAAACTAGGACACTTCTTCTTCTTCTTCTTCTATCTCCATGGAACTGAGAGTTAGAGTTCGTTGCAGCCGATGCTGTAATGATGTTGAAGCACAGCATCGAGTCGGCTTGGGGGCTGATCATGGTTGCTAATTTTCTTTCAGCCCTCGAGTGCAGTATTTCTTTAGCAGACTCCACCATCATGGGGATTATGGCGATCCCTGTCCTGTTAGCCAGACTAGGCCTGCTACTGGGGGTGCAAACAGAGAGGTGGCACGGGTCTTGGTCACCTATAGTTCACTAACTCCTGACGAAAACTTGTCAATGGTTGCCAGATCATGCAGCGTTTTTACTTCCTAGACAGAGCCTCTCCTCGACTTTTGCTAGAGTGAAGGTGCCGAGCTAATATGATCGTGTCTCTAATGCTGCAACCCTGTGTGGACGATACACGCTTGGATCGAAGGGTGTACGACCTTGATCGAAGCCTCATCGTCCACGTGATTCGGTAGGTGGTTTCAGGGGGAGGGGTATACATTTAACATTGGTTTGATCAGATTATATAGAACCAATGGCCGGGTGATGTCTTGTTTAGTTGTGCTTATGGATGTGCTGTAAATTCCTGGCGATCGTTAGTTATATTCTGCGCGTGCTCACCTCATGTGGTGTAGATTATGTAGTTGTGCAGTAAGCTGTGATGTAGGGTTCGTGTCATTTCGGGTAAGAAGATAATTTGTGTCTGATTTCATTGTGATTTTTTCTTCTGTTTATTGAACTGGTAACATGTATGCTTTTGTATTATGCTTTTTCATGTAGATTGACCATGTGTTTGCATCAATGCAGGTGCTGCTGATGTAGGTAATGGCAGCAGTGGGTGCGGAGATGAAAGTGCAATGGCACATTTAGTCGTGGTAAGTGCCACGGGTAGGGCACAGTGAGCTGAGGGCCCCAGGTAAATATAGTAACAATGTAAATATTGCAGACCTGAGAAGTTTCATTATTAACTGATATTATGCTTGACTTAATTTGTATTTTCATTGATTGTTCCTCACATTGTTTTGCCTTTATTGATGAATAATGTCTTAACGTCATGTTGATTGTCAGTGCCAGTTGTTTGTGGTTGTTGGGTTCACTGTGAGATTAAAATTGTTGTATTATTGAATTCAGACTTCGTGATTTTTACTGCATGCCAGTGTATTGTTGTGTTGAATGAATGCTTGAGGATTTAGGCAAAATTAGCATACAATATACCAAGGAGGGGAGAACCTGGGTTGGCGGTCATGATGGAGCAGCTAGATTGACCTCGAGTACGGTAGCACATTTGCCAAGGGAAATGTTAGTCTGTAAACCATCTTGAGAAGATATTCCCCCCCCCCCCCAGTTAAAAAATATAAACTTGCACCAACATGTTTTACACCTGCTTCCTACTGCTGGCAAAAGCTGGCCACCTGTAAGTAACAGGACATACCAGCTGTTAGTACATTAACGGAAACTAATGCTCCTCTGACAGCATGGACTACATACGTATACAGAAGTTACACAGGGTAAACCAACTGAACGGGAATCCCAAGTGTGCACCATTCATTCATTTTCGTCCATGTGCATGTCCCTTGCGGAACTTTGCCTCCCAAACAGCACTCCTATAGGCCTCTCGGTTGTGAGCAAGATGGCCTGCCGCTGATGCATCCATTTGCAGATCACCAACGATGTCTTGCAGCCATCTTCATTTTGGTCTTCCTCTCTTTCTTTTTCCCATTATGTACCCTTCCAATACGGTCTTCTCTAGATTATCATGACGTTTAATGTGTCCAAAATATTTAAGTTTTCTCTCTTTAATCCTCTTTACTAGCCAGCCTTCTTCAATATTAAGCTCTTGTAGTACAGATATATTTATTCTTTTTTGTGTCCATGATATTTGAAGAAATCTTCTGTAGCATTTACATTCAAAGGCATTTATGTGTTTCTCAGCTGTTTTGTTAAGTGTCCAGGTCTCACATGCATATGTTGCGATGGGAAAGATCTTAATGCAAAGAAAACTAAATTGATGACAACTGACAAAACAAACAAGGCAGCTGAAATATATATCAATGAGGAAAAACTGGAAGAAATGGAGAGTTTTTAATATCTTGGATCACTACTAACTAATAATGGAGATACAATGAGAGAAATTAAAAGAAGGACATCTATCGCTCTTCAGAAAGTAAAACAACTAAAGAATCTGTGGAGAGGAGCAGACAGAACCACAAAAATAAGATTTTAAGTGTGCACCAATCAACCCAAATAAACATAATATAAGAAGGAAATGACAGTGACAACAGAGACTTAGAGAGTACACTTGGGGATATAGAAAGGAAGAAAGAACCCTTAGAGACGGACAGTTAGAAAAAAAGACGCGACTTGGAGACGGACAGTTAGAAGAAAAAGACGCGATTTAGAGACGGACAGTTAGAAGAAGAAAAAGACGCGACTTATAGACGGACAGTTAGAAGAAGAAAAAGACGCGACTTAGAGACGGACAGTTAGAAGAAGAAAAAGACGCGATTTAGAGACGGACAGTTAGAAGAAGAAAAAGACGCGACTTAGAGACGGACAGTTAGAAGAAAAAGACGCGACTTAGAGACGGACAGTTAGAAGAAGAAAAAGACGCGACTTAGAGACGGACAGTTAGAAGAAGACGCGACTTAGAGAGAGAAAGGACGCGACCGAGCGATGGACAACGAACAGACGGACTTCGGCATGTTGTTTTCCTACAAAAAATGTAAGATACTGCTACTGATGTTTCTGCTGATATCTGAAAGATGTTTAAACTATCGACTAGCAGCAGAGAAATCTTGGGCTTGAGAATGTTGACTGTTCGTTATTCATCGCCTGCAGATTGGCCACTCTTCTGTTTAAATGGTTAGCGTTCTGGTTGTGATTTGCCAGTTATAACGAAGACCCCACCACCACCATCTCCCCCCCTCCTCCGTCACTCCCGTTAAAGTCACGTCCAAGCATAGTGAGCAATGAAAGAGCTAAGGCTATGAGAAATAAAGCTACAGGCAAATATTTCTCCTATCATAAGCAATTCCATTGTTTTATTTTCACTTTATATGCACCAAAAGTTTCCAAATTAACGCTGTCAATAGCGTGTGATAATTCAATGTCTGTAAAATTGAAAATAATATTAATAATAACTGCATATATCTGGGGTTATTTTATTTCGTAGTCTTTGCTGGAGATCCAGTGTTAAGTTACTATATAAGTATTCAGTGTTAAAGAGGACGTTGTTAAGATAGGCCAGTTTAGTGGCCAAAACATCCTCTGATGAGGTCGAAAAGCTCGCCGAAAATAGGAAAACTTGGGCGAACTACCGTGGGAGCCCTATGTGACGTTTAGTCGCGCGGGAAGGATGTAAGAAGTAGAAATCAGAACTGACATGAAATTGTCATACAGATTTTGTTCAGAAATTCGTATTCTGAGTGTTTCCGGAATCAAACTAGAAGAACGAGGGGGGGGGGGGGGTGTAGATATCTATTTTGTTTGGCAAATGTCTAAAACGCAAGTCTTCAGCTACGTGCAATACACTTCAGTAGTTACTAGCTCTGGTTAATCCGTCTATTTCAGTCCAAATCAACGGCAATAATCCATAGGCGATGTTAGTGCAGTAGGCGTCACCTAATTTGCATGCCTCGTGATCTACAGTAAATTACCACAAGTATTTCAGAATCCAAATATATCCATACTACAAGAACTTAATATTGAAGAAGGCTGGCTAGTAAAGAGGATTAAACAGAGAAAGCTTAAACATTTTGGACACATTAAACGTCATGATAATCTAGAGAAGACCGTTTTAGAAGGGTACATAATGGGAAAAAGAAAGAGAGGAAGACCAAGGTGAAGATGGCTGCAATACATCGTTGATGATCTGCAAATGGATGCATCAGCAGCAGGCCATCTTGCTTACAACCGAGAGGCCTACAGGAGAGATGTTAGGGAGGCAAAGTTCCGCAAGAGACATGCAAATGACTGACTGACTGACTGACTCATACAGGTATGAAATTTTTCCAAAGTATGAGGATCCGTGGCCTGGAGTTTGAAACAGCCGGGGGTTCGCGGACCTTTGTTAATTGGGAACCACTGGTCTATACCATTTTCCATTTAGTAAGACACTTAAAACATATTTAGCTTGTATAGTAACACTGAATATTTGTATAGTAACTTAACACTGAATATTTGTATAGTAACACTGAATATTTGTATAGTAACTTGACACTGAATATTTGTATAGTAACTTAACACTGAATATTTGTATAGTAACACTGAATATTTGTATAGTAACTTAACACTGAATATTTGTATAGTAACACTGAATATTTGTATAGTAACTTAACACTTAATATTTGTATAGTAACTTAACACTGAATATTTGTATAGTAACTTAACACTGAATACTTGTATATTAACTCAACATTGAATATTTGTATAGTAACTTAAGGCTCATGCCGAAACGTCACAACTTTGTAGTCATTAAGTAATAAAGCTGTTCCTACTTTTTTCCTACTTTTATACATTTTGGTCACACTCGTATAAGACAATCTGAAAAAAAATGCCGAATATGTGCTATGCAGAAAAAAAGTCATGTGATGAGACACTTGTCTTGTCATAAACTGCTTCAAATATTACACAATGATGTGCCTCAACATCTTCATTGCATCGGTTGCAAAGAATACCAGCTTTCAGTTTCGGGGAGGTTGAAGAAGAAGAGGAAAAGGAAGAAGAAGAGGAGGAAGAAGAAGAAGAAATATTATTATTATTATTATAATTAGTAGTAGTAGTAGTAGTAGTAGTAGTAGTAGTAGTAGAAGTAGAATTTGAAGTAGCAATAGTAGTAGTAGTAGTAGTAGTAGTAGTAGCAGTAGTAGCAGTAGTAGCAGTAGTAGTAGTAGTAGTAGCAGTAGTAGTAGTAGTAGTAGTAGTAGCAGTAGTAGCAGTAGTAGTAGTAGTAGTAGTAGCAGTAGCAGTAGCAGTAGCAGCAGCAGCAGCAGCAGCAGCAGCAGCAGCAGTAGTGGTAAATGAACAAGAAGAAGAAGACAGGAATAAATCTGACTGGTTTATGACATTAGCCACAGTAAAGCTTACTGATCCATGACTTAATCAAGTTGGTCCATGGTTTTACTCACAATGGATCAGACCGAAAAGTGATTCTGACTAAAAATCTTTGAAAATCAAAATATACATGAACTCAGTCAAATCTATCTTACTGTTGGGACCCTCCCATGCCGAAGCTACAAATGTCTTAAGTTCACTCACTCATCCAGTAGCATGTTCCTTGCCGAACTTTGCCTCCCTAACATCTCTCTTGAAAGTCTCTCGGTTGTAAGCAAGATGCCCTGCTGCTGATAGATCCACTCACAGATCATCAACAATGTCTTCTTGCCATCTTTGCCTTGGTCTTCCTCTCTTTTTTTTCCATTATGTGCCCTTCCAAGACGGTCTTCTCCAAACTCTCATGATGTTTAATATGTCTGAAATACTTAAGTTTTCTCTGTTTAATCTTCTTTACTAGTCATTATTAAATTCTTGTAGTACGAATATATTTGTTCTTTTTTGTGTTCATGATATGTGAAGAACTCTTCTGTAGCATTTACATTCAAAGGCACACATGTGTTTCTTAGCTGTTTTGTTAAGTGTCCAGGTCTCACAGGCATATGTTGTGATGGGAAAGATGCATGCCCTTAAAAGCCTAATTTTTGTAGTTCTGTCTGCTCCTCTCCACAGCTTCTTTAGTTGTTTTATTTTCTGAAGAATGATAGATCTCCTCCTTTTAACTTCCCTCATTGTATATCCATTATTAGTTAGTAATGATCCAAGATATTCAAAACTCTCCACCTCTTCCAATTTATCCTCATTGATACATATTTCAGCCGCCATATTTGTTAGTTGTTATCAATTTAGTTTTCTTTGCATTAAGGTTCTGCTCTTCGCTGTTCTAAGGACAGACATAATTAATTTTTCCATTCCCTTTTGTGTTGTGGACAGTAATATTGTGTCATCAGCATATCTAATCTCTGGTATTTTGTAACCTCCAATTGTTATGGCAGCAGTCTTTCAACTTGTCTGTCTTGATTCTTCTTGCTTATTTTCCCAACCTGTCTGTCCTGATTCTCCTTGCTTATTTTCCCAACCTGTCTGTCCTGATTCTCCTTGCTTATTTTCCCAATCTTTTTCTTAATTAGTTAAAAACATTAAATAATTTTTTTTTTTTTAGCCTTTGTGTAACTTCTACTGACACAGCCATCTCTAAGCTCAAAGTTCTGAACAACTGATGATGATTTGTAAGAATGAACTCAAAATTTTTATTTATAATTCCATTACAAAAAAATATTTCTGATAAGCAGGTAATATTACTCTAATCAAGGGCCTTGAAATTACAACACAACATTTCATACAGGCTCCAAAAAGCACATTCAACTTAAGGCATACTATAAATGATGAGGCAGGGACTGGCAAAAAACATCAACTTAAACTCTTTTGTCACACATGCTGAAACTAGGCCACACAGCATACAGGGGCTCCTTGACTTACGATGGGGTTACACTCAGATGAGCAGTTCTGAAGACTGCATAAGTTAAAAACGTATTTAACACACTGAACCTACACAACATCATAGTTTAGCCTTGACTACCTTAAACATGCTCAGAACGCTTACATTAACCTTCAGCTGGGCAAAATCATCAAACACAAAGCCTGCTTTACAATAAAGTGTTAAAAATCTTGTGTAGAAATACTGAATGCTGTACTGAAAGTCAGAAATACTGAATGCTGTACTGAAAGTCAGAAATACTGAATGCTGTACTGAAAGTCAGAAATACCGAATGCTGTACTGAAAGTCAGAAATATTGAATGCTGTACTGAAAGTCAGAAATACCGAATGCTGTACTGAAAGTCAGAAATACTGAATGCTGTACTGAAAGTCAGAAATACTGAATGCTGTACTGAAATCAGAAATACTGAATGCTGTACTGAACTGAAAGTCAGAAATACCGAATGCTGTACTGAAAGTCAGAAATACTGAATGCTGTACTGAAAAGTCACAAACAGAATGGCTGTACAGGTACTCGCTATTAATGTACACAACTGAAAGCATTTTGAGCCTGAAGAATGTTTGAAGCATTATATTAAAATTAGTTGCTAGAAGGTGGGCAAGCAACAGAGTCATCAATTACCACCTCTTCTGGTGAGGCTCAAGAATGGCCATCAGAAGGCACAGTGAGGGGGGGGGGGGGGGGAATCAGTGCTTGTTGATGGTTTAGCAGGCAAAGGAATAGAGAGATACTGCTTAGGGATATCCCTCTCTATTCTTTTTCAGACTCTGTGATCTTCCTTCTTTATTGTATTCTTTAGCAGGCATAGAAATAGAGAGATATTGCTTAGGGATATCCCTCTCTATTCTTTTTCAGACTCTGTGATCTTCCTTCTTTATTGTATTCTTTAGCAGGCATAGAAATAGAGAGATACTGCTTAGGGATATCCCTCTCTATTCTTTTTCAGACTCTGTGATCTTCCTTCTTTATTGTATTCTTTAGCAGGCATAGAAATAGAGAGATATTGCTTAGGGATATCCCTCTCTATTCTTTTTCAGACTCTGTGATCTTCCTTCTTTATTGTATTCTTTAGCAGGCATAGAAATAGAGAGATACTGCTTAGGGATATCCCTCTCTACTCCTTTTCAGACTCTGTGATCTTCCTTCTTTATTGTATTCTTTAGCAGGCATAGGATTCTTCAGATGATATCAAGTTTTGACTGCACCTTTTGTTTCTTCTTCTCATTATATACTTCTCCATCCATCCGTGTCCTTGGTCTAAGCAATCACCACCCAGTATGCCCTCTGACATCTTGCAGAGCAGCAACAAACTCTCTCCACCTCTCATGGTCTGCGGCCAGTCTTTGTATTGTGCCCCAGCTGTGCTGTATGCTACTCGTTATATTTCTCTATAGCAGGCAATTAAAAATCCAGAGTATGAATTCTCCTGAATGTATGTCACTTAGACACAATCATAAAGTCAAAATATTATAATCAGAACCACTGCAAGTGGATGAGCATCTGTACTTAGCGAAGCAGCATATGCTTGTATTATCAAAAAATAAGATTGAGCAACAATTTAAAAAAAGAAAAAATTTAAAAAAAAAAAAGTGCACTGAAAGACTTAATTGGTCAGATTTGTAGAATTCATTGTCCCTGATATTTAAAATAAAATTTGTCAAAGCACATACACATTTCTAATACAATGATTACAAAGAAAATCATGATCAATTATACCAACAACAAAAAAATATGAATCACTTGGCCAGGTAAAAACTGGCAGTAACATCCAAATATAGCACACTCTGAAGTTGTAGATGCTTACTGTCAAGGACTCCTCTTTGTTTAGATGATCAAACATGCCAGAGTTGAAGAAACTGGTAGTCAAATGACAATAAAATATTAGCAACTCTCAACACCTGAATGTAAAAACATTTCTGGGCATTAAAAAAAAACATTTTCTATTCTATTTCTGTTGCACTGTGAATACTCCCTGTTGTATATAATACATTAATAATTTCATATTCTTCATTTGAATATTCCTCTGTCTTATGAAATGTATAAAAAAAATAATATAGCAAAAAATATAACTTGCTTGATATGAGACAAACGAACTCATAAAACTTACTTTATATGAGACAAATGAACTAATAAAACTTGCTTGATATGAGACAAATGGATTAATAAAAATTTGCTTGATATGAGACAAAAGAACTAATAAAACTTGCTTGAAATGAGATAAATGAACTAATAAAACCTGACTGATTTGAGACAAATGAACTAACAAAATTTGCCAGATATGAGAAGAATTAATAAAACTTGCTTGATATGAGACAAATGAACTAATAAAGCTTGCTCAATATGAGACAAATGAACTAACAAAGCTTGACCGATATGAGATAAATGAACTAATAAAATTTGCTGGATATGAGACAAATGAACTTCATAAAACATGCTGGATATGAGACAAATGAACTTACTTCATATGAGACAAATTAACTGGTAAAACTCTGAATTATGACTGGAAAGCCAGAATTCCTATGCATAAGAGAACTGCAAAGAACTGGAAAATGTAAAAACAGAAGAAAAAAAAACCCAGAAATATTAAGGCAATTTGTGCACATTATACTGTATTATAAAACATATAAAGATATCTTTAAGTCATCAATGCAAGATTTTTCTATCAGTCACTAGGTCTAAGAAGAACTGGGTGAAAGACTGAGTCAAATGGAGAGCAACAGTATAAAGGCACAGTAATGAGCACTTGAGAAAGAACTGAAAGCCAACTCTGAAGACAAAAGACAGAAACACAAGGAGGTTAAAGCTTCAAGAACATTCACTCATTTGCATGTCCCATGTGGAACTTTGCCTCCTTAACAGCACTCCTGTAGGCCTCTCGGTTGTGTGCAAGATGGCCTGCTGCTGATGCATCCATTTGCAGATCATCAACGATGTCTTGCAGCCATCTTCGCCTTTGGTCTTCCTCTCTTTCTTTTTCCCATTATGCACCCTTCCAAGATGGTTTTCTCTAGATTATCATGACGTTTAATGTGTCCAAAATATTTGAGTTTTCTCTCTTTAATCCTCTTTACTAGCCAGTCTTCTTCAATATTAAGTTCTTGTAGTATGGATATATTTGTTCTTGTTTGTGTCCATGATATTTGAAGAACTCTTCTGTAGCATTTACATTCAAAGGCATTTATGTGTTTCTCAGCTGTTTTGTTAAGTGTCCAGGTCTCACAGGCATATGTTGTGATTTTCAAGAACAAACACCACTTATTGTTACTATGGCTGAATTATGCAAACCAAGAATTGGTAGAATCAGCCATGAAAGTTGCTGCTGAGATGAACAATGTCCGGCAGAACCTACAACAGGCTAACATCCACATGCAACAAAACAATTTTATAAAATGAAAAAGAGTCACTATTATACAACTACTGTATCAGATATGTCAGAGAATACTGTAACAATGAGCATCTTATATTGCCTGGCTTTGTTTTATTACTTCTGCATTATGGTACTCTAGGTAGCTCTTCTAAACATCTTGCTACCAGATATGAGATTCATTCATTCATTCAGTTGCATGTCCCTTGTGGAACTTTGCCTCCTTAACAGCACTCCTGTAGGCCTCTCGGTTGTGAGCAAGATGGCCTGCTGCTGATGCATCCATTTGCAGATCATCAACGATGTCTTGCAGCCATCTTCACCTTGGTCTTCCTCTCTTTCTTTTTCCCATTATGCACCCTTCCAAGACAGTTTTCTCTAGATTATATGAGATACTCACAAATAAAAATGGCAACAATTTCAAAACAACAGGATTTAGAGTTCATTTACTTTTTTGTAACTTTTCCCTTGATATGTGTCTTTGACTACAGGCTGCAACATTATGTAAATTTTCCCATATTATGTATCTCTGACTGCATCATTATATAAATTTTCCTATGGTATGTGCCTCTGACTGCATTATGTAAATTTTCCCATGATATATGCCTCTGACTACATTATGTAAATTTTCCTATGGTATGTGCCTCTGACTACATTATGTAAATTTTCCCATGATATGTGCCTTAGACTACATCACTATGGAACACTTCCCATGATATGTGACTTTTTCCATGTCATTGTGTAGCTTTTCATATGATATATAACTTTTTTATATTTTATGTGACTTCCTCCACATCATATTATATTACATTTTTTTCCCACAAAATGCAGCTACATCCTTTTGTAATTTTCCCAAGACTTTCTTCCCTTCATGTTAACAATATTTTACTGCTATTTTTCTTACAATAAATGAGTGTATTTAACTACATCTCTGTGTCTTCATTTCTCATTTTTCCATTACCATAGCATTCAACTATACCTTCAAAATATATATACATATATATATATATATATATATATATATATATATGATCCAAAGGCATTTTCACTTTTTCCTGGTGTAGTTGTGAAGTATTAATGGCCCTCACTTCTGTATACCACAGCACTATAAGGCAGGAGGGTCAATGCCTGGTCTTTATTTCAATGTTTACTAAATATTAATTGTTGTAATGTAATTTTAACATTTTTGGCTCTGATGTCCTCTGGCACAACAGGGAAACATAATGTAATTTTACTAATGTGAAAAATAAAAAAAAGAACAACTTTTCATGCTTTAATGTTAATGAAAATTAACGTTTGCAATAATCAAATTTGAAATGGATTTTTCACACTTGAATGTTAACAAAAGTTACTGATGTAACAGACAAGGAAGATAAAAATTATTAGTTAACATAAAAATTGTTAACAATAGTTAAAATTACTGAAAAGAAGTTTAAAATTTCTAGTCCTCTTAAAGAATGTTAATAAAAGTTAGCTTCACTAACAGTCAATTTGAAAAAAATATCAGTTTCATTTAAAAATATTTAAAAAACTGGACTCTTCTGGCAAGCATTTTAACATGTAAACTTTTCATCAACTAGAGGTCTAAAATGGCATGTAAAATTCCCGCTACATAATTACATAACAAATCATTATTAAGTAGCTGAAGAACAAATCGTCATTCATAAGACCAAAAAAAAAAAAAAGATACCAAAAAACTGCACATAAAAGTACTGAATAATAAAAACTGATTTGCTTTTGCACATCTGAGACAATATTCATAAAAATACACTAAATATATGGAGAAAATGCACACAGGAATACTGCAAAAAATATTGCACAGATAGAAGTATTTTTTTAAAAATACTGAAACAAACTATTTATTGCATAGGGACCTGAATCTAGCTCAGCCAGTCAAGGTCATCATCACTGTCATCACCAAACAGAGGAGGAGGAGGCTGAGGTTTGTCCTCCTACAGAATTTAAAGAAAAAAAAAAGAGATATAAAGAAAAACAGACTTACAGAAATAAGTGACTTTAGTTCCTATCAAAAATTCAAAGGCAACACAAACAAGTTTATAATAAAATAATAAACATTTCCAGTATGTTGCTGTTAAACAGGAAATCATGCAATGTGTAGATTTAGATTACACTGTTATCTAAAACCTGACTCTTCAAACACCAGAATAAAACCTGTATAGATGTGGTCATTTTATTTATAACTTTCACAAAAGCCATGTATATCACTCACTGTATGAACAGAGGTTCAAAGGTTCAAAATCAGACTCCGGTGTCATTGCATTCAGGACTGCCCCATATATGCTCTGCTGCATGCCACAGCATCCATCCAAGAGTTTGTTTGCTAATAGTTCCCATCAAATGTGGGCTCTTTACAATGTGGTTTTCCATCACACGGTTCAGATTTCCTACCAGCACTCTTAAATTTGTCCTAGCTCCAGCAGTCTCTTCACAATTACATTGTTCTTCCAGGATCATGTTACTTGATGCGTCTGCCCAGCTCCTTATGGAGAGGGTGGTCCTTCATGCCAGCAACCCTGATGTATGCCTTTACCTGAACATACTTGTGTTTTGACCTCACACTCAGCATATCAACTAGAAAGTTCCTGGCCATTACAGGAGTATCCCTGGTGCAACCCAAGGCCACTCTCATTGCCTTGGCCTGTACACACTCTAATCTGTTCAGGTGTACATATGACAGGGTAAGTAGTCCTAGACGTACTCTAATGGTGACATCACCAGTGCCTGCATCAGCAAGAACAGAGTGCGCTGTGGAAAATTTGCTGCAACCATTAACCTAACTACTCCCAATGCTTTCCTGGCCTTTTGTATTACACTGTTCACATGTTGTGCAAAGGACAAGGATTGATCAAATGTGATCCCTAGGTAGAGCATGAAATATGTTCTCTTAATATCTTGTCCCCAACACTTCACAATCAGAACATCAGATTTTACAATTCTGTTATTTAATGAGCACCACAGGATGCTAGCTTTTTCAAGGTTTATCACCGCAGTGCTATCCTCACACCAGCCTGTTATCCTTGTTCTGTACCCTTGCAGCTAGATCCTCTCTACACTTACCATGCTCACATGTTAATATATCATCAGCATAGGTCAGTGCTCTCTCTACACCATTGCAAATAACAGCGCAATGCCAGTATACATTAAATAGCACAGGAGACAAGGGAGACCACTGAGGCAGCCCCGTTGCAATGGTTCTGGGCTCTGAGATCCATGATGTGTATCTCAAGGCAACTGATCGCCTTAACAGCATTGAAGCTATCCATCGAACTAATCTTGGATCTACCTCATACTCCATCAGAAGTGTCAACAGCGTTGTATAAACCACTATGTTGTATGCATCCTCAAGATCAAGTGTCACAGCTACAGTCTTCTCTTTACTTCTGCATAGAGTTTCTATCTTCTCTTTACTTCTGCATAGAGTTTCTAGAGTTAACATGAAACCAATCTTTGCAAAAAGTGATCATAATGTGGATGCAACTTTTGCATATGGTATCCCCCTAAAAATTTCAAGTCTTGTCTTGTCTTGTCTCCTTCCTCCTATACCTTTCTGTGTTGAGGGGACAAGTAGACGTTTTGATAGGGCTCAATGATCTGCTTCATATAATGGGATATTTAATGTTGCTGTAATTTCCTCTCTCCATCTCCTGCGAAGGTGGCTTCTTCCTCTGTTACCTACAAATCAATCTTAGTGTGAATGTTGTCTGTGATATACTGTCTGGTGGTAACCAAACCATCTGACTTGCTGTTTCTAGTTATAATGTAATACTGGTGTTACTTCAGTCTGTGCCCTGATGGTGTCATTTCTTATTTGGTCTCTTCTTGTCACATTTAGTATTCTCTTCTTCATTCGCTTCTACCACCAAGACCGCCCCGTGATCCTCCTGAATTTACTTCTGTGGTCCCATTGTGGCCCCCAAAAGGACCACATGAGATTCATGAGAGGACCACAAGAGGTTCAGAGTATCGCAGGACTTTAGTCTGTATTCTCTGTGGGTCTCAGAAGCGGGATTGCGCGACACCGTGGTTTTCGTTGCACCAGTTTAATCTAGAGTTGGACTTTCTCACCGGAAAACCTCGACGTGTTTTGGATATCAGTATATCCCCGCTGGGTGAGAGGTGGTAGCCCACCCAGGCCAGAGTTGGACTTTCTCACCGGAAAACCTCAATGTATTTTGGATATGAGTATATCCCCACTGAGTGAGAGGTGGTTGCACATCCAGCCTAGAGTTGGACTTTCTCACCAGAAAATCTCAATGTGTTTTGGGATACATATGTATCCCCGCCGAGTGAGAGGTGGTTGCCCATCCAGTCCAGGCTGGACTTTCTCACTGGAAAACCTCAGCGTGATTAGGATACGCATACATCTCCACCGGGTGAGAGGTGGTTGCCTATCCAGGCTGCACTGGTCCAGTGTCTCCGACTTCAGCATTTTGTGGTGGTGGCCGCTACCCTTCCTAGTTGTGACCAAGATGGAGCTTTTGTCCAGGAGTACGAATCCTCGCCAGTAGTAAGTTTCACCCTTGGGTTGAGCCAGTTTAGGCATATTATCCCAGTATGGGCGTGTTTAGGATGTGACCAACCTCTAGAGCAGAGGTACCGTGACATATGTAGCCATCAAGTTTCACCACTGGTTTAAGCCAGTTTAGGCATATTTAAACAGTATGAGTGTATATCGGATGTGGCTGGCCTCTATAGCAGAGGTGCTGTGGTATGAGTAGCTTTCGACATAAGACCACTGGACATACCAACTAAGCTTCATTTTATCCTTTCCATCACCTTTTCACATCGGCGTCACACGGCAATCCTAATTTCTTTTCGCATTTTCTTCATTGGCCGGGAAGAGTTTCACTCCACGCATGGCATCCTAAGAATCTCGCCAGCAGTATCTTAACCTCTGTGTTAAGCTGGTTCTGGCATTTCGCCCGATATAAGTGCACATAGGACGTGGCCGACCTCCAGACCAGAGGTGCCATGATGTGGCTACTGTTTACTTCGCTTAATCCTTTCTTTCACCTTTTCCACAGTGGTGCAGCGCGGCAACCCCATTCGCACCTTTCTTCACTGGCAGGGAGGAGCCCCACTCCTCGCATGGCAGCTGAAGAATCTCTGGCCAGCAGCGGCAGATGAGCTACCAAACATGACTCTCATCTACCCGAAGCGTCTGGTTTTCAGGCGCCAGTTATTCGCCTTCGCCCCCTCTCCTGTCAGTTTCAACAGTTTTGTCACGAGAAGGCCAGAAGCTGAACTTGACTGTCAGAGGCTATTTGAGACGCACACCACTGAAGTGGAGAGCGTATCCCCCACCCCACCTCCAGCTATAACAGTCCTTAGAACCATTTAGTATTCTCCTTAAACATCTCATTTCTGTCGTGATGATTTTTCTTTTGTTCTTGGCTGTTAATGTCCATGTTTGACATTGATAGCATAGACTTGGGAAGAAAATTGATTTGTACAGTGCCCTTTTTGTTTCAGCTGTGATGCATTTGTTTTTCAGTAAAGGAGACATTTGTCCAATGACCTGATTTGCTGTAATGCATCTGTTCTCAATCTCAGCATCAATCGTCCCTGAGGATGATATTAAGCTACCTAGGTATTTGAAATGTTTCACTTGTTTCAAGAGCTAGTTGTCCAGGAAGATCTTTGTTATGATTTCTTCTCTTGCTGTGGTCATGACTTCCATTTTTTTCAGCACTGATCTTCATGCTGTGGCTTTGACATGCCCTTGCTAAATTATCGAGAGTTTGACCTATAAATGTTTTCAGTGCATTTCAACACCAAAACTCCAGATGGGCATTAGAGATGAATATGTTGGCAAGTTTTTGTTAAAGATATTTCTCAGCTAGTGGGAGCACCGCAGACCAGTAAATAAGCCTGTAAACAAAGACTGTTCTATTCAGACATGCTTACACTTATACACTTAGATAGGAGCTCCATTTATATGTTTCATGGGAAGTGAATAGCACTGACAAGGAAAGGACATTCCAGATTTTTCTAACAAAGACCTATCAGATAATCTAACATTCTCTGAAAATTCAAAGCAAAAAAAAAATGTGAGAGAAAGGCAGAGAAATTTGGCCAAAATAACCCACAGATTATGAAAAAAAAACAATGTACATCCGACCAGATGAAAGAAGTTGAAGACCATAAAAAATCAAGAAATACGATTGCTCACAATAATTAATGTAGCTTGTCTTGTCTTCTCTCATTCCTCAAGTACCTTCCCATGTTTAGGGGCAATTAGATTTCTTCTTAAGGCTCAGTAGTTTGCTTCAAATAAGGAGATTTTTAAAATTTCTATTAATGAGACAACTCTGAGAACTTCAAAATAAAAAAATTCACACTACAAACCACCACATCATATAATTTAGAAAATATTTTATATTACATTATTTGCCACGCCAGATAGCAGCGGTGATCATGCTTGCTCATTTTGCATGATCCTTGGCATTTCCCATAAAACATTATATAGAACAACTTTTCAAAAACATTCTGAAGCTAATAATGACAGAACAGAAGATAGAACTATTCAGAAAGTGTATGCGTGTTTGTTGTGTCCAACTCGACCCTCACCTCATCTGTGTCCAGGTCTAGCTTCTTGTCGGCTTCTTTCTTCGCCAGCAATGGCCCCACCTTAGAGATAGGTTTCGTGTCAATGCTGACAGTTGCTTTTGACTTTAAATCTGACCCCACTGGTCCAAACAGTGAGCTAAAATGAGATTTTAAAAAATATATGTATAAATTACTTTTCATATATTATATGGGTATATAGGTATAGGGTGTCCGTCCCGTGCCGCTAAATGTAACTTAGGGGTCGCAAGGTAGTTTGCCAATCTTTCCTGTTTTTGGAGAGCATTTCAATCTCATCAAGGGATTTTATGCCTGTTATTTGGCCTCTCTTAACAATGTCCTCTTTAGAGTTTCACGTGGTCCGCCTCTTTTTCTTCAGCCTGTTGTGTTCCACTTGATACCTTGTTTTGGGATTCTCTGATCACTTCTTCTCATCAGGTGACCAACATATGCCCATCTCCTTTTCCTGATCACCCATGAGACTGGTTGTTGTTCGTTCATCTGTCTTATCTCTGCATTGTTCTTGAATTTGTTCCACTTGATGCTGAGTATTTTCCTTAGGCAACTGTTTTCAAAAGAGTCTAATTTCTTGTCTATTTCTTTAGTTGTTTTCCAGCTTTCGCATGCATAAATGAGGGTGGATATTACATTAGAATTAAATAATCGTAACCCTGGTACCCATTTCTTCTTGAGGCTAGGTGAAGCCTGGGAGTTTCTTGCCAGCCATGGTTTGACTGCCACTGCGATGTGTGGAAACTGAAACCGGGTTGCCTGGTCAGCAAGTGAGTGTTTAATCCACTACACTAGCAAGGCTCCAAGGTCAAAGTAATAGTGACATAATGAAGCTGAAAGGTAATCAAGAAAGAACAACAATGAAGGATAATGAAGTTTAAAGGTAATCAAAAAAGAATAACAATGAAGGATAATGAAGTTTAAAGGTAATCAAGAAAGAATAACAATGAAGGATAATGAAGTTTAAAGGTAATCAAGAAAGAACAACAATGAAGGATAATGAAGTTTAAAGGTAATCAAAAAAGAATAACAATGAAGGATAATGAAGTTTAAAGGTAATCAAGAAAGAACAACAATGAAGGATAATGAAGTTTAAAGGTAATCAAAAAAGAATAGCAATGAAGGACAAAACAGTGATGATGAAACAAGAAAAATGAAATTAAAATGAAAAAAAATGAGAAAAAAAAAAGATGAATCTACCTGTACTCATCATCATCATCCTCAGCATCATCGAACAATGGTGGCAGTTCCTTAATGTCACTATCTGATTTCTGGCTATGTATTGCCATAGTCTGCAATAATGTTTCCTTGGTCATCACAGTTATCTCCTCTTTGACAGGACTCTCTAGTTCTGGAGGAAGTGAACTGTCTTCAGCAGGGGATGCTTTCACCTCACTTTCTATGTTGACATTTACAGAAGAAGAATTTGGTGTTTCTTTTTCAGTAGTGCTAAACTCCGAGGTTAGATCCTGCTGGCTCTGTTTGGCTGTTTTGCTGATAATGCTGGGTTCAGGTGGGGTTTGTGTGGTCTCCTTGGATGTCTCCTCTTTCAGAGAACTGTCTGGCGGTGGAGTGATTGAAATATCAGTAATCTCCGGCTCTTTTTTGTCATTCTCACCCGCTGAGCTTGTAACTATATTTTCTGTCCTTGTTCGTGATGCAGATTCTTCATGCTCTTGTTGCTCTGCTGTTTCTTCCTGGTCTTGTTGGTCTGCTGTTTCTTTATGATCTTGCTGTTCTGCTGTTTCTTTCTGGTTTTGCTGGTCTGCTGTTTCTTCATGATATTGCTGCTCTGCTGTTTCTTCATGATCTTGCTGGTCTGCTGTTTCTTTCTGGTTTTGCTGGTCTGCTGTTTTTTCATGATCTTGTTGCTCTGCTGTTTCTTTCTGGTCTTGCTGGTCTGCTGTTTCTTTATGATCTTGCTGCTCTGCTGTTTCTTTCTGGTCTGCTGTTTCTTTACAGTCTTGCTGATCAGCTATTTCTTTATGATCTTGTTGCTCTGCTGATTCATTTTGGTCTGCTGTTTCTCTCTGGCCTTGTTGGTCTGCTGTTTCTTTATAGTCTTGCTGATCAGCTATTTCTTTATTATCTTGTTGCTCTGCTGATTCATTTTGGTCTGCTGTTTCTTTATGATCTTGCTGATCTGGTGTTTCTTTATGATCTTTCTGGTCTGCTGTTTCTCTCTGGTCTTGCTGGGCTGCTGTTTCTTTATTATCTTGCTGGTCTGCTGTTTCTTCATGATCTTGCTGGTCTGCTGTTTCTTTCTGGTTTTGCTGGTCTGCTGTTTTTTCATGATCTTGTTGCTCTGCTGTTTCTTTCTGGTCTTGCTGGTCTGCTGTTTCTTTATGATCTTGCTGCTCTGCTGTTTCTTTCTGGTCTGCTGTTTCTTTACAGTCTTGCTGATCAGCTATTTCTTTATGATCTTGTTGCTCTGCTGATTCATTTTGGTCTGCTGTTTCTCTCTGGCCTTGTTGGTCTGCTGTTTCTTTATAGTCTTGCTGATCAGCTATTTCTTTATTATCTTGTTGCTCTGCTGATTCATTTTGGTCTGCTGTTTCTTTATGATCTTGCTGATCTGGTGTTTCTTTATGATCTTTCTGGTCTGCTGTTTCTCTCTGGTCTTGCTGGGCTGCTGTTTCTTTATTATCTTGCTGGTCTGCTGATTCATTCTGGTCCGTTATTCCTTTATGATCTTGTTGATCTGCTGCTTCTTTCTGGTCTTGTTGCTCTGTTGTTTCCTTCTGGTCTTGATGATCTAACAAATCTTGTCTGCTAAACTCTGGTAAGGCCTGTTTGCTTTCTTCAGCTGCGTCCCCTGTCTCTGAACTCTCAGATGTCTGGAGGGCCGAGACAGGTGCATCATGGGAAGATATTTTAAGGACAGTAGTTGAGGCTATTGCGTCAAATACTGGGACATCCATGTGCCCTGTTTCTGGGGTTGCTATTGGTGTGTTTACTGGTGCATTCTGAGAAGCAGCTGACACATTAGTGGTGCCAGGCATCTGGAGGTTTGTTGAAATATCTGATGCAGTACCAGAGACAAAGACTGTATCAGTTTCTGGTGCATTTACTGTTACTTCAGACTGAATACTTGGCACAGTAGGGGTTGCAGCAGTTGCTGGAATGTCTTTTCCAACATCTGAAGAAATAATAGATACATTTATCTGGACTGCTTCTGCAGCATCTGAATTGGCAGTTTTTTGGAGGCTATCTGTCAAAAGCAAAATAGTAGAAGAATCTGCTTGGAAGTTACATGTTTCACTTGAAGACAGTATAGATGCATCTGGGGGAAATATTTGAAGGTCATCCAGCATATTATTTGGAAGACCAGGACCTTGTGCTGGATCAGCATTTTGGAGGTCATCAGTTGGAACATTAACATCATGTGTTAGAGCAGTAATCTGGAAGCCTTCAGTTAGATCAGACTCTTCTGTTGAAGCCAGTGTTTGCTGGTTGTCTGCTACATATGTCAGAACACTAGAACTTTGTTTTGGGGTAGTTGTTTTGTGGTCTTCTGTCACATTAGTGGCTTGTGTTGGGCCAGCTACTTGAAGATCTTCTGTCACATCTGATGCTTGAGTTGGGGCAGTAGTTTGGATGTCTTCTGCCACATCAGATACTTGTGTTGGGGCAGCAGTTTGGATGTCTTCTGCCACATCAGATACTTGTGTTGGGGCAGCAGTTTGGATGTCTTCTGCCACATCAGATACTTGTGTTGGGGCAGCAGTTTGGATGTCTTCTGCCACATCAGATACTTGTGTTGGGGCAGCAGTTTGGATGTCTTCTGCCACATTAGATACTTGTGTTGGGGCAGCAGTTTGGATGTCTTCTGCCACATCAGATGCTTGTGTTGGGGCAGCAGTTTGGATGTCTTCTGCCACATCAGATACTTGTGTTGGGGCAGTAGTTTGGATGTCTTCTGCCACATCAGAAACTTGTGCTGGGGCAGTAGTTTGGATGTCTTCTGCCACATCAGATGCTTGTGTTGGGGTAATAGTTTGGATGTCTTCTGCCACATCAGAAGAAATAGTATTTGGGACAATTGTTAGGGCATCACCTATTGTATCAGATGGAGCACTTGGGCCAGGTGATGCAACATCCTTTTGTAAGTCACCAGTCATGGTAGACAAAGTAGTAGATACATCTGCTGAGGAAAGTGTTTGGATATCATCTGTTACATTAGAAACAAGTACAGATACACCTTCTGAGACATCTGTTTGGAGGTTATGTGTTGTATCTGAAGAAACATTAGGAAGCTGTGTTAGAACACCTGTTTGGTGCTTATTTGCCATTTCATTTATTTGAAGTTCATCTGGTGCATCTGAAGGAATTGGTGGCACATCTGTTGAAGTGTTTTTCTGATATTCTTCTGGCAAACCTGATGGAGCAGTTGGCTCATCTAATGAGGTCACTTTCTGGAGTTCTTCTGGCACATCTGAAAGAACACTCAATACAATTTTTGGAATAACTGGTGGGGTAGCCAAAGAGATTGATGCAGACCCCACAGTTTCATCACCAACTTGGGCAGCTGCTGCTACAACTGTTGCAAGACTTCCAGGCACAGTTTCTGGGGTGGTTTCTTGACCGGCTGTTGAAGCTGTTGTTGGTGCGTCAGAAGCAGACGTTGTAACAAACGATAGGCTGACTTCATGAGCTGAAATAATTACCATTTTTTTTATCATGAAAAAAAAAAGAGGAATGTGAGAAACAAAACAGAAAGGCAACATATTCAAGTTGTGCTGTGGCAGCAAACATAACAACAGTAAAGTAACAGAGAACAGTGTTTTATGGTCAGACTAAAAAATATGAAGCACTTAAGATGTGAGAGAATGGAAAGAAAAACTGTAACAGAATGACTAAGATTTGAACAACTGACTCCAGAAGAATGAGCTCTAGCTCCTAGCTGTCAGAGGATAATGTCTTTTATTCCTATCATTCTCACTCGCACACATCTCAAGTGCTTTGTATTTTTCACTTTACTGTGTGCAAGCCTTCCCGTCAGCTTATTATGTCCTATTTACTAAATTTTTACAAGTCAGAAACATAAATATCTTGAAATAATTTACTGCACAAGACTTTCTTCTCACAAACTATATAGAGGGACAACTTCAGTTTTTTTACAAATATCTATTTCATTTCATTTTAACACCACAAACTGCAAACCAGACAATTAACATATTCTAAAAAATGAGCATTCTTTTCAATCAACAGCCAGACAGCAACAGCCTCATTCATTCAGTCATTTGCATGTCCCTTGCGGAACTTTGTCTCCCAAACAGCTCTCCTGTAAGGCCTCTTGGTTGTGAGCAAGATGGCCTGCTGCTGATGCACCCACAGCCTACAAGAAGAAAATACTAACAGGAATTTCAGTCTGGAACTTGACAATGATTTTACAGCACTCAGTGAGGTAGAGGATATATATATATATATGAATTAATGGAACTCTTACAGCCATAATCAAAGCAGCAAAAATCAAGAGCTGGACTACAAAATAAACAAACAGAAAAGCATATCAGAAAAAAAACATGGAAGTATATACATGAAAGGCGAGCGGCCAGATTAGCCATGTTGAATGTAACGACAGATCTTGGAAAAGATTTGGCAAAAGCAATATACAAAGAGCTAGACAATAGAGTAAAAAGTTCAGCTAGAAGGGATAAGAGAGAATACACAGACAATATGGCAAAAGAGGCAGAGAAAGCAGCAAAGATAGGAGATAGCAAAACTCTATATAACATACAAAAGATTGGGGCAGTAGTTTGGATGTCTTCTGCCACATCAGATGCTTGTGTTGGGGCAATAGTTTGGATGTCTTCTGCCACATCAGAAGAAATAGTATTTGGGACAATTGTTAGGGCATCACCTATTGTATCAGATGGAGCACTTGGGCCAGGTGATGCAACATCCTTTTGTAAGTCACCAGTCATGGTAGACAAAGTAGTAGATACATCTGCTGAGGAAAGTGTTTGGATATCATCTGTTACATTAGAAACAAGTACAGATACACCTTCTGAGACATCTGTTTGGAGGTTATGTGTTGTATCTGAAGAAACATTAGGAAGCTGTGTTAGAACACCTGTTTGGTGCTTATTTGCCACTTCATTTATTTGAAGTTCATCTGGTGCATCTGAAGGAATTGGTGGCACATCTGTTGAAGTGTCTTTCTGATATTCTTCTGGCAAACCTGATGGAGCAGTTGGCTCATCTAATGAGGTCACTTTCTGGAGTTCTTCTGGCACATCTGAAAGAACACTCAATACAATTTTTGGAATAACTGGTGGGGTAGCCAAAGAGATTGATGCAGACCCCACAGTTTCATCACCAACTTGGGCAGCTGCTGCTACAACTGTTGCAAGACTTCCAGGCACAGTTTCTGGGGTGGTTTCTTGACCGGCTGTTGAAGCTGTTGTTGGTGCGTCAGAAGCAGACGTTGTAACAAACGATAGGCTGACTTCATGAGCTGAAATAATTACCATTTTTTTTATCATGAAAAAAAAAAAAGAGGAATGTGAGAAACAAAACAGAAAGGCAACATATTGAAGTTGTGCTGTGGCAGCAAACGTAACAACAGTAAAGTAACAGAGAACAGTGTTTTATGGTCAGACTAAAAAATATGAAGCACTTAAGATGTGAGAGAATGGAAAGAAAAACTGTAACAGAATGACTAAGATTTGAACAACTGACTCCAGAAGAATGAGCTCTAGCTCCTAGCTGTCAGAGGATAATGTCTTTTATTCCTATCATTCTCACTCGCACACATCTCAAGTGCTTTGTATTTTTCACTTTACTGTGTGCAAGCCTTCCCGTCAGCTTATTATGTCCTATTTACTAAATTTTTACAAGTCAGAAACATAAATATCTTGAAATAATTTACTGCACAAGACTTTCTTCTCACAAACTATATAGAGGGACAACTTCAGTTTTTTTACAAATATCTATTTCATTTCATTTTAACACCACAAACTGCAATCAGACAATTAACATATTCTAAAAAATGAGCATTCTTTTCAATCAACAGCCAGACAGCAACAGCCTCATTCATTCAGTCATTTGCATGTCCCTTGCGGAACTTTGTCTCCCAAACAGCTCTCCTGTAAGGCCTCTTGGTTGTGAGCAAGATGGCCTGCTGCTGATGCACCCACAGCCTACAAGAAGAAAATACTAACAGGAATTTCAGTCTGGAACTTGACAATGATTTTACAGCACTCAGTGAGGTAGAGGATATATATATATATATATATATATATATATATATATATATATATATATATATATATGAATTAATGGAACTCTTACAGCCATAATCAAAGCAGCAAAAATCAAGAGCTGGACTACAAAATAAACAAACAGAAAAGCATATCAGAAAAAAAACATGGAAGTATATACATGAAAGGCGAGCGGCCAGATTAGCCATGTTGAATGTAACGACAGATCTTGGAAAAGATTTGGCAAAAACAATATACAAAGAGCTAGACAATAGAGTAAAAAGTTCAGCTAGAAGGGATAAGAGAGAATACACAGACAATATGGCAAAAGAGGCAGAGAAAGCAGCAAAGATAGGAGATAGCAAAACTCTATATAACATACAAAAGAGGCTAACAGGTACCATTACATCTAAAGAAAGACCAATCTTTAGCAAAAGTGGAACCCTATCAACATCAAATAAAGACCAAAAGCAAAGACGGGCCCAACACTTCCAAGGAATACTTAATCTACCACACCCAAAAGAATTATTAAACCTTGAAACCAACTTACCAACCCCATAACTAAATGTCAACCTAGATGAAATTACATTGACCGAAAATGAAACAGCAGTGAACCTAATGGCTAACAACAAAGCTGCAGGTGAAGATGAAATAACAGCCAAAATCTTAAAAGTTATTAACAGTGACAACATGAGCCAACTACAGAGATTGTTTAATAAAGTTTGGAAAGAAGAAAAGGTCCATTCTAAATGGAAAAAAGGAATCACTGTTAAAATACAAAAAAAAAAAAAAAGGCAACCTTAGTGACTGCAATAACTTACTATCAGTTATGTCAAAAGTATTTTCCAAAGTGATTCTGAATAGACTTAAAGATATAGTGGATACTGCAATGAGAGAAGAACAAGCAGGATTTAGAAAAGGGAGAAGCTGTCTCAACCAGATCTTTACTCTAAGAATAATACTTGAAGAACATATTGAAAAGCAGAAACCATTAATTCTGAACTTCATAGACTTTAAAATGGCATCTGATAGCATACACAGAGATTCAGTGTGGAGAATTTTAACTCTATATGGAATACCATCTAAAATTGTCAACATCATTAAGGATCTCTACAACGGATATGTTTGTGCAGTCAACACAGAAGAAGGAAGGAGCGAATGGTTCCAGATTGAAACAGGCATGAAACAAGGATGTATACTATTTCCCTCGCTTTTTGGAATTGCTATAGACTTCATAATGAAAAAATGTTGCACAGGTAAAATGGGCATTGTTTGGGTACTTGGGACCCAACTAGAAGATCTTGATTTTGCAGATGACATAACTCTTATCAGTGACAATGTGAATTCAATGCAAGAAAAAACAGATAGTCTTTCTTCATTGGCTAGCAAAATAGGACTTCAAATTAACAGGGAAAAAGCAAAAATAACTTCCAATTAATTAAGAAGGAAAAATATATGTAGAAGGAATAGCCTTTGAAGAAGTAAGGAACAGCTGTTGAAGATGTAAACCAATCTGCATAGCTTGGGAGCTACATATACCACAATGGTACCACAGAAAGGAGGTTAGATTTAGAATTGCAAAACCAGCATTGACCTTCAAGAATCTTGAGAACAAATGGCACTTTAAAGTTATAAACACAAAAACCATGCTAAGATTATTCAATTCAAATGTAATATCCACCCTCATTTATGCATGCGAAAGCTGGAAAACAACTAAAGAAATAGACAACAAATCAGACTCTTTTGAAAACAAATGCCACAGGAAAATACTCAGTATAAAGTGGAACGAATTCAAGAAAAATGCAGAGATAAGGCAAATGAGTGAACAGCAACCTGTCTCATGGGTGATTAGAAAAAGAATATGCACATATATCAGTCATGTGATGAGAAGAAACGATCAGAGAATCTCAAAACAAACTATCAAGTGGAACACAACAGGCTGAAGAAAAAGGGGACGACCATGTGAAACTCTAAAGAGGATACTGTTAAGAGAGGCCAAATTATTAGGAATAACATCCCTTGAAAAACTCACCAAAACCAGGAAAACTTGGCGATCTACCATGCGAGTCCTATGTGACATTAAACAACATGGGAATGATGTAAGATGTAAGAAAAAAATTGAGCAATGAAACAGAAAAGAAAGACATAAATAAATTTTAAAAATAAGAATAAAAGTCTAAAACATTCCTGAATTGTGCTCATAGAAAACTTACAGCTCAACAGATTCTGAAAGGAGATCACATGTGTTAACTACCACCCAAACTAGATTCTCGATATATTAATAACTGTGGGTTACTATATATTAACAACTGTGGGTTACTATTTCATCTCCATGGAACTGTGAACAGAGTGTTCTTGGCAGTCAACACCATGAAGTGATTTTAACATAGGTTTCATATCAAATTAGAATTTGCTTATGGTGGACTTGCATGATGACTCGCAGAAGACCTGAAAACAAGCTTCTCTGAATACTCCGCCATCATCAGCACCACAACAAGTTATACCACAAGCTCTACCACTCAGTCAGAACTTAGCTTGTCACCAAAGAAAAGTGAGATGGGTCTTGGCCAGCTCTGTTATTATAGCACAACCATCTTTTGCCACAGGCATCTCAGAACAAGGCAGAAAAGAAAGCATATGCAATGATTAATGTTGCCCCATGCTGCCTTGTGACAGCCAGTGATGAACTTACAAAATTAAAACTTATGCCTGAAAAACCTGACCTGATCAGGGTTAACAAAATACTGATACTCAAGGTCTTCCGCATTTTTCGGATTATGGAGATTCAAAAGGAGAAAGCTGATTGGCTACTACAGAACAAGCTATGAAAACAGTATCATAGAAAATGACACACAAGATTTTATCAGTGACTTTACCACATACAGATGAACGCCTAAGTAGGAAGCAGAGTACAGACTCCAGAGCATGTTTTCCAAGGGTGTCAGACTTTTACAGACCTACACATCCAGATATGGCCACAGGGATCAGACCTTAAGTGGAAGCTGCGGGGCTGCCAGGAGGACCTGGAGAGGATCGCGGACTTCATCCTGGCAACTGGGCTTCTGATTTAGCATGACCAAGAACTTGAACACCGAAGAAGAAGAAGTGATTTTACATCTGTTGAAAATGCTTAACCTTTATTTTTGACTTGTCTTGACAGTTCATCAACTGTATCTTTCTTCTTACCTTTTTCTTCCATGACTTCTTGTTTCTCTGCTAATGGTGGTGTCACAAGCTTTAGAGTTGTTCTCTGAAAGCACATTACAAGAAACTGCTTCACTAAACTGTACACACAAAAAGAGATTATTTGTCTATGATTCAAACATCATGAAATAATAAATTACAAATTTTCATAACCAGATAACAAAATGTAGCATTTGGGTCATAATGTTGTGTAGTGTGAATGTAGCAATATAAAAAAATAATAATAAAATTAATTTGTATAACTTAATGATTCTAAGCAACACAAAATTTTATATATGCAGATTCTGGCAAAAATGTTATTCTTTGTCAACTCTTGGTCTACTGCCAAATACCCATTACACACAAATATTTTTTGTTATCATTCATCATTGCCACCATGTTTGACCATGGAATAATGTGACATCTGTATATGCTAAAGACAAAATGTTCAGTTCACCAGTTCCTGATACTGAAACTTTGAAGGCAAGGATAAGAGACACTTTAGTGACTGTTACTAAAGAGATGTTGGAGAACACATAGCCAGAAATTGATTATCACTTAGATACTCTTCAGGCAACAAAAGTAGCACATATGTAGAAAACCACACATCTTTATCTAGTAGAGATGTTCTGTAATAAATAACTGAAATCAAAGAAAGACTTTATGCTTACTCTGTGCTTTTTTTTTTTTTAGCTTTTTCATCTTCTTTTAAACACAACAGTAGCAAAAATGACTGTCTTAGGGAGATGATATGATCACCAGAATCTGTGAACCACAACTGGGTCAAAAACAAATTTTTCTAGGTGCTGCCGAATAGCCTAGCCAGTGGAGGTACATATTAATGTATTTACCACAGCATAGAGAGTCTTAAGAGACTGCTTTGTATTTCTGCTTTAGGAATTTACCAAACAATTTGCTTATTATAATACTTGTGCTGTAAGATCTTCATTATGGCATCAGTTGCCAAGTTCACAGTGAAATTACAATAACCTATATCAGAGATTTTCACATCTTGAACTAGTTAGTTAGGAAGGATCATTATCCATGCATTCTGGACACAGGTGCTCTGACACCCTCTTCAGTGTCTCCTTCAATGTTTAGTACCTGACTGCACCCATTCTGTGCTGGCTGACCATCCACCTGGAGCTCTTGGTTAATCGTTCAGTTTTTGCCACCTCCAAGATTCACCTTCAGCTCCTTCCTTCTTGACGACATCAACTCACAGTTGTCAGTGAAGTCTTTTTTTTTTTTTGTTCGACCAGCTTCTCTAATCTCTCTCTCAACCTTAAGTGCCCAGGGCACATGGGGCTTCCACAAGGGTTTTCCACAAATGCCTGTCCTTCGCCTTTTTTTTCTGCTCTTGCCCAGGTGAACCCTCTACTGCTCAACATCCTCTCTGTTGTTCTTCTCCATGTCTCTTTTGGTCTACCTTTACTTCTGCTCCCCTGTGGTGTCCATCTTAGTGCTATTTTTGGTAGTGAGTTGTCAGTCATTCGAAGCACATGTCCCAACCATCGCCAGCGTCTTTCCTCGATAATTGTTGTCAGTGGCTTCATCTGCATTTCTGCCAACAAGATGTTATTTCTTATGGTGTTTGGCCAAAATATTTTTCTAATTCTTCGTAAACATTTAGTCTAGAAAGAATTCAACTTGTTTTCTATGGTTTTTGTGATTTTCCAGCATTCACTTCCATAGAGTAGTACACTTAGAACATTACTCTTAAATATCCTGATTTTCATATTTATGCTTAGTTTTTTAGATTTCCATATAGTCTGCAGCACTGCAAAAGCCTGGTTTGCTCTAGTAAGTCTGCTGTTGATGTCCTCTGCGCTGTCTCCATTTTCTACTAAGCTTCTCTAATAGCACTGATGATAACTGCTTGATCTACTGCCTGGCCTTCCTCTGTGACAACTGTATATGCTAAAGACAAAATGTTCAGTTCACCAGTTCCTGATACTGAAACTTTGAAGGCAAGGATAAGAGACACTTTAGTGACTGTTACTAAAGAGATGTTGGAGAACACATAGCCAGAAATTGATTATCACTTAGATACTCTTCAGGCAACAAAAGTAGCACATATGTAGAAAACCACACATCTTTATCTAGTAGAGATGTTCTGTAATAATAACTGAAATCAAAGAAAGACTTTATGCTTACTCTGTGCTTTTTTTTTTTTTTTTAGCTTTTTCATTTTCTTTTAAACACAACAGTAGCAAAAATGACTGTCTTAGGGAGATGATATGATCACCAGAATCTGTGAACCACAACTGGGTCAAAAACAAATTTTTCTAGGTGCTGCCGAATAGCCTAGCCAGTGGAGGTACATATTAATGTATTTACCACAGCATTGAGAGTCTTAAGAGACTGCTTTGCATTTCTGCTTTAGGAATTTACCAAACAATTTGCTTATTATAATACTTGTGCTGTAAGATCTTCATTATGGCATCAGTTGCCAAGTTCACAGTGAAATTACAATAACCTATATCAGAGATTTTCACATCCTGAACTAGTTAGTTAGGAAGGATCATTATCCATGGATTCTGGACACAGGTGCTCTGACATCCTCTTCAATGTCTCCTTCAATGTTTAGTATCTGATTACACCCATTCTGTGCTGGCTGACCATCCATCTGGAGCTCTTGGTTAATCGTTCAGTTTTTGCCACCTCCAAGATCACCTTCAGCTCCTTTGTTCTTGACGACATCAACTCACAGCTGTCAGTGAAGTCTTTTTTTTTTGTTTGTTCGAACCGCTTCTCTAATCTCTCTATCAACCTTAAGTGCCCAGGGCACATGGGGCTTCCGCAAGGGTTTTCCACAAATGCCTGTCCTTCGCCTTTTTTTCTGCTCTTGCCCAGGTGAGCCCTCTATTGCTCAGCATCCTCTCTGTTGTTCTTCTCCATGTCTCTTTTGGTCTACCCTTACTTCTGTCCCTCTGTGATGTCCATCTTAGTGCTATTTTTGGTAGTGAGTTGTCAGTTATTCAGAGCACATGTCCAAACCATCGCCAGCGTCTTTCCTCAATCATTGCTGTCAGTGGTTTCATCTGCATTTCTGGCAACAAGATGTTATTTCTTATGGTGTTTGGGCAAAATATTTTTCTAATTTTCCATAAACATTTAGTCTAGAAAGAATTCAACTTGTTTTCTATGGTTTTTGTGATTTTCCAGCATTCACTTCCATACAGTAGTACACTTAGAACATTACTCTTAAATATCTTTATTTTCATATTTATGCTTAGTTTTTTAGATTTCCATGTAGTCTGCAGCACTGCAAAAGCCTGGTTTGCTCTAGTAAGTCTGCTGTTGATGTCCTCTGCGCTGTCTCCATTTTCTACTAAGCTTCTCTAATAGCACTGATGATAATTGCTCGATCCACTGCTTGCCCTTCCTCCGTGACAACTGAGTTGGCCGGCTGACCTGCTTTTTCAATTCCCCTGACACCTCCATGGCCTGGTACAAAATTGAAGGTCAGATGATGGATCTGTGACATCTGCAGAGGCTTAAGCCACTGCTTGCTTTTTGAGAATCACCTTGACTCTTAATGCCTAGAATTAGGCAATGCTACATAACAAAAAAAAAGGCTTTCACATTTAGAGTTAGGTAATGCTTAAAAAAACATATCTCAATCCCTAGATCTAAGCAACACTACATAATAGAAGAACTTTCACATCTAGAACTAGATAATGCTATATAAGCTCATCTTAATACACAGATCTAGGCAACACTACATAGCAAATATCTTTCACATCTAGAGCTAGATAATGCTATACAGAACAAAATTTCCTATTTCCATCTAGGCAACAGTACAAAAAAAGAAAAAAAAAACAACGTTCACACCTTGAACTAGATAATGTTCTACAGAACAAATTTTCATATCTAGATACAGACAACACTATATAACAAAAAAACTTTCACATTTAGAATTTGTTAATATTTCTACAGAATAAATTTTCCTTCTTACATCTAGGCAACATAACACAATCCCTTCACATCTGATCTAAAACCATATAACACTATGTAACTGAA
Source organism: Achatina immaculata (assembly GCA_009760885.1). Taxonomy (NCBI): domain Eukaryota; kingdom Metazoa; phylum Mollusca; class Gastropoda; order Stylommatophora; family Achatinidae; genus Lissachatina; species Lissachatina immaculata. Next base: position 21,961,081 of record CM019701.1, read on the forward strand.
AATACGACATGTTAAACTAGGATGATTGCCATTGCAACATAAAGTTCCATATCTTGTATTATATACATGCAGACTTTAATATTATGAGCTTAAACACTTTGTATCATCTTTATTTCAGTTGAAGCACATTACCTGTATATTTTCAACTTCCCATGTGTCATTTTTCCTCTTCTGGTTCTTTACATTACTTTGGCAACACTGAGTATTATGATTAACATAATTATTTTGGTAACACTGAGTATTTTGACCAACATAATTACTTTAGTAACACTAGGTATTATAGCCAACATAAATACTTTGGCAACACTGAGTATTATGATCAACATAATTATTCTGGCAACACTGAGTATTATTACTAACATAATTACTTTGGTAACACTGGATATTATGACCAGCTTAATTACATTTTACTTAATTACTTACACTGGGTATTATGACCAACATAAATACTTTGCTAATTTTGGGTATTATGACCAACATAATTACTCTGGTAACACTGAGTATTATGACCAACATAATTACTTTGGTAATACTGAGTATCATGACCAACATAATTACTTTGGTAACACTGATCATGACCAACACAATTACTTTGGTAACACTGAGTATTATGACAAATTTAACTTCTTTGGTAATACTTAAACCTTGATAATATCAAGTACTGTGACCAACACTTTTGACCCTTTGTAAGTGCCATGAGCATCAATTTTGGTTCGCAGAGTTTGAAACACGGAGTTCATTATCTTCTTCACCTACAAATACACCAGATATAAATAAATATATGCATGATGAGTTTTAAACAAAATGTATGAGAAGTCTACTTTAGAGAAATCTAAAAGCAATTGTGAATTTGATAAAAAAAAAATACCCATCTTCAAGCTGCCAGTTATAAAATGTTTGCTTGGTCTACAACTGCATTAAAAAGATGGAAATTATCTAAAATGATATTACAAGTTAATGTAGATTTAAATTTAAAATCTTAAATAAAAAAAAGACTTTTGTACCACAGTCAATGCCAAGGAAAACAATGCAGAAGGTCTTAGAGAAAAGGGTGGCAAACTCACAGCACACATGCCAAAAGTGGCAAACAAAACATGCACATTTTTGGATGCACGAAAACCTAAAATTGCTGCACTTCAAAATTCACAGTAAATTCTTGGTAGCACACATGAAAACTTTTTTTTAAACAGCCCAGTTCTGGTACCACCTCCAGTGGTGGACTGTCCATTACTAAACTTAAGCCTATGTTCCAGAGGTGGATTGTCCATTACTAAACTTAAGCCTATGTTCCAGAGGTGGAATGTCCATTACTAAACTTAAGCCTATGTTCCAAAGGTGGACTGTCCATTACTAAACTTAAGCCTATGTTCCAGTAGTGGACTGTCCATTACTTCTTCTTCTTCTTCTTCTTCGTTCACTTCTACCACCAAAAACCGCACTGTGAACCTACTGAATTCACACATGTGGTCCTCGTTAGGTCCGGTGGTCCCCTGTGTGGTCCAAAATAGACCACATGAGTTCCACGAAGGACCACAAGGGGTTCAGAGTATCACAGTGCTTTAGCCTGTATTCTTGGTGGGTCTCGGAAGCGGGATTGCGTGACACCGTGGTTTTCATTGCACCAGTTTGGTCCAGGGTTGGACTTTCTCACCGGAAGACCTCGACGTGTTTGGAATATCAGTGCATCCCCGCTGGGTGAGAGGCGTTAGCCCACCCAGGACAAAGTTGGACTTTCTCACCGGAAAACCTCGACGTGTTATGAGATACCCGTGTATCACCGCCGGGTGAGAGGTGGTTGCCCATCCAGTCCAGGGTTGGACTTTCTCACCGGAAAACCTCAGCGTGATTAGGATACGCAGACATCCCCGCCGGGTGAGAGGTGGTTGCCTATCTAGACTTCCCTGGTCCAGTGTCTCCGACTTCAGCTTTTTGCGGTCGTGGCCGCTACCCTTCCTAGTTGTGACCAGGATGGAGCTTTTGTCCAGGAGGACGAATCCTCGCCACTAGTGACTTCTACCCCTGGGTTGAGCCGGTTTAGGCATTTCCCAGTATGGGCATGTTTGGGACGGGACCGACCTCTAGGGCAGAGGTACTGTGACATTCATAGCCTTCAAGATTCACCCCTGGTATGAGCCGGTTTAGGCAAGATTCACCAGTATGGGTGTTTATCAGGCGTTACCGACCTCTAGAGCGGAGGTGGCATGACATGTCTAGCCATCGAGTTCCACCCCTGGTGTGTGCCGGTTTAGGCATATTTCACCAGTGTAGGTGTATTTCGGACGTAGGCGGCCTCTAGAGCAGAGGTGCCGTGGTATAGCTCTCGTAGCGATACTACTGGACATACCAGGTTAAACTTCACTTTCCACCACCTTTTCCCATCGGCGCCGCACAGCAACCTTTATTTCCGCATTTACTTCCTTAACCGGGAGGAGCTTCACTCCACGCGCGGTATTTGAAAAGTCAAGCCAGCAGTGACTTAACCTCTGGGACAAACCGGTTCATGCATTTCACACGATATGACTGCACTCAGGACGTGGCCGACCTCCAGACCAGAGGTGCCGTGATTTGACTGTTTGCTTCGCTTTATTCTTTCAACCACCTTTTCCGCAGTGATGCTGCGCGGCAACCTCATTTGCAAATTTCTTCATTGGCCGGGAAGAGCACCGCTCCACTCACGGCAGCTGAAGATCTCGCCAACAGCGGCAGATGAGCTACCAAACGTGACACTCATCTACCCTAAGTAACTGGTTTTCAGGCGCCAGATATTCGCCCTCGCCCCTTCTCCTGTCAGTTTAAAACAGTTCTGCCACGGGAAGGCCAGGAGCTGGACTTGACTGCCAGAGGCTGTTTGTGGCGCGTTTGCAGTCCTTAGAACCTGTCCATTACTAAACTTAAGCCTATGTTCCAGTAGTGGACTGTCCATTACTAAACTTAAGCCTATGGTTCCAGTGGTGGACTGTCCATTACTAAACTTAAGCCTATGGTTCTGGAAGGAAATGAGCCCCAGCATCACAGGGAAAAAAGCCTGTAAATATAATCAGAATTATTGCTGATGACATAACTCTTATCAGTGACAATGTGAATTCTATGCAAGAAAAAGCAGATAGCCTGTCTTCACTGGCTAGCAAAATAGGACTTGAAGTTAACAAGGACACAACAAAAATAATGAAAATTCCCATTAATCAAAATGGAAAAATAGACATAGAAGGGACAGATATTGAAGAAGTCAATCAAGTTGCATACCTTGGCAGTTACATAGACCAGGATGGTGACACTAGAAAGGAAGTTAGGATCAGAATTGCAAAAGCAGCATCAATCTTCAAGAACCTTGAGAACATATGGAATTCAAAAGTTATAAGCACAAAAACCAAGTTAAGACTATTCAATTAAAATGTAATATCCACCCTCATTTATGCGTGCGAAAGCTGGAAAACAACTAAAGAAACAGACAACAAATCAGACTCTTTTGAAAACAAATGCCAAAGGAAAATACTCAGTACAAAGTGGAACAAATTCAAGAAAAATGCAGAGATAAGGCAAATGAGTGAACAGCAACCTGTCTCATGGGTGATCAGGAAAAGGAGATGGACATATGTTGGTCACTTGATGAGAAGAAATGATCAGATAATCCCAAAACAAGCTATCAAGTGGAACACAACAGGCCAAAGAAAAAGAGGCAGACCACATGAAACTCTGAAGAGGACATTGTTAAGAGAGGCCAAATTAACAGGCATAAAATTCCTTGATGAGGTTGAAAGACTCGCCAAAGACAGGAAAATTTGGCGAACTACTTTGCGAGCCCTATGTGACATTTAATGGCACGGGAAGGATATAAGATATAAGATAAGAAATATAATCATTTATTAATTTTGTATCATGAGATGAACAGCTAGACAGCAAAAATAACTAATGGAGAATGTATGAGAGGGCAGAGTTAAAATGCAAATTATAGCAAAGATCACAGCCAGACAAGTGAGATTTATAGGACATTTCCTAAGAAGAGGAAAATTGGAACACACCGTGGCAACTGGAAAAATTGAGGGAAGAAGAGCCAGGGGAAGACTGAGAGAAATGACACTGGACAGTATGAAGAGATGGTGTGAGAGGAAATCACTAACTGAGCTAATGGCCTGCAAGAAGGATTGGGTACTCTGGAGAAGCATAATACCCAATATCAGTCAGCACAGCACCTCATGATGATGATGATGATGATGGTGATGATGATGAGATGAGCAAGATAAGTAAGAGAGAGCTGGGGCCCTTATAAAGTTTAGCATCTAGGCCTGGGTAGTGGGTAATCCACCACTGGCCATTCTTCAAAAAGGTTTGCCACCCCTGCCTTATACCAAAAGCACTGTAGTGTAATTTACAGAAAGTATGTTCTCGTGCTTTCCCATTGCAACATATGCCTGCGAGGCCTGGACACTTAACAAAACAGCTGAGAAACACATAAATGCCTTTGAGTGTAAATGCTACAGAAGAGTCTTTCAAATATCGTGGACACAAAAAAAACAAATATATCCATACTACAAGAACTTAATATTGAAGAAGGCTGGCTAATAAGGAAGATTAAACAGAGAAAACTTAAATATTTTGGACATATTAAACATCATGATAATTTAGAGAAGACCGTCTTGGATGGGTACATAATGGGAAAAAGAGGAAGACCAAAGCAAAGATGGCTGCAGGACATCGTTGAGGATCTGTGAATGGATGCATCAGCAGCAGGACATCTTGCTTACAACTGAGAGGCCTACAGGACAGCTGTTAGGGAGGCAAAGTTCCGCAAAGGACATGCAAATGACTGACTGACTGATTGTGTCAAGAAAGTGTTCAATTTTGGTAAATTGGTAAACTTTTTTGTGCGACGAGTTTGGTTATTGTCTTCATGACGATTCAAGCTGAGGTTTTGTATTCATAGCTGCTCACTTGTAAAATCAAACCAACCTACTGATGACATTTTTTTGAAGTCATACTGGTATCCCTAATAGATGATGATGATGATGATGAAGATGATGATGATGATGATTATGACAGTCTGGTGAAGGGGGCATGGTGATAGTTATGGGAACATATTGGTCAATCCATAGGAACTATAGGAACCAATAATAAAACAGTGACAAAAACTGTAATATTTAAAATAAGTATGATAAAAATAGCACTTGGCCAAGGCAAGGCTGAATGGAGATTTTTAATATATAAGACCTAAAAAAAAAAAAAATTTCATTAAAAAAATTTTTCCTCACTACTAAAATTTTCTCATAACAAATAATGCCCGCTAGCTTACCTGAGAAGTAACATGTGCATCAGATGCTGATGGACTCTGTAGAGCAGCAGCCCTGGTGAGCAACAACTCTGAGTTCAGCTGCTGCATCTCCAGCTGCAACTGCTGTATCTTTTGTTGCTGCTCCGTGCTCTTCTTCTCCTCAGCTTCACCCTGCTTCCTGTGCCTCTCTTTCCTCTCCTCCTCTATTTCTTCTACCTTCTTTTCATACTGTTCCCTCATTGTGGCAGCCTGCATCTGCATGCTGTCATTCTGAAATAAACATTTAGATTAACTTTGAATCAGGACAGCATCTTGTTTATTATTTACAGTTTTTATTCCTGTGTAAGCACAATACCAAGGGATCAAGGGTTATGGAAGGACATGACTCTAAACCTGTTAGCAGGGACCTCGAGAGAGAGGGGAGAGAAAGAAAGAGAGAGAAGTACAATCTGCCTTACTCCCCCTAGTTTTTTAGATCAGTTTCAAAATCTGATTAACGGTGAACTGTTTACCTAAACTTCTTCTGGTATCCCTTGAAACTCTGACTTCTAAATGCAGGGACCTAATTGCCATTTGTGAACTACTGGTAACACTGATTTGTAAATGTATGGACCTAAATGCTATTTGTGACCTACTGATAACACAGTAAAGTAAGAGAACAAATTTTGTAGGATTAGACCTAAAAAAAAATCGTAGACAAAGCACTTTAGTGAGATGTGAGAGAAAGAAAAATCACAAGAGAATTACCTGGGATTCGAACACGGACTCCAGTAGGACAAGCAGCCGTCTAGCCACGAGAGACAAGCGCGCTATCGACTTAACCAACTAGCACCCCTGTGTATGTTTGTCTAAAAAAGTTGGTACCTACTAGAGAGACTGAATCTAAGCTACAGAATTTCTGTGTCACGACCTCATTTCTTTCCAGGTGTCACGATCCCTCATGTCTGCTGAGCAGTTACTAAAGACTATGTCAACAAAACACCTTTTTAGGGGTGCTAGTTGGCTAAGTTAAGTCGATAGTATGCTGTTCTCTCGTGGCTAGACGGCTGCTCGTCCTACCGGAGTCCGTGTTTGAATCCCAGGTAATTCTCTTGTGATTTTTCTTTTTCTCACGTCTCACTAAAGTACTTTGTCTACAATTTTTTTGAGGTCCAATCCTACAAAATTTGTTCTCTTACTTTACCGTACCAAAGCCTCGTAGTTTCCTATATATAAAAAAAAATTGTTACTGATAACACAGATTTCTAAATGCATGGACCTAACTGCTATTTGTGAACTACTGGTAATACAGATTTCTAAATGCATGGACCTAACTGCTATTTGTGAACTACTGGTAACATAGATTTCTAAATGCATGGACCTAACTGCTATTTGTGAACCACTGGTAACACAGATTTCTAAATGCATGGACCTAACTGCTATTTATGAACTAATGGTAACACAAATTTCTAAATGCATGGACCTAACTGCTATTTATGAACTATTGGTAACACAGATTTCTAAATGCATGGACTTAACTACTATTTATGAACTACTGGTAACACAGATTTCTAAATGCATGGGCCTAAATGCTATTTGTGAACTACTGGTAACTCAGATTTCTAAATGTATGGACCTAACTGTTATTTGTGAACTACTGGTAATACAGATTTCTAAATGTATGGACCTAACTGCTATTTATGAACTACTGGTAATACAGATTTCTAAATGTATGTTCACTTTTTCTTCGGCTTGTTGTGTTCCACTTCATAGCTTGTTTTGAGATTCTCTGATTATTTCTTCTCATCATGTGACTGATGTAACAATAAAACCAATACAACAATAGCTTGTCATTACACAAGTAATATTACTAAACTTTATATAATACTATAATGACAAGCTATTGTTATACATGTGCTATGCTTCTTTTGGCAAGAAATTTCCAGGATCAAAGTAAAAAAAAAAAAAAAAATTTCCGAATACAGTGGTATAGCATTTGGAATTAAAAGTTTACGCATAAATAAACCACACTATGTGAAATCAAAGAATGTGAAAATCTTTATGTTACATCAGTTTCAACATTTAAAAAAAACTGAAATTATGTGAAAGTTGTGAAAATGGCATTATAACAGTTATATAAAGTAAATAACATGAAATCTTCTATAGATAATTATGTTTATGTGAAACTGTTTAAGACACACACACACAAAAAACGGTGAAACAAATGTCAATGGAAAAGAAAAGTATTATGATAGTGAGTGGAAAAACAAGCAATAATCACTATTTCAAAAGTTCAAAATCAGACTCCAGCATCACTGCATTCAGGACAGCCCTAAACATGCTCTGCTGTATGCTGCAGCATCCATCCAAGAGTTTAATCACAGCCTGTGTGTTGCTTCTGCACGTGGGGACAAACAAGCATGTGCATGTACAAACCAAAACTAGTGGAATTTCTTGAAGCCTTCATATCATAAAAGTCAACAGAAAGTGCATACCACTTGTAACCGCAGATACTTCAATAAGAATGAAAGATTCAGTGGTAACAGTGATTAAACATCTTCTATCTTCCTGAAATTGCAAGCTGGCATTCCTTGCAGATGATGCAGTGATGATTTTGAGACACATCATCGTGTCAAACTGGGAGCAGGTTATGGTGGTTATTTTTCAATCTTTAAGCCAAGATAAATCAAAAAAAAAAAAAACACTGGGAGGGTGTGTGTGATACCTCTTTAACTGACTCAACCACCATAGAAACTAAGATGATCCCTGTTGCATTAGCCAGGCAAGGCCTGCTTCTGAGGGTACCAACAGAAAAGTGGGTCTTGGTCGGCCACGATTCATCAACCCTGATGCTAGCATGTCAGCTATGGGTCATTGACTGACTGCCAAATCAGACAGTGTCTTTGTCCCCAATGATTAAACATAAAAAGGTTTAGTCATGATACCTCCTGTTGCAACTGTTGTATCTTCTGCTGCAGTTGCTGACGATGTTCTCTGGCCTTCTCTGTTATTTCATTCAATCTCTCTTCCTCATGTTTTTTCTCTCTTTCCAGTTCCCTAATTCTCTTTTCACTTCTTTCCTTTGCTGTTGCTGCCTGTGTTCGCAGGCTGTCATACTGAAAATAAACATGACATTAATGCCAACTAAATGGCAAAGCACTCATCAAAATAAATTTCACAAAAACTGTTGCAGTTCCATGTTCAGATTTCAGAAACCCATTTACTTTTGCTTAAAACTGTTTGTATGAGAGTAGGAACAGCCAAATCTATACTGATACAGCTTCCTGGGCTGAAGGCTGTGAGTTCTGCCCCAGGCCCACCCCCACTTTCACTCACAAGGGTGTACACCAATGGAAAAGGAGCATGAGTACTGTGTGAAATCCTCACTCGCGGGAGGTGTTTGGAATGCTTACAGACTTATCCCAAATGCCATGATGACAATCATTTAACTTTTTTTTTTTTTTTTTAACATTTGTACGGCTGCAAAAATTGTGCCAAAGAAACATTAAAGTTACCAGCATTGGTGAACCAGAGTTGCCAAGTCTTATTCTGTCTTCCTATGATTCTTCTACTTAGCAGTTTTTCTTTCTTGCAGAAGTGGCTAATGAATATTTACACTATGTACAGTAAATACAGTCAGTCAGTCAAAAGCATGTCCCTTGTGTAACTTTGCCTCCCTAACAGCTCTCCTGTAGGCCTCTTGGTTGTGAGCAAGATGCCCTGCTGCTGATGCATCCATTTGAAGATTATCAACAACGATGTCTTGCAGCTATCTTCGCCTTGGTCTTCCTCTCTTTCTTTTCCTCCATTATGTACCCTTCCAAGACTGTCTTCTCTAAATTCTCATGATGTTTAATGTGTCCAAAATATTTAAATTTTCTCTGTTTAATCCTATTTAAAGCCAGCCTTTTTCAATATTAAGTTCTTGTGGTATGGACATACTTGTTCTTTTCTGTGTCCATGTACATATAGTAGATTAGTTGGAACGTACACCGAGAAAGCCTGAAAGGAGAAAACTACTGAGGTTCATCTTTGGAACTGTTCTATCCAGCTTTACTGTATTAAATAACACTCTGGCTTTTGCCTGGATAATACAGTGAATGGGAATTTGTGCCTGGTTTTATATTTTGATTCCACTTAGTTAAATTTTTCTGAATCAGTAATTAGTTTGTCCAGCATTCTAATAACTTTAGGAAGCACAGCACTTTTAATATATTCATAATGGATGCTAAGTCTAGTGGTGAAGCTAGAAGAACTCATAAGGATCTTACTTCGAAAGAAGAGCTTGTAAAAATAAAGATTAATGAGCAAGGCATCACCAGTTTTGAAATATGGCATAAGGAAAAGCACCATTAGCACAGTAACTAAGAATAAAGTGAAAGTATTAGATGAGATTAAAGCACAATGCTAAGTATTATAGGGTCTGGTATAAGCATTGTACACATGTCTTATATCACACACATTTGAAGTATATGAACTGTGCAATTACACTGTTCACATCCTTCCCATGCCATTAACCATTAAACATTACATAGGGCTCAATGGTAGTTCGCCAAGTTTTCCCATTTTCAGCCAGTTTTTTTACCTCACCAAAGGATTTTATGCTTATTAATTTGGCCTCTCTTAACAATATCCTCTTTAGAGTTTCACGTGGTCTGCCTCTTTTTCATAGGCCTGTTGTGTTCCACTTGATAGCTTGTTTTGGGATTCTCTGATTTTTTTTTCTCATCATGTGACTGACATATGTCCATCTCCTTTTTCTGATCACTCATGACACTGGTTGTTGTTCACTCATCTGCCTTATCTTTGCGATGTTCTTGAATTTGTTCTACTTTATACCGAGTATTTTCCTTAGGCATTTGTTTTCAAAAGAGTTTAATTTCTTGTCTATTTCTTTAGTTGTTTTCTAGCTTTCGCATGCATAAATGAAGGTGGATATTACATCTGAATTTAATAATTTAAATTTGGCTTTTGTGTTTATGACTTTTGAATGCCATATTTTCTTGAAGGTCAATGTTGCTTTTGCAGTTCTAATTTCCTTTCTGTGTCACCATCCTGGTCTATGTAGCTGCCAAGGTAAGCAAACTGGTTTACTTCTTCAACAGTTTCATTATTTTTGTTTTTTTCATTGTTAATTTCATGTCCTATTTTGCTAGCCAATAAAGACAGAGTTACACTGTTAGCACAAAATAATTATGAAACATCACTGTATAATATGTAATTACTAAAATCATATACTTTTAACAGAAAATAACATATTAACTCTTACCATGCCTCAAGAAGAAATGTGGATGTTCAAGTGGATGCCAGATTAAAAGCGCGGGTCTTGATATGTATAGGGGCATATTAGTAAAATGTGAATGAAATAGTTTTTCCGTGTGAAAAGTGTACTTATTATGTTTTAAAATAACTAAATATGTTTGAAGATTTCATAAATGCAGAGTTTTTTTAGGAAAAAAAGAAGAAGTGTGATGTTTTTAGACAATGAATGTGTCCAACTTACCATCAGATAGGTGTATCATCTGAGATGCGTAGATCTACCAGTTGATGTCGTATTGTGATTCTGTTGCATTATTGCTAAAATAATGTCTGAAATAACCTTCTAACTACTTCTCCAGTCATCTAATATGTCTAGATCTACTTGGGATACATTCAAGAACAGTGGTCTGGTCACAAGGCATGTCCATACCCCTATCTACATAACCAAAAATTGAAATTTCTCGCAGAAAACTTCAATTTTCTCCCTTGTAACTAAGAACTCTTTGGCTATTGTGAAAAAGGTCATGGAGCATGCACACTAAATATTTACAATCTAAACATTACACCTGTATTTTAAAGAAACAAACCAAACGTCACTACAGCAACTAAAGGCACCATATGAGAAACAAGAAGCATCTTCTAAGCGACGAAAGGCCCGGGAAGAGTTCAAACACAAATACAAAAAAAAGTGCATGTAACAGCTTGTGAAACTGACACTGAATAAAACAGCAAAATATAAAGGAATGATACCGACAAAAAAGAATGAATTAAAAAAAAAGAAACAAAACAAAATAGCGCAATGATATACCTAATAATACACTACCTTTTCCTTCCATAATTTCATATCTGCTAGCTCATCTTTTAGCTGAGTCACAAACTTTTCTGTACTTGAAGCTGATAATCTAGAGGCTTCCAGCTGGATATACAGAAAAAAAAAATAACAATCTCAATAATGTGAATGATGCTCTGGATTGTTAAATGAATTATTAAAGCTCTGATTATTATAATCTCTGATTATATTATAAGAGACACACAACTTTTAAAAAAAACGACAATCTTAATTTTAAGAGAGACATAAAACTACAAAAAGAAAACCACAACAATTAGTGTATAAGCATACACCTATACATGAAGCACTGCAGTAAAGTTGTGGATAAGATGTTTACTACAATTTAAATATAAGAAAAGCTTACAAAAAACCCCCAATAAATACTGGATTCAAGAGCCAGTGACTGAGAAAATGCCATTTATTTTAAAGAAGTATAATGAGACAACAGGATGAGTTCCATTCAATGCCAGCAGAATAGAAATTATTAATACAGGGTATGCAGTCTCTCACATCATGTTTAAAAGTGCTGGAAGAAAGATTTTAAAAAAAAAGACCAAGTGTATCACATCACCTTCTTCTCCATGTCTGATATTTTCCGCATTAAATCATTTTTATCATCTTTCATATCATTAAGTTCTCGGGTGTGTTTGTCCGTTACTGCAGCTATCATCCTATCACACTTTCTCTGCCATTCATGGGAAACGTCTTCTTCTGCTTTGGACACCTGGAAATAAAAGTTTGAAAGATTCTTGAAGAAACTATGAAACAAGCAAACTACAAATATTATAGATGAAATAATTAGTGACAATGTTTACTTCAACTCTAATAACTTTCTCTCTCTCTCTCTCTCTGGCCCATGCGTCAGGCATTGGTCATCACTGATTTCCACAACCACCTGTCCTTTGCTCTTTCTATAAGATGTGTTTTGGATCGTGCTCTGTGCCACTCTTTTAGTCTATCAAGTATCTTGTTTCTTTGTCTTCCTCTCTCCCTTTTTTTCCTCCAGTTTTCCTGTTGTCTCTAGGTGTTCCAGTTTGCCTCTTCTTAAAACATGTCCCACAAATTTTGCCATAATTTCTCTCTCTTCATTTGTTTTCTTGGCTGTCCATAGCATTCTCATCATTTTTCTTACAAACCACATCTCTGCTGCTTCCAGAGAATCTGAGGGCTCTTTATTATTGTCTATGCTTCACATATAATAACATTTCAATATAACATTGAATAATTCTCTTTCTGGTGTTCATAAACAGAATTTTATCGCTCAGCATGTTTTTCTTATTCATAAATACTGACTTGGCCTGGGCTATCCTGCTCCTTATTTTGGTTTCGCATCTTCCATCTTGTGTTATTATTGTTCCTAAATACTTGAATTTGTCCACTTGCTCTCCTCCTCACTGGAGTATCCACCTTGCCGTGATGGGGGGGGGGGGCTTGCATATTCCAATGATCCTAAGAGCTTTGACTGCAGTAGCACAGCCACTGGCAGGGTCTCCCAAGCCAGACAGATCAAGGGGGAGGGACCAGACAAAGAGAGACTCCAACCTGCTGCCTTGCAGGCAACTGAGGACAACCAAGGACTATGGAGGACAGCCTGACAGAAACGCTGTTGAAGATGGATGCTCTAAGCAGTGCAATTCATTTTATGATGACGTCGTGGATTATATGAAAGAAGTGTGAAGTGTAGTTCTTATCTTGTGGAGACCCAGTATGTCCCGGTATTTTTCAAATGTTTTGCACCAATGGAAGAGGCCGGTAGTAGCAGTAACAAGGGAGATATATTCACTATAAAACTGACAGGAAATCATCAGTCTTTCATTTTTAGCCTTTGTCACACAGTACAATATATAAAAAGACATCACACAGTACAATATATAAAAAGAGCTTGATAACTAATTTATTTTTTTCATTCATAAACTTGATTTCAATTCAAGCATAGACATATATGCTAGGTCTAATATTCAGTTAAACAATCATGAACTACTGCTTGAGGAGGATTTTAAACATTAAATGGCAGGACAAGATCAGGAACGAGGAGGTCTGGGAAAGGGCAGGACAATAACCTATTAACCTACAAATCATGTCTAGGAAGTGGAGGTAGATTGGCCATACTCTGAGGAAACCCAACACCAGCATAGCAAGACAGGCAATGACATAGAATCCTCAAGGAAATAGAAAACAAGGAAGACCTAGACTTGCTTGGAGAAGAGAAATTATGACAGTGCTCAGAGACAAGGGATGCACATGGAAGGAAGCAGAGAATAATTCCAAGAACAGGGATGACTGGAGAGCCTTTATCTGTGGCCTATGCTCTCAAGGGAGTAAAAGGTGATGATGATGATGAATATTCAGTTGAATTTATGTGTGCATTAAGTGATATTCTAGTATGCCTCACATTGCACGCAGATATTCTCTGACAGCAGAATTAGTTTTCCCTAGTACTCTAAAGAGGACACTGTTAAGAGAGGCCAGTTTAGTGGGCATAAAATCCCTTGATGAGGTTGAAAAACTCGCCAAAAACAGGAAAACTTGGCAAAACTACCATACAAGTCCTATGTGATGCTTAACTCTTTGGGTATTTGGACACGCGTCCTGCGTGGTTGTATCCCCATTACGAACTACTTATAGACGCGAGGCGCGATGATGGTTTGTAGCTCTCTAATTTTGAAAATAATCAAAGTATCTTAAAACCAGCAGTTGACTTCCTTCCGGAATTCAGTTGTTCACATTAAGCGCGTGGTTTGAGCAGAAAACAGAGCGATTCTTTGTTCATTTAAAGCCAGTTTTTCAAAGTTTATCGTCGCTAGGCCTTTGTTTATCAACAAATATGGCTTCCAGTGCTAGTTTCTTTCGTCCAGAGCAGCATATTTCTGCATTACAAGCTCAGAATTTAATTTAAAATTGTCTAGACTGTGGTGTAGAGAATGTAGGAGTAGAAATGATAAATTTTCGGCACACGTGGCAGTGATTGAAAGAATTTTTCGTGTTTTTTTTGGTCCAGCAGCAAAATGTGTTAGAAGGGTAGCTGGTGATACTACTTCTCAGCTTTTTGCTAGTACTAGCTGTAATATCACAGTAATAAATGCTGGAGATTGTGTAATTAAAAAAATTAAATGTTGTAGAATGCTTCAAATTTAAAAAAAAACAAAAACCAAAACACAATGGCCTGTTTTCTGGTAAATATTAGTCAACGACCGCCCACTTGTTTTCACGTAAATATTACCCACCCACTTGGTGTTTTTAGTTTGCTGTGAATGCATAACTAGTGCATATTTTCATGTAAATTTTGGAAGATATGTTAAAGAACAAATGTTTGTGTACATTTTTATTCATTATGGAATTATATAAACAACTACAGTGGATTAACTTGATGGGTAAGTGACAAAAAATTTATTTTATTACTTCATTTTCCATTCTTTCTTCTCAGTTCTTAGCTCTTTTTTTTGTTGTATACTAACAAAATGTTAAAAATTTTATTTGAAAAACAAAATACATTTTTTCTTCTTCAAAATAAGGTATAATACTTCACACTACAGATCAGATTATGCCTTTGTTATTCTTTTAAATGTGACAACCATCCCATTTCACACTGTGAAATTTACCCCCCTTGGTCTTTTGAGGGAAACACACCCAGTATACAAAGAGTTAATGGCACAGGAGGGATATAAGATGAAGAAGAAGAAGTATCACATGCTGTATACCCATTTTTACACCTGGGTCAAACAGGAGAATGTCAGTGGGCCTTGTGCCTGTTACCTTCACTTTAAAAAAAGTTGATTATCACTTCAGCTACCTTCAGCTACCCCTATGGATTACGAATCACTTGTACTGTACCCTGCTATGTGTTTCTGTCTCAACAGAACTCTTCAGCTTGCGGAGGCTCTCTCTCAGATGCTCAATGGTTTCCTGCAGTAAAATACAGAAAATATCTGTCAGATATCGAATGAATGAACACTGATCCATTACTTAATGCAGGGGTTTTAAGTCTTTTTATGATTACAGACCCACTTATGGATTGCAGAATATGTCCTCCTTTTCTCTGTGGAATACCAAATATGTCCTAGTACCCCCTTTGGATTGTCCAGGATGTATTCTTCACCCCTAACCAAACCACCAAAACCATCATCACCAGTCCTATTAACACAGACACATTCATGACCTTTATGTCAAGTATCAAAGTCACTAGCTTGAACTCTCAAGTCAAGTCTCAAATCTCTGTGAGCAGCTCCAAGTCAAGTCTCAAGTCTCTGTAAGCAGCTCCAAGTCAAGTCTCAAGTCTGTGTGAGCAGCTCCAAGTCAAGTCTCAAGTCTCTGTGAGCAGCTCCAAGTCAAGTCTCAAGTCTATAAATAAAAGTGTTAAAAAACTGGTTACCAGACTGGCATTACTAAAATGTAACAGATGAGCTGACAAACCACAGCCAACCTAGACCCTGTCCCACCTCTCTGTTGGTACCCCCCCCCCAACAGAACTAGCCTGGAAATCACCACCGTCCCAGTGGTAGTGGAGTCTGCTAAAGAAGCGCTGCATGTCCCCTGCATTTTAGCTCCACTCTAGGACTTAAAAGAAACAACAGCCGCTGTAGCTGACAGGATGCTGTGCCTCAACATCTTCCCTGAATCAGCTCCAGAGAGAGAGAGAGAAAGGAGGAGGAGGAGAAGAAGAAGAAAAAGAAGAAGAAGAAGATGAAGAAGAAGAAGGTCCTGTCCTGTTTTTTAATATACAGAAAAGAAATTTCTAATGGCAACCCTCTAGGATGAGGTTTCATCTTCTATCTGAAATATAGACGTGATTTTTCTGTAGTATCATGAACAACAACCTGTCTCACTGGTGATCAGAAAAAAGGAGATGGACATATGTCGGTCATGTGATGAGAAGAAACAGTCAGGGAATCCCAAAAACAAGCTATCAAGTGGAACACAACAGGCCGAAGAAAAAGAGGCCGACCACATTAAACTCTAAAGAAGACACTGTTAAGAGAGGCCAGTTTAGTGGGCATAACATCCCTTAAAGAGGTATGAACTGATGAAAATTCAATTTATAGAACTATTTATGAGCAAAAAGTAGTTCCATAAATTCCAGAAACATGACAGCGATCACCACTACCACTACCATCACTACCATCTTCACAAAACTGTAACATATGAAGATATAAAGAAGAAACAAACATATCGTATAAATCATGTTCCATGAAATGAAGGAATTCTATAATGCTTGAAGAAATAAAGGGAAGGGTTACGCAGCAAAGCGCATGAATGATACAGACAAACAAACAAACAAACAAAAAAAGACAGCTTATACACAACCTCATAAGTGTGTTTAGCATCTTCCATTTCCTCTTCAAATTTCCTCCTCTCTTCTGCTGATCTTCTCTTCTTCTCATTAAAGTTCTGAAAGGATAAAGCCCAGTGGTTAAGCACTCAAAGAAGTAAAGTGAATTCAGTAAAGTGAATTCAATAGTGTGAACTCATTATAGTGAACTCACAAACGTGAAGTCAATAAAATGAACTCTTCAAGCATCTGTCTGTACTGCTTTTGGTCTATCACTGATCATCCACTCTCTCTCTCTCTCTCTCTCTCTCTCTCTCTCTCTCTCTCTCAAGATCCCTGCCAAAAGATGAGGATGTCATGTCCTTCCATAACCCTCAATTCCTTGTGCACCTTAACAGGCTTGTCACTAAGCATTTCCCATGCAAGGATGCCAAACCATCAAACATCTTTTCTCTCTGTCTACCTCTTGTCTTTTCTACCTTCAATCTTTCCTGCTGCCACTAGATGCTCTAGCCTGCCTCTCCTCCAAACATGCCCCACAAATCTGAATCACCATCTTCTGATCTGTGTTATAAATTTTTCTTGTTTCTTGCGCCTCTTTCAGAACATTGTTAGATTTTTTCACTGTCTTCAGCACTCAATTTAGTGAATTCAATAAAGTGAACGTTTTTTTTTTACCTGTCTTTACTGTTTTTGGTCTATCATCCATCATCCACTCACATTATGCTAAACAGTAATGAGTGACAACCTGTCATAAACTGGACATAGGAGTTTCAATTTGTTGCTGGTCACATAGTAAGAATCAGTCATGGATTCAATTTGTTGCTGGTCACATAGTAAGAATCAGTCATGGATTCAATTTGTTGCTGGTCACATAGTAAGAATCAGTCATGGATTCAATTTGTTGCTGGTCACATAGTAAGAATCAGTCATGGATTCAATTTGTTGCTGGTCACATAGTAAGAATCAGTCATGGATTCAATTTGTTGCTGGTCACATAGTAAGAATCAGTCATGGAAGCTTCTATTACCCATCAACAAAAGAGAGAGCACACAAGTCAATTGTGACCTGCTCTCATGGTGCAGACACACAAATTTGTTTCAGTTTCCTGAACCCTGCTACAGTGGGATGCCAGCTCCACAAGTACTTAAACTATTAATTCTTTTATCCAAACAACACTGGCAATATTGGTAGAATCTTGCACACTTATGCAAATCAATGCTCACAGCAATATTTAGGCAGAGTCTAACAAAAAATTAAAAGTAGCACATTTCTAAACCAAACCATGTTTTTTAAGTTACAGAATAACCTTCTCCCAGTTTCTTTGTACCAAAATTTCTCATCAAAATTTATACTGGCAGATCATGGAAATTAATTCAGGAATAAAAAGAGTTAAGATGGTACAGTAAATTGTGATACTATGTTTAAAAATAATGTGACCTTTTATCAGAAACTCAGGGTCAAGGACAGACTGATCTCACGGTGCTGCCGCACACTCTTCCTTCCACTTTCCTCAATGCTCGATTTACAGTCAAATTGAAAAAAAGATTATCTTAGAAGGCAATGCTTAACAAAAAATACAGCAACTATAAATAGAATTCAAACAAAATTAGAAATGGTAATTTAAAAAAAAAAAATTACACAATGCTTACTTTCTCCAATGTTTCCTTTGCACCTTTTATTTCAGTTAGTTCCTCTCGAAGACTTGCCACTTTGGTTTCTAATGTCTTCCGAATCTGTTTTTCATCCCGGACCACTGCAGTCAGAAGTTCAATTTTCTGCTTATCCTCTGTGAATAGATTTGTGAACATTTTGTGAAATTTATTATAATAAATAAATGTATACTTTTTATTTCTAAATTTGGCACTGAAAGAGCAAGAAGAAAGTGAAAAATATTCTTTACATTTCAGATTATTTTTATCCATTTGTAACCAAAAATAGACCACTTTAAATCAGAAGAAGCAAGCACAATTAGCTCTGAAAAATCATAGACAAAGCAAGGAGACATGGAAGAAAGAAATGCACTAAGTAATTTGGGAGAACTGAACCAAAGACTCTGGTAGGGTGGGCAAAAATTTAGCCACAAGAGCTGTTTGGCCTCACCGAAAGACTGTTACTTCTCCTACTGATGTTTGAAGTTCAGTTTTGTTGCAAACTTTCTTTCTCTCATATCTATGTACTTTGCTAACTCTGTTTCCAGATTAACCCTACCTATTTTACATGGCATTCAATCTACCATTCACCCACAGACAACCATGTGTGAGTGTAATCCAGTGTGGCTCAAAGTGTGGGCCCATACCTTCCATTTTCAGCACAAATTTTCCTCACCACAACATGCTGAGTACCCATTTCTTTCAGCTGGATCAACTGTGGTATCATCATCACCATCATCATCATCATTAATCCTCTGTACTCCCAATAAGCATAAGTCATCAACAAAAGTTCTCCAG
The DNA here is from genome assembly GCA_009760885.1 of Achatina immaculata. Classification (NCBI taxonomy): domain Eukaryota; kingdom Metazoa; phylum Mollusca; class Gastropoda; order Stylommatophora; family Achatinidae; genus Lissachatina; species Lissachatina immaculata. Next base: position 21,980,130 of record CM019701.1, read on the forward strand.
GCAATCCTATTTTAAGCAAGTTGGGATACCTCAAACTATGTCTTTTCTCCCTTTCTTTAGTTCTTCCTGTACTGTGTGGCTTCATGTTCCTAATGGTCTGCTCCTCTTTCCTTTGTCTTGAGGTGTCCAAGTCAAGGTCGTGTAGGAGTGTTCTGTTTTTCTCTTCGCAGCATATGGCCAAGCTATTTCCATCTTCATCTTTTTGGCCTCTCTAATAATGTTCTCAGTGCATGACGGCAGGTGAAAAAGAATCTGCTACAGTAAGTCTCACAAACTGCACTGCTACTGGTTCAGCATTCTTACTCTCATGGTCAGTCAGTCATTTGCATGTCCCTTGCGGAACTTTGCCTCCCTAACAGCTATCCTGTAGGCCTCTTGGTTGTAAGCAAGATGCCCTGCTGCTGATGCATCCATTTGCAGATCATCAATGATGTCTTGCAGCCATCTTCGCCTTGGTCTTCCTCTCTTTCTTTTTTTTCATTATGTACCCTTCCAAGACAGTCTTCTCTAGATTATCATGACGTTTAATATGTCCAAAATATTTAAGTTTTCTCTCTTTAATCCTCTTTACTAGCCAAACTTCTTCAATATTAAGTTCTTGTAGTATGAATATATTTATTCTTTTTTTTGTGTCCATGGTATTTGAAGGACTCTTCTGTAGCATTTACATTCAAAAGCATTTATGTGCTTCTCAGCTGTTTTGTTAAGTGTCCAGGTCTCACAGGCATATGCTGCGATGGGAAAGATGCATGCCCTTAAAAATCTTATTTTTGTAGTTCTGTCTGCCCCTCTCCACAGCTTCTTTAGTTGTTTTACTTTTTGAAGATTGATAGATATCCTCCTTTTAATTTCTCTCATTGTATCTCCATTATTAGTTAGTAATGATCCTAGATATTCAAAACTTTCAACTTCTTTCAATTTTTCCCCATTGATACATATTTCAGGTGCTTTATTTTACCCTCATGGAGACCAGTGTGGCTTCAGTAGTCCAAGAAATGTTGGAAGAGAACAGCATAACCAAGAAAAAAAAAACAAAAGTTAAAGAATACAACCATACAGAAACCCATGCTCTCCAAAGTACGAAAGGAGAGAAGATCTTCTGAGTGACATGGACTCATTGTTACTTGTGTGGATTTTAAAGTTTCTTTCTCTGTGACAGTACAGCTGAGCTTACCAATAAAAGCCTGGTTGGCTGAGTGGTTAGTCTCTGTCTACTTATTCAGTGGTACCGGGTTCAAGTCCCTGAAGTGGGCATTTTTTCTGGTAAACTCCACACCAAAAAGACTTTGGGGCCAAAACTGGTACTAGAGGCATCTGGGAAGGTAAATGTGGCCAGGGGTGATACTAACCACATCCCACTAAGGTGTGCTAAAGATGCTGAAAACGTGGGCCTAACACTACTCTTGTATGTCTTAATGGCATGGAAATGAGGACTTTACCTTTTTTATGAAAAAGGAATTAATTTAGTGGATTACCAGTTTAACATAATCTACTAAATAACTGGTGGACTGAGTAAAAGAATGATACTAATGTAGCTGTTAATGTGGCAAATTTTATAATCAATAAATAGTGATCCAGTAAGAGAGAATAAAGATCAGAAGGCAATCCAGATCAACAAAAGATACAAAATAATGAAATAAAGCAGTAGTGGATACCATAAAAAGGTACAACATGATAACATCTTAGATCTCAACCCATACAGAAAAGAAAATGTTGAAGTATATAATTGAAGTAAAAAAAGAAAAGAATATTTACGCTTCCATCTCCTCTGCTTATAACGGTCATGTGATGAGAAGAAACAATCAGAGAATCCAAAAACAAGCTATCAAGTGGAACACAACAGGCCAAAGAAAAAGAGGTCAACCATGTGAAAGTTCTTCTTCTTCTTATGCAAAATGGCGATGATACGTGGTATCCCTGATTTTTGTGATGCGCCTTTTGGCTGGGTACCTCTGACTTCAGCACTTTTCCTTGGTAGGGCAGACTGTGGTCTTGCTCGGACTGCCATGAAGACAGTGGTGTAGGCTGGCCTGGCCAAAACTTTGTTTTCTAGCCTCTGGTGGCTGTACTTAAGCCCCTTCTCCACATCAGATCCAGCATGCAGCACTGGCCGGCCAGACGGCTTTGAGACAGTTCTACAGAGACTCTCCAACTTTGAGATGAGGAATATGATGAATGCTTCAATGATATCCATTCCCCGCCACCTATAGTCTACTGGCTCTGTTTTGTTTACATCGTTCTGATAGCCATTGTTGTAAAGACCCATAGGCTTGTCACGTCCTGTATTCACTGGTTTCACACCAGATTTTCCTCATCCCCACTGGCGATCTCCATGTCCCCATCCATCCACCAACCTGACATTACATTTTACAAAAATAACAATTACAATTAGTGTTGATTGCTACAGGTTTCTGGGCTACAGAAGTAGGTCAGAGTTTTTAAGCAAAAGATCTGTGTTCCCTGTCTCACAAAGACTATGTTAAGATAATTGTGATCTTAACACAGCTGTTAACAGGGGAAATGTGAAACTCTAAAGAGGACATTGTTAAGAGAGGCCAAATTAGTAGGCATAAAATCCCTTGGTGGGGTTGAAAAGCTTGCCGAAAACAGGAAAACCTGATAAACTACCATGCGAGGGCAATGTGATGTTTAACAGCACGGGAAGGATGCAAGAGGTAAGAGATCTCCTCCCTAAGCTTTTCTATCTGCCCCGCCTGTGTTCTCTCGCAGCTATCCTCAGACCTTAATCCTTTCTTACCATTCTTCTGGAGCTGAAGTTTATCTAGCTCTTCACTGGTAGAGGTGTTTAATGTAGTGGCTGTCTTCAGCTGCTGCATTAGCTCCCCTTCACGTTTTCGAAACAGTCCTAGCTCAAGCTGCAGGGTGCTGATCTGCGCTGAGGCTGAACTCAGCTCTGTAGACAACTGAACCTGCATATGCAACACAAGAACAATCACTGTCACATGTGTACGTAAACAATACCAACAAAGGAATAAACACTACTAACAAACAAACAAAAATTAACATGCAAAGGAATAAAAACACTAACAAAGGAACAAATAATACTAACAAAAACAAAGGAATAAATAATACTAACATAAGAATAAACAATATTAACATAAGAATAAACAATACTAACATAATAATAAATAATACTAACAAAATAATAAACAACACTAACAAAGGAATAAACACTACAAACACAGGAATAATCAACACTAACAAAGAAATAAACAACACTAACAAAAACAAAGGAATATCTATTAACACAGGAATAAACACTATAATGAGATAAACAATAGAAAGAAATAAACAATACTAACAAACAAGGAAATAAACAATACTAGCAAAGCAATAATTAATATTAAGAACAAACAGGAAATAAACAATACTAGCAAAGGAATAATTAATATTAAGAACAAACAGGAAATAAACAATACTAGCAAAGGAATAATTAATATTAAGAACAAACAGGAAATAAACAATACTAGCAAAGGAATAATTAATATTAAGAACAAACAGGAAATAAACAATACTAACAAAGGAATAAACAATACAAACAAGGAAATAAACAATACTAACAAAGGAATAAACAATACTAACAAACAATGAAATAGACAATACTAATAAAGGCAAAAACAATATTAACAAATGAAAACCAACAAAGGAAAACTAACAAAGGAATAAACAATTAACAAAAGAATAAATAATACTAACAAAGAAATATATAACACAAATTTTAAAGGACCAATACAAGCTAACCTAAACTAATATAGGTCTGCTACTGCTAATTTAAAAAATTTGAAAATATTCAATAAAGGACTGGTTACTGTAAGCCAAAAGTTCTTAACCTGTGTTATCCAAACCAATAGGGGTATGGCATTTAATCTCTGAACAATTTTTTTTACTATAAATTGTTGTTATATAAGATACTTCTGTTAGATCAGAAGTTTTCTTTAACCCTTTCTGTTCCTAGCTATCTGTAAGTACAGTAACTACATCTTTCAAAGTCATACAAGTACATAATAGAACCGTTAATGATGACAGTTTTGACAATCTTGCAAAGGAGGTATAGGAACATACTTCTTATCTTATCTTATATCCTTCCCGTGCCGTTAGACGTCACATAGGGCTCACAAAGTAGTTCGCCAATTTTTCCTGTCTTCGGCGAGTCTTTCAACCTCATCAAAGGATTTTATGCCTTTTAATTTGGCCTCTCTTAACAAAGTCTTCAGAGTTTCATGCAGTCTGCCTCTTTTTCTTTGGCTTGTTGTGTTCCACTTGATAGCTTGTTTTGGGATTCTCTGATCATTTCTTTTCATCAAGTGACCAACATATGTCCATTTCCTTTTCCTGATCACCCATAAGACTGATTGTTGTTCAGTCATCTGTCTTATCTCTGCATTGTTCTTGAATTCGTTCCACTTGATGCCGAGTATTTTCCTTATACATTTGTTTTCAAAAGAGTCTAATTTCTTTTCTATTTCTTTAGTTGTTTTCCAGCTTTCACATGCAGAGTGTGGATATTACATTTGAATTGAATAGTCTTAACTTGGTTTTTGTGCTTATAACTTTTTAATTCCATATGTTCTCAAGATTCTTGAAGATGGATGCTGCTTTTGCAATTCTGATCCTAACTTTCTTTCTAGTGTCACCATCCTGGTCTACGTAGCTGCCAAGGTATGCAGATTGACTGACTTCTTCAATATCTGTCCCTTCTATGTGTATTTTCCCACTTTGATTAATGGAACATATTGGAGGCCTGTAATTATGGAAAGGTTAAGAAACGCAGGTGTAAACTATTGCATCGCTTACACTGACTCATTCCTCACAATAAACACCCACACAAATGTGGAGATTGGTCCCTAAGATACACGGTAATGAGGCAATAGACACCCTCGCAAATGAAAGTGGCAGATTACCACAGACAGACACAAACATGACACATGAGGAAGCTAAATCTGTGATAAAAATAACATTCAAGAAAAAAAAAAACAAGCAAAAGAACAACCTGGCTACCAGAAAAATTGATGGCTGCTACCAACTCAACAGGGAGGAGAAAGTAATCAGTTTATTTCGGCCCTGCACCAGTCACAGCAGACTCAGGTACCACCTTTCCAACAGGCTCAAGATCAGTCTAATCAACACATGGCACATGTGAGATGAAGGGAGAACATATGAAGTCTTACGCTGACTACGTTCGACTGTCGGTCACGTGTACTCCACGCTAGGTGGCGCTTCTCGACGTGTCTCTGGATAGCCATGCACGTGGCCATGCACCTGGCCCTTGATGCCTTTGATATCTCAGACCATTCACTGAACATTTTAGACACACCTTGTATTCTGCAGGAGTACCCAACACATGAGGTGCAGAGAAAACAGATGTGGCCAACATCTATATCCAAGAGAAGCTATACAAGAATGTACACAGACTCCAGCTAAATCACTGATTACTTCAAAAGTACACACCTCAGAGTGATCAAAGAAAAAAAAAAAAGAAGAAGACCTTAAGAGATTTACTTCATGTGTCCAACAGACATGCATAATCTGATGTGGGTTACAATGTGTGGATCTGATTCAGAACATAGGAAGCTGCAACTAAAACTTGGAGAAAACTGAGGACTTCATTCCAGTGGCAGGGTTTCAGATTTACCATCACTGGGAACTGTAGAAAAGACTTATATAAATTCAATTCAATTCAAGTGCCGTGCCGCGTGGTGTAGGCAATCATTTCCACACAGATAGCATCATCATGAACCAAAGCTGTCAGACTTGTTCTACCTTTATGCAATGCTCCTTGCAACCAGCTGTTGTGACAATGTTTCCTGACCGACTACATAGAGATCAGAGGATTTCCTAAAGTAATAGGATTTCATAAAGCAGTGGATTTCCTAAAGTAACAGGATTTCCTAAAGCAGTGGATTTCCTAAAGTAACAGGATTTCCTAAAGCAGTGGATTTCCTAAAGTAACAGGATTTCCTAAAGCAGTGGATTTCCTAAAGTAACAGGGTTTCCTAAAGCAGTGGATTTCCTAAAGTAACAGGATTTCCTAAAGCAGTGGATTTCCTAAAGTAACAGGATTTCCTAAAGCAGTGGATTTCCTAAAGTAACAGGATTTCATAAAGCAGTGGATTTCCTAAAGTAATAGGATTTCATAAAGCAGTGGATTTCCTAAAGTAATAGGATTTCATAAAGCAGTGAAAACCACTTATGCTGGAAATAAGGAGAAACCAACATAGTAAACATCCCATCCAATGTAATTTTTCTTTTGTTCACTGGCTTTAAGTTTGGACAAAGACTCTTATTTGTTGGATGGGCTTTACAAGGCATCCTAGTTTTCTTCCATTCAGTGACAACTCTGTGTGTTGTGCATTTCAGTGTGCCCTACCCTATGGTCAGACATTCCTGATTTTGAGAGGCTACCCATTTCCACAGCTGCACACATTCTGCTGTTTGTCTTAAGGAAAGTGTTTATATTTGATTACCTTTTCCTGCTCAAGGGCAAGCACTCTGGTCTGTGACTGTGAGGCTGTGGCTTTGAAGCCCTCATTTCTCTGCTCAAGCAAACTATGACTCTGTTCCACATATCTGAAATATAACAGCAATAGAGAACACATTTTTTTCCCAGTCTGAACAGTCATAAAATATAGAATGCTTCTGAACTTAACTCTTAACCTATCAAACAATGGCAGCCTGGCTAACCAGGCTGTTAGGTGCTCAGTTTACTAATCTGGTGGTACAGGGTTCAGTCCCAGCAGTGGGATTTCTTTCTTCTAGTGCACACCAAAAAGGCCTCGGGGGTCAACCCAGCCTCTAAATCTGGGAAGGTAACTGCAGCCAAGTGTGATTTTGACCACATCACACTTCCATGTGCCAAAGGTCATGGAAAATACAGGCCTAACACTGCATCCCCAGTATGCCTTATGGTCATGGAAAATATGGGCCTAACAAGGTATCCCCATTATGCCTTAATGGCATGAAAACGGGAATTTTACCTACCTACCTATCAAACAACATTCATGATTCATGAACATTTTTTTTTTTTGTGCAATAAAAAAAAAATGATGTTTTACTGGTAAATGATGTGATATCTATTTTTAGCACTTTTAGTAGTTTGAAATTACCAACTCCTGACTATGGACCCAAAACCGTAGCACTCAGCTGTAGTTATTTCTGAACTCTTCCCTTCGGCTGTTTTACTATTTTTAAGAAAATCAAGTTCTAATAAATATCAGTTTCAGAAATCTGATATCTTCTTGCAGTTGAGCTTCTCTTTTAATATGTGGTGTGACTCAAACATGCGTGAAACTTAAGAAATCTTACTTCTGATTTCTCTCAAGCATGACTGCAATTCTCTCGTTCTGTTCCTGGACTTTAGTGTTCTGTTCCTGGACTTCCTTTTTGAGTCGGTCATTTTCCTAAACAGGGAGAATATATCCAACAAAAAAAAATCCAACTAGAAAAGAAAGAGAGTCAGGCAGAAAAACATGGCAGAAAACAGAAGGCAATTAATATGATCAGAAATACCAAAGACACACACACACAAAAATGGAGAAATGTAATTACTGACAACTATTGGTAGGCACTTGACTCTTCCCATGCTGCAGAAAAAAAAACGTGTTCCCATCTGTGCAGACAAAAAGCATGGGTCTTGATATGTATAGGGGATAAGTGTAAAAGTGAATCTAAGAAATTATTTCCACGTTATAAGTATACATATTATACATCAAAATAGCTGTAAATCTATGAAGATTTCATAAATGCAGAATGTTTTAGAAAAAAAAAGAAGTAATGTGATGTTTTTAGACAATAATTGTGTCCTACTTACCATCAGATAGATCTAGATCGACATTAGTAATCATCTGAGATGTCTAGATCAACTTCTCAATGTCGTATTGTGATTAAATGTGCCAAAAAAGTGCTAAAACATCTGAAATAATCTTATAACTACTTCTCCAATCATCTAATATGTCTAGATCTACTTTGGATACATTCAAGAACAGTGCTCTAGTCATTTGCCTCTGAAGTCACAAAAAAAAGCTGAAAATTTCAATCGAAAACATTCAATTTGACTGCCATTTGGCTCCGCTTTGCGAAAAGAATGCTAGGTAAATGTGACATGTACATATAACATGTGATCTAAAAATTAAACCAATTTTACACCGAAACAAACCAGAGACCTATCAAAGGCCCAAGGCAGAAGCATGGAAACCGGATGCGGCCTGTCACAAGACCAATGGCAGGGAAAGAGTTAATGAATGAATTTCTCAGGAACTGATAAACTGGAATGATGGCTGAAACTCTCATGAAAAAAAATGTAGCAGTTCAGTACACAATTTCATTTCTAATAACATTTGTTAAACCTTAGCTATCCTACGTCAAACATTTTGTACATATGAAACTTAGAATTGATCTACAGGAAAGGGTTAAGTGTTACATCAGAACACAGTCAGGGGGTCAATGTTCTGAAATAACAAGTTCAAATATCACCCATGAGAAGCTGACAAATTTTCTTCTTCAGCATTCACCTCTAGCCATATTTTAATCATCCTAAATCATCATTTAGTGCCCTCTGTTGATCTTTGTTGAAGTGGTCCTGAACACAAAGTTCTGAAGCACCAACAGGATGTGGTTAGGAATGCATGTTCGAGCATGTGTTCCCTGGTGCTCAATGCCAAACCCCTCTTCAATGCGGGATCATCATCAAGACAGAATGTACTACTTAGCCTTTTAGTTCCACCATTAGGTCTTGTGTCTCCACCACCTCCAGCATGCATCTGGCTGATATGCCTACCATTCCTGTCGAGTCTACATTTCTTGCAAATCACTTTAACTGTCACGTCTACATTTCTTGCAAGTCACCTTAACTGTCATGTTTACATTTCTTATAAATCACATTAACTGTTAAGTCTACATTCCTTGCATATCACCTTAACTATCATGCCTACATTTCTTATAAAACACCTTAACTATCATGTCTACACTTCTTGCAAGTCACCTTAACTGTCACGTCTATATTTCTTGCAAGTCACCTTAACTGTCATGTCTACATTTCTTGAAAGTCACCTTAACTTTCTTGTCTACATTTCTTGAAAGTCACCTTAACTGTCACATCTACATTTCTTGCAAGTCACCTTAACTGTCACATCTACATTTCTTGCAAGTCACCTTAACTGTCAATTCTACATTTCTTGCAAGTCACCTTCATCTGATCACAGTGAACAACAGTGAGACATGATGGCTCCTATCTAACACTTAGTAGCCTCAAAAAGAAAAAAACAAACACTTCATAAATATACCTCTACAATTCTGTTAACATTTTTCATCAGAACATTTGCTTCAATTGAAGGTATTGATGTAATCCCACTGAATGAAGCTACTGTTCTTAAAGTGTTGGTACCAAACCCAGTAGTTCCAAGATCCTCCACCTTATTGGTCATGGAAGAAAAAACAAACTCGGGCATGAGATTTAGTATTAAGGTGGTCAAATGAGGAACTTGAATGTATATATACTAATTGGTATGTGACAAAAAAAAAAGATATTAAAATAATGAATTTCTGTTTAACGAATGTTAACATGGCATATGATCAAAAAAGGATATTAAAACAATGAATCTCTGGTTAATGAATGTTAATGAAAAAATGTTATAAAATATGCAAATTTTTCTTTTCTTTATAAAACAAACCACAATCTTCAGGCTACAGCAGACTCCCATTTCCAAACAATCCTACGTATACTTGTAGGTGAAGTAAGATCCTGTCTTCAAATAACTTTACATATAGGTGAAGTAAGGTCCTGTCTCCAAAGAATCCTACATTTAGGAGAAACAAGGTCCTGTCTCCAAAGAATCCTACATTCAGGTGATGTAAGGTCCTGTCTCCAAACAACCCTATGTATAGGTGAAGTAAAGTCCTATCTCCAAAGAACCTTACATTAAAGAGAAACAAGGTCCTGTCTCCAAACAATCCTATGCATAGGTGAAGTAAGATCCTGTCTCCAAACAACCTTACATATAGGTGAAGTAAGGTCCTGTCTCCAAACAACCCTACACATAACAGAAGTAAGGTTCTGTGTCCAAACAACCCTACATATAAGTGAAGTATGGTCCTGTCTCCAAACAACCTTACATATAGGTGAAGTAAGGTCCTGTCTCCAAACAACCCTACATATAATAGAAGTAAGGTTCTGTGTCCAAACAATCCTACATATAAGTGAAGTATGGTCCTGTCTCCAAACAACCTTACATATAGGTGAAGTAAGGTCCTGTCTCCAAACAACCTTACATATAGGTGAAGTAAGATCTTGGAAAAGCTGAAAACCTTCTCCTGTGGCCGACTCTACCGATGCTAAATTTATACATTAGGCCACAGCGGCAGCAGACAGTATTTGATTAACTCCACCGAGCACATATCATCTGGGCAAATAGTATGGAGCTGCTGGCTCAAAAATGCTGCACTTTTCCCCCTTTCAACTCTGCTAATAAGGTATGCTATTTTAACCTACTAAACAAAATCCATGACACAAGAACGTTTTTGTAACAAAAAAAAATCTTGACCACAGTGTTTTACTAAGAAATAAAATAATGCCTATTTTTAGCATTTACAGTAGTTTCAAATTATCAACTCCCAGTCAGTCAGTCAGTCATTTGTATGTTCTTTGTGGAACTTTGCTCCCTAACAGCTCTCCTGTAGGCCTCTTGGTTGTAAGCAAGATGCCCTGCTGCTGATGCATCCATTTGCAGATCATCAATGATGTCTTGTAGCCATCTTTGTCTTGGTCTTCCTCTCTTTCTTTTTCCCATTATGAACCCTTCCAAGACTGTCTTCTCTAAATTATCATGATGTTTATTGTGTCCAAAATATTTACGTTTTCCTCGTTTAATCTTCCTTACTAGCCAACCTTCTTCAATATTAAATTCTTGTAGTACTGATATATTTTTTTCTTTTTTGTGTCCATGATATTTGAAGGACTCTTCAAATGCAAACATATGCCTGTGAGACCTGGACACAAAATAGCTGAGAAACACATAAATGCCTTTGAATGTAAATGCTACAGAACTCCCAGACATAGAACAAAATAATATGATTGCAGTCATTTTTAAAAAAAATTTTTGAACAGTCATTTAAATGACTCATGGCACAGAACTGTGATCAACAAAAATGTCAAAAATCATTACCTTCTGGAGAATCTTGTCTACTTTCTCTGAGATTTTTGAGAGGTCCAGCCTGATCTCAGTATTCTGCTGTCTTGATTCTGTCAGCAGGACAGGGGCAAGTGGTTCTGCTGTTGATGATGGTGGTTGGATCTGTGGTATAGGTGGTGGTGGTGGAGGATGAGTACCAGTTACAGCTTTTTCATGACACCCAGAAGCATCCGAATAGCAGCAACCCAATTTTTTCATGTATTTCAATGATTGTTGATTCATGATAGTAAGGGGTAGCAGCAGAGCCATCACATGGAGAAAGAGAAAAATTATTCATTCATTTATTAAAGTTGTGATAAAATTATTGGAGAATGCTATCAAATCTTGCACATGAACATTAAGTCTTAACTCTTTAACTCTTTTAACCCTTTAATGGGGAGCTGTGTTAGTGCAGTGGATTAGACACTGGCTTACCAACCAGGTGACCTGGTTTCGATTTCCACTCACCACAGTGCAGGTCAGTACGTAGCTCACCAAAGAAAACTTCCAGGGTTCACCCAGCCTCAAGGGGAAAAAAATGGGCACCAGGGTTAACGCTCCAGGAAGGAAGAGGAATGACACTGCTAGCTACGGAGTTCGTGCTGATGGTGACACTAGTCAGCAGTTTATGGCCAACTGCTGGCTAGCCAACAGAGCACTTATGTTAGGACCGTGTGCAACAATGCTGGTTCACAGCTCATAACTTTACTTTTACCCTTTCAACTCCTAAAGTAATTTCCATGCTCTCATCATCATCATCATCATCATCACGTGCCGTGCCGACTGGCGTTGGCTATTATGCTTCTCCAGAGTACGCGATCCTTCATGCATGCCATCAGCTCAGTTGGTGATCTCCTCTCACACCATCCCGTCAGACTGTCCAGTATCATTTCTCTTGGTCTTCCTCTTGATCTTCTTCCTTCTATTTTCCTGTTGTTATAATATTTTCAATGCCCCCTCTTCTCATTGCATGTCCTATGAAAGTACATTGTCTCTCTCTTATCTTTCTGACAAGGTTTTTTGTCTCTCCAGCTCTTCTCCTACATTCTTCATTAGTTATTTTTGCTGTCCAGGGGATTCGCAACATTCTTCTAATAAACCACATTTCTGCTGCTTCCAATGATTTTTGTGCAGACTTGCCTATTGTCCATGATTCACTTCCATATAACAAGATAGGTTCAATATAGCATTTTAGTACTCGTTTTCTAACATTCATTGATAAGGATGTGTTGGTCAATATGTTTCTCATTCTCTGAAATGCTCTGCCAGAACAAATTTTGATGAAAAATTTTGGTAGAAAGAAACTGGAAGGAAAAATTACTCTTTAAAAATTATGAGTTGGCCTAGAAATGTACTACTTTTTATTTTAATTAGACTTTGCCTAAATATCACCCCTGAGCATCGATTCATACTGGCATGCAAGATATATTAACCCTACCAGGGTTGTTTTGGAGCGAATGAGTTAACACTGTCTGATAAGCTGAATAAATGCCATTATGCACAACAGTTTTCAAGAAGTAAGAAGCTACAAATCTTCCTTCTTTCTTTTATCCTTCTTTCTTTTATTTTCCTCAGGTCTCATCTTGACAACTGCTTTCATTAAGAGGATAATGTTATGTAGTGATATACTAGGCCCATCATCTCTTTCACTAACCCCTTTCTTCATATTAAACGGCATGAGGTCTTGAGAAGACAGTAACGAAGGTATGATTCCTGATGAGAAAAGAAGACGCCCCTATACCGCCTTGTCTTGGACAACCCATGGAAAAAAAAAAAAGAAAGAGGGGGCAGGCCATTGGGGACATGGAGGCGCACAATACAGGAAGAACTAAAGGAAGTGAGGAAGACACGGTTTGAGGTGTCAAGACTTGCACACGACAGGACTGGCTGGGGGACCTTTGTTGATGCCTTATGCTCCATTGGGAGGACTGATAATGATGGTGATTCCTGGGGAAGGGAGGCAGGAGTAGGCAGGGTGACAGGGAAAGCAACAACGTGGAAGCCTGTAAGATGAGAGTATGCTGAGAACTAGTATAAAAGTTGACACTGCAGCAACACTTTAACTAAAGAACACCGACACCACTGAGAAGGTAGGAAACATGATTGCAGAAACTATCAAGATTGTTTAGAGCCAACAACAATGTTAAAACTGTTCCAGATTCCCTCATAATCAAGTTTGTCATTGGACATATCAAGATTTCACAGAGATGATTTCGGTTTTAAAATGATAAAACTGCCCCCAAGGTTTATCCATAATAAGCTTTGTCATGGAAAATATCAAGACTGCACAGTGGCATTATCAGCTAAAAAAAAAAATGATAAAACTGTTTCATGTTCTCCAATGATCAGCTTTGTCATGGGAAATATCAAGATTGCACAGTGCAGTTATCTGTTTAAAAATCATAAAAATAGCCAAGATTCTCCAAAAATCAGCTTTTTCATAGGGATATCAAGACTGCAATAGCTGATATCATTTTAAAAAATGATTAAACTAATATTTCCTCCTAATGAACTTTGATATAGGAAATGATGATAAGGATGATGATAAAAGATTAACAAAAATAACATCTTAAACTTTACCAACCTCCAAAAGCAGGTGTCAGAGCTGGTGCTGCCCCAACATTTGTGGTCAGTTCTTGGCCTAACAGCTGTGGACACAGAATCACACAAGAAGTTTTGCACTCGAAGATTAGGAGAAACTCAACCAAAAGTCTACCATTCTTCACTGAACCTAAAACTCTTCTCCTAATCTTCTGAAAGAACAGGGCACTGTCTCCCTTCATTAAGACTATCTTGTACCAGCCATTTTCATTAACAGAGCTCTCATGGCAAAGGTCGGGGATTCAAATCCAGCCAGAGGCACCCCAGTCACCCAGCTGTAGAAATGGGTACCTGACTTCTGGAGCTGGGGAAGGAAAGGCAGCCAGGCATGATACTGACCATATCACCCTATAGTGTGCTGACAGGTCAAGGAAAATATGGGCAATAATACCATATCCCTATGTGCCTCTAAGGCATGACAGAATTACTTTAACTTTTTTCTAAACCTTTTCCAAGTCTCTCTAGGTATTCCTTCTGTGATCCAATAAATTTTATTTTAAGACAGCAATAAGATGCCCTTCCTTTTGCACTCTTAGTGTATCTTCTGTGACTTCACAGTTCCATCTTTCTTACATCTTACATCCTTCACATGCCGTTAAACGTCACAAAGGGCTCGCATAGTTATTTGCCAAGTTTTCCTGTTCTCAGCAAGTCTTTCAACTTCATCAAGGGATGTCATGACCACTAAACTGGCTTCTCTTAACAATGTTCTCTTCAGAGTTTCACATGGTTGACCTCTTATTCTTTGGCCTGTTGTGTTCCACTTGAAAGCTTGTTTTGGTACTCTGATTCTTTCTTCTCATCACATGGCCTACATATGTCCATCTTCTTTTTTCTGAGAGAATACCTATTATTATAAATATGTTATGAGAGAATGCATATTATTATAAATGTGTTATGAGAGAAAACCTATTATTATAAATGTGTTATGAGAGAATGCCTATTATTATAATGTATCATGTGAGAATATCTTATTATAAATGTATCACAAGAGAATATCTATTATTATAAATATATCATGAGAGAATATATATTATTATAAATGTATCATGAGAGAATATTATTTATAAATGTATCATGAGAGAATAATCTTAAATCCAGGCTCAAACATTTGTCACAAACTAAAGAACTCATAAATTTACTGAGAATTAACTCAGAAACTAGTTAAAAAGTGAAGCTCAGGCATCTGTTAAAAACAGAAAAACTCAGAACAATTAATAAAAATTGAAAAGGTCAGACACTGTTAAAAACTGAATAATTAAAAAACTGATGACTTCAGACCACTGTTAAAACTGAAGAACTCAAAAGCTGAAAAAGGTCAGACAGTGTTAAAAACAGGAACTAAAAAACTGATGAGGTAAAAAATTGAAAAACTTAAAAAACCGCTGAACTTGGATACTGCTGAAAACTGAAGAACTCAAAAACTGACAAGGCTAGTTAAAGATTAGAACTTAGATATTTATTAAAAACTGAAAAAAAATATACATTTCATTTAAAAAAAAAAAAAACTCACAGAATTTGTACACTTGTTAAACAAGTTAAAATTTCAGACATTTGTCACAAACTGAACAACGCCGATGAATATGTGAAGATGAAGCAAGAAATACTGGTCTGCTACAGTATTACAAATGTAAAAGAGGATACTTGCCTGTGTCTGCTGCTGCAGTAGTTGCTGTTGGAACAGAGCTGCCTGCTGCTGCTGTTGCTGCTGTAGCAGCTGCTGCTGTTGAATGAAAGTATTTGGGTTCTGATACAGTGCCAGCTGCTGGCCACTCTGAAGATCTGCGTGAGGGAGGAGACAGCAAATGTACCGGTATATTAAATTACACATCTGTAAGGTAGATTCTTAATCAATCTACTTTTGACTTACAACTTCCACCATGTCTGTTTCCTCCTTCCCTCCAAATTTTCCTTATATCTTACATCCATCCCACGACGTTAATCATCATATTGGGCTCGCATGGTAGTTGGCAGTTTTCAGTTTTTGGCGAGCTTTTCAACCTCATCGAGGGATTTTATGCATACTAATTTTCCCCCTCTTAACACTGTCCTCTTTCCTGTTTCACGTGGTCGACCTCTTATTCTTCGGCCTGTTGTGTTTCAGGAATGGATTTAGTAGGACGTGGAGATTGTTTAAATAGAGACCTGTGACATGTGGTCAGTGGGTTGTAACTGGGGGTGGTGGATGGGGAACCAGGGAGGGGAGAGAGAGTGATGCAATATTGACCTAGCTAGGAGAAACTGAAACAGATGATTGGGGAAGAGGGGTTGCAGAGTGATGCTGTGAGGAAGTTTGAAAAGTAAGAAGGGGTGGACTTAGTGGAGAGGTACTATAATGATTGAAGAAGATGATGTTACATGTAACTAAACAGCGAGTTTAACCCATGTGGTTCCAGCGTCCCATAATTTTGAATGCAGCGGTTCTCAAGTGCCAGGCGGCTTGTGTCATCTGCGTGACATTGTTTAATGGCTGTTACCAGAAAATCAGATTTGCCTCTGTGGTTGGGGCCATTGAAATGATTTGGGACTGGTTTCGAAGCATGCTGGGCGATGTCGTACAGACGTTTTTGCATGTGGTCCCCTAATCTGAGGCCAGTCTCACCAATATATGTTATCCTGCATCTTTTGCAAACGATGACATATATCACATTACGGGACTTGCATGTGAATCCCTCATGAAGAGTGAGGATAGTTTTGGGAAAAGTGATTGTTTTCATTTCCCAAACTACAGGGTAGGTAACGCAGCGGGGGTGGTTACATTTTCTGGTGCCAACATATGTAAGGCTCTGCTTCAAGTGGCTGTGGACAAGGATGTCCTTAAGGTTTGGCTCACATTTGTATGCCAATAGGGGTGGATCAGAGAAAATGTCACGAGTGTCGGAGTTGAGTTGGATTATCGGCAGATGACGATAAAGAATTTTCTTAACCATCTGACCGTACGGGTGGAAAGGCAGTACTAACTTAACTCTGTCAGATGGAGTAACAGGCTTTTTCCTGAATACTTCTTTGCGGCTCACTAGTTGGATACAGTTGAAGGCTTTACAAAGGACCTTTTCTGGATAGTGGCGATGACAGAAAAATTCTAATAACTTATTGGACTGATCTATAAAGTCCAAATTATCCTGACATATGCGGCGAAGAGGCAAATCTGATTTTCTGCCGGACAAGCCACACCTTACAATTTACAGCTAAGTACTCTTTTAAAAAAAATTTTTTTTTTTAAAAATAGTATTCATGTGAATCTATACTTCATCTTCTCTCTCTATTTCTTCGTCCTGTATGTTTTTGTATGATTAAGTCTCACACCGAAACGTCACAACTTTGTAATCGTTAAGTAATAAAGCTGCTCCTACTTTTTTCCTATTTTATACATTTTGCCTCCCTAACAGCTCTCCTGTAGGCCTCTCAGTTATAAGCAAGATGTCCTGCTGCTGATGCATCCATTCACAGATCATCAACACTGTCTTGCAGCCATCTTCGCCTTGTTCTTCCTTTCTTTCCTTTTCCCATTAGGTACCCTTCCAAGACTGTCTTCTCTGAATTCTAATGTGCACAAAATATTTAAGATTTCTCTGTTTAATCCTCTTTACTAGCCAGCCTTCTTCAATATTAAGTTCTTGTAGTGTGGATATATTTGTTCTTTTCTGTGTCCAAAACTCTACTGTAGCATTTACATTCAAAGGCATTTATGTGTTTCTCAGGTGTTTTGTTAAGTGTCCAGGTCTCTCAGGCATATGTTGTGATGGGAAAGATGCCATACCCTTAAAAATCTTAATTTTTTGCAATAAAGCAAATCACATAGTTGGACAAATGACGTCAAAACCAACACAAAAAGAGCAATGTGCAACACTCTTCCTATCACCCTTATCCTATCAATGTCAAACAAGGACAATAACAGCTAAAAATAAAAGTAAAATCATCACTACAAAAATGCGATTGAGGAGAATACTAAGAATGTCAAGGCAATATAACGGAAGATAACATCTTGTATCGTCTCAGTTGGCAGCAGGAGTGACCTGTGTTACCATTTCCCTCAGGGTGTGTCTTACAAATCAACAAGCGTGACATGCTGGACAAGCAAGGGTGACAGACACAAAGTGTGGTCAAGGGCTTGGTCTCAGTAATATAAGACAGCTTATCCAAGTCCATCGAACAAACAGCTAGGAACACCGACGTGTTACAGACTTGAAAAAATGAACTACTTCTTCAGCCTCGTGAAGCGACTATAACCAGCAACTCACATACCTCTGGGAGTCATGACCTAGAGGGGCCCACCCCCTTCAGAGTGCCAGAAATATAAAGGGCTGAAATTGCTTGCCTGAAGGGGGGGGGGGGGTACTTCTCTAATAATCTGAGGAGTTGTGTTGTTGTTATGGTCCTTACATCAGAGAGTTTCCTGCCTAAATGTAACAAGATGACACAAAATCAGAAATGACATCATCAGGAGAAGAGCCAGAGCAACATCAGCATTAAACAACATCTACAAATAACAAATCAAATGGTTTGGCCATGACTGCTAACAAGCAGTATACTGTGGAATACACACTGACAACAGAAGGATACAGAAGGAAAGTCCATCACATAAGAAATGCACACAGGGAATAACAGAAATATATCTCATTACATGCAGCAATTATAAATCCCTATCAAGAAGTCTATTTGCCCTTCAAAACTACATGGTACCTGAGGAAGGAGGCAAGACAAGACAATACTGGAATGTATACGGTTTCCTGTTCTGTAGGCAGATATTCTCTACCTCTAGAAGCTCTCATATATTTATTTGTATAATATGACGTATATAACTATGCATGATGTATCTATCAGTATTACAGCAGAATTATTAAAACTGCAAAGGCAACACTGGCCTTTAAAAATCTTGAGAAAATATGGCAATAACAAAATTATAAGCATGAAAACAAAGTTAAGATTATTCAACTCAAATGCAGTACCTGTCCACAATCAACATTTGACAGGGACAATCAGTACACACACTTTACACTGGTTTCTGGAAAAGGCAACAAAGCAGACACTGGAATGTCCTGGCTGCAGTGATGATACATCTTTAGATAAATCAATCAAGTTTCCATCTTTGTTTGCTTGCCATCCATTCAGCAGGACTCAGCTCACTTTTATCAAGCCTGCCAGACCATCCGAAACGGTTAGCAGTTATGAAGCGGGTGCATGACTTATTGGTCTGTGGCAGCTTGCTAGCCTTTCTAAAACAACAACTCGTTCTTTATCGAACCTCAGATCGGATGAGATTAACCACTGAATTTAAGCATGTAACTAGGAAAAGGAAGAGAAACTAACAAGGAACAATTCAAATGATTTACAACTTCACACATGCAGAAGAATACAACTGGCAAACCACTTTTGCACAAATCTTACTCTGAAGAAATCTCGGCTGTGGCTGGTGCACATCGGAGGGAGAGGCAACATGCAGAGGCTGACTGCCTGTCACTGTCACATCATAAGACAGCACTTCGGCTGGGGGATGTGAGATGAAGACTTGCCTTGCATGGCCAGTTGTGCCTATCACAGTTGCTGATCTAGGTTTAGTTGCTAATGGTGGCTTCGCAGAGACTGGTGGTGTACGGGGGTTCTATGAATGTGCAAGGAAATGATGGTGCTATATTTCCCTGGGTGTGAACTTGGAAACTCTTAATGTAAATAACGTAAAAAATATTTTTCACAACAAATACCCAAATTTTAACCTAAAATTCAAATATTTTTAAAAAAAAAATAATAATAATTAAAAATGAAAACAATACAATTTCTTTTGTTCCATAGCAGTGAGTTCATAACTTCATATTGTCATAAATGCTGAAAAAAAAAGGCATTGCATCATTTCCTGTCAAAATATAGCACCTTATGATATTTGATCACAAAAAACTTTTCTGCATGTCATGGATGTTGTTTGGTAGGGTCAGCTGCGCTCTTAGTCATGTTCAGAAGTTTTGGGGCTTTCTTTATGTGGAACAAATGGTGACAATGATGATCTGGACATAAACAGTTGTGTTACCCCAGCTGGAAGATTACCAGTCAAATGTGGTGCTCAAGGAAGATGGCACTCCTCCATATCTGGCTCGTATTGTCCAAAAGTTTCATGACATGCACTTTTCTGGATGTTGGGTTGGCCGTGATGGACCAGCTCCATGACCTCCGTGCTCGCTCAGTCTCACGCTGTTTTACTTTTTTCTTGTGGAGACATTTTAAAGGCATTGTTTACAAGACCCCTGTGACCTTCACCAATAAAAAGAAACTCAGAAATGTTGATGCATTCGAAACAGTTACACCACAAATGCTGAAGAACACTCTGGGAAACTGAATACTGCTCGGACATCTTGGAAATCACATCTTGAAGTTGTTTAGCATTCTGTAGTATTGATTCTCAGTCAGTCAGTCAGTCATTTGCATGTTCCTTGCGGAACTTTGCCTCCCTAACAGCTCTCTTGTAGGCCTCTTGGTTGTAAGCAAGATGCCCTGCTGCTGATGCATCCATTTGCAGATCATCAATGATGTCTTGCAGCCATCTTCACCTTGGTCTTCCTATCTTTCTTTTTCTCATTATGTATCCTTCCAAAATGGTCTTCTCTAGATTATCATGACGTTTAATGTGACCAAAAATATTTAAGTTTTCTCTGTCTAATCCTCTTTACTAGCCAGCCTTCTTCAATAATAAGTTCTTGTAGCATGGATATATTTCTTCTTTTTTGTGTCCATGATATTTGAAGAACTCTTCTGTAGCATTTACATTCAAAGGCATTTATGTGTATTGATTCTACGGATATTAAAACTTTCTGAATTACAATTTCACATTCTATAAGCAGTTTCACTCTGCTTTTTCCAGTTTGAAAATTATAGGCAACAGAAACCACAACAATAATTTTGAGTCACAATATATATGTCATGCCTCCTATGCCCTTTTGTTCATATTTATTATTGGCTGAATCTGATAAACTAAATTTCTTCTGCCATATCTTTCCTATCATCTGTAGCTCATAAAACCTATTGCCTTTTTTCTTGTTTTCTTGTTTTCTCTTATTCTGGAAATCACATCAAATTTATTTTTCTCTGCTATAATTTTGGCAGATGATGTGGGGCTGAGTGCTTCTCATATCTGCCTTATGATTATGATGATGTTCCTGGTAACAGATGTCCATTATGAGATTTATGGGTCTCTTCATTTTTCCTGGGCACATACAAGATGATGTGATGATGCTCTCTTGGTGAACTGTAGTGACAAGCTTGTCTGTAAGCTCCATCACAACAATGGCTATATTAGTCCCTACCACCAGGTTGCTGTGGCACAGTTTGTCTCCAAAGAACCCTCTGTATAGATGAAGTAAGGTCCTGTCTTTAAAGAACCCTCTGTACAAGTAAAGAAAGGTCATGTCTCCAAAGAACCCTCTGTACTGGTGAAGGAAGGTCCTGTCTCCAAAGAACTATAGGTGAAGTAAGGTCAGGTCTCCACAGAACTCAATGTACTGGTGGAGTAAGGTCCTGTCTCCAAAGAACTATAGGTGAAGTAAGGTCAGGTCTCCATATAACTCAATGTACTGGTGAAGTAAGGTCATGTCTCCAAAGTACTATAGGTAAAGTAAGGTCACTTCTCCATAGAACTCTCTGTATAGGTGAAGTAAGGTCCTGTCTCCAAAGAACCTTCGGTACTGGTGAAGGAAGGTCATGTCTCCAAAGAACTCTCTATAGGTGAAGTAAGGTCCTGTCTCCAAAAAACCCTCTATAAGTGAATTATGGTCCTGTCTCCAAAGAACTATAGGTGAAGTAAGGTCCTGTCTCCAAAGAACTCTCTATAGGTGAAGTAAGGTCCTGTCTCCAAAAAACCCTCTATAAGTGAATTATGGTCCTGTCTCCAAAGAACTATAGGTGAAGTAAGGTCCTGTCTCCAAAGAACCCTCTGTACTGGTGAAGGAAGGTCCTGTCTCCAAAGAACCCTCTATATGTGAAGTAAGGTACTGTCTCCAAAGAACCCTCTATAGGTGAAGTAAGGTCCTGTCTCCAAACCACCCTCTGTACTGGTGAATTAAGGTCCTGTCTCCAAAGAACTCTCTGTACTGGTGAAGTAAGGTTCTGTCTCCAAAGAACCCTCTATAGGTGAATTAAGGTCCTGTCTCCAAAGAACCCTCTATAGGTGAAGTAAAGCCCTGTCTCCAAAGAACCCTCTATAAGTGACGTAAGGTTCTGAATAGCTGCAGTCTGCCAACACTAACACATCTGCTCACTATTCAAACATTCCTTGCGTGCTGTGCTGACAAGTCTGTGTTATCTTTGGTATTTAAAAACAGTTCAGTTGGCTTTCTCTTCCTGTGTCACTTAGTCAGTCTATTTAGATATTTTTCCCTCTTTAAGCATGATTTGACTACTTAATGAAAGCCATAGCCATAGTTTCCTTTTGCTTCCATTAGTTTATGTTCAGTTTTTTTTCCCCAGTAGCATTTGTCTAAGGAGACGAACTTGAAGAACAGAATAAGTGGCTATTTTTTCTCTCCACTGATGCTGTTTAAATATTCATAGCTCACATCTACATCTAGAATCATTCATACAATCTGCTACCTGGGTTTCTTTAATATAAATTTATTCTTAATGATTATGCATGTCTTTAGGCAAATTTTACCACTTCATCATCGCTGTCTTCTGAATGAGCTGACACTGTTCCATGCAGTGGCAACATTGGCTGTCCCATCCTGGCCATGCGTGAAATCAGTTTGGCTTTGTTGCCATCTGGCACCTGGCAGGTGTGAAAATTTGACAAGTTGGGTAAAAAAGATAGAAGAGTAAATAACATCAATACAACTTACAACTGTACACTTTTGAATGATGTGTGCATGCCTGTGTGTGTGCGTGTGTGTGCATGCATGTGTGTGTGTGCGTGCCCATGTGTATGAATGTATGTGTGCATGCACTGACCCGTTTTAATTACAAGTATAGTCACATAAATATGAAAATAATATTCCTGTCAACATTTATTTTTATCACTCATGCACTGAGAATTTTCTTCATCTTCTTCTTCAGCTTTCCGAGCCATTAAGGCTCTTCGCTACAGATAAAGTTTGCCTCCATTTCTCTCTATTCCTAATCTTCTCTCTCCAGTTGGTGACACCAGTTTCTTTTATATCCTCTTCTATGTTGTCTTTCCATCTCTGTCTTGGTCTACCCCTTGGTCTTGTTTCCCTTATCTCTTGTGCATACATCATTTTCATTTGTCTGTTCTCTTCCATTCTTTCTACTCTGAGAATCTTATGTACAGTAAATTCCAGTGCTCCTTATCTTGTATGTAGCTATCCTTCAAATTCAGAAACAAGTTTTCCCCTACACAATGCACTGAGTGCCCATTTTTACCATAGGCTTGATAGAAGTGCAATGGTAGGAAGTCTCCAGTCTACATCCTCCATAAGAGAGTCTGGCTCAAAATAAATTCTACCATGCCCTTTATTAACCATATCAGTGTTGGTAGATCTTGCATGCTTATATGAATAAATGCTGAGAAAAATACTTAGGCAAAGTCTAAATAAAATGAAAAGCAGCCTGTTTCTAACCCAACTCACATTTTTATGGTGTAGAATAACTTGCTTCTAGTTCCTTTCCACCAACATTTCTCATCAAAATTTATTCTGGCAGAGCTCAGAAATTAAGCCAAGAGTGTAAGAGTTAAAGATGTGATGTTACATGATGAGACTGAAATGTCAGTGTTAATGGCAGTGTTAACATTATAGTCTTTCATCCAGACATAAACCTACATGAGACAGATGTTCGGTGATTGTCCTGGTGTAACCTCTGATCCCTGCTTCATCAATCTCATCTAGATCTGGAAAGGGAACAAAGGCAGGTATCTGCACAGGTGGAGGAGCAGGAGTGGATGATTCTTGATGACTTTCCTCCTTCTGCAGCCTTACCTAGTGAAAAAAAATTCAATGATCAAAATTTGTTTGTCAAGGAAGTAAATTATGGTCACTATAAGACCTGTGTACTATATGTAAGCCTAAAATATAAATGCCTAAGGAAAATACTCGGCATCAAGTGGAATGAATTCAAGAACAATGCAGAGATAAGACAGATGACTGAACAACAACCAGTCTCACGGGTGATCAGGAAAAGGAGATGGACATATGTTGGCCACTTGATGAGAAGAAATGAGCAGAGAATCCCAAAACAAGCTATCAAGTGGAACACAACAGGCCGAAGAAAAAGGGGCAGACCGCGTGAAACTCTGAAGAGAACATTATTAAGAGAGGCCAAGTTAACAGGCATAAAATCCTTTGATGAGGTTGAAAGACTCGCCAAAGACAGGAAAAATTGGCGAACTACTTTGCGAGCCCTATGTGACGTCTAACGGCACGGGAAGGATATAAGATATAAGATATAAGACTATATGTAAACAAAGTTTAAAGTTGGCAACTAATTATGGTCACAGTCAGATCTGTGTACCAAATATAAACAAAGTTTAAAACTGGCAACTAATTATGGTCACTGTCAGATCTGTGTACCAAATATAAACAAAGTTTAAAACTGGCAACTAATTATGGTCACTGTCAGATCTGTGTACCAAATATAAAGTTTAAAACTGGCAACTAATTATTTTCACTGTCAGATCTGTGTACCACTCATATAGAGGCGCTGTGAAAGGGATTTTCAGCTGGTGCACCACTCCGGGCACTGGAGGGTTTTCCTTACTCTAAGGGTGGGGCTTTTGTGTGTGTGTGTGTATGCATGCATGCATGTGTGTATGTGTGTGTTGTGTAAAAAAAGGGGGGGGGGGGTCCAATAGTGGATGAAACTGATATGGTGTTGGGGGTTTGGGGTGGGGGTGGGGAGAGGGAAATAGAATAAGAGCTTTTCGCTGGCTTACAAAACTTCACTCAGAGGGTGCCCCACTTGTATGCAAAGTCTAAGGCTGGCAACTATACTCTCGAACACATCAAACTTCAGATCACACCTCTTAAAACTGCATGAACTATGCAATACTGAGGAGCACTTACTGGCCCCAATAAAGACAATTTAAGAAGGCTGAACTTTACTGTTCAGTTCAAGAAGTACAAAAACAACAGTACATTTCATTCAGCAGATAGTAATGTAGGTAAAGACCACAGACATGTACAAAGAAGCTCTTATGAATACAGCCTGGGAGTGGTAATGACCCTGTTAAAAATTCTTTACCCTCACAGGCAGATTTTTGTATATACCAAAAACTTGTAATCCCATAACCTTGACTCTAAGTAATACATATCTTCTTCTTCACGCAACATGTTCTTTCCAGAACACTGTCCCTCTCACTGCTTCCCTGAATTCAATGTGATCTTGTGCAAGTTGACCAGCCTATTGCAATGACATATTAAGACCTTCCATGATGTCTTGTGTCCAGCTGCGGTGAGGCTGCCCCTTTTCCCTTTTGTCGGCCACTATGCCTTCTACTACCAACCTCTCCACACCATTATGTCTCTTGATGTGGCCTAAGCATCTCAGCTTTCTAATTCTGATGGTGTTTACAATCAGGTTTTCTGCAACCCCTAATCCCATCAGTATCTCTTTATTTGATCTTCTTTCTAACTATGATATTCTAAATGTACTTCTATAACATTTCAAATGCTGTTATTCTCTTTTCTGGTACCTGTTAAATGTTCATGTTTCACATCCATACACTGCCACTGGGAATATGTAAGCTCTATTGTTTTCTTATTTATAGTTTATGTGATGCACCTGCTAGTCTTCTTTTCAATTTCTACTCTGCAGTCACCATTGCTGCCGATGACAGTGATATTCAAATTTGTTTCCGCTTTTCAGCTCTTCACGGTCTTATGTAATTTTGGCTTGCTTCTCAATTAATTCTTTGGTTTCGATGGTGTTTAAAATGATGTTCTGAGCTTTAATGTCTTTTGGTGGAGAGAATCAACTGTTACAGTCCTTCTGAGTTGTTTCACCGAAGGACAGTATCATCGGGGTATCCAATTTCTGGAATCTGGCAGCCCCTGATGTTGAAAGAGTCAAACTTAGTTGTCCCCTGTTCATATAACATATACTACATATAACAAACTTATACCTTCACATACACAGCTCTAATATATACTACAAATTCTTACCCTCACAACCTGGCCTCTAAGTAACACATACAACAAACTCTTACTCTCACAACCTGGACTCTAAGTAACACATACAACAAACTCTTACCCTCACAACCTGGGCTCTAAGTAACACATACAACAAACTCTTACCTGCACAACCTGGCCTCTAAGTAACACATACAACAAACTTTTACCCTCACAACCTGGACTCTAAGTAACACATACAACAAACTCTTACCCTCACAACCTGGCCTCTAAGTAACACATACAACAAACTCTTACCCGCACAACCTGGACTCTAAGTAACACATACAACAAACTTTTACCCACACAACCTGGACTTAAGTAACACATACAACAAACTCTTACCCTCACAACCTGGACTCTAAGTAACACATACAACAAACTTTTACCCTCACAACCTGGACTCTAAGTAACACATACAACAAACTCTTACCCACACAACCTGGACTCTAAGTAACACATACAACAAACTTTTACCCTCACAACCTGGACTCTAAGTAACACATACAACAAACTCTTATCCACACAACCTGGCCTCTAAGTAACACATACAACAAACTCTTACCCTCACAACCTGGACTCTAAGTAACACATATACAACAAACTCCTACCCACACAACCTGGCCTCTAAGTAACACATACAACAAACTCTTACCCACACAACCTGGCCTCTAAGTAACACATACAACAAACTCTTACCCACACAACCTGGCCTCTAAGTAACACATACAACAAACTCTTACCCTCACAACCTGGACTCTAAGTAACACATACAACAAACTCTTACCCACACAACCTGGACTCTAAGTAACACATACAACAAACTCTTACCCTCACAACCTGGCCTCTAAGTAACACATACAACAAACTCTTACCCTCACAACCTGGCCCCTAAGTAACACATACAACAAACTCTTACCCTCACAACCTGGACTTCAATTATAACTGTAGAGTTTGGAGGGATTCTCTCAGGGACCCCATGTGAGCCATAAGCTAGGGAATGGGGGATAATGAGCAGTCGTTTTCCTCCCTTTCTCATTCCAACCATGCTCTGGTCCCATCCCTTGAGAAAACACACATAACAAAGGTCTTACACAGTTTTTATTTCTATACAGAAGTTGTGAACATCTAAATAACTAATCATTTAGAAGTACAAATACTTTTGTCATGTGGAAAACTATATCTTCTTCTTCTGCATTCAGTTTTATATACTCATCATACAAAAACAAGAAGATGGGCTGCCTCCATGAATCTAATCATCAGCAGGTTTTCATGTAAACTCTTAAAGTTTTCCATCCATGCTCTTTTTTTTTTTTCCTGGGACCAAGTTTGGGCTCTTTGATATCCATAGAGACTGCAGCCCTGCAGGATATGTTCTGGAGTCTGTAACCAGTTTTGGCATGTGTAGAGTGGAGTTTGAGCAGCCTCTGGTTTGTGTGAGATGGGCTTGTGGGAAGTCTTTATAACAATACCTGAGATAATGAAATGAAGCAGCTTGCTTTCAGCGTCATCCTCACTGCATTCTAAATAAGCTCCTAAGTGTCCTGATCTCCTTCTAGGTTGAAGGATCTCTCACAGATGCACATACAGTGTAGCAGCTGAGAGAATCAATGGAGGGCAGTTTCAGTGGAAGGGATAGAATCCACTGCCTTCAGTCTGAGAAGCCATATCACTATGAATACCAACCTTAACTCCCTCCTCCTCCTCCTTTGCCCTCACACAGGATGATGATGGAAATGAACAAAATTAAAAAGTCAGTTAGCTTTAAAAAAAAAAAAATGCATATGATTATTTCTATTTCGGAATGCAATTCCATGAGAAGATGATATAACTACCAGCATAGCCTCTGACGACGGTGAAAGGTAACACCAGCTGCTGGTGATGGTGAAAGGTAATACCAGCTGCTGATGATGATGAAAGGTAACACCAGCTGCTAATGATGGTGAAAAGCAACACCAGCTATTGATGACAGTGAAAAGTAACACCAGCTATTGATAATGATGTAAAGTAACACTGGCTATTAATGATGATGAATGATGATGTAAAGTAACACTGGCTATTAATGATGATGTAAAGTAACACTGGCTGTTGATGATGATGAATGATGATGTAAAGTAACACTGGCTATTGATGATGATGAATGATGATGTAAAGTAACACCAGCTATTGATGATGATGATGAATGATGATGTAAAGTAACACTGGCTATTAATGATGATGAATGATGATGTAAAGTAACACTGGCTATTGATGATGATGTAAAGTAACACTGGCTATTGATGATGATGAATGATGATGTAAAGTAACACTGGCTATTGATGATGATGAATGATGATGTAAAGTAACACCAGGTATTGATGATGATGATGAATGATGATGTAAAGTAACACTGGCTACTGACGACAATGAATGATAATAGAAAGTAACACCAGCTATTGATGATAATGAATGATGATGGAAAGTAACACTGGCTATTGATGATGATGAATGATGATGTAAAGTAACACTGGCTATTGATGATGATGAATGATGATGGAAAGTAACACCAGCTATTGATGATGATGAAAAGTAACACACAACGTTGAGAAAGGAAACAAAACATACAATAATGAAATAAGGCCTAATGTGTAATACAGAAAAAAAAAAAGCTGCGATGAAAGAGTTAGACATTGAGGATATGGCAAAAATTACCACCTTGATAACCTTGCCCCTGCCGACCTTAAAGCGCACATAGTTATCCTCTCCTGACTGCTCAAAAACCTGTCAAAATGAAATGTATTAACAAGTACTGAGAATGTTACTTTAATTAAACTAACCCCCGCCCCAAGACTTAACATTCATGAAAAAAGAAACATTATAAATTTCCATTACCCACGTTCAATTTTACTTGCTTCTTGCTTGGAAGACTTCAAGTTAAGAAAGTGCCATGTTTTTCTTGTCACTGACGTTGAGTCTTTCAGATGAGAGTGAGTAAATGATGTAGTTTCCTTGATCATCGGAGTCTGGGCTTCGTCATGACTCCTGGCCACTGTATCACACATAAATCATGCATAACCAATACTGGGAGGTGACAGCTTTTCATTCACTTCATTTGCATTTCCCTGTCTTCTCCGAGCTCTAATTTTTGCAAGGTATAGTCCCCTGGGTTTTAACTATACTTCAGAGAGAAGGAATAGGGCAACTACCTCCTCCTGGTTATGCTTTTAAAGCAATTAAAGGAAGATTTCTTTCCTTGTTGAATAATATTCTTAGGATATATCTTTGACGAGTCCAAAACCTTTAGGCTGAGGTGAAAGGTCACTATAAAACTAGCCTACTGATGCTACACTCAGCAAGCTGAGGTAAAGCCATGTTAAAAAATACACTGGCACATTCTACATGTGGTAAAGTCCTGTGATATTATGTCTGCAGTACTTAAGTTTTCCGTTTAATCTTCTTTACTAACCAACCTTCTTCAATATTAAGTTCTTTTAGTGTGGATATATTTGCTCTTTTTTATGTCCATGATAAAAAAATAACTCTTCTGCAGGATTTACATTCAAGGGCACATATGTGTTTCTCAGTTGTTTTGTTAAGGTTCCATATCTAACAGGCATATGCTGCGATGGGAAAGATGCATGCCCTTAAAAACTTTAATTTTGTAGTTCTCTCTGTCCCTTTCCACAGCTTCTTTAGTTGTTTTAGCTTCTGAAGAACAATAGATGTCCTCTTTTTAATTTCCCTCATTGTATCCCCACTATTAGTTAGTAATGATCCAAGATATTCGAAACTCTCCACCTTATCCAAATTCTCCTCACTGATAAATATTTCAGTTGCCATATTTGTTTTGTTAGTTGTCATCAGTTTAGGTTTCTTTGGTGACAACTTTAGATGTTTAAATTTAAATGCTCTCTTTATTCATTATGGTTATTTCATAGCCAGCATCAAGTATCTTCTGCAGGGATTCTCAAATTACGATATCTGATCTACCCTCAAATGTTCATTTGCTTACATCAACTCTTTCACTTCAGAATGACACTAGCAGAGTTAGCAGATCTTACAAATCAATGCTAAGAGTGATATTTAGGCAAAAGTCTAAATACAATGAAAAAATGGCACACTTCTTGCCCAACCAAGATTTTTAAATTACAGAGTAACTTTTCTTCCAGTTTCTTTCTACCAAAATTTCTCATCAAAATGTATTTTTGCAGAGCATGGTCAGGAGTGAAAGAGTTAAGACATAAACTGAGAATATGCCACGTGCCAAATCATCTTTGCCTGCTCTTCTATAATCTAATTTCTCAATGTGTGCCTCCCAGGTTTAGTCCCCTGGGTTTTAACTATATCTTACAGAGAAGGAATAGGGCAACTGCCTCCTCCTGCTTGTGCTTTTAAAGCAATTAAAGGAAGATTTCCTTTCCTGTTGCATAATATTCTTAGGATACATCTCTGATAAGTCCAAACCTTTAGGCTGAGGTGAAAGGTCCGTATCAATGGAAAAAAGATTCCGAGTACTTAAATGTTACATCGAGCCAACTTTGTTTTATGGGTGTGAAGCATGGTCTATGAATAAGAGAGTACAGTGAGAAATGGAAGCCATGGAGATGTGGTTTATAAGAAGGATGTTGAAGGTATCATGGACAGCCAAGAAAAAAGAAACCAATGAAGAAGTCTTAAGAGAGGCTGGAGTTAAAAAGCAAATTATAACAAAGATCAGAGGCAGACAAGCAAGATTTATAGGACATTTCTTGAGAACAGGAAAATTGTAACACACCATGGCAACTGGAAAAATTGAAGGAAGAAGAGACAGAGGAAGACAGAGAGAGAAGTTACTGGATAGGCTGTCAGTGTGGCTAGGAAGAAAGTCACTGGCGGATCTCATAATCAAGTCTGAAGACAGGGAATTGTAGAGAGAAATGATCGCCTACGCCACGCAGCATGGCACTTGAATTGAAAGGTCACTATAACTAGCTTACTGATGCTACACTCGGCAAGCTGAGGTAAAGCCATATTACAAAATACATTGGCAAGTTCTACATGTAGTAAAGTCCTATGATAAAACACAGAGACAAATATGATATATGGTCATTTATCAACAAGCTCTATATGTAATAAACCTACATGACATAACACATTGGCAAATTCTAAATGTGGATAAACCCTATCACACTACACAAAGAGGCAATAAAGACTTGTGTTTACTTTGCCAAAGGTTCCATTTGTAAACAGCCATCCTGTGTACTTAACCTCCACTGAATCTCCACTTTCTATGGCCCCGCCATCACCTAGTGACAAGTCTTGCTGTATTAGTTTTGTTACTGCACTAATGTTTGCCTTTGCCACAGCAACCTACAGGTAAAAGAAAGGAGATCTTTAAGAGATTTAATTGATTACTCAAAGCTCATTTTGATTACCTTATACAGAACCTTTATAAACTAAAAATGTTTGGCTTTACCTTTATGTCCGAGGTAATGAGACTTATAACTCTAAACAAATGGAAGAACTACAGATTTATAAACTGATATGTTTGCACAGATTTTTTTGCCTTAATTGAATAAAGCAATATTATGGTTATCCTGTGACATTATGCCGTTTTATGTTGGTTCTCTCATTACATGAGTTTGTCTATGGTTTTTACTGAGTTTGTCTGCAGATGATATTATAGTTTTTCTGAGTTTGTCTGCAGATGACATTACAGTTTTTCTGAGTTTGTCTGCAGATGATATTATAGTTTTTCTGAGTTTGTCTGCAGATGACATTACAGTTTTTCTGAGTTTGTCTGCAGATGACATTATAGTTTTCTGAGTTTGTCTGCAGATGACATTACAGTTTTTCTGAGTTTGTCTGCAGGCGACACTATGGTTTTTCTACTTCTTAATTTCCCTCTTATCTTACTTCTCTCTCTCTCTTGTTCATCTCGTTCCTCAACTTCTTCCTTCCCAAACTTGTTCAAAGTCTGTATTCACAGTTCAGCTTTTAGGGTAAACTGAACTTTTATATAAGTTCCTGTCAAGATCCATAGAGCTTTTTGGGGGTTGCTTCATTGGGCTGGTACATACATCTCAATGTTTTATAGCTGGTGCAATTTAGGGGATTTTTTTTTTTCAGAGATGATCTTGAAAACAGACATCAAATCTGACTAGATATGGTTATAGTGACTTTTCTAAGTTACTATAGTGGACCTAACAGGCACTTTTCAGTGAACTCCATCACCGTGATAATGCCGATTCATTTGCCAGGTTGAAGTAACACAACTTCTGAACAAACTTTAGAGAAGCAGTATGGCCAGCTATAGTAGCTTGTTACTGTTGTCTCTAGGACAGTCAGCTTGCTAGAACTGTCTTTTAAAAAACAGTTTTGTATGTGCAATTTGTCCAGATTTTCATGGTGTACAAGACAGCCCAAATAATTTTTGTAGCTTTCTCTCTATATTAGGAGCATCATCCTCATTCTCTGACAAGTCTACAAGTACTTTTATCTTTCCTTGTTCTCTGATAAGTCTACGTGTACTTTTATCTTTTCCTCAGTATATCCCTTAATGCACTGTAAATGATAATACTAGTTCTTGTATATTTTTCTTCTTTCTTCTTCTTCTTCTTCTTTCTCCTCAGAAGTGAGGGCTTGATGTTCTCTGTGGCTGGTGCAGTAAGGATGTTGAATCACTGCATTAAGTCAGACTGGGAGCAGGTTATGGTGGCTAATTTTTTTCAGTCCCTCATTGGAGCTAAAAACAGCAAGGAGTGTGAAATACTTCTTTAGCTGGATCCACCACCATGGGGACTATCATGATCCCTGCCTCATTAATCAGGCTAGGCCTATTACTGGGGGGTACAAACAGAGAGGTAGGACAGGGTCTTGGTCAACTGTGGTCTGTCAACCCTAACGCTAGCATGTCAGCTATGGGTCTTTCTTGCCGAATCAGACAGTATCTTTCCTCCCAACTCCAGTCCTATGGTGATTTACAGTTTCTCTTGTGTTCTTAACATGACAGTTACATTTGATATCACTGTATTTTTTCCTCAACCTTTTCACTTGTGTCTTGTCTTGTCTTGTCTCCTTCCTCATATACCTTTCGGCGTTGAGGGGACAAATAGACATCTTGATAGTGCTCGAAGATTTGCTTTATATAATGGGATATTTAGTGCTGCTGTAATTTCCTCCTTCCATCTCCTGCGTCGGCGACCTCTTCCTCTGTTACCTACAAATCTTAGTGTGAATGTTGTCTGTGATATACTGTCTGGTGGTAACCGTGTAACATAACTGAACCATTTCACTGTGAGTAGAAATTCTGCATAACCATAAGCACTGCCAACTCTGACCATGGCCATGTTTCTGTGCCTTAGTGAGAAGTGATTTTTTTTTTAAGCTCTCATATATAGGCTGGCTGAGCCACATAGAAAGAATGGAAGAGAACAGACAAATGAAAATTATGTATACACTGGAGATGAGGGAAACAAGACCAAGGGGTAGACCAAGACAGAGATGGAAAGAAGAAGAAGAAGAAGAAGGAGGAGGAGGATGAAGAAGAAGAAGAAGAAGAAGAAGAAGAGTTAGCTCTCCTACAGGAAGCCAGGGAAAGCTGCAGCAACTACACCCAACATCACTTGAATGCTTGCGCATGAAGATCATGTCCACGACAGCAGCCAAGTTCGTGGTTGCAAAGTTATCCTAAAACAAGCACAAGCCATCAAGAAAATCACTTCTGACTGCAATTCATTATGGACAAACAAAAGGACCAGACTTCAAGTCAGAAGATGCAAGAACAAGGGAACTGGGCCTTGCAACACAGGCTTTGCAGTTACTGTGGCTGACTGTATGGATCTAACATAATTTAAATAACATAATTAGATCTAACAGCCATTAGAGGAGCTATTCAACAAGATGAAGCTCTGCAAAAACCAAAAACAACTGATATCAATGCGTCCTATAAGGTTTTGCAGTTTGTATCTTATATCTTATAAACCTTCCCCTGCCGTTAAACGTCACATAGGGCTCGCAAAGTAGTTCGCCAATTTTTCCTGTCTTCGGCGAGTCTTTCAACCTCATCAAAGGATTTTATGCCTGTTAATTTGGCCAATTTGTATGCAAAATGTTTAAACTATGTACAAATATTTTTTTTTAAATTTCTGTGTAAATGTGCATTATACCATCAAGTTACAAAACATAATGTAATGTTTTCACAGAAATACAAATAAATCAAGAAATAAAATGTTTTTTCAGCTTTTTTTTTGCACAACCTCTAAAAGTTAGAACATGGCATGATTTATTTGTGAGTATGGCTGTAACCGCCACACAGCAAAGAGGGAACACCGGCTGATATCCTTCTGCTTCAAAACCATCTTCTTTGACAAAAAGTGCAAATAATGGCCAATGACCAAATGATCATGTTCTTTGCAACAGCAAGTGTTCTAATGGTTTTAAAAACTGAACAGACGAATGTTAACTGGGAATCTTTTTTTTTTCTGAAACTAAGTATTTTTCATGAGAAAAAAAAAATCATACCTGTCTAGCAAAACTCTCAGCTTCCTCTGAATCATCAAACATGATAGACCAAAGCTGACGAGAATCATCGTAGAAACTGGCATAGTTGTTTTGCTGCACCTAACACAAACAGATATCAAAATATAAAGCTACAGATAATGCTAGTTTAATTAAATATGAAAAAAAAAAATCACAGCAAAACTTTCTCTCTCTCTCTCTCTCTGAACCTTAAGTGCCCAAGGCACATGGGGCTTCCACAAGGGTTTTCCACAAATGCCTGTCCGTTGCCTTTTTTTTTCACTCTTGCCTAAGTGAGCCCTCTGTTGCTCAACATCTTCTTTGTTGTTCTTCTCCATGTCTCTTTTGGTCTACCATTCCTTCTGTTCACCTGTGTTGTCCATCTTAGTACTATTTTTGATAGTGAGTTGTCAGTCACCCGGAGTACATGTCCCAACCATCGCCAGCGTCTTTCCTCAATAATTGATGTCAGTGGCTTTATCTGCATTTCTTCCAACAAGATGTTACTTCTTATGGTGTTTGGCCAAAATATTTTTCTAATTATTTGTAAACATTTAGTCTGGTAAGAATTCAGGTTGTTATCTATAGTTCTGGTGATTTTCCAGCGTTCACTTCCATAGAGTAGTACACTTAGAACATAACTCTTAAGCATCCTGATTTTCATCTTCGTGCTTAGTTTTTTAGGTTTCCATATAGTCTGCAGCATTACAAAAGCCCGATTTGCTCTAGTGAGTCTGCTGTTGACGTCCTCTGTGCTGTTTCAATCTTCTGTTACTCTACTGCCAAGATATACAAATTCGCTGACCTCCTCCACTAGCTTGTTATCTACTCTGAGTACATTTCTGTTGTTCACATTTTGCTTCATTAACTTTGTCTTTCCTACGTTGATCCTATATTGTTAGCATTCTGAGTTAGCTTGTTTATTTATCTTGCATGTCTTTGTGCCTGCTTGACAGTAAACAAATGTCGTTAGCAAAGTCAAGATCCTCTAGCACTGTGTCGAGTGTCCATTGTAATCCTCTGCGTTCATCTGATGTTGCCTCCTTCATTAACCAGTCTACTGTTAAAATAAATAATGTTGATGATAGTACACATCCTTGCTTTACTCCTGTTTGTACTCTAAAGCTGTTGGAGGTGTGTTCTCCGCAGATCACTTTGCACTTAAAACTCTCATACAGAGCTTTGATGGCATTCACTATCTTATGAGGGAGGCCATGCCATCTTAGAATTTTCCACAGTGCATCTCTGTTGACAATGTCAAAGGCTTTCTCAAAATCTATAAACCATGTGTATGTTGTACCATACCACTCATTTGCCTGTTCTAATATTTATAAGTACAAATATGTAGTCTATGCATGATCTTCCTTTCCTAAATCCTGCCTGCTCTTCCCGAAGTTTTTCCTCAAGTGCTGGTATAATTCTGTTCATGATTATGCAGCAGAATACTTTGCTGATGAATGGCAGGAGGGTAATGCCTCTCCAGTTCCCACAATCTCTGAGGTCATGCTTTCTCTAGATCCCAAATTTGTTGTAGTATCCGGCATAGTTGTTTAACAAAACTTACTACCAGCTTAGAAATATACCATTATTCAAAGTTTTCAAAAAAATATTTTTCTCTGTTCCAGCACTGTGTGGCTTCAGTTTAACTCTTCCCATGCCCAAGAAAAAAAACGTGGATGTTCCCGTTCGTGCCACGCAAAAAGCACAGGTCCTGATCTGTATAGTGGGCATAGTTGTAAAATGGAATGGAAAACAGTATTTACATGTACTTCCGTGTACTAATTATGTTTCAAAGTATAACTAAATGTATGAAAATTTACTAAATGCAGAGATTTTTATGAAAAAAGAAGTAATGTGGTGTTTTTAGACAATGATTGTGCCCAGCTCACCATCGGATAGGTCTAGATATGCACTACTTACCATCTGAGATGTCTAGATCTACTTGTCGATCTCGATTGTGATTCTATGTTGCATTCTCGCTAAATTAATGTCTGAAATAACCTACTAACTATTTCCCCAGTCATCTAATATGTCTAAATCTATTTAGGATACATTCAAGAACAGTGGGGTGGTCACAGGCCATGTCCATACCCCTATCTACATTGTCAAAAATTGAAAATGTTCGATGTTTCTCTTCCTTTTTCTCGCTCGGCATCGCACATAACTAGGACTCATCCACCATTTTGAATAGTGTCACTAGAAACGCGAACGAAATATGTACAATCTATATGTTACATCGGTTGGTTTTATTGAAATAAATGAATTGTCACTATAACAACTATGGCACGCAACTCAGTAATTGGAAATCCTCACTATAGCAACTATGGCACGGGAAGAGTTAAGAAAAAAAAATTGAAAATTAACATTTTCAAAATTTATTTCACTGTACGATCCATTCGGAAAGTAAAGTTTTCTTCACATTGTTCAATGAATATGAACTTCTTCTCCTTCTTCAGCTTTCCGAGCCATTAAGGCTCATTGTTGCTGATAAGGTTCACCTCCATTCCTCTCTATTCCTAATCTTCTTTCTTCAGCTGGTGAGACACTTTCTTCTTCTGCATTTGAGGTTGTTGATCACATCAGATCCTGATCCCCATTGACATGGCAAAGCCCGCAGTCCTCTCCAGATCGTGGTAGGAGCCCCCAAAGCTTTTGTCCCAAGCTTGTGTCCTCTGGTCATGTTTCATGCCTCAGGTCTGCATGGTTTGGGCACTCTTGAAGGATATGTCCTGGAGCCTGGACTCCACTGCCACATGGACACTCGTCTGTGTGAGACATTTTGAGTTGAGGTGAGACATCAATTTCTTTTATATCCTCTT
Source organism: Achatina immaculata (assembly GCA_009760885.1). Lineage (NCBI taxonomy): Eukaryota > Metazoa > Mollusca > Gastropoda > Stylommatophora > Achatinidae > Lissachatina > Lissachatina immaculata. Next base: position 22,017,312 of record CM019701.1, read on the forward strand.
CTATGTTGTCTTTCCATCTCTGTTTTGGTCTACCCCTTGGTCTTGTTTTCCTCATCTCTTGTGCATACATAATCTCATTTGTATAAACTAGGAAAAAAGTAAGAACAGCTTTATTACTTAACGTTTACAACAATATGACATTTCGCTGCCAGCCTTCTTCATCTTGGTATCACAGCTTTACTGCAGTGCCTCGTGTATAGCTGTATACTTATACACTATATATTGTGTGTTACTAATCTTAGTTGTAATGAATATATGAATATGAACTATGATGCACCAATTACAATCTCTGGAAAGCCCAAAGGAAAGCTGAGAGAAAAACACTTGAATGGGCTGACCAAATAACACAAACTCACAACAGCTGGCATCTCCTATCTTCCTTGACAAAAAGTGCCCAAAATAACATTCTGTGCACATGTTTATTGGCTCCTCACATTCAATGCAAATATTTTTAATAGCTCCTCATATTCAATACAAATGTTTACTGGCTCCGCCCTCAATGTGAATATTTATTGGCTCTGTCCTCAATGTGAATATTTCCTGGCTACTTACATTAAAAGCAAATGTTGAGGTTATCCTTACACTCAGCGCTTGCTGTTCACTGTTAGCATAGAGGACAATATTGTACTGAAACACAAGGACAGCAAAACACTCTTCATTAAAATGTGCCAGTGGTATAACACAAAGATACACAGGTATAAAACAGAGTATAGCCGAAATGAACATCAACAACTGCACTAAAAATCTACTATCACTCATCTGCAGGTATGTTTAAAATAGGAATAATGACAAAAGTATGTGTAAAATAAGAATAATGACAACTGTGGTAAAACTGATACTCTGTCTACCTTTATTATTGTTTAACAGTGGGTACTCTTTGTGATGATTTCTTTCTCTCATTTCTCAGTCAGATGCCTGCTTCTGTTTTTTGCTTACCTATATTCTGTGCCTGTCTTTCTCATGAGGAAGATATCAAAGAGCTAAGTTTTAATTTTTCATTTATTTTTTCCTGTTTTTGTCTGGCATGTTGCTTTTGTAAATGGTCCTTGATAAAGGTATTTGCTGAAATATTGATTGTTGTATGTTATTTATTCTCAAGTGCTCATCTTATTTTCTGTCACTCTCATTTCTATGCACTTTCCTCTCTCTTTCTAATTTTTTTTTGTAAAAACACCTCTGTCTATCTGTATTTAAAATAGAACACAATGTGCTTCACATCTATAAACTACAGCATGACAGATGGTCACATTCAATATCATAAACAAGAATACAGGACAGTTCTCATAAAACTTCACATTTTAGCTTCACTTGTGAGAAACTATATTCTCATAAAACTTCACATTTTAGCTTCACTTGTTGAGAAACTTTACTCTCATAAAACTTCACATTTTAGCTTCACTTGTTGAGAAACTTTACTCTCATAAAACTTCACATTTTAGCTTCACTTGTGGAGAAAATTTACTCACAATCTTAGTTCTCTGGTTTGCAAGTAATGTAGCTCCAAACTTGCCCTGGCTCTCATATCTGTTATCTATACTGAAAGTGTGAAAATGTAAGATATAATTTTTTTTTATATAAAGAAAGACATTTATTATGCAAAATTGGATAGTTATTTATTTAATAAAAATCTTGTTTTTTTTAAATAATAACTATCTAAATTTTATATAATAAATGTCTTTCTTTATAAAGCCTTTGCTTTATTAACCATGACATTTACAGTCATTTGCTGATTTACAGCTGCATTTGGGACTGGTTGTCAGGTCATAAGTGGATCTGGCCATGTTTCTGCCATTATAGGGCAAGGTCAGACACTGTGTATAGTTCACCACTGTAGCTTGCTACAAAATAAATAGACATTTTACCTTCATTTTAAAACACTAGCAGAAGGAAAACTAGTGAGGTAACTGTGTAGAAATTAATATGAATCATAACACATTAAACAATGAATCATACTGTAATGAGTTTTCAATGACACACACAAATGTGCATTCACACATACACCCTCGCATGCTTTAAATATTAGGCACAGCACTGCATGGTAACTCAGATATGTACAGTTCAGCATTGTATAGCTGCTATGCCACTGCAGTCAATAAGCATAACACATACAGACTCAGTGATCCCTAGCAGCTGAGTTAGGCCACTGATAGACCACTTTCTGATTTTTCCTATGAAACCTTGGCCATAAGTACGAACAACTTAAGTTGGTGCAAGACTATATTATATAGTTAATGTCAATAGCAGCTTCAAAGATTGAAGCCTCTTCCTTCTTTGACATTTCTGGTCAGTAATGCTTGGTGCTATATCCTTCTGTTCATTACTCACTATCTTTGATGTTTTTCCCTAGTTTTCCAATCCAAGTTTTTAACAGAAATTTTTTTATGCATCATCCAACACATTTTTTATTTTTTTGGTGGTCTTTTATGATCGTTGTCTTCTTTGGGAAACTTGGTTACATAAATGAACACACTGTTGTTGCAGTTGGTAACTAGAGCTGTTGAGATGGTTTCCATATGTGTTGCCAATGCCATTCTACCACTTTATATTATCTGATTATAAAAATATGTTCTAAGGTTCTTCTACTTCCTGAGACTACTGAACTATGAATGAGGGATAAAAATTTTATCTGAATGTAGAGCTTAAATAACTCCCTCCAGCAATTTCTGTATCATGTTGCACCACAAACAGACTCCATTCCTTTAGCTGTCTCTTGTGACCCAGTTTGGTGCCTGGTTGGTGGGTGTTTAGTGAACTCATCTCTGATCAATGAAGGTCAGGGTTCAATCCCAGTCAGAGCCCCGGTCAACTTGGATATAGAAATGGTTTCATCTGGAGCTGGGGGAGGAAGGCAGCTAGATATATCACAGACCACATCACTTTCTTGTGTGCTGACAGGTAACAGCTAGATACATTACTGGCCACATCACTTTCTTCTGTGCTGACAGGTAAAAGATAGTCATTTTTTTTGTGTGCTGACAGGTAAAAGATAATACTGGCACTAACACCATATTCCCCAATGATCTAGATGACATGACACAGGACTTACATCTCACATCCTTCCCGAGCCATTAAATGCCACATAGGGCTCACATATCTTTGCCATATTCTTCTGTATTCTTCAAATTTTCAACCTCATCAAGGGATCTTATACCTACTAATTTACCCTTTCTCAACGATTTTCCTTTAGAGTTTCACATGGTAGGGCTCTTTTTAATCTGTCCTGTTTAGTCCCATTTGATAGCTTGTTTTGGGATTCTCTGATCACTGTTCTTCTCATTATGTGGTCGTTATATGTCAATCTCCTTTTTTTTATTAATCACTGATGAGACACATGTGCTCATCTTTCTTATCTCTGTGTTGGTCTTGAGTTCATTCCACTGTACACTGAGTATTTTCCATAGACATCTGTTTATGGCACACGACTACATTATGACATAATGTCATAATCCAACACCAAAATCAGAATCCCAATTTTTTTTATCAGACTGATTAGCTGAGCTGCTGACGGCCATTCTACAACTCAAACTCTTCAAATCTCCTCAACCCTCTGCCCTGCTCTTACACTTCGTAACAAAATTGCAGTGAATTAACAAATGCAGGACATCTATTCATGTCTTGGCTCACTGATCAACTAAGCAATTACTGCCTAATACACTATGTGACGTCTTGCTGGCCAGAAAACAAAACATCTTCTCATGATCTGCAGGCAGTCCTTGTATTGTGTCCCAAATCTCAGCTTCTACAGTTCCTTTCCTCTCTTTTTCTGCTCATCAGAGGTCCATTACTTGGCTGTTCTAGCAGTGGAAATGGAATCTTCTTGTAACACAATAATTAGTGTATAAGTATATAACTATACACGAAGCACTGCAGTAAAGCTGTGATACTAGAATGTATAAAACAGGAAAAAGTAGGATTACTTAACGATTACAAAGTTGTGACGTTTCGGCGTGAGCCTTAATCATACAAAAACATACAGGACGAAGAAGTAGAGAGAGGAGATAAAGTATGGATTCACATGAATGCTATTTAAAATAATTTTTTAAAAAATAAATAAATAAATAAAATAATAATACTAAATAAATAAATTTTTAAAAAAATTTTTTTTCTAAAGAGTACTTAGCTGTAAATTGTAAGGTGTGGCTTGTCCGGCGGTGTGTGTCAGGAATGGATTTAGTAGAATGTGGAGACTTTAAATAGAGACCTGTGACATGTGGTCGGTGGGTTGTAACTCGGGGTGGTGGATGGGGAACCGGGGAAGGGAGAGAGAGTGTGTGATGTAATACTGACCTAGCTAAGAGAAGCTGAAACAGATGATTGGGGAAGAGGTGTTGCAGAGTGATGCTGTGAGGAAGTTTGAAATGTAAGAAGGGGTGGACTTTGTGGAGAGGTACTGTAATGATTGAAGAGAATGTTACGTGTAACTAAACAGCGAGTTTAACCCATGTGGTTCCAGCGTCCCATAATTTTGAATGCAGCGGTTCTCAAGTGCCAGGCGGCTTGTGTCATCTGCGTGACATTGTTTGATGGCTGTAACCAGAAGGTCAGATTTGCCTCTGTGGTTGGGGCCATTGAAATGATTTGGGACTGGTTTTGAAGCATGCTGGGTGATGTCATACAGATGTTTTTGCATGCGGTCCCCTAATCTGAGACCAGTCTCACCAATATATGTTATCCTGCATCTTTTGCAAACGATGATATATATCACATTACGGGACTCGCATGTGAATCCCTCATCAAGGGTGAGGATAGTTTTGGGAAAGGTGATTGTTTTCGTTTCCCAGACTACAGGGCAGGTAACGCAGCGGGGGCGGTTACATTTTCTGGTGCCAACATATGTAAGGCTCTACTTCAGGTGGCTGTGGACGAGGATGTCCTTAAGGTTTGGCTCACGTTTGTATGCCAATAGGGGTGGATCAGAGAAAATGTCGCGAGTGTTGGAGTCGAGTTGGATTATCGGCAGATGACGATAAAGAATTTTCGTAACCATCTGACCATGCGGGTGGAAAGGCAGTACTAACTTAACTCTGTCAGACGGAGTAACAGGCTTTTTCCTGAATACTTCTTTGTGGCTCACTAGTTGGATACGGTTGAAGGCTTCGCGAAGGACCTTTTTTGGGTAGTGGCGATGACGGAAAAATTCTAATAACTTGTTGGACTGATCTATAAAGTCCAAATTATCCTGACAAATGCGGCGAAGACGGAGGAGTTGGGAATATGGGATGGAGTTCTTATAGGCTTCAGGATGGGAGGAGGTGTAAAGCAAATAGGTGTGGCTGTCGGTGGGCTTGTAAAATACAGAGGTGACAAGCCTGTTTGTGCCAATAGAGACTTTAATGTCTAAAAAGTTAACAGACTTGTCAGAAATTTCATAAGTGAATTTTATGTTGTTATTGAGTGTATTGGCGAATTCAATAAATTTTTTAAGGTCTTCCTGTGGCATACTTGTGATTCCGATGCCATCATCGATGTACCTTTTATAGAATTCTGGAAGTTTGCCAGTGTAGGTTTCCCATAATTTGACTTCCAGAAAGCCCATAAATAGACAAGCATAACTGGGACCCATTTTCGTTCCCATGGCAACACCACTGATTTGCTCGAAGTATTCACCGTTGAATTCGAAAGAATTTAGGTTTAGTACTAGCCGTGTAAGTCTGATTATGGTGTCAGTGCTAGTAATAGGGTGAGGGTCTTTGTCGAGAAAATAGCTGAGTGCTAAAAGTCCATCCTCATGGGGGATAGAAGTGATTAGGGAGCAGACATCAAGGAGAAAGATGTGATAGATGTGGTACTGAGAGAGTGTGATCGTATCAAAAGTTGTTAATGCGTGGTTGGTATCTTTCAAAAAGGAGGGTAGTTTGTGTACTAAAGGTTGGAAGATGCTATCTAAAAAGTCAGAAATGTGCTCAGTGGGGCATGAACATTCTGATACAATGGGGCGTCCAGGGTTACCTGGTTTGTGGATTTTAGGAAGAAGATAGAAGGTAGGTGTGCCTAAACAGCTGTCCTTAATGTGAAGAGAAACAGCTTGGGGTAGGAGGCCATCTTCTGTAATCAGGTCTTTAATGGTTGCTTCCACTATGTTATTATTTGAACGGGTAGCATCGTTATTCGCTGGGGCATAGAATTTTGTATTGCTGAGTTGGGACATTCCTTCTGCGATATATAAATCTTTTTTCCAAACTACGAGATTGCTGGTTTTATCTGCTGGCTTGATCACGAGGTCGTTTCGACGTTTGAGGGTGGACAATGCTCTGGACTCTCCCTTATTTAGGTTAAAATGTTGAATTTTTGGTGGTTTGAGGTTAAGGATCTCACGCCACATCGTATCAATATAAAGATCTAAAGCTTGGGAAGCCCCGGGGGAAGGTGTCCAGCTATATTTATGGTGGTCGTAACGTGCAAATGGGTTATCAGGGTCTTGTGTGGGTTGGTTGGATTCTTTGTTAGCAAAGTGATATTTAAGCCGTAATCGGCGGTGGAATTGTTTAACATCGCGGAGTAAAAAATAGTGATCACAACGAGGGCGGATAGGGATAAATTTAAGACCCTTGGCGAGAACTAGTTTTTCATCATCAGAAAGGGGCAAGTTGGGGGGAATACAGACTACATTAGAGGCTGGAGGAGGATGAGAAGGAGATGGGGTATCATCTGAGGATGGGGGTGCGAGTACTTGAATATGCTGTGTAATCTGGGAAGGTTGGTCCGGAGGTGTTACAGGAGTTTGATGGTCAAGTGAGATAGAAGTCTGTTGGTCAGGTGTAGCAGAAGAGGGGGGGCTGATTGGAAGGTGGTTCACCTCTAGAAGTAGAAGAGACCGGCTGTGGTAGAAGTCGGTTAAGTTAGTGTTCTTTGCCAGAGACATAGAACTGGTAATGCTGGTGATTTGTGACGTGTATAATGTGTTTGATATGAAGAAGGAGAACACGGTTGTCTGATGTATAGGAGTGAAGGCGGCGTTCAAGGCTATCTTTGACCCGACCGAGATTGGACAACAAGCGTCTGTGATTCTGAATGATACAGCTCATTCTGAGCCGCGAGCAATTTTTCTCGATCTTATCCAGAAGTCTTTGTTCAACCACGTGGAGTGTACCGGCTGCAGGGTGAAAGGATGACGAGCAACCTTTGGGAATTATTTTGTGGCGGAGACAACAGTTCAGAAAGTGGAGGTGGGAGGCGAATCTCGTCTTCTTGTAGATTGTGAAAACTAGTTCTGTGGCTGTGCTAGATATATGTGGCGGAAGAAGGCGGAAAGAAAAGCGAATGAAAGATTTGAGGAATTTAAGATATTCCTTAGCGGATGGCATGGTGAAGTGTGAAGACAGGAAGCAAGAAGACTACTGAAGATGACAAGGGATTTGTGGGTTACAACTAGGATGCTTTGGATATGGTGAGGAGATGTGACTGAGAGAGGTGTGTTGGAAGATCGAATGAGAGTATAGACGTACAAAAACGTTTGTCGCAGTAAAAATAATTCAGTAACACAATAATTAGTGTATAAGTATATAACTATACACGAAGCACTGCAGTAAAGCTGTGATACTAGAATGTATAAAACAGGAAAAAGTAGGAGCAGCTTTATTACTTAACAATTACAAAGTTGTGACATTTCGGCGTGAGCCTTAATCATACAAAAACATACAGGACGAAGAAGTAGAGAGAGGAGATAAAGTATGGATTCACATGAATGCTATTTAAAATAATTTTTTAAAAAATAAATAAATAAATAAATTTAAAAAATAATAATACTAAATAAATAAATAAAAAAAAATTTTTTTTTTCTAAAGAGTACTTAGCTGTAAACTGTAAGGTGTGGCTTGTCCGGCGGTGTGTGTCAGGAATGGATTTAGTAGAATGTGGAGACTTTAAATAGAGACCTGTGACATGTGGTCAGTGGGTTGTAACTCAGGGTGGTGGATGGGGAACCGGGGAAGGGAGAGAGAGTGTGTGATGTAATATTGACCTAGCTAGGAGAAGTTGAAACAGATGATTGGGGAAGAGGTGTTGCAGAGTGATGCTGTGAGGAAGTTTGAAAAGTAAGAAGGGGTGGACTTTGTGGAGAGGTACTGTAATGATTGAAGAGAATGTTACGTGTAACTAAACAGCGAGTTTAACCCATGTGGTTCCAGCGTCCCATAATTTTGAATGCAGTGGTTCTCAAGTGCCAGGCGGCTTGTGTCATCTGCGTGACATTGTTTGATGGCTGTAACCAGAAAGTCAGATTTGCCTCTGTGGTTGGGGCCATTGAAATGATTTGGGACTGGTTTCGAAGCATGCTGGGTGATGTCGTACAGATGTTTTTGCATGCGGTCCCCTAATCTGAGGCCAGTCTCACCAATATATGTTATCCTGCATCTTTTGCAAACGATGACATATATCACATTATGGGACTCGCATGTGAATCCCTCATCAAGGGTGAGGATAGTTTTGGGAAAGGTGATTGTTTTCGTTTCCCAGACTACTTTTATTATGGAATCTTCTTGGGGTGCATGACCAATTTATGCATCACTCTGGTATAATTTTGCACATGTCTTCTCGTCTCATTTGAATAATAGGTTCACTATTTCTTATGATGTATGGCTAGAAATTTTAAAAATCTTTCACAGGAAACTTATGTGGAACAAAGAGTGTAAAATACAGTAAGTATATCTGGCCAAAAAGAAACAAAATTTAGTTTTCACAGAAATGTAAAGACATTAGGGGGGAAAAATGCATCAGTAACTTACTACTTATAAGCATCAACAACGCTGGCAACAGTAGCTGTAGTGTTTGCATCTATATCTTTGCTTGAATCTGATAAACAGAAATATCAACAACAAAAAAATTAAGTCCTGTAGTTAACCACTGCTGTAAGAAAATGAATATTTTTTCTTTAATGTATTTGTCAACTTCTTCTATGACTCCTTAATGTTTTATACACTTTTTTATGATTCTTTAAAAAACAGTATTCACTGTTTTATGACTCATTAAATTTTTGTTACTTTCATCATCATCATCATCATCATCATCGCCTTTCAATCCCTTGAGAGCATAGGCCACGGATAAAGGTTCTCCAGTCATCCATGTTCTTGGAATTATTTTCTGCTTCCTTCCATGTGCATCCCTTGTCTCTGAGCACCGTTATAATTTCTCTTTTCCAAATAAGTCTAGGTCTTCCTCATTTTCTATTTCCTTGGGGATTCTATGTCGGGTTTAATTACTTTACCCAGATTTTATGATATCACAAAATGACATCTTCTAATATTTGTTTTTATTCATTCATTCATTATGTGTTGTGCTGATAGTGCTGATGGTCATATTTTTCTTTCTATGTACGGTCTCTGGTATTTCTACCCGCATTCATCACCTTTCCTCTCTCATGCCACTTGGCCAGCCTGTTATTATCAGGCTCTTTAACTTCTGTTTTCTCATGACATGTCCACAAAAAATTCTGAAATCTTTTTTTTTTTTCTTACGGTTTTGACTATTTGGGAGTCTGATTGGCAAAGTGGTTAGCGCATTGGTCTCTCATGGTGAAGGTCGGGGGGTTCAAAACCAGCCGGAGGCACCCCAGTCACTCAGCTGTAGAAATTGGTACCCGATTTCTTCTGGAGTTGGAGAAGGAAAGGTGGCCAGGCGTGATACTGACCATATCACCCTCTAGTGTGCTGAAAGGTCAAGGAAAATATGGACACTAACACCATATCCCTATGTGCCTCTAAGGTATGACAGGATTACCTTTACCTTTTTTTTTACCTTTGACTAATTCTTGATACATTACATTTCTCTCAGATCCTCTTAAAGTCCTTTTCTGACCACGTATGGCATATAGTCCTTTTCTGGCCATGCATGATATATGTTACAACTTTCAGGAGAACTAATATCTACAAGGGTGAGTGAAAAATAACTGCAAATCAAGAGATGTAACAACGTACCATTCTCCAATGGGGATTTATGAGCTCTCTTAAAACACAGAACCACAGATGTATATGTGGTTGAATACTGAACATACCTTCTCCATGCATGACTGTATAGGACCTTTTGCAAGCATGACTGTATATGAACAGACTTTCTGACTTGCCCTCAAGTCTTTTCATTTATTTTTCATTGGTTATGCCCCTTGATTTGCAGCTACTTTTTTGTTCAGCCTTGCATGTTGTTTCCAATTTCCATTCCACTTGTGTCTGTTATCCAAGTCTAATATGCTTTGGGGAATACTGGCTCTATTTAAGCAGATTTCTGTGATATTAAATTAAATATCTTGAAGACTACGACAAACAGAGCAGGCAGATGAAGATGGGAAATATTACAAGTAATACACTTTTCCTAATGATATGACAGCAAAGTGGTCAAATAATGACTATAACAAGTTAATTCAATGAAATCTAACACTTTTTTTTATAAATTGTTTGGAGGATAATAACAATGCACCCTACATTAAAATGGGTTTCAAATAATGAACCCAGTTTAAACGCCAGGGTGGCTATAAACTAGACCATGAGATTACCTTTTTGTCGAGACTGTTTAGTTGTGCTGTGTGTGAAAGATGCACTTCTCCTCTGGCTTCCAGCTTTTTCCATTCCAAACAAGTTTCCCTTCTTAGAACTGTAATGAAATTATAATTATGGTAAATTTAATCCATAAAGATTAAAATGAGATACATCATCATCAGGTGCCATGCCAGCTGGCTTTGGTTATTATGCTTCTCCAGAGTACACGATCCTTCAAACAGGCCATCAGCTCAGCTGGTGCTCTCCTCTCACACCATCTCATCAGACTGTCCAGTATCATTTCTCTCGGTCTTCCTTCTATTTCTCCTGTTCTTATAAAATTTTCAATGCCCCCTCTTCTCACTACATGTCCCATGAAAGTACATTGTCTCTCTCTCTTATTTTCTTGACAAGATTTTTTTGTCTCTCCAGCTCTTCTCATACATTCTTCATTAGTTATTTTTGCTGTCCAGGGTATTTGCAACATTCTTCTAATAAACCACATTTCTGCTGCTTCCAATGATTTTTGTGAAGACCTGCCTACTGTCCATGATTCACTTCCATATAATACATGGTCCGACAATTAAGTAATGAGACTGATTTTATTATGGCCAAGTCCACAAAAAAACAGACTGAAAAGAGCCAGTATCAACCATCTGACAACACAACTGCAACAACACTATAAAGACCTCCTTCCCACCTCTCATGAAGAAACTGAACCACTTCAAATTGTGGAGGAACACAGTCACTGTGAAAAGATAACAGTCCTCACAGAGGTACCAGGCATACACAAAAAGAGCTACATAACAACACTTCAGATGAAGACACTGACCCAGAAGCCGATTGACAGCAAATACAACCCAGCTGAATGGACACATGTGTACACAGATGGGTCTGCAGGAAATAGCAGTAAAAAATAGAGGTGAGGGAGTTTACATAAGATACACAGATGGGAGACAAACCAAAAAGGCCTTCATGATGGGGAAAGATTTCCTCCAACTACAGGGCAGAAACAACAGCCCTCCTTGAAGCCCTCAGAACACTTTAAACAGAAAACCAGCACCTACCACACAAAATAGCCTTCTTCACAGACTGCAGGATACTTCTGGAATCTCTAAAAACAACAAACAACCCACAGGCAAAACATACAGGAAATCACAACAGAACTGAAGCAACTTACACTGTCAACAACTGTGGCCCTACAGTGGGTTCCATCCCACTGTGGAATAGCTGGCAATGAAATAGCTGACAACCTATCCAAAGCTGGCAGCAATCAAGATCAAACAAATCATCCAGTAAACTACTAAGAGGTGAAAACAATAATTCATAACCAGTGCAGATCTGAATGGAAAAAGAAACTGAAATGCAACAATGAACCAGATCCAATACACCAACTACAAAGACATCAGCAAACCATCCTCTTCCACCTAAGGACAGGCCACTACAGACTACTGAGTCACCTGTAGACTCAAAATGTCTCACACAGATGTGGCAGTGGAGTCCAGACTCCAGAACATATCCTACAAGAGTGCCCAAACCATGCAGACCTGAAGCATGAGATATGGCCAGAGGACATAAGCTTGGGGCAAAAGCTTTGGGGCTCCTATCAGGATCTGGAGAGGGCTGCGGGTTTTGCCATGTCAACAGGGATCAGGATCTGAAGTGACCAACAACCTCGAATGCAGAAGAAGAAGACTGTCAAGTTAAGTCTATGTTGTGAGAGGCAGAAAGAGGACAAAGCAGGAGATTCCTAGGTTTGGGTGAAGTACAGTGTGGCTCCTGCTAGTGAGGTGCTACACTAGCTGTGAAAACCAACCTGGGTCACCCTGAATTGTCCTGGAAAACAGGACTCTGCTGAATCTGGGAACTGGCCCAGCAATCAGGTAGTGGGATTCTGAATGTTCAAAAAAAAAACTGAACAGATCAAACACATAAACAACCTGGAAATGAATACGTTCTAGCCTTAGACATCTATATTTATTGTCTGACAGTCTTTCGGAGGTCATGCTATACACTCCAGAATTTGTCTTCCAGTATGCTCCTTCCCTGTGGCCAGAGCTGGGTTCAGGGTGCTTGGCAGAACAGAAAAGCATTATCATTAATGTCTTTCAGAACTATGAAGTGAGTGAATGAATTCTATGTTGTGTACTGTTATATGTGCCTTGTCTGAGAAATATTTCAGAAGAACAGACCTGTACAGGCACCTGAGTGACACTTGGGGTTAGCATGTTCATCTCTCATTTGGATATTGCTGGTTCAAGTCCATCTTTAGGCACTCCAGTCACCCAGTTATAGAAATATGTACCTGATTCCTTCTGGAATTGGATATGGAAAGGGGTTCTAAGGACTGTTATTGCCAGAGGTGGAGTGGAGGATACGTTCTCCACTCCAACGGCGTGCGTCTCAAATAGCCTCTGACAGTCAAGTCCAGCTCCTGGCCTTCTCGTGGCAGAACTGTTTAAACTGACAGGAGAAGGGGCGAAGGTGAATATCTGGCGCCTGAAAACCAGACGCTTATGGCAGATGAGAGTCACGTTTGGTAGCTCATCTACCGCTGCTGGCGAGATTCTTCAGCTGCCGTGCGTGGAGTGTGCTCCTCCCGGCCAGTGAAGAAAGGTGCAAATGGGGTTGCTGTGCAACACCACTGTAGAAAAGGTGAAAGAAAGCATAAAGCGAGGCAAACAGTAGTCAAATCACGGCACCTCTAGTCTGGAGGTCGGCCACATCCTAACTGCACTCATATCAGGCGAAATGCCTGAACCGGCTTAACCCAGAGGTTAAGACACTACTGGCGAGATTCTTCGGATGCCGCGTGTGGAGTGAAGCTCCTCCCAGTCAAGGAAGAAAACACAGAAAAGGATTGCTGTGAGACACTGACGGGAAAAGGTGATGGAAAGGATAAAGTGAAGCTTTATCAGTATGTCCAATAGTATTGTTCACTATTGGTTGTACCTATAGTTTTAATTATTATGCTTCTCCAAGGGCTGAAGACACCATTCAATCTGGCAATCAGTGACCCACATCTGACATGCTAGTGTCAGGGCTGGTGAACTATAGCTGAGCAAGACCCTATCCCACTTGTCTGTTTGTAACCCCTAGTAACCTAGTCTAAATTAGTCTGACTAATAGGGCAGAAATTACCACATTGGTCGGGTCTGCTAAAGAAGTACTGCACACCTGCTTTTTAGCTCTACTAAGGGACTGAAAAAACAGCTTTCATAACCTGCATCCAAGCTGACATAATGCTGTATCTCAGCATCTTCACTGCACCACCTGCAAAAAAAAAACCAAAAAAAACGCCAGCCTGATGTTAAGGGGAGATTGATGAGGATGAATACGATTATGCTTCTCCATTCTACATGTTCAATGGTGTTTGCAGTCAATCATTTTCCTAACTTATCTCGTGTCACTATATTAGCATATTAAGATATTTTTCTATTGGCCTCACTCCCGTCTTTTTCGTTGCGTTTTTAAAAAAGAAATTCAGGATCTCTGCTTATGAAATTTCGTGGAAAGGACCAAGCAGCATGTTTCACATGAGCACAACGTGAAACTAGGATGACTTCTTGGCCAGCTTTGGTTTACAGGTACACGTTACGGGGCTATTTTTAACCAAAATCTTAACTTCCAGGGGCGTTGGCAAATCGATAGGAACGATGGAATCTCTACAAAGTTAGCGTCTTGCAACATTGTGCAGCATTAAAACGATGTAAAAATGCACAAATAACTGAAGAAAAGTAAACCGCAAGGCCCAAAACCCCAAACAGATGTATTGTTTCGCTGTAAAATACACTAGGAAAAGCTATGATATGACAAGGATTGACTTAAAAAATGGGAACCCTCCCACTTTTCTGTTGCCAAAATAAAATAGACACTGCGCATTTATAAATGTTTTTACTGACCCTCTCGTTATTGTTAAGGCTTGCTCATCATCGTCCGCACCATAAAGCATATCTTGATGGAATGGAACCGTCAGAAAACGTGACTAAAACAAAACAAAAACCCGGCAGATCTGAAACATCTATTCTAGCAGAAGTCATATGAGCCTCTTACACCTGACCCGGAAGTTTTTGTTCAGTAACTATAAAAAGAAAATTTGGAATTATATAATAAAACAAGACTAGTAGTTAAAAAATTTTTTTGTATTTATTTTCTTTTAAAAAAACTTATAAACTATCTTTAACGTTATAATTGCATGTGTTTAATATGTAGGATCAATCTTTTGTAAAATGTTTGAAGAGTTACGTCATTTAGGGGACATTTTGTGTCAACTTTTGTATCCTTGAAAGTTACTTCAAAAACAATATGGCGACTTCCATCCATAACAAGCTTTACGCTTTTGTGCCCCTCGGATGCCGTATGCTGTTTCGTTCATCCACTAGACAGTTAAAGCGTTTTCTTGTAACATCCAGGACATCAGCGCGGTCAGTACGTGTAGATGTAGTGCTCATCTTTTGAATATGGACGATGACTGCTAGAACGACAGGACGGTAATCGGTGCCGGCCGGAGTGCCCAACTTTCATTTAATGCTCCCAGTAACAGAAGCCTAGCTAACAGGGTAGGGTTTACTGTCGTTCGTATGGCGGTGGATTCTGCCAAGAAGCTCGTGTTTTAATCTACTCCGGTCATAAAGAAAGTCGTAGCAATCCACTACCAGTCGAACACGATATCTGCTCCATCTTTACATCATCGGTCGCAAAGAACGCCAAGGGCAGTGGTTCTAAACTTTTTCTTTGTTTTCTTTTTGGGCGGAGAGAGAGAGATCTGTGAGCTGCCTTCCAGCCTGATAACAGCTGTGGAACCCTTATTAAAAATTAAAGCAATAAATAGCACACAGATGATGCTAAGATTTTTTTTAAATTGACTTAATCCATTTGCTGACCCATGGGACCCCGCCGATCGTTCCGTGGACCTCATGGGGATCCTTGTATCCCAACTCAAGAACCAGTGATCTAGGAAGATACAAAACAACATGGTGTTAGTGGTTATTCAGTGAATAAACCATTCTTGTTTTCATCTGACATATATCACAAAGTTGTTAGGAGTGAAGCTAGTGCCTTGCAAGTGGTATTATGTAAGATATAAATGATTATGATCCAAGTTTGTGTAGCAGACCTTACGTGTCACCACCCATCCATCTTCATTCCAAACCCATGAAGTTCATGAGAAATTTTTCTCACAGTCATTGTCTATTTTTCAATGTAGTATATAAGTACAGTAAAGATCATCATCTTGTGCCATCTTCCCATGGAAGGTTGGCTGCAGTGAGTCTCCACACTGCTCTGTTTCTTGTCTTTGTAGTGCACTAAGCCAAGCTGGTTGCTGTCTATCTCTTGATGTTGTCAGCACATCTGTGTTGCTGTCTTTCCTTTGATCTTGCCCTCAAGAAGGGTCTTTGGTATAGTATTATACCTCTTGCCATGCCCAAATTATCTAGTCTTGTTTTTATGAATTTCAGTATTTCTCTTTTTACTTCTAGCTGGGTTAACACTTCATTGTTTTCTTTTCTGTCCATGGGATATGGCCTATTTTCTGTATATCCACATTTCAAGGGCCTCGATTTTCCTTTCTTTTGTTTTATTCAAGATCAAAGCTTCTTCACCATAAAGGAAAATTGAGTAAAGATTTTATTCAGTGAAGTAATTCACAAGACAGACTGATTTGTGTTGTTAAAGGAAAGTATATGTAGTATGTGTTTATAATCTTATAAGAACTGAAGAAAGTATTTTATTTAATTTTCTGTTAAAGAAGAATCACTTTCATTGTCACAGGAGACTTATAATGTGATTGTAGAAGGCACATTGCCAGACACACAGGTGTACTCGGGACATCGTGGAAAGTCTGAATATGTCATTGCAAGATGCTGGTCAACTTGCACAAGACAGCATTGCCATTTGAGGAGACAGTGAGAGAGACGACACGCGGGAAAGAACTCGTCACATGAAGAGAGAGTGAGAGACTTATAATAAACTACAAGTAGTCTTTCCACATGGGGTCATTGTAACAGACTCCCGGAGCATGTTACAGAGAATCGAGACATTTTTTTTTCCCGCAGGGAGTGGGTCCAGCTACTAAAGGGCTAAGGGCTCTTGGTTATCCCGTTTGACATGGATATACTGCCCGGGTCATGCAGGAGTCATTGGCAATGAGAAAGCGGATAAGCTGACAGGCATGGCATCAATTCAGAGAATCCTAAAGCAAGAAGATTGCAAGGGCCACCTTGGATAAGCTGCATATGAAGGATGACATCAGGTTGAATGACAACAATCACATCAAGAGGATGATTGCTATGAGGGGTGATTGATAAGTTCTCAGCATAAGGTACAACGGATTATTTGTGGACAACTGGGTTGTTTCTCAACATAGTCCCCTTGCAAGTTTATGCACTTAGTCCAGCGATCCTGGAGCATACAAATCTCTTCTTTATAAAAGTCAGCATCCTGTGCCAGTAGAAAGTGGTCTACAGCATGATTGATATCATCTGAAGCAAATTTGCAACCACTAAGCTCCTTTTTGAGTTTGGTAAACAGGTAATAGTCTGAAGGGGCCAAATCTGGGGAATAAGGAGGATGTTCAAGAAGCTGGAAGCCGTATTCATGAATGGCAGCCATTGCCACCGCCGACTTGTGAACTGAAACATTGTCTTGATGAAAGATGACTCCTCTCGTCAGTTTCCCTCAACGTTTTTCCTTCAATTTGACCTGCAATTGCTTCACAAGATTAGTATAATAGGCCCTGGAGACCGTTCTGCCTTTTTGAAGATAGTCTACTAATAGCACACCTTCTGAATCCCAAAAGATGGAAGCCGTCATTTGCCTGCAGACAGAACCACCCTTGCTTTCTTTAGAGGTGGGGATCCGTGATGTTTCCACTGCTTTGACTGTTATTTGGTTTCTGGTTGAAAATTATGAACCCAATTCTCATCCAAAGTCATAAATTGCTGAAGAAATATTTCAGGATCTGCAGAAAAATTGTCTCTTGACATGTTGAGATGCTGTCGTTTGTCATCAGCTCCAAGAAGTTTCATGACCCATCGAGCAGAGACCTTTGTCATTTGAAGATCATTGTGAATAATGGCATTAACATGTTCCTGGGAGATGCACAACCCTGTAGCAATGTACTGCTCAGTTAGTCGTCAATCCTCCATTATCATGTCATGGATTCTGCCAGTGGTTTCATCGGTGGTTACCGTTCTTGGTCTTCCTGGACAGGTATCATCTTCCAGACTCTCCCTTCCATGTTTGAACTGAGCTCCCATTTCTTCACTGTCCTGTAAGAAGGGGCACTCTCCCCTAGAGTCTCTACAGTATCCTCATGGATCTCCTTCGATGATAAGCACTTGATGCAGAGGTAGCGAATGACTGCTTGATGAGAAATGTTATCCATTTTCTCAATTTCTGCCACCCCTTACCACTTTAGTAGCCTGTAAAAGAAATTGGTTGCAGTTAATTTCTTGAAACTTGGTGTTTAATCTTACATTAACCTGATCTACAAATGCACCTAATATCGACTGTGTGTTTCAAGTATTTGTACCTTATGCCGAGAACTTATCAATCACCGCACTAACTGGGGGAGGAAGAGAGGAAGTGTACGTTTTTCCGAAAGAAGCGGTTTAGTATGTGTAACCCACAACCAGTGTGTGACTGCCTCCATCAACAGGTGCACACTTCAGAGGGTGTTGGAACAGAAGGAGCACATGTGAGAATGCCCAGAGCGTGGGTATGCCAGTCTCTGATTACAATTAGTTACAGCTACAGATTCATCGGGAGATGCATTAGTTTAAGGCCATCTTCATCTGCTTCTCAGCATATAGGCCAGAATTCACCTAGCCCACCTGTCCATCAATCTGTGTACTTGGAGATTGATTGGCAAAGCATTAATCATGAAATGTGCCTTGTGGCATCTTACAGGACGGCATTACATTTCTTTTTTCATGATTTGGTCAATTTGTCTGTGTGCTTCTTGGTGTCTTTCTCTCTACCACATACACTCTTTCTCTTTCTCAGACTTTTGTGTGCGAATGGCATATCCAAAGAATTTTCATCATGAATTTTTTTCTTTTCTGATTTTAATTCTTTTGTGATTTTAATTCTTTTGTGTTGTTCCATAAATTTTTTTCTGATGAGTAATTAGTTCACAAAATGTATAAACTATGGAAAAAAGTAGGAACAGCTTCATGAGTTAACGAGTACGCAGTTGTGATGTTTTGGCATGAACCTTAATCATGCAAAAATACATAGGATGAAAAAATAGAGAGAGAAGATAAAATATAAATTCACATGAATGCTATGTAAAAAATAGGAATGAAAAAATTAGATTAAAATAAAATGAATCACACCACAAGATCACTTATCTATACATAGATTTATATACTTATACATTAATTATTCATGTGTTAGAAGTGCAGAGTTTTAGGATTGAAAATATCAAGGACTGAGATTTATGGAGAAGCATGGCCACCAGCACCTACCTGCACAGCACCTGACAAAAATAATAATAATAATAAATCAGACTTGCACCAAATTTTATATTCCCATAACATTCTGTTGTAATGTTTCCACAAAGTATAAATGCTTATTTTATTTTGTGTGCTTTTCAGATGTCACCAACCAAAGCCTCTAACTGTTGCAGGCACAACCCTTGGTATATCAATATTTGGCTACACTTTTGGGACAAAAGAGGAGGAAGAAACAGACCCTTTGACGGAGCTCTACAGGAGTGCCAGGTTGGCACATTCGAGACAAGATCTCCAGAAGGCAGACAGCCTATACCATGAGGCTTTGAAGGTGAGCTTGTGCTGCTGTGTTTCATTAACAGTCATTTTTCCTTTATGTTTTACCAGTTATTTTTCCTTTTATGTTTTACCAGTTATTTTTCCTTTTATGTTTTACCAAACCTTTTTCCTTCATTTTTTATCACTCAAATTTTTATATCTTAAATATTGTTTCTTTTCTGCAGTTTCAATTTTTGTAGATCTCTGTCCAGAATTTCATGGGAGCAGACAGTGAGAGTGGCTAGATCAAACTGGTTCAGACGTTTTTAAAAGTTGGAAACGTTAAAGGGGTATCATTATTGCACACCAGATAAGTTTATAAGTGCTACAACCTCCTCCTTTAAAAAAAAAGTGCGTATATGTATTCCATAGCAGCTATAGAAACACTGCTAGGCTGGAGATGTGCAGGATTTAGTCCCAGCAACTTACATTAAGTCTCAGACTGCTCAAGAGACTGTCTTAGTTCAGCCAACCCTACCCCAGGTCCAGCTTCTTTTGAAGGCAATGGGTTCTGCCTTGATGGCCATGGATTTCGAGTTAATCTGGCACTACAAATGGTATTTGTCACACTGCTGAGGAAAATTTACTGTTGAATATTGCCTGCACAGAGAGGTGCATTGGATTACACTACACACACAGTCATAAATGATTTTTAGAGAAAATAGGATATAACATGCAATTCTGTTTCATGAATGTGGAATTTCACAGAGGATCAGAAGCATGACTTTCTTCATATCCCAGTTTGTACACAAAAATATAGGACAGTTCCTTCCTGGATAGCTGCATTGACAGGACTCTTGGTAGGCTCCACTCTGATAGGGGTGAAGTGATCCCTCCCTTGTTCACTAGTCTGATGTGACCAGATAGCACGTTCAAAGATGTTTAGTAATGCTGTTCTGCCAGTTGAACCGGCTGCTTTTGTTCACTCTGGCAGTACCAGACACAGATTGTCTGTTTTATTAGAACTTGAAGATACCAGGTTGTCTGTTTTCTTCTAGCTTGCAGGTGATCTGGTCACAACCAAGAAAATAACAGAGGAGAAGTTTCTGACTGCCCGAACGCTCTTCTATGATGGTTTGGCAGACATAGCATTGCAGACAGGGAAGATTGAAACAGCAGAGACCTTGTACAAAGAGACCATGAAAGGATGCTTGATGCAGGTGACCTTTTTTGATTTCTTTTATTGTTGTTGTTGAAAAAAAGAAAACTATCAGCTGTAGCATGTACATCAGTTTTTCTAGCATTTCACTGGAGAGGGGATACTTTAAAGTTGAGGTATCGCTGCCCACTTGTCTAGAGCGGTCATCACAATGTGTTTAGGCTGAGTTAGCTCCCAACAGAGAAAACCTTGACCCTACCATGAATTGAACTTGTGTCTCTTGGATGAAAAAAGCAAAATGTTTTGACTGTTTGAAAACAATGTCTGAACAGCTTTATTAATTAATGAGCAGCCAGTTGTAATGTTTCAGTTTTTAATATCTTAATCATGCAAAAATATACAGGACTAAGAAACAGAGAAAGAAGAGAAAATTTACATGAATGCTATGTAACAAATAAGATTGGAGACAGAAAAAGGGGGGAGCACTTAGCTATGGAGAGGAGTAACCTTACTATCAGTTGTGTCAAAAGTATTTTGCAAGGTCATTCTGAACAGACTTAAAGATATAGTGGATATTGCAATGAGAGAAGAACAAGCAGGATTTCAAAAAGCAGGAAGCTGTCTTGATCAGGTCTTTACTCTAAGAATAATACTTGAAGAACATATTGAAAAGCAGAAACCATTAATACTGAACTTCATAGACTGTAAAAAAAGGCATTTGACAGCATACACAGAGGTTCAATGTAGAGAGTACAAGTCTGTATGAAATACCATCTAAAATTGTTGACATCATTAAGGACCTCTACAATGGATATATTTGTGCAAGCAAAACAGAAGAAGGGATGAGCAAATGGTTTCAGATTGAAACAGGCATGAAACAAGGGTGTATACTATCTCTTTTGCTTTTTGGAATTGCAGTAGACTTCATAATGAAAAAAGGCTGCACAGGTAAGACAGGTATTGATTGGGCACATGGGACCCAAATAGAAGATCTTGATTTTGCTGATGACATAACTCTTATCAGTTCATTCATTCATTCATTTGCATGTCCCTTGCGGAACTTTGCCTCCCAAACAGCACTCCTGTAGGCCTCTCGGTTGTGAGCAAGATGGCCTGCTGCTGTTGCATCCATAATTGACTTTCCATGATTGCTGCTTGGGTTTCTTGGTATGTTTCCAGAAGATAGTTTACCATTGCTTTCCTTCCGGGCAGTGACTGTACTAGTCAGTGATCGTAGCCATTGTCCCTACATTGAGATCATCTGCCTACCATCATAGAATGGTGACCATAACCAACATTATCCATCAGCTGCTCTCCCATTCCATCCACCACCTGCTCCCATGGCTTCACGTCACCCTGATCGGGGGGCTATACGGGTACTCCACCTTGCCCAAGGGTGTCCCGTAGACTGACGGAGGTAAGGAGGCATCTTACTTCTCCTTTGATAGGGGATACCCCTACCCCGCTAACTCTTATCAGTAACAATGTGAATTCCATGCAAGAAAAAACAGATATCCTGTTTTCACTGGTTAGCAAAATAGGACTTGAAATTAACAAGGACAAAACAAAAATAATGAAACTTCCCATTAATGAAAATGGAAAAATACATGTAGAAGGGACAGATGTTGAAGAAGTCAATCAATTTGCATACCTTGGCAGCTACATAGACCAAGATGGTGACACTAGGAAGGAAGTTAGAATTCAAATTGCAAAAGCAGCATCGATCTTCAAGAACCTTGAGAACATATGGCATTCAAAAGTTATAAGCACAAAAACCAAGTTAAGACTATTCAATTCAAATGTAATATCCCCCTCATTTATGCATACGAAAGCTGGAAAACAACTCAAGAAATAGACAAGAAATTAGACTCTTTTGAAAACAGATGCTTAAGGGAAATATTTGGCATCAAGTGGAATGAATTCAAGAACAATGCAGAGATGAGACAGATGACTGAACAATAACCAGTCTCATGGGTGATCAGGAAAAGTAGATGGACGTATGTTGGTCACTTGATGAGAAGAAATGATCAGAGAATCCCAAAACAAGCCATCAAGTGGAACACAACAGGCCAAACAAAAAGAAGCAGACCACATGAAACTTTAAAGAGAACATTGTTAAGAGAGGTCAAATTAATAGGCATAAAATCCCTTGATGAGGTTGAAAAGCTCGCCAAAAACAGGAAAAATTTGCGAACTACCTCGTGAGCCCAATGTGATGATTAATGGCATGGCAAGGATATAAGATATACAAGACTTAGCTATGGCATGTAAGAAGCTGCATCCCAGAGTGTGTGTGGTGAAATATTTTGATTGTTTAAATGAGGACTTGTGAGGTGTTATAGGTTGGCAGTTAAAAAGGATATATATATATATAATTATTTATGCTTCTGCTTACGTGCATTAGTTCAGTGTTATGTTGAAACAAGTGACGTAAGTTATTTTTGGCATAATATTTGTGTAAGCAGTTGCTTTGGTTGAGTCTTTCAGTTCAGTTATTTCTGTTTTCCTGCCTTCTCCCCAGGGAATGGATCAGAACCACAATGCTATGGTGGAAATGGGCCTGAAGCTTGCATCAATTTACGCAATGAGAGGCCAGAAAGTGGAAGCTGAGGAGGGCTACAAGTTCTGCTTGAATGCTCAGATTCCAAAAATGGAAGCAACAGAAAAAATTCTGAAAGCAAAAGATGCAAAAGGAAAGAGTTCCCTGCAGAATGCAGACCCTGTGTTGCGTTTTGAATGGGAAGAATCAGAAAAAGACACAGCAGCTCTGTTAGGAATGGCTCTGAGCAGTTATGGACGGTTTCTGTTATTTGAAAAGCGCTATAATGAAGCATTACCCCTTTTTGAAAAGGCCCGTTTCTATGCAGAGCATACACTAGGTACTGACACAAACCAGTATTTGGTTGTGCTTAATGACATTGCAACATTGTACATAGTAACAAAAAATCTGGACAAAGCTGAGAAAGTTCTGAAGGATGGGATTGTTATTTCAGAAAAGCACAACCTGTCCGAGAAGGCCATGCTGTTGTGCAACTTAGGAGCGGTTTATCTGCGGAAAGGGGACGTTTCATCAGCAATGAAGCAGTGTCGATTGGGCCTTGAATCTGCCAAGGAAAGTGATCACAGAATGGCATTTTTGATGGCAGAGGCTTGTTTAAAGAAGGGAGCAAGTGTTGCTCGTGTGGAATCCAAGTGATTGTTATAATTGCAACATTCAAGATTTTTTTTACTGATGGATAAATAGCAAAGCTGAATGTAGTATCATTTGGACTGGATTAGATAAAAAGCAGAATTGAATGTTGTATCATATAGATTGGAGTTCCATATATTTATGACTATTAAATGCATAGCAAAATGGAATGTTGTATCATCTGGACTGGAGTATAGAACTAAAAAAATGATGAGAGCTTAAATAATCATATTGTTGCCTTGTTACTGGTAGTAAAGTTTGTATCATACAGGCAGTTCTCGTCTTGCATAAATTTTACATACTCGTATGCAGACCCATTGACCTTCAAGAATCTTGAGAACATCAGTCAGTCAATCAATCAACTGCCATGCCGCGTGGTGATCATTTCTCTCCACAATTCCCTGTTTTTAGACCTGATTATGAGATCTGCGGTGACTTTCTTCCTAGCCACACTAACAGCCCATCCAGTAACTTCTCTCTCTGTTTCTTCTTCTTCAGTTTTTTCCAGTTGCCACAATGTGTTCCAATTTTCCTCTTCTCAGAAAATGTCCTACAAATCTCGCTTGTCTGCCTCTGATCTTTGCTGTAATTTGCCTTTTAACTCAAGCCTCTCTTAAGACTTCTTCACTGGTTTTCTTAGCTGTCCATGGTACCTTCAACATCCTTCTTATGAACCACATTTCCATAGCCTCCATTTCTCACTGTACTTTCTTATTCATGGACCATGCTTCATATCCATAAAACAAAATTGGCTCATTGTAAAACTTAAGTACATGGAATCATGTTTCCATTGATATGGATCTCTTGCACAAGATGTTTCTCATTTTCTGGAATGCTGACCTGGCCTGAGCACATCTGCTTTTTATTTTGTTGTGAGAACAAATGGCACTCAAAAGTTATAAGTACAAAAACCAAGCTAAGATTATTCAATTCCAATGTAATATCCACCCTCATTTATGCATATGAAAGCTGGAAAACAACTAAAGAAATAGACAACAAATTAGATTCTTTTGAAAACAAATGCCTAAGAAAAATACTTGGTTTAAAGTGGAATGAATTCAAGAACAACACAGAGATAAGGCAGATAAGCGAACAACCTGTCTCATGGGTGATCAGAAAAAGGAGATGGACATATGTTCATCATGTGATGAGAAGAAACAGGGAAATTCCAACACAAGGCATCAAGTGGAACACAACAGGCCAAAGAAAAAGAGGCTGACCACGTGAAACTCTAAAGAGTTAAGAGAGGCCAAATTAGTAGGCATAAAATCCTTTGATGAGGTTGAGAAACTCGCTGAAAATAGAAAAACTTGGTGAACTATCATGCGAGCCCTGTGTGTCTTTAATGGCAAGGGAAGGATGTAAGATGCAAGACCCATACTCACGTGGCAAATTCCTGATATGAAAATGTGCAAAAATACTAGATACTGTAATGTGCAGCAACATAGGTCATGCCTGTTATTTGATACATTTATTCCTTAATATAAAAGGTAAAATCCTCATTATTTACAACAGTGGTTATACGCCCAGTGACCTGCTTAAATCCACGTTTATAGCACTACCAAAGAAACAAGGTGCAAAGGAATGTGATGACCACCGGACTATCAGCCTCTCATGTCACATAACGAAGCTACTTCTGAGAATAATTATGAGAAGAACAAGGAAAAAGATAAAAATGGAAATAGCAGATGAACATTTTGGATTTGTTGATGGAAAGGGAACACACAATGCCATTTATGCTTTACGAACACTAACAGAAAGAGCTTTAGAAGTACAGAAAGATCTCTACTTATGCTTCATTGATTACATCAGGGCATTCGACAAGGTGAAACATAATGAAATTATTAAAATGCTTGAAGACATCAATATAGACTGCAAAGACCTGAGGACTGTAAAACATCTATACTGGCACCAAGAAGCAGCAATTCGAGTTGAAAATAGAACTGGAAAATATCAACCTATAAAAATAGGGGTGCAACAAGGATGTGTACTATCTCCAGACCTTTTTTCTTTGTACAGCGAGAATATTCTATGAACGATCATCACAGAACCAGGCATAAAAATTGGAGGATACAATATTAACAACCTTCGGTATGGTGACGATACATTACTGATAGCTGAGAACCAACAAGACCTGCAAAATCTCTTGGATAAAGTCACCAAAGAAAGTGAACAGAAAGGCCTTACTTTGAACGTCAAAAAGACAGAAACTGTGGTTATATCTAAGAAACAGAATCCACCAACATGCAGTATAAAATTAAACAGAACTATTCTAAAGCAGGTGCAGAAATTCAAATACCTTGGAGCAGTAATAACTTCAGATGGGAAATGCAGAACAGAAATTAGGAACAGAATAGGCCAAGCAAAGACTGCATTTCAGAGAATGAGAAACATATTAGCCAACACATCCTTACCAATGAATGTTAGAAAACGAGTCCTAAAATGCTATATTGAACCTATCTTGTTATATGGAAGTGAATCATGGACAATAGGCAGGTCTGCACGAAAATCATTGGAAGCAGCAGAAATGTGGTTTATTAGAAGAATGTTGCGAATCCCCTGGACAGCAAAAATAACTAATGAAGAATGTATGAGAAGAGCTGGAGAGACAAAAAAATCTTGTCAAAAAGATAAGAGAGAGACAATGTACTTTCATAGGACATGCAATGAGAAGAGGGGGCATTGAAAATAATATAACAACAGGAAAAATATAAGGAAGAAGATCAAGAGGAAGACCAAGAGAAATGATACTGGACAGTCTGACGAGATGGTGTGAGAGGAGATCACCAACTGAACTGATGGCCTGCATGAAGGATCGTGTACTCTGGAGAAGCATAATGGCCAACGCCAGTCGGCACGGCACCTGATGATGATGATGAAAACCCCACTTCCATGCCATTAAGGCATATTGGGGATATGATGTTAGGCTGGTATTTTCAAATGTGACGTGGTTAGTATCACGCTTGGCCGCATTTACCTTCCCAGATTTCTCTGGTTTTAGAGGTTTGGTGGACTCCGGGGCCTTTTTAGATGTGGTGATACCAGAAAGCAGTCGGGCTGGGGACTTCCAGTGGCTGGCTTTCATCCACAACCTTCATGGGCTCAGTTTCTTGATACGCATTTCTCCTTCCATCTGCATTTGTTTTTTCCCTTGCTTCCGTTTCTGTAGCAGTCTGGTAGTTTTTTTTACCAGATAGGGTTGCTGGCCCTATGCTGAACCCTCCTTAGTCGCCTTTTACGATCATGCAGGCATTAATTAATGACTGACAACTCACTACCAAAAATAGCACTAAGATGGACACCACAGGGGAGCAGAAGTAAGGGTAGACCAAAAGAGACATGGAGAAGAACAACAGAAAGGATGTTGAGCAATACAGGGCTCACCTGGGCAAGAGCAGAAAAAAAGGCGAAGGACAGGCATTTGTGGAAAACCCTTGCGGAAGCCCCATGTGCCCTGGGCACTTAAGGTTCAGAGAGAGAGAGAGAGATACTAGAAAAAAAAATCCCCTCTGCCGAGACTTGAGCCTGGTACCACTGGATTAGTAGGCTGAGTGCCTAACCACTCAGCCAACCGGGCCACCTTATTCCGTACTATAACCATTTTAATTGTTATGTCTTTGTGACACACTGGTATAGTATGGCTCTGATCATAGGGTTTTATTGAATGATCCACCTGCGTAAGTTGGCCATCTGTCTTTTATATTTATGCTGCTTTCCATAGGCTTTATGGTTATGAATTTGCATATTTTCGCATGCACTTATAAACATTTACTACACACGTGCTCACACTGTACAGGTCTGTGTCACAAATCTGTACAGAGGGATTTCATCCAAGGCATAAATTTCAGGGCTACTGCAAAAAAAAAAAAAAAAAAGAAGAAAAAAAACTGCAGACTGCCTTATAGCAACAGAGACACTGGTCACTTGGATGAGTTCTGTAGAAGAGTATGACAGTGGCATATCTCTCAAGTTTATGGGAGGGCATGACAGTGACAAATCACTCAAGTTTATGGGAGGGCATGACAGTGGCATATCTCTCAAGTTTATGGGAGGGCATGACAGTGACATATCTCTCAAGTTTATGGGAGGGCATGACAGTGGCATATCTCTCAAGTTCATGGGAGGGCATGACAGTGACATGTCTCTCAAATTTATGGGAGGGCATGACAGTGGCATATCTCTCAAGTTCATGGGAGAGCATGACACTGACATATCTCTCAAGTTTATGGGAGAGCATGACACTGACATATCTCTCAAGTTTATGGGAGGGCACCTGAGTGGCATATCTCTCAAGTTTATGGGAGGGCACCTGAGTGGCATATCTCTCAAGTTTATGGGAGGGCATGACAGTGGCATATCTCTCAAGTTTATGGGAGGGCATGACAGTGACATATCTCTCAAGTTTATGGGAGGGCATGACAGTGGCATATCTCTCAAGTTTATGGGAGGGCATGACAGTGACATATCTCTCAAGTTTATGGGAGGGCATGACAGTGACATATCTCTCAAGTTTATGGGAGGGCATGACAGTGACATATCTCTCAAGTTTATGGGAGGGCATGACAGTGACATATCTCTCAAGTTTATGGGAGGGCATGACAGTGACATATCTCTCAAGTTTATGGGAGGGCATGACAGTGACATATCTCTCAAGCTTATGGGAGGGCATGACAGTGACAATCACTCAAGTTTATGGGAGGGCATGACAGTGACATATCTCTCAAGCTTATGGGAGGGCATGACATTGACAAATCACTCAAATTTATGGGAGGGCATGACAGTGACATATCTCTCAAGCTTATGGGAGGGCATGACATTGACAAATCACTCAAGGTTATGGGAGGGCATGACAGTGACATATCTCTCAAATTTATGGGAGGGCATGACAGTGACATATCTCTCAAGCTTATGGGAGGGCATGACAGTGACATATCTCTCAAATTTATGGGACGGCATGACAGTGACATATCTCTCAAGCTTATGGGAGGGCATGACAGTGACAAATCACTCAAGTTTATGGGAGGGCATGACAGTGACATATCTCTCAAATTTATGGGAGGGCATGACAGTGACATATCTCTCAAGCTTATGGGAGGGCATGACAGTGACAAATCACTCAAGTTTATGGGAGGGCATGACAGTGACATATCTCTCAAATTTATGAGAGGGCACCTGAGTGGTGAAGTGGTTAATTCACTAGTCTCTCACATTGAGGTCAATGGTTCAAGCAATCAGGAGCTATCCCAATCATCCAGGCTGTAGAAATGGGCACACATGTCCTTGAGCTGAGTAAGTAAAGCCAGCTAAGCACGATGCAAGCTACATCACCCACTAATGAGCCCACAGTACAAGAAAACTGGCCACTGACATCGTATCCCTAAAGTGCATAACACAATTTTTTAGAAATAGGAAACAATGAAGCTTTCACACAGTAAAGTAACTGAAAATACGAGGTCTAAAAATACAATACTATAGCACAACAGGACTGAATTGTCTTTATAATGAGAATATTTATATGCTGAAAGACAAAATACAGATCATTTTTTATTTTAAAATAAAAGTTTTCAGTAGAAATATTGTACAAATACAATTCATAAATACACAAATGTTTTAAACTGAACAATCCCTAGCATAAAAGTACACATTTACAGAACTCCAAATTATAGATACTAAGGCAAGATACTTTCTTCATATCATTTGGCCAGGGGAAAGCAGGAAGCACATTTGATATGGTGTTCAAAGTTCAAACTGACCATTACTTACTACATACACAAAGTATACAATGTACATTTATAGAATCTGTGCCCATATATGGACCCAGAACACACAAACGTGGTTAGCACAACTATAATGCACACATACATTTATTCATACAAAACTATAGTTTATACACAATGCAACTTAATACAGTGTGTTCGGAAGATAACTATGCACTAACCCAGTATCGATTCCGGTATTGTAGTGATATCTTAATGACTGCTGCAGATACATGTGGCTAGATACCGCTGACATTAAGATATCACTACTATCACTGGAATCGGGAACAGAAGTAAGGGTAGACCAAAAGAGACATGGATAAGAACAACAGAGAGGATGTTGAGCAATAGAAGGCTCATCTGGGCAAGAGCAGAAAAAAAGGCAAAGGACAGGCATTTATGAAAAACCCTTGCGGAAGTCCCATGTGCCCTGGGCACTTAAGGTTGAGAGAGACTATACTGGAATTGATACTGCACAGTTACTTATGGAACACCCTGTACAAAACAAGTTTACAGTGGGTTCTGTCTGTACAAACTGAGTGCAAAAAGGGCAGTCACAAACTCATTCATTTACTACTCTGTGCATATGTTATGCAATCACCAGCACAGATCCGTCAGAGATGCTGTAATCTATTTTGTTCCAAATCTGTTGTGCCTGTGAGTGTCTTACAGGACCTCCGACGATGCAAGCAAGGACTGTAGGGCTCGTGCATAAGCTGAGAACCAGAAAAAAAAAAATTTAATTTTCTCTTTATTCATTTCGAAGGAAACAACTAAAAAGTGTATGGAAATGTGAATAATGAAAGAAAAAAAGGGAATGAAAAAACATATGAGGGGCGTTCAGAAAGTAATGCACCACATTGTTTTTCTCAGGAGCTGTTTATTCAAAAAGCATGAAGTTTATATACAATTTACATGGATATGTCATGTAAACATCGGTATTATTCAACATAATCTCCATCAACTTGTACAGCTTTATGCCAACGTGAAACAAGTGCACGTATTCCTAGCCCGTACTAGATTTTCTCTTGATTATGTAGCCATTTCTTTGCTGCATGAATCACTCTGTCACATTCATATCTTATCCCTCAGAGTGCATCTTTAAGTGGAAATCAGAGGGTGCCAAATCAGAACTATAGGGTGGATGGGGTAGTACAGTCCAACCCAATTTGGTGATTGCATCCCATGCTGCCAGACTTGTGTGAGGGCGCGCATTGTTGTGAAGGAGAAGTAGGTCTGCTGGATTCTTGTGTGGCTGAACTCTGCGAAAATGTTTTTTTAATGTCTTAATGTAAGCTTGCGAATTGATTGTCTCTTCTCTTGAAGAAGGATCTCACCTTCATTGTCCCAAAAGACAGTGATCATGAACTTTCCAACTGAAGGAGTTGTCTTGAATTTCTTTCTTCGTGGTGATTGCAGATGATTCCACTCCACTGACTGTCTTTTTGTCTCAGGTTCAAAATGATATGCCCAGGTTTCGTCACTTGTTACAATCTTAGCCAAAAAAGTTCTCTCCCTCAGCAATGGCTCCAATAATCCAGAAGAAATTGCTTTCCTTTGCAATCGATGGTCATTTGTGAGACTTCGAGGAACCCATCTTGCACAAACTTTAGAAAATCCAAGAGCTTTTATAACTGCATTCGCACTACCATTGCTGACTGACAGCTTTAAAGCCAAGTGTTGAGTAGTGATACGCCTATCAGTAAGAATAATGCCCTCAGCGCATTTCAACATTTCTGCCTTGGTGTCTGTGGCAGGATGTCCACAGCACGGCTGATCATGCAACTCCTTATCTCCACTTATTAATTATTTGATTCTCTCAACCCAGCAACTGACTGTACTCCTGCCGACTGCAAAACTTCCATACACATCACACAGATGCTTGTGAATGTTCACAACAGTTTCCTTCTCTGCAACAAGAAATTCTATCACAATTCGCTGCTTATACTGCAAGTTGCTAACACGTTCGATTTCAACAGTTAGGGCAGGCATATTCTTTGGCCGGCTGCAGTGCAATTTGGTTCACACAATCAGCACATGCCATATTTAAAGTGTGCAAAATTTCATGCTTCTATCTTGATTATAGACCGTATTGGAAGGATACATAATGGGAAAAAGAAAAAGAGGAAGACCGAAACGAAGATGGCTGCAAGACATCGTTGATGATCTGGAAATGGATGCAGCAGCAGCAGGCCATCTTGCTCACAACCGAGAGGCCTACAGGAGTGCTGTTTGGGAGGCAAAGTTCCGCAAGGGACATGCAAAGGAATGAATGAATCTTGATTATTAGCTGAAAAAAAAAAAAACGATATGGTGCATTACTTTCTGAACACCTCTCATAATAAAGAATGGGGAAAAAAAAAAAAAAGCAATGAAGACATTAGAAAGTTATCGACATTTTTGTTGTGCTATAAATACATTTGATGAGCTTCAACTACAAAGACATGATGATGGCTGCAATGAAACTGGTACCAGTAGGGTAAAGCTAGGCACGTGCACAGTTCATTATGACAATAGGAGATAATGAGAAGAAGAACATTGTCTTATCTTCTGTCTCCCTGGAACTGTGAGCTGGTGTTCTTCGCAGGCAATGCTGTGGTGTTGAGGCACAGCATAATGTTGGCTTGGGAGTGGGTTACAACAGATACTTTTTTCAGTATCTGAGTGTAGTTAAAGAACAGGGGCGGGTGGATGTGTGCGTGCGGGCAATACTTCTTTAGCAGACTCAACTGACGATCCCTGCTTCGTTAGCTAGGTTAAGCCTGTTACTGGAGGTGCCAACTGAGAGGTAGGACAGGGTCTTGGTCAGCTATGGGTGGCCAAAATGGACAGCATCTTTGCCCCAAGAAAAACATTAAGAAGAATTGTCGCCTGAACATTGGTTGTTTTTCATTACTGGGTATTCTTATCAGCCACTGCCATTTCTCCCCTTTCTTTCCGAAAAACTTAACCACACCTCTGCATGCCTCTACTTAAGACTAAAACTATACTTTGAGAACTGCTGTGCAAGTGCCGAAGATCTTTTGTGAATAGTTGTATGGGGAAACTGCAGCTATATACCTACCTCTCGGATTTTTGTAGAAGAAGCAATTGTTGGCACATGTGTCTGGGTGTGTGTCCCAAACTGTGTCACCACACGCACACAGAGATGGCAGCCGCAGGCCCTGACGTGTCACTTTCTCTATCAAGGTGTGTCTCAAGGCATCAAGGTATCTAGGGAAATTCATTATTATTTTTTTTAAAATTATGTTTTTCTCAACTTTTATGTGTTAAAAAAGCCTCCAGGTTTGGAGACTTAGTAATCAGTAAGTATCCCAGCTGTTACGATTTTGTTTTCTTAAAAATAATGTTTATATTTTTAATTTATACAATTGTACTTCAAAAAATTGATGGAGAGTATCACAATACAAAATCAAAAGTTGGCCAGTTTCCTCTGGAATAAAAAATAAACCTAACAAAATATATACAGTACAAGTACAAACGAGATAAATTGATTCAACTGTTCGAACACATGTTTTTCCATCACCTCCTTGGCTTTTTTTTTTTTCTGTCGAGCCATCAAGTCAGACTATCCATTATTTTCTTTTTCTGCCTTCTCTTTATCATCTTCTCTGCCTGGATGACATTTTCAAAACTTCCTTTTCTCAGAATATGTTCAATGAACACTGAGATAGTCTTAATTCATTTTTTTTTTTACTCATTAAACTTCAAAATGTTAAGGACATAAGAGAGGCCAGTTCAGTGGGCATAACATCCCTTGATGTGATTGAAAAACTTGCCAGACAGGAAATTTTGGCGAACTACCATGCAGGCCCTATGTGACGTTTAGCGGCATGGGAAGGATGCAAGAAGTACCTCAGTTTCCATGTTTTCCAATGATTTCCAGGGTTTTGTTATTTCTATCTCATTACTTAATGTCTTGTCATTTACTTTCTAATAATCTTTCCCCTTACTATTCCAATCACCTTCTCTGATATGTCTTGTTACCTTTTCATTTCCCTTGCTTTTTTCTGCTCATTTCGTTGCTTTTTATCCGCCATTTCCATCATTTGTAAAGCCTCCAGTCTCTCTCTTAGCGTCACCTCTTCTGCGTTTTCTCTTGACTCATCTTTGGCAGGCTCCAGCTGCCTGTGTGCAAGGTCTTCTAGCTCCTGCCGATAACACTCTTTCTCTTTCTTCAGCCTGATCAATGAAATGAAATGCATTTGCTCATAAAAAAGTGAACAACAGAAGACATAACTTTATGAATAATCTTTTATAATACATTTTGAACTACTTTGCCTACCCACTCTTATACCTTTTGTTTTCTGCAGCTTTTTATTACTTCTGTTGTATGCTGTTATACCAGAAGACAACAAATTTTCACAAAATTCTTCAGTTGCATCCTGGGTAGTTTTTGTACATCCATTAATGCTCTCAGATGATAATCAGGAAAGTAAGAACTCTCAGGTGTGCCTTGTGGTGTCCTGCTGGACAGCAGTAAGTTCTCATGGCCACAAAACTTGATGCACAAATGCAAATGCTCACTCTTCCTTTTTCCTTTGAATTTTCTCTAACTTCTTCCTTATTGATTCACATACAAGAAATTTTGATGGTTTTTTTTTTTCCCTGAAGTATTTGTCTGTTCTGAAACTGTGAGGATCTCATTTTTTTGTTTCTCTTGTCTGTCCAGGGTATTTGTGATTTTCTTTCATTTGTGCACTTTCGATCAGCTGTTAACTGTTTTTCGAGGTAATTGAATTTATTTACTTGTGTTGGTGTCTTTCCATTGGAAAGGATGTTGCACTTTGGTATCTGCTGTTTTTTTTATTGTTTCTTGTTGCTTTTTAGCTCTAAACCTCTTTTATGGCTCTCTTTAGTAATCTTGTTCACTAGTTTCTGCAAACTGCTTTCACTTTCTGCTGTTAGAACAGTATCATCCGCATATCTCAGCCTACTGATAACATGATTTCTTTTTTTTTTAATTCCTTTCAAATGTTTGATGCTTGCTGTGATGTTTTGACAAATGAGAATAGATCAAATGACAGCATATATCCTTATCTTATGCTGCATTTTATATACCTGATACTCACCTATGTCATTTTTGTGAACTATAAGCATGACTTCTGTAATGCTGTGAACTATAACACAAAAGACTAGGAAAGAAATGTTACATTAAAAAAAAAAAAAATTAACAAAGATTTAGATGCTGATAATGCAAAATGACAGTCTTTTAACTTTTCCCAAGAAAAAAACGTGGACGTTCCCGTCCGTGCCACACAAAAAGCGTGGGTCCTGATCTGTATAGTGGGCATAGTTGTAAAATGGAATGGAAAACAGTATTTCCAAGTACTTCCGTGTACTTATTATGTTTCAAAGTATAACTAAATGTATGAAAACTTCATAAATGCAGAGTTTTTTAGGAAAAAAGAAGTAATGTGATGTTTTTAGACAGTGATTGTGCCCAGCTCACCATCGGCTAGGTCTAGATATGCACTACTTACCATCTGAGATGTCTAGATCTACTTGTCGATCTCGTATTGTGATTCTATGTTGCATTCTTGCTAAATGAATGTCTGAAATAACCTAACTACTTATCCTGTCATCTAATATGTCTAGATCTACGTGGGATACATTCAAGAGCAGTGGGGTGGTCACAGGCCATGTCCATATTGAAAATTTTCGATGTTTCTCTTCCTTTTTCTCGCTCGGCATCGCTCGTAACTAAGGACTCTTTCACCATTTTGAAAAGTGTCACCGGAAACGCGGACAAAATATGTACAATCTAAATGTTACACCGGTTGTTTTATTGAAACAAATGAATTGTCACTATAACGACTATGGCATGCAACTCAGTAACTGGAAGTTATCACTATAGCGACTATGGCACAGGAAGAGTTAAGCAGGGATTTGCCAGCCTTGCATGAAAGCCAGTATTTCTTCTTTCCACTCACATATTCAATTTATATTACTTTGCCGCAAATTCTACATAAAGATTTGATGAAAAGAATAATGACTAAAACTAACGCTTGAATTTTTTTCCTGTGCTGTTGCCGTCGTATATTCTCTCTGACAGCATCTCTCTCTCTGTCCATGAATATCCTCCTAGACACAGCAGCCTGTTGCCTACGCTGACGAGCAAGTATATCACTCTCTGCATCATGAAATAAAATAGCTGCCAGCTGGCTTGATTTTGGCCGCCTTGAGGATTCTGAAACAATCAAGATTAAGTTTCAGGGAAAAAAATATATATATATTCATACAGCAACACGACTAATGAACTACAAATAACTGAGAGATAAGCTAAATGGTAAGAACCCATTGGGCAGTTGCAGAAATAGAAATGAACAGACTTTAATGACAAGGGACATAATAAATTTCAAGCCCTTAAATGATTAGTGATATCTCTTCATCATTCACTCAGGCACTGATACCAATCTCTCTCACACAAAGGATGCGGTTCATCTCTGGTTTTCAGCATCACCACAGTGCTCTTCCTGGAGGTAGTCAAGGCCTGGCCAGGATTTATGCTTGAAAGGGTTGTGTGGCTGTCTTCTCTGAAGAGTACACTGTGTTGGCTGTGTCTCTTTGTTACAAGCACATAGGTCTGTTGAGTCAATCTTCAGTTTGTAGTACAGATGATGCCTTTGCCTGCAGTGGCCTGTTTCAAGTTTATGTTTTCTCACGGTCACAGTGCTGTGCTCAATTAGGCCAGGAATTTGTGGAAATATCAGGAATTTGAGGAAGGCAGATAACTGTGCTAGAGTGACAGCTTAATTATCAAGGCTGGCAAACTACAGCTGGTCAAGACCAGGTCTCACTTCTCTGTTGATGCTTTTATTAACATATTTAACCTGGTTTAATAGAGCAGGACTTGTCTCTGACCTCCACGATTGTGGTGTCTATCAAGAAGGTAAGTTTTTGGGCCCACTCAAGACACCATAATTCATTCCTTCTTCTTCTTTGTACACATAATATTTCATTAGTGGTAATGCATTGTACCCAGATTTTTGCGATGTGCCTTCAGGCTGACTTTAGCACCTTTCCTTGCTAGGGCAGACTGTGGTCTTGCTCAGACTGCCATGAAGACAGTGGTGTAGACTGGCCTGGCCAAAACTCTGTTTTCCAGCCTTTGGTGGCTGTGTTAAGTCTCTTCTCCACATCAGACCCAGCGTGCAATGCTGGCTCACCAGGCGGCTTTGAGACAGTTCCATAGAGAGCACTCCAGCTTTGGGATGAAGAATCCAATGAGTGCCTCAATGATATCCATTCCCCACCACTTATTGTCTGCTGGCTCTGTTTTGTTTACATCATTCTGATAGCCCTTGTTGTAAAGACCCATAGGCTTGTCACATCCTGGATTCATTGGTCTCACACCAAACTTTCCTCATCCCCGCCAGCAATCTCCATGTCCCTATCTATCCACCAACCTGACATTACATTTTACAAAACTAACAATTACAATTAATGTTGATTACTACAGGTTTCTGGGCTACAGAAGTAGGTCAGAGTTTTTAAGCAAACAGATCTATGTTCCCTGTCTCACAAAGACTATGTTAAGATAAGTGTGTTCTTAACACAGCTGTTCCCTGAGGTAGGCCAGATCTTGACTAATTTGGTCTGATGACCCATATGGTTGTGTGACCTCCCCAGATCAATCATCATCAATCCCCCACAAGTCTACAGTGTACTTCCTGCTCGAGGTTCTGCTCATGAAATATCAAGTCATTCTCAGAGTTCATGTGTACATGATACCTTAGAACAATAACAGAGAGTATGGTTCCTAGGATAAAGAAGATACTGCGGACTGACCCAGGATAACACTGACATTCTAAACTCTCTGAAATGTACATCCTGGCTAGACAATATGAAATAATGAATTTTCAAGAGAGCAATACTTTGCAACAGACATGCCACAAGAAGAACAACAACAATAACAGCCAAGCATCTATTTCTAGAACTAGGTGTACAATGCACTACAGAAATTATAACAACTAATTTGAAACTCGTTACTTGATCTTTTCTTTCTTTGGTAATGATCAGATCGGGGCTGATCCAAAAACTGAAGTTGTACATCATTTTCTGTGTTCCTGATTGGCTCACTATTTTCATCATCGCTGTCAGTTTCATCGCTGCGGTCAGAGCTTTTTAATTCGGGTGAACAGTCTACAAACATCACAAGAAAAAAAAAAACCCTTCATTTCTCAAGTTTTTCTTGTCTGTTGCATCAGTGCAGTCAAAAATTATATTATTACGTTATTTTATCATGTATACAGAGACAGAGAAATAAAATTTGCAATATTATGTTAACTGTATAATACACTTCTATACTCATTCATTCATTTGCATGTCCCTTGTCGAACTTTGCCTCCCTAACAGCACTCCTGTAGGCCTCTCGGTTGTGAGCAAGATGGCCTGATGCTGATGCATCCATTTGCAGATCATCAACGATGTCTTGCGGCCATCTTCGCCTTGGTCTTACCCTCTTTCTTTTTTCCCATTATACACCCTTCCAAGATGGTCTTCTCTAGATTATCATGACGTTTAATGTGTCCAAAATATTTAAGTTTTCTCTGCTTAATCCTCTTTACTAGCCAGCCTTCTTCTATATTAAGTACTTGTAGTATGGATATATTTGTTCTTTTTTTGTGTCCATGGTAGTTGAAGAACTCCTCTGTAGCATTTACACTGAAAGGCATTTATGTGTTTCTCAGCTGTTTTGTTAAGTGTCCAGGTCTCACAGGCATATGTTGCGATGGGAAAGATGCATGCCCTTAAAAATCTTATTTTTGTAGTTCTGTCTGTTCCTCTCCACTTCTATACTATCAAAGGATAAACCAATATAATAAAATTTCTTATTTTAGCAAACCATGATGCACTTTGACAAAACAATAAATATTTAAATAAAGCTAAAAAAAAAAAACCAATAAACTACAATAAACATAAGAATTGTAAATGAACACTGAACTTGTATTATAAGTTTCAGGACTTGCCATGAATGCACAGATCTCGATACCAACCAACTCTGACAAAAAAAGGAGGCTTACGTCAGAATATAACATCCTCGTAGCCTAATGGCGGAGGCCTCCTTCAGACATTAATGACAATATGTGGACATGCCACCGATAAACGGACATCTCCAGACATATAACTCACTGAAAACAACTTCAAACTAGTCAAATAATAATATCAATGGGTTCATGCTTCAAAACTCTTGTATTTAAGAGCATCTGAGACTTTATAATTACCTTGCTCCACACTTGTGCCAGTGATACCATTTTCTTCACTCTTTTTATCATCATAAGCCTTTATATGAGAATCACTGTTCATGGTTGGATAATAATCAACATCTACAATACTCTTCATTGCCGGTACCTGGATCGAATATGGATAGCAGTAAACTGTTTATCATCTTTCTTGTCACTTTTCTGATGAAGAATGAATATGATTTTCAAGTTCTAAATGCTAATGTGGTCAGAAAACAGGAATTGTAAACTAATATTTTAATTACTGCAAAAGCCCCCATGTGCCTTGGGCACTTAAGGCTCAGAGAGAGATTAATTATGCTTTTCATTTTGTGTTTATTTGTTATCATTTTATTGCACTTATGGAACTTCTGCTCAATTATCTAAGCAACAACTATGTTGTTTCCATTTCCTTTAAATGTGGTGCAACTTTCTGATGATCCAACCAACACTGCACTCTTTGTAGTTTCTGGAAGATGGCTTCTGCTTCTGGCCAGAATGTCCTTTAACTTCTTGTTCTGTCACCAGAAGGGTTTAACAGGAAAAAAAAAAAAAAAGAACTTCATGGATGGGAATCATGACAAGATCAGAAGGTGATGGAACAAAAACTTCACAACCAAATAATGTAGGTGACATATCAGAGTTATCTTTGCCCTGTTTGAACTGCAGCTGATTTTGAGGAAAATGAAACACTGCCCAGGAAGAGATGCCGGAACATTTTCATGGGGACATACTCAGACATGAGGAACTACAGTGTTCCCTTAAACTTAACATGGTGATCCAGAACATCCTCATCCTTGAAGAAGGATGGTTTTGGAGAATATCAAGCAAAAACCTCTTATGTATGAACTTGGTAATATGGGAGAAGGAGATCAGTATATGTTGGGGTTTTTTTTTTTTAATTTTTCACAATATTCAAAATCAGACTCAGGCATAATTACATTCAGGACAGCCCCATATATGCTCCGCCGCATGCCACAGCATCCATCCAAGAGTATGTTTGCTAATACAAGGTCCGACAATTAAGTAATGAGACTAATTCCATTAAAAAAAATAAAATAACAGTTGAAGATATAACCTGTATTTTATTCAAAGTAAGCCACTTGTGCACTGATACAGCAAGTGGCACGATCTAACAAACACTGGAATGGCCTCTGCAGTTCTTCTGTTGGTATGGCCCTTAAACTCGATGTCATGGCCCTTTGGATGTCATCAATATCATCAAAGAAGTGTCCTTTCAATGGTAACTTTAATTTGGGGAATAGAAAATAATCGCAGGGAGACAAATCTGGGGAATAGGGTGGATGGTTGAGAACACACTTGTTTTGGGGCCAAAAATTCCTGTACAACTACCGCCCAGTGACCCGGTGCATTATCATGAAGAAGGAAAAAACTGCCAGGTGTTGAATACTTGACTCGGAGAATCCTTTTCAATAGGCTTTTCAAAATACTTAAACTTTAGCAGTGATAATCTGTTCCACTGGAATAAATTCTTTGTGAATAACTCCTTTGCTGTTGTAGAAGCACACCAACATTG
This sequence comes from Achatina immaculata, assembly GCA_009760885.1. Classification (NCBI taxonomy): domain Eukaryota; kingdom Metazoa; phylum Mollusca; class Gastropoda; order Stylommatophora; family Achatinidae; genus Lissachatina; species Lissachatina immaculata. Next base: position 22,057,358 of record CM019701.1, read on the forward strand.
TCTTCGCTTTTGACTTTTGAAGACGAATTTCTTTGCCTTTTAGTGATGATGATGACTTCCACTGAGCACTTTGGCATTTAGTTATGGAATCATAGCAGAAAACCCATGTTTCATCCTCTGCAACAATCAAATTTAAGAAATGTTTATTTCTGCTACATGTTTTGAGGATGTCTTTTGCGTGCTTAACACGCTGACATTTTTGGTCATCAAACAACGCACGTGGTACAAACCAGCAAGCAACTTTTTTTCTTTCCCAAATCTTCCACTAAAATTTCATGAATGGTCTCTCAGTTAATGCCAAATTCATCTGCCATATTCCTCACAGTCAAACAACGATCTTCTTGTATCCATTCTCTGACTTTTGCAATGAGTTCCTTATGAACAGAAATTGGGCATCCATGTCTAGTTGCATTTGTAATCGTTTCCATATCACTTTTGAATCATGAATACCACCTGAATATCTGTGCACGAGATAAACAATTATCCCCATAAACTTATCACATCAATTCAACTGTCTCAGTGGCACTTTTTCCAAGTTTTAAACAGAATTTAATATTAGCTTTTTGCTCCATGCGGATTACATGACAATGCACCTCTAACTAGGTCAACAAAATGGCAGCTTGTCTGTCGTCTGCTTATCAAGCAGCGATGAAAAGTTGCCACATCATAGATGAAGGTTGCCTCTTTGGATTCCATGCTTTGCTTCATAGATGGCATTTTTGTCTTGGCCATAATAAAATCAGTCTCATTACATAATTGTCTGACCCTGTAGTTCCCATCAAGTGTTGGGTCTTTATGATGCATTTTCTGCCACACAGTTCAGATTTCCTACCAGCACCCTTAATTTGTCCTACCTCCAGCAATCACTTCACAATTACACTGTTCTTTCATTCCTGCTCTTCATTACAACTTTAGCAATGTCACCCTTGTCCATTCTCAGCCTGCCATTTATTTTACCCCATCCAGCAAGCCTATCTGCCACTTCACTGCCAGGTACTTCTGCATGCACCAGACAATAAAGCCACTTTATGCTCCTCATAGTCCACTTGGCTTAACAGATGAACCCATTCTTTTTTAAGCAATTTTTTTTCTCAATCTTATGAAGTATACTCTGTGAATCCGTCACAATGATGCTATAAACTTCATCATGGGCAACTAGCCATTCCATTGCCACAGCCTCAATTTCCATTCGCTTGCTTGTTGTTGTGAAATCACAGGCTTCCAAAACCCTGTGCCACTACTCTTTCTTTGCGGCAGACAAAAAAACCAACCACTTCTGCTTGCTATTCCATGACACTGAGCCTTCTATATATATATATATGTGCACACTTCATTTTGAAGACTGGAAGCCTTGCTATAATAGTTCCTGTGCACTTACATGTTCAAGTATTTTGAATGTTTTATGTGGGTGTCAACCGCATTACCATTTTTACACCCATGGTTTTGTGTTTACATGTGACTTTTTTTTTATTAACTGACATGGTCCATGTATGGAAGAGCATGTGAACATCAGGAAAAATTTGACTACTGGTTGAACGTGTGTAAGATTTCAAGCGATAACGGACTGAAACTTGAACCGAACGGACGTGTGTGACTGTTGTAGTTCAACATGGAGTTTCTGTTGTAATGAAAGCTTGAACTGGTGGACATGTTTTGTCTTATACATTTGCAGCTGTCTGTACGGGGCTCTCACGCTCAATCCCAGTTCAACGGCTGAACTGTTAAATGGCTGAACTGGAGACATTTATTTTGATATGTCACACGATACATCCTCCACTCATTAAATGTCCTGTGTGTAGTGTCAGAGCTGGACTTGGCTGGACTGGAATACTTGTGTTGTCTTTGCAGTCATAAAAGAACTTGGGATATCTGAAAAGGTGTATATTCATTCACAAACTAGGTACCAATACTGTAGCAAAACTGTCAGCATTGTGCCCTTACAGTATGAGTAACCATCTTTGAAGCAGATGCAATGTGGACAGATTCTGCAAAACTATCTTGGCATCAGTCTCACATTTCAAAAAAGATCTGAAATGTGTTTGTCACTACAGAAAATTAGAAGCTTGTGACAGATTTTCAGCTGCAAGGTGGGATTTTGAAATGGGATTCTGCTTAGTAGACAGGTCCAATGAAGCAGAAGGATCAGAAAGAATGAAGAGAACAGAAATACCTAAGAAAATGATTAATATTTTGGGAAAATGTAGGGTATATATGATGAACGAATTAACTCTTAACTTACAATGAACTGCTTGAAGGAATTTGTAAAAAAAAATAAAATAATTACATGTGGATTTGTCCTGTGGTCAGGAATTCATAATTTTAAGCTACCATAAATGCTGAAAACAGCAATTTATCAATAAAGCATTGTGGTTAAGATTTTTTTTTTATAACAAAGAATGTTCATGGGCCATGGATGTTATCTGGTAACTCGAAATGGTAAAACTTGTACTATCAACATTAATCGAGATTCTTTTATGGCATAGCTTTAATACCAAACAACATTATCTGTTAAACAATAGAACTGGGGCCCAATGGCACAAGAGGATTTGATGATTGTCAATTTGCTCTGTAAGATACTCTAATATTTATGGTTACCTACTAATTTAGCAAAAGATCCACCTTTTTTAAAACTCGGAAGTACCTGAATATCATTTCTAGTCTTAGAACTCTGCTTAATTCTATCAGTGGGATCATCTGTGTCACTCTGCGATATTTTCTTGGACATAAGTTGCTGGCGTGCTCTACCGGCAACCTGATGGCTCTACAAAACAAGATGGAGAAGGCCATGCTGTAATTACATGAAGAATCAACCAGTTCCTAATTTAATGACAAATAAGTTGGTGTACATAACAATGACTCATTTCTGCTACTAAAGAGAGACTTCTATGATAATCCAAATATAGAAACACATTTTTGTCAAGCTATAGTACTTGCTGTGGTGGCATGGTGGTTAATGCTCTTGCTGACCTTTCAGAAGGTCTCTGGTTTGATTTTGCACTCAGGCTGAATTTTTGTTTTTCACACTGGCTGACACTAGGATCAACCCAGCCTACAAAAAAAAAAATAGGTACCTGGGGTTTCCCTAGGAGAACAAAGGCAGCGAGGAACAGGTGCTGGCATCCCTACCTCAAATGCTGTGCTGACCTAGAAATGTGAAATCACTAACACTTCACTCCCCTACAGCCCATGCAAATGGTACAGGACATAGATTTCAATCACAGCATTCTATTCTTCTCTGTTTCAAATGCCATGAGTCCAAATTGCAGGTTGTTGTGGTTTCTCCTATACCCCAGAGCCACCAAGATCTTGCTCTTATTTCTGGAAATCCCGTGCTTGACCTCTATGGGGGAAAAGACTACAAGAACAATAACTCTTTTCCACTCATAAAAAGGTATGGTATACTTTTTTTTTCTGAAACTTTTTCATTTCCCAAGTTCAGGATTTTTCACTCTTTGTTTTCTCTTAAGTTATGCCAGGACTTGAAATAAGCAGAGGTATTTTTCTGCTGCAAGATACAACATGCTACAGTTAAAGTAACGCAGAGAGAAGAAACTGAGAAGAACTATACTACAAATGACAGTGTTCACATGCTGTCACACCTAAGAAATAGGGGGAGCAAAGACTCAAGCTGAGTGAGACTACCATCAGCAACCCATAATTGACTGGTTGCATCAGGGTTGGAAAACCACAGCTGACCATGACTCTGTCCTACCTCCAAGTGATACCCATGAAAACTGACAGCAGTCAGGCCAAGTGAATAGGGATCACAGTGGGTCCTGAATGTGCACTGAGCCGAAGTCAGACTGCGGTACAGTGCAACCATTGACCTCTTAAGGGCACACAAAAAGAAGAAAATCTAAGAAATAAAGCAAACGATAAAAGTAAACTTATACAATACTATCAGTCAGTTAGTCATTTTGCATGTTCCTTGCGGAACTTTGCCTCCCTAACAGCTCTCCTGTAGGCCTCTTGGTTGTAAGCAAGATGCCTGCTGTTGATTCCATTCGCAGATCATCAACGATGTCTTGCAGCCATCTTCACCTTGGTCTTCCTCTCTTTATTTTCCACATTATGTACTCTTCCAAGACTGTCTTCTCTAAATTTTCATGACATTTTATATGTCCAAAATATTTAAGTTTTCTCTGTTTAATCTTCCTTACTAGTCAATATTCTTCAATATCAAGTTGTTGTAGTATGTATATATTTGTTCTTTTTTGTGTCTATGATATTTGAAAGACTTCTGTAACATTTACATTCAAGGGCATTTATGTGTTTCTCAGCTGTTTTGTTATGTGCCCAGGTACATATGTTGTAATGGGAAAGATGCATCCCTTTAAAAATCATATTTTTGTAGTTCTGTCTGTTCCTCTCCACAGCTTCTTTAGTTGTTTTATTTTCTGAAGAGCACTAGATGTCCTCCTTTTAATATCCCTCATTGTATCTCCATTATTAGTTAGTAGTGATCTAAGACATTCAAAACTCTCCACCTCTTCCAATTTTTCCTCATATGAATACTATTAGAAAACCAAATCGATCGCATACTAATAAACAACAAGTGGAAACGGTCACTACAAGATGTGCGAGCAAGGAAAGGAGCAGATATAGGAAGTGATCACAACCTTCTGGTAGCAAAAATAAAACTAAAATTAAGGAAAGCCAGAATCGGAGAACACAGAAAGATACATTTTGATACAAGAAAACTGATAGACCAGCAAACAAGAAATCAATTCTCAATAATACTTAAGAACCGCTTCAGTGTCCTACAAGATGAAGCAGAAATGTCCATATTAGAGTTCAATAAAACACTACAGGAAACAGCAAAAGAGGTGCTGGGATATCGGAAAAGGAGAAAAGAGGAATGGATAAGTGAGACCACATGGGAAAAGATAGAGCAAAGAAAAGAAATCAAGAAAAATTACTGAACACCAAATCACAACGGCTTAAAGAACGAGTTTTAAGTAATTATGCACAAAAAGACAAAGAAGTGAAGGAATCATGCCGTCAAGATAAACGTCAATATTATGACAACTTAGCAGAAACAGCAGAGAAAGCAGCATATACAAATGACATGAAAACCATATATAAAATCACAAAGCAGATGACAGGTAACTTCAATAGAAGATGTGAAAGTGCAGAAAGAACACAAAATGGACAACTGGTCAGTGGAGAAAGAGAAAAAATTGAAAGATGGAGGGAACACTTTAACACCCTACTAAACAGAACACAAGCAGCACAAGCAATAGATATACCTGAAGCAAAAGTGGAACTAAACATCAATACAGGACCAATAACAATAAATGAAGTAAAAGAGGCGATAAAGATGCTAAAATCAGACAGGGCACCAGGTGAAGATGAAGTGACTGCTGAGATGTTGAAAGCAGAAGAAACAGAAACACCAAAACAACTTTGCCGGATATTACAACAAATTTGGGATTTAGAAAAAGCCCCAGAGGAGTGGAAAACTGGTCTTATAGTAAAACTACCAAAGAAGGGTGACCTCAGAGATTGCGGGAACTGGAGAGACATTACCCTACTGCCACTCACTAGTAAAGTATTTTGCAGAATAATCATCAACAGAATTGTACCAACACTTGAGGAAAAACTTCGGAAAGAGCAGGCAGGATTTAGGAAAGGAAGATCATGCATAGACCATATATTTGTACTTAGACAAATATTAGAACAGGCAAATGAGTGGCATAGCACAACATATGCCTTGTTCATAGATTTTGAGAAAGCCTTTGACAGTGTCAACAGAGATGCACTGTGGAAAATCCTAAGATGGCATGGCCTCCCCCATAAAATAGTTAATGTAATCAAAGCCCTATACGAGGGTTTTCAGTGCAAAGTTATCTGTGGAGAACATACCTCCAGCAGCTTTAGGGTACAAACAGGAGTGAAACAGGGATGTGTACTATCACCAACATTATTTATCTTGGCAGTAGACTGGTTAATGAAGGAGGCAACATCAGACAAACGCAGAGGATTACAATGGACCCTTGACACAGTGCTGGAGGACCTTGACTTTGCGGACGACATTTGTCTATTATCAAGCAGTCACAAAGATATGCAAGATAAAATAAACAAGTTAACCCAGAATGCAAACAACATAGGACTAAAGATCAATGTAGGAAAGACAAAGTTAATGAAATGTACTCAGAGTAGATAACAAGTTAGTGGAGGAGGTCAACGAATTTGTATACCTTGGCAGCAGAGTAGTAGAAAATGGAGACAGCACAGAGGACATCAACAGCAGACTTACTAGAGCAAACCAGGCTTTTGCAATGCTACAGAATATATGGAAATCAAATAAACTAAGCATAAATATGAAAATCAGGATATTTAAGAGTAATGTTCTAAGTGTACTACTCTATGGAAGTGAATGCTGGAAAATCACCAAAACCATAGAAAACAAGTTGAATTCTTTCCAGACTAAATGTTTACGTAGAATTAAAAAAATATTTTGGCCAAACACCATAAGAAATAACATTTTATTGGCAGAAATGCAGATGAAACCACTGACAACAATTATTGAGGAAAGACGCTGGCGATGGTTGGGACATGTGCTCCGAATGACTGACAACTCACTACCAAAAATAGCACTAAGATGGACACCACAGGGGAGCAGAAGTAAGGGTAGACCAAAAGAGACATGGAGAAGAACAACAGAAAGGATGTTGAGCAATAGAGGGCTCACCTGGGCAAGAGCAGAAAAAAAAGGCGAAAGACAGGCATTTGTGGAAAACCCTTGCGGAAGCCCCATGTGCCCTGGGCACTTAAGGTTCAGAGAGAGAATACTATTAAAAAAAAGGCAAAAAAACAAAGCATGCTCTAAACATCATATACAAATTTATATGTCAAACTTATAGAGGGAAAGGAGGCTGCAAGGCAGGCCAAAATGACAAAAATATCTGTAAAACTTCTGTAACAGATTTTTCTGCCAGCTACAAGGAGTGGCAGAGAGAGCAACTCTAAGCCACTACATGCTATACGAGGTGAAAATGAGGGCCTGAACTGAAAACAGAAACTGTTTGCAAGAAGAGAATGTACTGTGCAACACAAGCATGTCTCGATACTACTGTGGCCATTTATGTCAATAAAATACTGGCAGAATCAGTTATAAACAAAGCTGCTTTATTTATACAATAAAAAAATGGTGTGACATACTTCCACGTATATACCCAAAGACACAAAATGTTGTGCATTCTGCACCAAAACAACACAGAGACAGCTGAGTTCCTGAAACTGCATTAATACCTTCATGCGAATCCACTGCATTACTTCAAGCCAAGTCTGCGATAGATAATTTATATAAGAATAAATAACCAGATATGAGAATGTGTGGGGTGAGTCCAGCAATCATGTACTATACAATCCCAGAGGCAGAAACTTCCATAGAAATATGTTTCTGCACTCCATCATCTGAAATCACCCACCAGGAATGGTCTAGTTAAAGTGATACTCACACAATGTCCAGAGAAAAACATTTTAAAAATATTTATATAAAAATGATCTTTTCTTTTAATTTGGTAACTTTTTCAAATATTTTATCACCTCTTCTGTGTATGAATTTAAATCTGGCACGGTGTCCCTCTTCCATGTTTCAACATCTTCTGCAAAAGAAATAAAATAAATACAAAAAATATCACATCTGACATCAGACATATAACTCTGATTCTATTGTATCATGTTATGTAATTTCAGTTTCAAACTGCAATGATGACATATACTTCAGTTTACTACTACCATATCATGACATATTACTACTAACTACCATATCATGATATTTGATTTCAGTTTACAAACTACTGCACATCTGACATTGTTTTACAACTGTATCATGACATTTCTCAGTCTGAATAAAAAGAAGACTGAAGTGATGGTTATCTCAAGGAAAAGAATACCGCCAAAATGCAGCATTACCATCAATGGCACAGAACTGAAACAAGTTGATAGTTTCAAATACTTAGGAACAATTATAACAGCTGATGGGAAATGTCACAACGAAATAAAAAGCAGACGTGCTCAGGTCAAGTCAGCATTCCAGAAAATGAGAAACATCTTGTGCAACAGATCCATATCAATGGAAACAAGATTCCAAGTACTTAAATGTTACATTGAGCCTATTTTGTTTTATGGATGTGAAGCATGGTCCATGAATAGGAGAGTACAGTGAGAAATGGAAGCCATGGAAATGTGGTTCATAAGAAGAATGTTGAAGGCACCATGGACAGCTAAGAAAACCAACGATGAAGTCTTAAGAGAGGCTGGAGTTAAAAGGCAAATTACAGCAAAGATCAGAGACAGACAAGTGAGATTTGTAGGATATTTTCTAAGAAGAGGAAAATTGGAACACAATGTGGCAACTGGAAAAATTTAGGGAAGAAGAGACAGAGGAAGACAGAGAGAGAAGTTACTGGATGGGCTGTCGGTGTGGCTAAGAAGAAATTCACCAGTGGATCTCATAATCAATGCAAAAGACAGGGAATTGTGGAGAGAAATGATCACCTATGCCACATGGCACAGCACTTGATTGACTGATCAATTGATTGATTGATTGATCATGACATTTAAGTTTAGTTTCTTACATCTTACAAGGTACATCCTTCCTGTGTCGTTAAACGTCACATAGGGTTCACAATGTAATTTGCCAAGTTTTCCTGTTTTCAGCAAGCTTTTCAACCTCATCAAGGAAATTTATGCTTACTAATTCGACCTCTCTTAAAAATGTCCTCTTTAGAGTTTCACATGGTTGACCTTTTCTTCAGCCCGTTGTGTTCCACTTGATAGCTTGTTTTGGGATTTTCTATTTCTTCTCATCATGTGAGATATATGTCCATATCCTTTTTCTGATCACCCATGAGACAAGTTGTTGTTCACTCATCTGCCTTATGCCTGTGTTGTTCTTGAATGTGTTCCACTTTATACTGAGTATTTTCCTTAGGCATTTGTTTTCAAAAGAGCCTAATTTGTTGTCTGTTTCTTTAGTTGTTTTCCAGCTTTCACATACATGAGTGGATATTACATCTGAACTGAATAATCTTAGCTTGGTTTTTGTGCTTATAACTTTTGAGTGCCATATGTTCTCAAAATTCTTGAAGGTCAGTGTACTTTTCCAATTCTTATTCTAACTTCCTTTCTAGTGTCACTATCCTGGTCTATGTAGCTGTCAAGGTATCCAAACTGGTTTACTTCTTCAACAGCTGTTCCTTCTATGTATATTTTTCCTTCTTGATTAATGAAAAGTTTCATTATTTTTTTTTCTTCTTAATTTCAAGTCCTATTTTACTAGCCAGTGAAGTCAGGGTATCTGTTTTTTTCTTGCAGTGAATTCACATTGTCACTGACAAGAGATATGGCATCAGCAAAATCAAGATCTTCTAGTTGGGTCCCATGTATCCAACCAATGCCCGTTTTACCTGTGCAACATTTTTTCATTATGTAGTCTATAGCAATTATAAAAAAGCAAGGGAGATAGTATACATCCTTGTTTCATGCCTGTTTCAGTCTGAAACCATTCACTCATTCTTTCATATGTGTTAACTGCACAAACATTTCCATTGCAGAGATCCTTAATGATGTTGACAATTTTAGATGATATTCCATATAGACTTAAAATTCTCCACAATGAATCTCTGTGTAAATTATTAAATGCCTTTTTAAAGTCTATGAAGTTCAGTATTAATGGTTTTTGCTATTCAATGTGTTCTTCAAGTATTATTCTTAGAGTAAAGATCTGGTCAAGACAGCGTCTCCCTTTTTGAAATTCCACTTTTTCTTCTTTCATTGCAGTATCCACTATATCTGTAAGTCTATTCAGAATGACTTTGCAAAATACTTTTGACACAACTGACAGAAAGGTCCACTCTCTAAATGCTGTGCTATAATATTATATATACTATTATATTATGCTATACTATTATATTATATTATGCTATACTATTATATATACTATTATTTTGAACTAGTAAAATTGTTTAAGACGAGCAAATCTGGCTGGTATATTATCAGCACTTGTGAAAACAAATATTCAAACAAATACCTCCATATTTTTCTAGCAGCCGTTTTCTAATAGCGAGGTCCAAATCTTGCCTGACCACACAAGTGTCCTTCCGTGGCAAATCTCCTGCCAGACAGGACTGCTGGACAACTTTACGTTCCAGTTCAAACTGTCAAAGGTCAAAATTTTTTTTCTGAGAAACTATTCTCCTTTGAAACAATTTTGAAAACACAGTACATCTGCAATAAATTCCTTTTAATTATAATCAAGAATGATTCTTTGCTACAGGCAAAGCAAGATAAAATGAAAATGGGAAGAAACCAAAAAATATGGGCAAAGAACTTACTTGTAAGGTACAAGAGAAAAAAAAAATCAAAAGTGAACCAAACCCCATAATCCAGATAGACCAGCAATTATCCAGCAATAAGAAGATAGAAAAATCATCACTCTGCAACAAAGTACCACTGAACATTGCTTTAAGTAATTTATGACCAGAAGAAGACTCATATCTCTCTTCCTGAAGCTGATGCTTCCATGTGTCTAGAAAACTTTGACAAAACTGTCATTCTGAACACTGTGCCTCTCATTCTGAATACCGTGCTTTTTTATTTTGTGCACTGTGCTTATCTCTGCAATCTGCCGTGGACTTCCTCATATTCTTCTATCAATGCATCAAGGATCCCTCATTTTAAGACTGGCTGCATTGTCTAACACATCTCAGAACTGTCAAGATTGCCAGAGAACACTTGAGTTTTCAGAACTGGCAAGACTGCCAGAGAACACCTGAGTTTTCAGAACTGGCAAAATTGCCAGAGAACACTTGAGTTTTCAGAACTGGCAAGACTGCTAGAGAACACTTGAGTTTTCAGAACTGGCAGGATTGCCAGAGAACACTTGAGTTTTCAGAACTGGCAAGATTGCCAGAGAACACTTGAGTTTTCAGAACTGGCAGGATTGCCAGAGAACACTTGAGTTTTCACAACAGCCCTCCCTGGCACTGGAACAACAAACACAGACTTAAGTGACCAGACCCGCTTGAAAGACTTCCAAATCAGGAATGAATCAGTCAAAATCAAGTCCCAACCACGCCTAGGCTAAAAGACATGCTAACAAGGAAGAGAGTAAAAAGGGTCAAGGTAATCCTCTCATGCCTTTAAAGGCACATAGGGATATGGTGTTAGTGCCCATATTTTCCTTGACCTGTCAGCACACTAGAGGGTGATATGATCAGCATCACGCCCGGCCGCCTTTCCTTCCCCAACTCCAGAAGAAGTCGGGTACCCATTTCTACAGCTGGGTGACTGGGGTGTCTCCGGCCAGATTCAAACCCCCGACCTTCACCATGAGAGACCAGTGCAAGGAAGAGAGTGGTTATATCTTTATTTTTCCATTTGGATCAATGTTTATCAACCTTATTTTGCTCATTCCCCCCCCCCCTCCTTTTTTGCATAAAATATTTTTTTTCTTTATATTTTTTTATTTTTTTCATCCCCTCTCTCACTCTGTTACTGTAGAAAAAAAGATATTTATATCTTTTAGTTATCTTTCTCTCTTTTTCTCCCTTTAGGTGCCAAAGGCACATGGGACTTCCCTTTCCACAAACATCTGTCCATCTTTTTTTTTCTGCTCTTACCCAGGTAAGCCTCTATTACTCAACATCTTCTCTGTTGTTCTTCTCCATGTCTCCCTTGGTCTACCCTCACTCATGTCTCCATGACAAGTTACCAGTTACCTGGAGCACATGCCCCAGCCATCGCCAATGTCTTTCCTCTATAATCAAACTCAATGACCTCATCTGCATTTCTGCCAGCAACTATTTCTTATGAAATAGCTCAAAGTCTTACACAAAGAAATAGTTTAAAAATCTTAAGGAAAGAAATGGCTGAAAACATTATTAAAATTACTGACCGCTTGTTCTGCTTCCTGTATTTGCTGCCGACGTCTCAGGCGATTTGCTGTACTCACACGATGCCTTGTCTGTTGCTGGAAGTTTCTAAGCCGATTCTCTTTTTCATTTATCAGTCTACAAATCCTCTCCTCTTCAATCTGAGCTGCTTTCTAAAAGATTGTGGATATATACATATATATGGAGAGAGTGACTGAGACTCGTATATGAAATAAACAGAACCACAGAAATTACATTTCTTGCTTTCTTTACTGGCATTATAAACATATAGTTAACTTATTTTATCATCTAAATATACAGAAAAGAAACCAGGTGCAAAGGAATGTGATGACCACCGGACTATCAGCCTCTCATATCACATAACGAAGCTACTTCTGAGAATCATTATGAGAAGAACAAGGAAAAAGATAAAAATGGAAATAGCAGATGAACAGTTTGGATTTGTTGAAGGAAAGGGAACACACAATGCCATTTATGCTTTATGAACACTAACAGAAAGAGCTTTAGAAGTACAGAAAGATCTCTACTTATGCTTTATTGATTACACCAAGGCATTCGACAAGGTGAAACATAATGAAATTATTAAAATGCTTGAAGACATCAATATAGACAGCAAAGACCTGAGGATTGTAAAACATCTATACTGGCACCAATAAGCAGCAGTTCTTTCATAGGACGTGCAATGAGAAGAGTGGGCATTGAAAATATTATAACAACAGGAAAAATAGAAGGAAGAAGATCAAGAGGAAGACCAAGAGAAATGATACTGGACAGTCTGATGGGACGGTGTGAGAGAAGATCACCAACTGAGCTGATTGCCTGCATGAAGGATCAGGTACTCTGGAGAAGCATAATGGCCAACACTAGTCGGCATGGCACCTGATGATGATGATATATACAGAGATTTAAAAGAAGCGAAAGTGAGAGAGAGAGAGAGGGGGGGGGGGGTGGCTGATAATGTGACTTTATAAAAAGTTTCTTAATTAGTTCCTTCATCACAAAAAATGATTTGCTTATCCCATCCCTGACTGTGGAGGGGAACAGACAGAACTATAAAAATCAGATTTTTAAGGGCATGCATCTTTCCCATCACAACATATGCCTGTGAGACCTGGACACTTAACAAAACAGCTGAGAAACACATAAATGCCTTTCAATGTAAATGCTACAGAAGAGTTCTTCAAATATCATGGACACAAAAAAGAACAAATATATCCATACTACAAGAACTTAATAATGAAGAAGGCTGGCTAGTAAAGAGTATTAAAGAGAGAAAACTTAAATATTTTTTGACACATTAAACGTTATGATAATCTAGAGAAAACCGTCTTGGAAGGGCACATAATGGGGAAAAGAAAAAGAGGAATACCAAGGCGAAGATGACTGCAAGACATCATTGATGATCTGCAAATGGATGCATCGTCAGCAGGCCATCTTGCTCACAAACAAGAGCCTATAGGAGTGCTGTTAGGGAGCCAAAGTTACACAAGGGACATGTAAATGAATGAATCCCTGACTTGATCTACACCATCTTTAGTTATGCATTTTGCTTCTTTGTTATTGTTCTAAAATAACTGTTGACCCACCTGTACTTTCTAATGTTCTTTTGATGATTTCAATCACGGTGTTATTTTTTATATAATAATTATCTGTGTCTTATTTCTGTTCAGAGATGATCTTAGTTATGATCTTATTTCTTTCTTTCTGGAATGCTTTCATTACGATTTGTGCATGATTCTGCTGCGTGTATTGGCCCTGCTGTTTTGGCATCGCTAATATCGTAGACTTTTTTCTTGGGTTTATTATTGAAATTATATCTAAAATGTGAGTTAAAATGTTTAAGAAACTCGAGAAATAAACTATGAACTAGATGACAGGTAGTGTCAAAATATTTTACTTCGCATGCCCGAACACGAAAGCAAAGATGAAGGATTGTGATTTGCAAGAATACGTACGACAGCATCTGGTTGTTCATCATCGTTAACTAATTCGACCCACGCCCCTACTGGGACTACTTCGACGTTTCTATTCCCCATAACATCACTAGATATGATTGGACGCATAATTTGTGTTTTGCGAAGATGAACATCAGTTGGACTGTGCGACATTCGTTGCTTTGACGCCATCTTGACGCCAGGACCCTTTCAAATTAATCTCATTGAAGGAAAGAGTTCTCAAAGGTCAGCTACTCTTGATCCCGTCTCCTTCGTGTTGACAGACGTAGATCAGCCATTATAAGTTGTCACGTATTTGTACCTTACAGACTTGCGTGATTTGAAAGAGAAAAAAAAATACATACCTTAGAGTCAGATGTCTCTGCCTATTACAGTAGAATTCAGGCAGGTATCTCTTGTTGTGATTCGCTTTTATGATGCCTATGAGATGAATTATATGCCATGCCGGATAGCGTTGGTGATCATGCTTCTCCATACTGTGCGGTCCTTTGTTTCCATTTAGTTCGGGTGCTTTTCTTTTTCCAAGTCACTTGGTCATTTCAGTGAGATATTTTTTTCTTGTCCTTCCTTTCTAAGAAAGAATCTTCCAGTCATTAGTAGGTACTTCAGCTTAAGTCTTCTTATGACATGTCCAAGAAATTCTGACTTGTCGTTTTAACTAGTTTTCGTTGTGCTGAAACTTCTTTTATTAGGTAAAGGTAATCCTGTCATGCCTTAGAGGCACATAGGGATATGGTGTTAGTGCCCATATTTTCCTTGACCTCTCAGCACACTGGAGGGTGATATGGTCAGTATCACGCCTGGCTGCCTTTCCTTCCCCAACTCCAGAAGAAGTCAGGTACCCATTTCTACAGCTGGGTGACTGGGGTGCCTCTGGCCGGATTCGAACCCCAGACCTTCGCCATGAGAAACCAGTGCACTAACCACTTCACCACTCAGACACCCTTCTTTCATTACCTCTTCTTTTATTTTTCTATCTGCCCAGGGTATTTGTTGTATCTTTCTCTAAAACCACATCTCTGTTGCTTCTTTGTCATCATTTTGTTGACTGTCCAAGTTTCACAACCATTTAGCAATTTTGGCTCAGTGTAATACTGTAATACTCATTTCCTCACCTTTAGGAGCATTTTCTTATTCGTTAGTGTCTTCTTCATGAAAAAAAAAAAGCTGTCTTTGTTTTACCTGTTTGTGATTTTATTTCATCTGCGCACTTGCCATCAGCTATTGTTGTTCCAAGGTACTTGAATTTATTAACTTGTGTCATTGTCTTCTCGTTTGAAAGGATGTTACACTTTGATGTGTTTATTCTTTTTTTTATACTACCATTGTTTTTGTTTTGTTGCTCTTTAGACCTTGACCTCAATAAAATTGCTCTGTTCAGTGATCTTGTTCACAAGTTTCTGCAAGTTACTTTCACTTTCTGTGATTGGAACAGTATATATAGCAGGCTGCTGATATTGAAGTGTGCATCCTCAGCTAGATAAAGAGGTTGTTTTCTGATTGGTGATAAAGAGATCAATGCTCTGTGAAGGATCAATCACTTAAATCTCATGTTCCTCCATTCTAGAAGCTCTCAGAAGCAGATACAGAGGTGAACTTGTAAAAGACATATCAGTTTCTGAGTTTTAAAGAGGTTTTTGTTAACAAATCTTTTAAAGTTACTGTTAACAATATGTAATTCTGTATAATTCTTCTGCTTTCAAATGTTTTATCACTTGTTTGTTTCAGTGGTGGAGCAGAACTGCTGTGTGGAAATGTGAAAAAACACAATTTGAATTTACCCAATCAGGAGCATAAATGTAAGATTTGTGGAATTATGGGATGGGTGGAGAAGGAAGAGAGAGGAGAGAAGAATGTGCTGGAAAAAGAAAATCTGCAGCAGTTTATATTTCAGGGGAGAGAAAAAAAACTGAAAATCAAGGGAAGTAACCATTAAAACATATATTTGAAAACTTTAACACACCATTCCAGTTTTGTTTTTTTTTTCATGTATTTTCCAACAGTTACAGTGCTTAATTTGCACTTTTTTTTAACTTGCTCTCATAGAATCAGGTGAAGAAAAAAAAGAGTAGTCAGTAGCTGATCTCTCTCTCTCTACTCTCTCTGTCTGGTTCATGTCAGTCATGTGTTGGTTGTCACTAATTTCCACAACCATCCTTTTCTTCTGTGTTCAGTAGCCAGGTCATGCTAAATGAGAAGCCAGGATGAAACCCACAGTTCTCTCCAGGTCCTTGTGACAACCCCCACAGCTTCTGCCTCAGGTCTGTCCTCTGTGGCCGAGTCAGGCTTCATAGGTCAGTGAAAATTGAGCGCTCTTGGAGCACATGCTCTGGGGTTTGTGATCCATCCCCACAGTGGCGTGCCTCTGTGTGAGAGATCTTCTGTCAGTGTCTGTGGCTTAGCAGTCTGCAGTCTGGCCTGTTCTTAATCAGAACAGGATGGTCTGTTGGTGTCTCTGTGGCCACAGAACCATCTAACCTTTGCTCTTTCTATTTCTATCAAATATCTTTCAAAACCAGAAACAAATCCATTGGAAGGCAAGGGGAAACCACTAATGTAGCTGCCCAAGAATCAATCATTTATATCTACAGTAGTTGATATAAAAAAAAATAATAATAATGAAACTTCTCATTAACCATGAAGGAAAAATATATATAGAAGGAACAGTTGTTGAAGAAGTAAACCAGTTTGCATATCTCGGCAGCTACATTGACCAGGATGGTGACCCCTGAAAGGAAATTAGAATTTGAATTGCAAAAGCAGCATTGACCTTCAAGAATCTTGAGAACATAATGGCATTCAAAACTTATAAGCACAAAAAGCAAATTAAGATTATTCAATTCAAATGTAATATCCAACCTCATTTATGCATGTGAAACCTGGAAAACAGCTAAAGAAATAGACAAGAAATTAGACTCTTTTTAAAACAAATGCCTAAGAAAAATACACGGTATAAAGTGTAATGAATTCAAGGACAACGCAGAGATAAAACAGATGGGCAAACAACAACCTGTCTTATGGGTGATCAGAAAAAGAAGATAGATATATGTCGGTCACGTGCAGAGAATCCCAAAACAAGCTATCATGTGGAACACAAAAGATTGAAGAAAAAGAGGTCGACCATGTGAAACTCTGCATTGTTAAGAGAGGCCAGTTTAGTGAGAATAACATGCCTTGATGAGGTTGAAAAGCTTGCCAGAAACAGGAAAACCTGGCAGATTACCATGTGAGCCTTATGTGATGTTTAACGGCACGGGAAGGATGTAAGATGTAAGTACTGAGTAATAAAGAACTCCGTTTTAAATTGTTGGTTATGCTACACAGCAGCAGTTTTCTTGTGAGACTTAGATCTCTGACATTTCATTCAGGGCAAATCCGCAGCCTTCTAACATGGCTTCGGGATAACCTTATCCAGGAAAGACCAGAACTCTTCATTCAGGGAGAAACAGTGTAAGTACTTCAACCAAACTTTTCTTAATTGTTTTAGTAATAATGATAGCTATAAGTTGCTTGTCACCTTTTACCATATGACAGCAAGTAGTATTACTAGACTCTCTCAAACCTGCGGTGGCAAATATAAACTCAAGAAGTGACCAAGTGATAATCTTCCGACTGAGGACGGGACTTTACAGGGTGAGGCCCCAGAAGGTGAAAACTGGCCTAACGGACCTAAGTACCTGAAGGACAAGAGCACGGAAAACTGCATCCCTCAGGTCTGCCAGCTACACAACCTACTCAGGCAAAAGGACCTGGCCAGACCCCAGGTTCAAGAGAAGCTCTGTGATGATAGTGAAAACCCAAGACGACCTGGTGCATTTGTGAGAGAGACTCGTGTTGATGTCTGAGAGGAGAGTGAAGAAGAAACCTGCTGCCTTGTGCCTGGGTTGGGAAAGTCAGAGGTTACAGAAGAAACCCCCCCCCCCCCCCCCACCCAGAAAAAAAAATCCAGAAGGAGGGATCCCAATGCAGTTGGTGGTGGGGTTCATTAGACTACCCACCTTCTGGCATTCTCTGCGACTGTGATAGGTTATTCAAATGTGTTGCCTCTTTCTTCCTCTGGGACTGACTGACAAAATCGAGAGGAGGAAAGTGCAGCATGGACAAGGCACTCTCACAGTACCAACAGCCCCAGGAAAATCATCTTCTAAGATGAAAAAAAAAACTTCCATTACAGTTTTGATGTTCCTGATATTTTTTTTTATAGAATTTACTTGTGTAATCAAATTATCTCCCTACAACAACAAACTTGAGTCACTAGCACTTGGTGCCATGTTGAAAATCTTGCTACACACTTGAAACAATATTTGATGTTCATTTGTCATAGTAAGAAGGTAATCTATACTGAAGACTTTAGTGTATCATTTGCTTTTTTGATGATGATCCTGTAGCCACAAACTGGGTTTTCTTGCAGTACCTGCGGTGGTAAGTCTGTTCTGTATGCAAGCTGTCAAGTGATCACAGCAGGCCAAAGAAAGAGGTTGACCACATGAAACTCTGGAGAGGACATTGTTAAGAGAGGCCAAATTACTGGGCATAAGATCCCTTGATGAGGTTGAAAAGTTCACTGAAAACAGGAAAACTTGGCAAACTACCAAGCGAGCCCTATGTAACATTTAGCATCACAGAAAGCAGCATGGATGTCAAACACTGTCAGTTTATCAGTCCGATTTAAAGATGATATTGTTTATATTATCTTCTTCAGACGGCCAGGTATCCTTGTCCTGATAAACGAAACAGACTGGGAACTTATGGTAAGAAATTATTTTCAGAGTTTCCCACAGGATATATCTTCTTCTTCTTCTACCTCTCTGAAACTACAGGTACGATGTACTGACAGGTACAATGTACTGTGCAGCTGACGAGGTGAAGGTGTTGAGGCAAAGCAGTGTATCAGGTTGGAAGCAAATTACAGCGGCTATTTTTTTTTAATTGGAGGGGTCCTTGAGTGGAGCTAGAAAGCTGGGGGCATGCTGCAGTACTTCTTTGGCAGACTCCACCACCATGGGGAATATGGTGATCCCTACCCTGTTAGTCAGGCTAGACCTGTTGTTGGGGGGGGGGTACCAACAGAGAAGTGAGACAGGATCTTGGTTACTATGGTTCACCAGTCCTGTTACCAGCATGTCAGTTACGGATCACTGACTGCTGAATCAGATGGCATTTTCACTCTCCTCTCTGGGTGTAAATAATCAGTGCCGATATAAACGATTTGTTAAATAGCGGTCTTGCATCTTTTAGGCAACTTAAGCGAGTCAGTAAAGAATGATTTAGCTAACTCATTCATCACAATTTCTCTGTTTATGTGCCCACTCATTAGATATTATATTAATGTGTATATAAACATTTGTTTTGTTTGGTATGAATAATTACTGTAGTCATAAACAAAAGTTGTATATACACCATGTTGGTTTTTTCTCTCTTTTTTTTTTTCTTCTCTTCTTCTGTGTTGTTTTTGGATGCTGAAATTTCAGAGAGAAAAAAATTTGTTAAGATTTCTTGGCTGAAATCCTCCATTTCATTTGTGCCTGAATTTTTTTGCTTTTTTTTTTTTTCAAACTTCATAGGGACAGTTGGACTATGAACTAGAGGAAAATGACAACATAGTTTTCATCTCTACTCTCCATGGAGGATGAGCACACATTTAGATATAGAAGAGGGACATATACAAAATATATATATCATAAGATTCAGCTTATCAAGGAAACCTTTACATAATAAGACCTAGAGAAACGAATTATCAAGTCAGGATGGAGTGCATCAAGATGGTACTGGTACCATTACGTATATTGGAGTCTTTACAGAAAATGAGGACTGTCTGCTATCCATTTAGCACCTACTTCAGATAGTAAGTTTGTGACTGCTTGAGCCTGGGTTGATGATATAGATTTTTCAGTGCTAAAAAGAAAAATATAAATGCATATTTTTAATTTTTAAAAAAAAAATGTGATTAAAGTTACTTTACATGTAGTCTTTGTACATAGTTATACCTTGTCTTATTAGTACTATAAAGCTTATTTATATTATTTTTGTGTGTGTTAACTTGACTTCATAATGCAGATCATTTAGATATGGTTTTGTCATAGAAGAGGGGGGGGGGAGGGGGGAATGCAAATAAAAGTATGAGGAAAAAAAAACCCCAAAACAATTGTTATTAAAGGTAGTGAACAGATGTAACAAGACAGAAGGATGGAGAAAACTATTAAGGTTTCATGAATGGATGCACTATATTAGTAGAATACTAGAGTGAGTGCACGCATGTTTTATGGTTGATGTATCAGATTAGACAAACGAGCAAGAATTGTTCTCAATTAGATTACAATTTTTTTTTTAATGTGTCATAAATGTATCAGAATTTCTATAACATTTCATAAATAAATTGGAGTTTTATTGGATTTTATATAAAGAAATGTATTATGCCTCAAATGAAAGATTTGTTCATCATACTCCATGATTTCACATAACTAAACTTTGAAAAAAAAAAATAATAAGTACATAAAAAGGATTCAAAACTAAACTTATCCCTGATGTAAATATCATTATCATCCTACAAAGAATGAGAACTCTGTATGGTAATCTTCACTCTTTCATTCCGCATTTTAGAACAGCGTTTAAGCATTCCATCTTTTCTAATGATGTGGTCATTTTTATTATTTAGCTTTATTCAATTTATGATCCTTCTGTCAAAATACATTTTTCTCATGAAACCAAAATATCTGGTTTGGTTACTATTGTTTTTGTTTTGCTAACATTTGTGCTTAAATTATAGTTTTAATTTCAGCCCCATATGTGCACACAATATTTTCCTTATCTCTGCAGTGAACCAGTTCTCAATGATGTATGTGGGATTGAGCATTACACCACGTTTTATCAATCTTATTGTGTTTAAATGATGAATTCTCAGTCCTTTTTTATCTACTTTCTTGTGTAGCAAGAGAAAATCCACTGTCTCGGCTTGCCAGGCCTGTCATAGCCTAACCAGAGCCCCTTTAGCCTGCTGTTTTCAGGATGATCCGGGTTGGCCTTCATGGCTAGTGCAGCAGCCTCATGGGATAAACCCACAACATACTTCGCCCAACCCAGCAGTCCCCTACTTGGCTAGTACCCTCTCCCACAATGCGGATGCATGGTTGGTCTTTGGGGGTGTCGTGCTGCCAATGCCAAGCAATGGGCATTAACCAAAAAATAGCAAAATAAAGTATCTATATATGAAATGAGATGTCTAAGAAATGACAACATTAAGACTGCTGGTTGGAACTACACCTTGCCTACAATACACAGAGAAGCAAAGAGCTGAGTGGTTTGACTTCTTAATGAGAATGATGCAAGGGGCTTCAAGCGAATAACTACGTAATACAGGTCAAGAGGAAGGCCTCAGAAAAGATGGCTAGATGGAGTTATAGAAACACTCACGAATTACAGCACTAACATCAGAGACCTAAAAATGCCAGTTGTGTCTCCCCTCTCCACCTTCCCGAGAAAAGGATAAAGTAAAGAAAAGATGTATGTTTTAAAGATATCCTTGACCTACTGCATTCAAAATGTTAAATGTATACTTATTATTTTTTTTTAAAACGAGTCACTTCATGAATTTAGTTCAATAAACAAAACAGTTCAATGAAAATATGCTGTTTATTGCTCAGTTCCAAAGCTGAACACTTAAGTAATGATACCAGCTCAGTATGAGAGACATACAATATCAGATACAATCTGAAGCCACCATAGATGCATTTACCCCAACACTGCATCAGATAATTGTGTGAAAACATTAAACATACTTTTAAGGCATTTGCACTGGTCTATAGTAGCATATACTACTATTATTATTTTACTGTCACATAGAGAGACTATACAATGTAACATCAGGCCTCACAGACATCAGTCCGTATAGTGCGTGAGTTCAAAG
The DNA here is from genome assembly GCA_009760885.1 of Achatina immaculata. Taxonomy (NCBI): domain Eukaryota; kingdom Metazoa; phylum Mollusca; class Gastropoda; order Stylommatophora; family Achatinidae; genus Lissachatina; species Lissachatina immaculata. The sequence goes on from CM019701.1 coordinate 22,079,119, forward strand.
TACCCAGCCAAGTCCTACCAACTCAGTGAGGGGAAACCATGGGATTCAATCAATGAGTTCAAAGTACCCAGCCAAGTCCTACCAACTCGGTGAGGGGAAACCATGGGATTCAATCAATGAGTTCAAAGTACCCAGCCAAGTCCTACCAACTCGGTGAGGGGAAACCATGGGATTCAATCAATGAGTTCAAAATACCCAGCCCCAGTCTTAGCAGCTCTGTGAGGAAAACCACAGGATTCAATCAATCTTCTGCAGCAAATGGTGAGATTTCTAGAGCCACCACGTTGTCACAAGAAAATACTGAAGATACAAGATATTAATAACACATACAAAGAACATCATTTCTCTGCAGACATACCACACCAGCAAATGATATGATATGATATGAAATGCTGCCTTCAGAATGAATGCATAAAAATTGGATGGGAAGGCAACAGAAAAAAATTACAATGCATGAACCAAACTGTACAAGAAGAAGAAAAAAAATTGCATGAAGATACAAAAACAAACAAACTCTCAAACAAATATATATATATATCCACTTTATAACTCACAACACTTGATCTCAACAACAGCACCACATACACTCATACACCAATTTACAGCTGACTGACATTCATACATACACCAAAGCTCCCATAGGACAGATATCCATTTTATAATTTACAAGCATTTGCTGTATACTAAAATTCACAAGACAACAAAAGGAGATGAACTAGCAAGGGTACAAAATGCACGATGCGAGTTCATATACATTTGTGCGTCACTGAAAAGTGATTGAATGCGTTATGATTCATAATTTGATTTACTTGCAATCTTTTAGTATTTTTAAAGCAATGGTAAGCATGTCTATTGATCTTAAAATATAGTAGTAACTGTACATAGTATCTGACCTCCCTCTATAATAGACATGGCTGGACAAATTTCTGAAGTGTGGCCGTAGATTGTTCGTAGGAGTGTGAAAAAAAATATATCTGAGACATCAAATTACAATATTAAAAACTTGTTAAGATACATTCAAATGTATTGCATTCAACTGTAGATTCAAGTGTCAACTCTCTTAACTTTTTTTTTCCTATATTATACACTGGAGACATATTTCAATTCACTTAAGTGTTCCATCCATCTAGCAAAACATTTCTGTATGACAGCTTTCTCTGCCATTCTACCAATATAATCTATTCTGCCACAAAGATTACTACCCCCAACCATACATAGTATAGAAATGATGCATGTGACATTCTAGTGGCGTTTTGCCTGGAAAATGAGCTAATGGTCGCTAATGCATTTTTTAGACAACATCCAAAAAAAAAAAAGACTTTACGCATGGACATCACCTGATGGGAAAACCAAGAATCAAATGGATTACATTTTAGTGATGGAGATCAAGTTTAACATCAGCAAAAACTCTACCAGGTACTGACTGTGACAAGGACCATAAGTTATTAATAGCAGACATGAAGATAAAGATTTTTAAAAAAAGAGACGGGGGATCAAGATCACTTTTAAATATTTTGGACATATTAAATGTCATGATAATTTAGAGAAGACAGTCCTGGAAGGGCACAAACCATCGACTTCAGCTGTTAAAATAATCGTCTTAACTTTGGTCGTTCAAATACCCGCCTAAATGGGTCTTTGCTGAACAAGTGCATGTCTAGTTTTCCCTCTTATCCTCTGCATATTCTTTCTGCTCTGCTGTTTCAGATGTTGCTAGTCCCATTCCAGTCCTTCGTCTTCTTACGCAGGCCTCCATCTGACTGCTTCAGCATTTCCCGAGGCATGTCGCTTCCGCTTCTTTTATTTTTTTTTTTACTGGTTTATATTTTCCCGTATTCTGATCTTCTTTTATGCTAGTTTCTCTTATCTGTTTAGTTGCAAACTTTGTGGCAATGATGATCTATGGCTTTGCCAAACAGAAGGTGATTTTCTCTTACTTCTTACATCCATGTTCCTTGTATTTTAAAAGGTTATCACTACTTTCTCCATGCATACCGCTACATTCTTTTTTTTCTCTGAACACTCATACACCAGGGTGGTCCCTTTGTTCAATCTGGCACTCACTCGCAACACAATCAAATATAAAAATGCACCTTTTTTTCACTCTCTTTTTTCTTTGCGCTTCTTTTTACTCTTGTGCTTTTTCTTCTCTTCCACTCTTTGTTCTCTGTTATGATGAGAAAATGACTGATCCATGCTGTGAGACCTATGCCTCGCTCTGATGTTCAATCTTGATCCCTTTCTTTCTGGAGAACTTGACTCTGACCTCCTTTCTGCAGAATTTGACCTTGATGTCCTTCGATCATGAGACTGTGATCTTGCTCTGGTATCCTCGAACTGAGAGGTAGAGTTTTTCAGTGGTCGTGCTTTCTTCTTGTCTGGAGATTGTGACCTCGTCCTTTTTCGTTCTGGAGACTTTGACTGTGTCCTCTTTCTATGTCTAGACTGTGACCATGACCCCTCTCTGTCCCTAGACAATGACCGGGATCTATTTCTGTCTCTAGAGAATGACCGTGACCTCTTTCTGTCCCTAAAAACTGGCTTTAATATCCTTCTGTCTCGAGACAATGACCGTGACCTCTTTCTGTCTCTAGATTGTGACCATGACCTCCGTTCACTTCTTTTATCATGTCTAAAGGGCTTGAGATCTCTCTCCTTCTCTCTGCGCTGCCGGTCCTTTTCTCGATCTAATTCCTTTGAGAAGTCACCTGACCTGCAACACAAGCAACCTCAGAGTTTTAAAAATGTAAAAACATGCATGAATTTTTACAAAAAGTTCAAATATCTCGTTTTCTCACTGGTTTGCACTGAAAAAAAAAAAAAAACGGCATTTCTAATATTTTAATTATTATACAATAACAAGCCGGGGGGGGGGGGACACACACACACCTTAATTTTTGCTCTAAAAGATCTAAATCAAGCTGTGGACAGCTGCACAGACATGTTATACCATCCCTCTCTAGATCTGTGCAAAGGTACACCATTCATTTTGGAAACATGACTCTCCTTTGGAAACATGTATGAGAGAAGAACAGCATGCAGTTATTCACTTCTTAGGTGGCAAAGTTACTTATTGCAAAATGAACAGGCAGTATGGGGATGTGTTTGTCACTTTGCCAGGTATATGAAAAGCACAGGAAGTTTTAAAAGTGGTCAAATTTGGTGCATGCAGTTCGCTCCAGCTGGCCTCACACTTACGCTGAAATGCTACAAATGATATGGGGAAAACCAGCGGGTAACAATGAATGAGGTGACCGAAGAAGTGAAGATTAGTCACGGCTTGGCGCACCACATCGTTCATAAAGTGCTGCAATGCTGAACAGTCTCTGTGAGATGGTCACAAAAACGACTCTCCTCTGACCTGGAAGAACATCGTGAGGACATCTGTGAAACTATTTTTTGACATTATGAAGCTGGAGGAGATGGCTTTCTACAATGTATAGTCACTGGAGACAAAAGCTGGGTACATTACTTCCAGCCAGAGACAAAGCCAGCCAGCAAAGAGTGGCAACATTCATACTTGCCAAAATCAAGTATGTTCTGCACACCTCAGCTGGCAATGTAGTTGATGCTCATGCTCCATAAAGGCCTAATCCTGGGACACTACATGCCCAGAGAAACAACTACCAACAGTAAAGCATAATGTGATCTGCTTGAGAGCCACTTGAAATATGCAATCAAGTTAAAAACATTGCAGTTTCCTCAGTTCTGGTGTATTGTTACAGCATGATCTTGCAGTGTGTGATCATCACGTGTTTGGACTCTTAATGTAGGCGCAAGGTGGGATGAAGTTCAGTAGAGGTGAAGAGATTAAAGAGCTATATGTAGTTGGCTATAGGGTCAGTTAGAAGATTTTTTTTTCCTCATGGAATCTTGATATTAGTGAATACGTGGCAGACCTGCACTGAATGTGGTGGGCAATATGCTAAAAAATGATAAGGACTATTCATTCATATTTGCATATTTTACTGTATTCAAATTAAAAGTAAGTATATTAAGTTTACTTTTTCGATCATCTTGGTATATCCGCATTACGGCCATATTTAAATTTTTCTTAAGCGAAGTGGTTTCATTATTCAGACTGTGAACTGCTGATGCCAATGATTAAAATACCAGGCAAAGCTTCTGAATTTTACTCCTGGTCTATGAGAAATTTCTACTTTCATTACTACCTGCCTCATGTACATTGCTTAAAGTAGCATTTGCACTGTCATCAGAATCACTCAAGAAATGCTGTACCCTGCATTTTCAGCATATGAATTACGCTTACATGTTAGATGACTAAATGTAACAGCAAAATGACCTATGAGGTTACATGAGCTTCTACATTCTTTATGGCTGTTATGAAAGTCTTCTACTGCAAGAAATTTACCTGCACTGATGTAGAATAGTGAAGAGCAAAACCTTATCTTAATGTGAACAAAGCTAAATTGATGACAACCGACAAAACAAATAAGGCAGCTGAAATATATATCAATGAGGAAAAATTGGAAGAGGTGGAGAGTTTTGAATATCTTGGATCATTACTAACTAATAATGGAGATACAATGAAGGAAATTAAAAGGAGGACATCTATCGCTCTTCAAAAAGTAAAACAAAGAAGCTGTGGAGAGGAACAGACAGAACTATAAAAATAAGAGATTTAAGGGCATGCATCTCTCCCATCGCAACATATGCCTGTGAGACCTGGACACCTAACAAATCAGCTGAGAAACACATAAATGCCTTTGAATGTAAATGCTACAGAGGAGTTTTTCAAATATGGACACAAAAAAGAACAAATATATCCATACTACAACAATTTAATATTGAAGAAGTTTGGCTAGTAAAGAGAATTAAACAGAGAAAACTTAAATATTTTGACACATTAAATGTCATGATAATCTAGAGAAGACCGTCTTGGAAGGGCACATAATAGGAAAAGGAAAGAGAGGAAGACCAAAGCAAAGATGGCTGCAAGACATCACTGATAATCTGCAAATGGATGCATCAGCAGCTGGGCATCTTGCTTACAACTGAGAGGCCTACAGGAAGCTGTTAGGGAGGCAAACGTTCCACAAGGGACATGCAAACGACTGATTGATGTAGACATTCACTGGCAATGGCAAGAACAAATTAAACTGAGATAAGTCATGACTTGCACTGTGCTTTCTTTGTCTGCACAAGCTAAGGGCACATGTTAAATGAGTTTTTAAAATTTCCTAAATATCTGTACTTTAAGAATATATGGGCATGGGCTCCTTGAGATGTATTAAAAATAAATATAATTTTAAAATCCACACTTGCTACATGGATCTCTACATGACTCTTATCTGATCCCCAGGGATCAATGAACCCCTGGTTGAAAACAAAAGCTCCAGTTCATGCCTCTCACTGTTGCTAACCTTATCTTTAAACACTCCATAGTCTATAGTATTATAATTACACAAGTGGAAAAAAAATGAATGTAATGGATTACCGAGAATTAGGGCTGTGTCTAGATGGAGATCTACGTGGGGAGCGGCGTCTTGGTGGGCTGTGACGTGATCTGCTGCCACCGTGATAGCCATCTCTGGTAGGCCAACCACCTCTGCCACTTCTGCCCCTATATTAATAAACATAAATTTTTTTTTTTTACTGAAAGCTAATTTTGGTGTAGCTTTGACAGCTATGAGCCTAAATTTTTCCATAACCAATGCCATGATGAAGATTCTGAACCATGCCTGAAGGTTGTGATCGATTCTCTTTTTTTCTGAGACTTTGATCTCATCCTCTTTCTGAGTCTAGATTTTGTGACCTTGATTTCTTTCTAGACAGAAGACTGATAGAGACCTCCAAGGGATGTACTTAACTCTTCCTGCACCACAGAAAAAAAACATGGATGTTCCCATCTGTGCCACACAAAAAGCGCAGGTCTTGATATGTACAGGGGGTATAGTTGTAAAAGTGAATGTACAAAGTATTTCCACTTTAAAAGTATACATATTATACATGAAAATAGTTGTAAATGTAAGAAGATTTCATAAATGAAGAGTTTTTTTTTAGGGAAAAAAAAGTAGTGTGATGATTTTGGCTGATAATTGTGTAGTGCTTACCATTGGCGATGCCTAGATGTACAATGTTTACCATCAGCGATTTCCAGATCTATTTAAATTTTCGTCCGATCTTGTGTGGTGGCATTCTCACTAAAATAATGTCTGAAATAACTTTCTTCTAACTAGTTCTCCAGTCCATTCACTAGGTCTAGATGTACTTGGGCTACATTCAGGGACAGTGGTCGGGTCACAGGACATGTCCTTATGCCTCCGAAATTACAATAAATATTGAAATTTCTCAGTTAAAAACATCGATTTCGCTCAGTTGTTAGCCACGCTTTGGACTGAACTATGAAAGGTCACTATACATGCGCAGATAAATCGTGTACAATAAAAAGTTACAACAGCTTTACACTGCGATGAAACAAAATCGCTATAACACGTATGGCAGGCACGAGACTAACAGGAATAATTCACTACAGTGTCGATGGCAGGGAAAGAGTTAAACTCTCAGTGCAGATCTAAAAAAAGAAAATGGCTAATCAATGGACTTAACAAAAAATTAGAGCCCATATTTATCTCAGCTCTCTGACCATAACAGTCGCTGAACCAGGAACCCAATTTGTTTATCTTTGCTTCATTAGTACTGACTGCAGTGTTATCTCTTCAACACTGTCTTATCTCTTCAACACTGTCTTATCTCTTCAACACTGTCATCTTCAGTCCTTCTGGAGAAACTCGGAAAACTTTCCAAGGGGGCAAAGATGTTGTCCTATAGCTGACATGCCAGCAACATGGTTTGGCTAGTCATTGTCAGCCAAGACTCTGTCTCACATCTCCCCAGTGCAACAAACCTAGCCTGGCTAAAGGGGCAGGGATTGCCATAGACCCCATGATGTGGAGTATGCTAAAGAGGAAGCGTACATCGCCTGCTTTTTAGCTCTGCTCAGCGACTGAAAAAATACCCACCACAACCCGCTTCCAATCTGACACAAAGGGTGCTCCAACATCTTCACTACATTATCATCTCATGCCGTCTCTCCATGGAAGGTTGGATGCAATGAATCTCCACTCTGCTCTGTTTCTTGTCTTCATAGTTTGCTTGGTCAAGCTGGTTCCTATCCATCTCCTAATGTTGTCCACCTATCTATATCTTGCCCTCGAGAAGGGTCTCCAGTATGGTATTATGCTTCTGGACATGCCACAAGTATCTTAGTTATCTTGTTTTTATAATTTTCAATATTCCTCCTTTCACTTCTAGCTGTTTAGTACTTCATGTTCTTTTATGCCCATGGGATATGCCCTATTCTTCTATATATCCACATTTCAAGTGCCAGTTTTCTTTTCTGTTGTCTTATTTAACTCTTTCCGTGCTGGAGGAATAAAACATGGACGTGTTCTGGAGTGCGGGAGTAAAACGTGGGTCTTAGTCTGTAAGGGGGTCTAGTTGTAAAATGGAATGGAAAACAGTATTTCCATGTACTTCCGTATACTTAATATGTTTCAAAGTATAGCTAAATGAATGAAAATTTCATAAATGCAGAGTTTTTTAGGAAAAAAGAAGTGATGTTTTTAGACACTGATTGTGGCCAGCTCACCATCGGCTAGGTCTAGATCTGTGCTACTTACCACTACTTACCATCTAAGATGTGTAGATCTACTTGTCGATCTCGTATTGTGATTCTGTATTGCATTCTCGCTGAATGAATGTCTGAACTAACTACTCCTAACTACTTCTCCAGTCGTCTAAATATGTCTAGATCTACTTAGAAAACATTCAAGAGCAGCGGGGTGGCCATAGGCTATGTCTAGATCTACTTAGAAAACATTCAAGAGCAGCGGGGTGGCCATAGGCTATGTCCATACCCCTATCTACATCGTCAAAAATTGAAAAATTTCATGCTTCTCGTCCCTTTTCTTGCTTGGCATCGCTCGTAACTAGGCACTCTTTCGCCATTTTGAAAGTGTCACCGGAATCGCGGACGAAATATGTACAATCTAAATGTTACACAGCTTGTTTTAATGAAACAAACAATTGTCACTATAATGACCATATGGTAGCTTCGGGACACCGGAAATGTCACTATATCGACCAAACGCACGGAAAGTGTTACGGTCCAAGCTTCTACACTATAAAGGAATACTATGTAGAATTTTACGATATGTAATCTCAGTTGCTGCGATATTTATTTTGATGTAAAGATCCTCTTCATTTTGATGAAGATTGCTTTTTTTCCCATTCTTATTTGTCTGTTAATTTCTGCTCCACATTTTCCACCTTCTGTTATCATGTGTCCTAAATATCTGAAACCTTTTCTCCTGTTAAAGTAATTTTCCATTTATTTACGACTGGCTTTATTTCTTCTCTGCTGATACCATAACATTTGTCTTTCTGTATTTATTTCCAGTCCGTACTTCTGGTTTTTTGGGTGTTTATTTGCATCACTAAATTCTGTAGGTCTTTATGGCTGTCTGCCATCAGCACCGAACCCAGCTGCAGATCACCAGCAGCTAGCAGTTCCAGGGAGATGAAAGACTTTCCAAGGAACAACAACAGTTAACCTTTTTTTTTTTTAATCCAAACTAATAAAATAACATCTTGATTCACCAACCTATAGAAGGGTACTTCATGTTATCCAGCGTCTCGCACCGCTGGAAAAAAAAAACAACAACATACTGCAGAGGGGAAGTCCTCACTTGAAACGATAAATTGTACATGTCTATGCAAATTCTAATGCAGCGCTGAAAAAACAAAAACCACTGAAAACTCAAGGTTTCCCCATCCTTTAAATGAAAATAATATTCTAAATCTGTGTGCAAGAGAAGAATGTAAGCAATCTGCTGTGCCCACTCCACCTCAGAACCCATTTTTCAAGACCTTGACTAGATGCTGTACGCCAGGAAGTTTTTCCAGATAAATCACACAAGCTTTAGCACAGATTCCTATTCAGATTTCAAAGCTAAGCATCAATCTGAGAGATTTTTAAGAATAAGTATATGAAGATGTTACCTCCTACCTTGTAAACATTCAATTTTAAAAGCTTCTGATGTAGTCAAAATCTGTTAACAATAGTTTGCTGTTGGTACTCACCCCCTCTGAGATAATGCTGCTCTCTCTGCTTCCCCAAAGGAGACCTGATCATCAGGAATGTGTTCTGGTTCCTGCTCTGGTACATGATCGCCATAACCTTGATACCCAACAGCTGATGGCCTTGATCGAAGCTTCACATCAATGTCTTTCTGAAAATATTTTTTTTTTAAAAAGTTTTTAAATCACTGTAATTTTTTTTAAAAAGCCGCTCACACAGCTGTCACTACAAGTCAGAAAAGTGATCTCAGATCAAAGATCTAGAAAGAATGCAGAGCGAATGTGCAATGCAACTCCCTGTGACTACAAACCTGACTGTTCTCTGAAGCTGACACTTGGTGCAGATCTTGAAAATAGGTATAAAAACGGATGAAAAGTGCTGTTGTACAGGTGAAATTTGATATAAGAGAACAGCGCAGCCAATTATGAAATGAAAAAAGTCTAACAATGTAACAGATAACAAAAATGGGCAAAAAAATTTTTTCATCTGTAACAGTATTGCATTATAAAAAAAGTTAATTATAAAAACTAGTTTAATTGAAAAAAAAAAAAAAAAAAACATACGCAGAGAGAGAGAGAGAGATATGAAGATTTTATTCATTCTAACCTGTATGGGTACTGGTATACGGGGAAACAAGGTTGAGTACCACTCCAACTTCACGAGCCACTGACGAAGCATCTCTCCGATTGTCATGACGTGACCTCCACCAGCTTTGACATCCAATTCCTAGACGAAGTAAGAAAGAAGAAAAAAAAATAGAGATTACTTCACAAGCCTCAATGCATGCATGAATGACCAAATAACTAATAAAGTCATGAGCTTTCTTATGTGTGTGTGTATGTGAATGTGTTTATATGTGTGCATAAAACATTAATTTATGAGAAAAAAACTTTAACAATTGACATGAAAAGCTATTTTGATCCATTAATTTTTAATCAATCAATACAAATTAAAACCCATGTCTTCAAACACATGTTAGCTTTTAACATTTAACTCTCATGTCTTCAAATACATCTTAGCTTTTAACATTTAACTCATGTCTTCAAACACATTTTAGCTTCAATATTTACCGTTTTAAAATTACCACCATCATTCAGATCTCAACAAACACATTCCTACACAAACACATACACACACTAAAGAAAAGCTCAAAGTATTCCATTTTAAAAACGAAAATATTTTCCCCAACATCCTAGTGAACGGCAACCATGAAAGAACAACACATGAAGTCACGATATGAAGATCATAATTCCGTAAAAAGCAGGAGAATTTCTTGTAGATATGTTTATGTCACAGCATACTATCTTTATCTTTGTACTGTTTTGAAGTGTACAGGGCACCACATGGAAAAAAAAAGAAGAAAATCTGAGGTGCTAGTTTAAAAAAAAAACCTTTCAAAAAGGAAACTCGCAACAGAACAGATGAAAGTGGTAAACATATTTTAAAAGCTTACAACACTAGGAAATATACTTTTATCCTCTGAAACCAACGAAAAATAAATAAATAAAACAGACCTCCCCAGAGTTACATTAGCCTTACTGTGTATCACTGACAGCAAGACAGAAAAGAAAATTATCAGAAGCAATGAAATCTACCATATCTGAAGTTATGAAATCTACCATATCTGAAGCCATGAAATCTACCATACCTGAAGCCACAAAATCTACCATACCTGAAGCCACAAAATCTACCATACCTGAAGCCACAAAATCTACCATACCTGAAGCCACGAAATCTACCATATCTGAAGCCACGAAATCTACCATATCTGAAGCCACGAAATCTACAATAACATTTACATAAGAAGATATGCGAACATACACTGGCATTTCAGAATTTCAAACAGATTTTTAAAAAAAAGGCTGAATGTAGTGCAATACAGCTGATACAGAGTAACCGAAAACAAATGATCACCAAGAAGCTTCAATGCAACTTCTATGCTGAATTTTCATGCCTGGATGCAGTTCATCATTAGCTCACAGTTCAGCCACAAGAGGCACCATACCTGGCTGTTTACAAGAACCAATATTTACACTAATCCTCCACAAACAGATAATATTCTCACAAGCTTCAGCCATTTCAGAGAAAAAAAAAAAAAAAATTGTGGCAAATTATGAAGTGAATTTTAAAAAAAAAAAAAAGGCCCCCTTTTGGGCCCCTAAAGATCTTTTTATAACCTCTGCTCGAGGCATCCTTGAAAGATTGGAGGATGCTGGGAGGTTTGGGAGATCCTCACACGGCTAAGGCAAAGACCCTGTACATACAAAACAGCACATCAATTATGTAAGTTAAGCAAAGCATGTTTCAAAGTTTTTAAAACTGCAAGAATTCTAAACTCCAATTATTTCCTAAGCCTTCTTCTCTTCCTAGCTGATTTCCAATAAATTATTCAATGCTCTACAACACATATGGACAACCCTTGACCCTCAGGCCACATCTGGCCCGCAGCAACATTTTTCTGTGACCCACAGGCAAACAAGGTAGTTTCTTTAAAAACCACAATTTGCAAATTTGCTGGAAACAATAATATTCACTTTACATTGTAGAGTCACAATACTCTGCTTTAATATATTATATGTAATTGCATTAAATTTTAATTATGTGCATTTTGCAACTACGAGGTTGGTAGATGTGACATTTTGTAAAGTGTGTGTAGCCCATGTGAAGATGAAAAAAAAGGTCTTTTTTCGCCTGTCGAACAAAAAAAACTTGCCCATGCCTGCCTCTAGAAGTTACCATTTCCTCTAGCGTCAGTGAAACCAATCATTTTATCCTGTCACCGTCACGAAACCTATCTGCACTAACTATTCCTGTTATGGTAACGGGGGGGGGGGGGGGGGGATGGACGGGGACAACTCTCATTTCATTTACAAAAGAAAGCTTAAAAAAAAATGAATACAATGTTACTCAATACATCTGGAAATGTGACTTATAATAATATGCATGCTCATACTGTTTGGCTGTACGAACCACTTAATGATCGAAGGGAAACAACATTACCAGCTTAATTTCCGATTACTAATGAGTTAAGTCAAGTCACAAAATATTGAACTGAAGTGGGCAAATAAACATATTTATATATAAAACTTTTTTTTAAAACTAGAACTATAAACTAAGTCGTACCAGAAATGAATGACTGAAGACAATTTTATATTCAAAGGAAATGGACTTCTCTTGTGTTATGTTGTTCATATAAGCACTTTGTATGTGTGTGTGTGTGGTTAGTGGGGGGGGGGGGCCCGGGTTGTTGCCCTGCATCAGGGTAGGTAAACTATAGCTGACCAAAACCATGTTCTACCTCCCCAGTGGTGCTCTCTGGGAACAGGCAGTAGCCTGGTTGAGTGAACAGTAAAGGCAACCCTGGACCGGAAAAAATACACCAAACCGAAGCTAGATGTATCAGGCCGAAGGCTCCGTAACCTGCAGCACAATGCCACCAATTTCCTTTCAAAGGCAAACATAAAAAAAGGAGTATACTTTAAAGTGACGTAAACAGTTCAAAATTATTGCCAACAGCTTTGGTATATTAACCTTATAAGACCACATATGTCATGAGAATATGAACTCTGTCAAATCATTTATAAAAATATCATCAATTACTTCACATCAGCTGTTCCTCAATCAGTATGTTTTAAACATTGAAATTACTAGATTATACACTGAATTATTAAACTATTAAATTATTAAATGTAAAGATAAAACAAGCAATGGTGCATTTGCAGGATTATGTTGTGTGATGAAAAAGCCATTATCTGCGATAGTAATAGCAAACCAATAGTTAAACCAATAAAATCACTGACAATAATTCTGACATTATTATCTTCAGTCCCTTAAGCAAAAAAAAGGTAATGATTACTATATCAGGAAGACCCATTTTAAAAAAAAAAAAAAGGGTAATGATTACTATATCAGGAAGACCCATTTAAAAAATAGAATGAAATTTTTTAAAAGTTAAGAAAACTTATTTACTGTCTGCACTAAGTCTCAACTATTCCAACTATACTGGAATACTCTTCTCAGATGTCATTATGTTTCACTAAACACTCAACCATTACATCATAAAATATCTAGTCTTCTCAGATCCCAATATGCATCACTAAACGCTCAATCACTACATCACAAGATAACTGGTCTTCTCAGACCCCACTATGTTCCAGAAAATCTCACTCTATCCAAGGAAGCATCACACACTCCAGCCCACAGAGGTCTGCCTCTAGCTCTAAATGACTAAATACATTAACACTGAACTGAAACTTTCCATGAAGCTCCTTATATGATTACAAAAAATAAATAAATAAAAGAAGTGATGATGAATGACATATGAAGGATATTTACACGCTACTGATGAGGAGGGGACAGAGCAGCTATTCCACTTCCTATGGCACTAAACTGCTCTGAAGAATCGGATGAGGTTCTTTTCACAAGTCAGTCTGTGTCTCCCCTCCCCTCCCCCCTTAGAGGGTTTTATGATCATCTGTGAGATTCTGTGCCAGACAGGTACAAATATCAACAACTTCATTTTGGTGCGTATTTGCCTGTGTGGAACATGGGCTCATATTTCCATGGTCTAAGGTACCTCTGACATGATTTTCAAACTGTGCACACATACCTCCTCATCATTCAGATATGGCTCGTACCAGTCCCACAAATCTGAAGGCTGCTGCGTGTACCTGTAATTTTAAATGTGTGCAGAAAAAAAAATTTTTTAAAATGGAAAAATTTCAAAAGTTTTCATACTCAGCAAGTTCAAAAAATGTTTAAACTTTTGTAACATAATATTTATGCATAAACTTCCATAGTCATTTTTTTTTGTAACCACAAGATTAATCTTTCTCACTAATTATGTCTAGTATTCCATATTTTGGCCTGTATCTTTGTTTCTGTCAGAGTATATCATACAAAACTGTCCAGCATGGCATGTTGCTGGCTGAAAGGAATAAGTTATTATCATAAGACGAGTGGAATGAGAGTGAGGGACTATGCCCTAAACCAGCATGGAATAAGTTATTATCATAAGACGAGTGGAATGAGAGTGAGAGACTATGCCTTAAACCAGCATGGAATAAGTTATTATCATACGACGAGTGGGATGAGAGTGAGGGACTATCGCAGGGCTTGAGCCTGTATTCTTGGTGGGTCTCAGAAGTGGGATTGTGTGACATCATGGTTTTCATTGCACCAGTTTAGTCTAGAGTTGGACTTTCTCACCGGAAGACCTCGACGTGTTTTGGATATCAGTATATCCCCCCGGGTGAGAGGTGATAGCCCACCCAGGCCAGAGTTGGACTTTCTCACCGGAAAACCTCAACATGTTTTGAGATACCCGTGTATCACCGCCGGGTGAGAGGTGGTTGTCCATCCAGTCCAGTGTTGGATTTTCTCACCAGAAAACCTCAGCGTGATTAGGATACGCATACATCCCTGACGGGTGAGAGGTGGTTGCCTATCTAGACTGCCCTGGTCAAGTGTCTCCGACTTCAGCATTTTGTGGTCGTGGCCGCTACCCTTCCTAGTTGTTACCAGGATGGAGCTTTTGTCCAGGAGGATGAATCCCTGCCACTAGTGACTTCCACCCCTGGGTTGAGCGAGTTTAGGCATATTATCCCAGTATGGGCATGTTTGGGACGTGACCGATCTCTTGAGCAGAGGTACCATGACATGTGTAGCCTTCAAGTTTCACCCCTGGTGTGAGCCGGTTTAGGCATATTTCACCAGTGTAGGTGTATTTCGGACGTGGCTGGCCTCTAGAGCAGAGGCGCCGTGGTATGTGTAGCTCTCGCAGCAATACTACTGGGCATACCGATTAAACTTCACTTTATCCTTTCCTTCACCTTTCCACATCAGCGCCACACAGCAACCTTTATTTCTTTTCTGCAGTTTCTTCCTTGATCGGGAGGAGCTTCACTCCACGCGCGGCTTCCAAAGAATCTCGCCAGCAGTGTCTTAACCTCTGGGTTAAGCCGGTTCAGGCATTTTACCCGATATAAGGGCGCTTAGGACATGGCCGACATCCAGACCAGAGGTGCCGTGATTTGACTGTTTGCTTCGCTTTTTCCTTTCTACCACCTTTTCCGCAGTGGTGTCGCGCGGCAAACCCCATTTGCACCTTTCTTCACTGGCCGGGAAGAGCACCGCTCCACGCACGGCAACTGAAGAATCTCACCAGCAGCGGAGTATAGTAACAAACAACAAAACAACACATTATTATGGCATCATTTCACTGAAACAAAGTATAGTAACAAAACACACAAATAACTTCTCTACAGTTATAACTCTTAAATTTGTTGCAGAAATTGTTTGTAACTTTTAAGAAATCTGAATATTATAATGTGTTCATTAGTGTGGCATATGATGTGAAAGCTGCACAGAAATATAATGCAGCTTTCCATTTAATTAACATTTGCACATTTTATGTCCCAGAATTCAATTACACAGTGAGCACAAACAGTCTCACTGCACACTCAACATCTGGGAAGGATTGGAGTGATGAACTATGCCCTAAACCAGCATGGAATAAGTTATTATCATAAGATAAGTGGGATGACAGTGATGAACTATGCCCTAAACCAGCATGGAATAAGTACTTATCATAAAACGAGCGGGGTGAGACCGATGAACTATGCCCCAAACTAGCATGTTTAATGACAACAGAATTAGGTTACAGCATGTAGCAGAATATCAAATATATGAAACACACAAACAAGGGACATTGGTAAGTTGTGAACACGAACATTTGAATGGAGTCTTCAGCCTCAAGAAGTGGTTATAAACTACCAACTCATGGCTTTCTGGAAATCATGAGCAAGCAGGCCTCATCCCTCTTACAGCATCAAAGTTGACAGGACTGAAACTATAGCCTGAAGGGAGGTTTATCTCTAATGATGTTCTGAGGAGTTGTGTACCCTGTGACCCATTTCTCTTTTGTCAGATTTTTCTTGTATCCTTTCTAATGCATTCCCACTTGAAATGTCTGGCAGAATAGTCATTTTTCATTGCTGAGTCTTTGCTAAGAATCTTCATATCTTGTTTTGCAAGTGATTGTTTAATTTTTCAGTGATCACCTCCACTTGCTCAACACTTTAATATAATAAACATATGGAGACAATTTTGAGAAACGAGCTGGGGAGAAAAAAGACTTGACTCTGACTTTCCCGATCCGCAGATTTTCCTGGGATCTCCAACACATTTGATACAATTAATATCACTGCTGTATCTAGACCAACAGGTAGCAGAAAGAATAAAGGCTGGCTAGTAAAGAGGATTAAACAAAGAAAACTTAAATGTTTTGGACACATTAAACGTCATGATAATCTAGAGAAGATCATCTTGGAAGGGTACATAATGGGAAAAAGAAAGAGAAGAAGACCAAGGTGAAGATGGCTGCAAGACATCGTTGATAATCTGCAAATGGATGCATCAGCAGCAGGGCATCTTGCTTACAACCGAGAGGCCTACAGGAGAGCTGTTAGGGAGGCAAAGTTCACAAGGGACATGCAAATGAATGAATGACTGACTGACTGATCCCCAGGTTTACGAGTTTCACTCTTTCCCCTAGAGCCAGATAATGGAATGTATGAGTGCAAGTCTTTTTTCAGCTGCTCTACAGTATATCTCTATATAGAATGATAGAGAGTTCAGTGATATCAGGTTCTTTCCAAGATCTTTTAATGCACTCTCTCTCTCTCTCTGAACCTTAAGTGCCCAGGGCACATGGGGCTTCCACAAGGGTTTTCCACAAATGCCTGTCCTTCGCCTTTTTTTCTGCTCTTGCCCAGGTGAGCCCTCTATTGCTCAACATCCTTTCTGTTGTTCTTCTCCATGTCTCTTTTGGTCTACCCTTACTTCTGTTCCCCTGTGGTGTCCATCTTAGTGCTATTTTTGGTAGTGAGTTGTCAGTCATTCGGAGCACATGTCCCAACCATCGCCAGTGTCTTTCCTCAATAATTCTTGTCAGTGGCTTCATCTGCGTTTCTGCCAATAAGATGTTATTTCTTATGGTTTTTGGCCAGAATATTTTCCTAATTCTTCGTAAACATTTAGTCTGGAAAGAATTTAACTTGTTTTCTATGGTTTTGGTGATTTTCCAGCATTCACTTCCATAGAGTAGTACACTTAGAACATTACTCTTAAATATCCTGATTTTCATATTTATGCTTAGTTTTTTTTATTTCCATATAGTCTGCAGCACTGCAAAAGCCTGGTTTGCTCTAGTAAGTCTACTGTTGATGTCCTCTGTGCTGTCTCCATTTTCTACTACTCTGCTGCCAAGGTATACAAATTCGTTGACCTCCTCCACTAACTTGCTATCTACTCTGAGTACATTTCTGTTGTTCACATTTTGTTTCATTAACTTTGTCTTTCCTACGTTGATCTTTAGTCCTATGTTGTTTGCATTCTGAGTTAGCTTGTTTATTTTATCTTGCATATCTTTGTGACTGCTTGATAATAGACAAATGTCGTCCGCAAAGTCAAGGTCCTCCAGCACTGTGTCAAGGGTCCATTGTAATCCTCTGCATTTGTCTGATGTTGCCTCCTTCATTAACCAGTCTACTGCCAAGATAACTAATGTTGGTGGCATCTTGCTTACAACCGAGAGGCCTACAGGAGAGCTGTTAGGGAGGCAAAGTTTGCAAGGGACATGCAAATGAATGACTGACTGACTGATCCCCAGGTTTACGAGTTTCACTCTTTCTCCCTAGAGCCAGATAATGGAATGTATGAGTGCAAGTCTTTTTTCAGCTGCTCTACAGTATATCTCTATATAGAATGATAGAGAGTTCAGTGATATCAGGTTCTTTCCAACATTATTTAATGCACTGCATCTTCTTAATTACTGCAGTGTGTGCAGTAAGGTATGAGGTCAGCAGTCACTCTGTGTGAATGCTTCCTGAGAGAGACTTGAATACTGTGAATTGGTCTCTGCATCATAAGCTGTTGATGTGGTTTCCAAGAGTTGGGTTTTGGCAGGTATGTATATAGGGATCTTCTAGCTGGCTTGCTGCTTGCAACTGTTATGTAGAATGTAACTGTTCTCATATTGATGGGGATGTGAGGCTGTAGCATGGTGGCTCCATTCTTTACCAGTCTGTTCAATGCCTCTGTATCCACGTGCCCTGGCATCCACTATAAGGTGGTCTTGATGTCATAGGAGGCAAGAAGGTCTAATGCACTGAGTATGCTGGTTGTGATGTAACTGCCTAATGGCATCCAATTTTCAAGGGCTTGAAAAGCAGATTGTAAGTCTGAGAAAATAACAAGGCTTTCTGGGTATGTGGCACTCTTTTTTGTTTTTTTGTGTATTTGTTGGTGATGGCTGTCAGGACTGCTAACGCAGCCTGCATCTCAGCATTATAAATGGAACAGCAAGATCCACAAGAAGCAGAAATGTAGTTTGTTGACTTGTCTGGAAACATAAAAATCCTGGCATTGTCTGTTTCCTTGAATGCTGACCCATCAGTGTATGCATGGATCCATTCCTTGGTGTAGGATTCTATGGTCTCCAGTGCACGCTGCTTTAAGGTGTTGTGATATGTTGGCTGTTCACTAGTTTGTTCTTGAGTTTGGTGCTAGTTTGAAGCTTTTCTTTTTTGTGTTTGATGGAATGTCCCCCACTTTTCAAAGCTCTTCTTTGTCTTCTGTGAGTTTGTGTCTTGTGGCTCAGTCTGGTTCTTGTTTTGATGTTCTTAGATGATCATATTTTGTTAAGCTGGATAAATGCTGTCCTGGCCTTGGTTATTCTAGCTTTAACACCCTTTTCCGTTCCCCCGTATTTATCCACATTGCTGCCTAAATACATGAAATACTCTACTTCCTCAACTGGCACTCCTTCAAGTACCATGAGGCTGTTACTTGCACTATTACTTTTCATTATCTTTGGTTTTTTTTTTTTTTTTTTTGCCTATTAATATAGAATCCCAGTTTAGCTGAATAAACAGCACCATCCTTTACCTTAATTGTGAAATTCTGCTGTATGACCCACTGGAAGGGTTCATATGGTTCTGAGAAACCCTGATCAACATCAGATGAGGGATGGGGAGGTCTCAACTGTTTCCATTCAACTGTTTCACCTTGCTGAGCCATCTATCATAAAGTCGGCATGGGAGTCAAAGCTGGAAGCTCATTAAGTATTTTGCTTTTTTTTTTTTCTCATGGATTTAAAATCTTGGCAATAACAGATACGAACTAATCCAGATACCCGATATACATGTCAGCAATAAAAGATACGAACTAATCCAGATACCTGATATACATGTCAGCAATAACAGATACAGACTAATCCAGATACCTGATATACATGTCAGCAATAAAAGATACGAACTAATCCAGACACCTGATATACATGTCAGCAATAACAGATACAGACTAATCCAGATACCTGATATACATGTCAGCAATAACAGATACAGACTAATCCAGATACCTGATATACATGTCAGCAATAAAAGATACGAACTAATCCAGATACCTGATATACATGTCAGCAATAACAGATACAGACTAATCCAGATACCTGATATACATGTCAGCAATAAAAGATACGAACTAATCCAGACACCTGATATACATGTCAGCAATAACAGATACAGACTAATCCAGATACCTGATATACATGTCAGCAATAACAGATACAGACTAATCCAGATACCTGATATACATGTCAGCAATAACAGATATGAACTAATCCAGATACCTGATATACATGTCAGCAATAACAGATACAAACTAATCCATATACCCGATATACATGTCAGCAATAACAAATATGAACTAATCCAGATACCTGATATACATGTCAGCAATAACAGATATGAACTAATCCAGATACCTGATATACATGTCAGCAATAACAGATATGAACTAATCCAGATACCTGATATACATGTCAGCAATAACAGATATGAACTAATCCAGATACCTGATATACATGTCAGCAATAACAGATACAGACTAATCCAGATACCTGATATACATGAAGCCTAAGCCACGAATGTAAGGGGAATCAGAGTGCGTGATGATGTTGTTTACTTGTTTCCTAGTCAGCTTTAGGGTGAACATCTTGTACAGGAGGCAGAAGGCACTAGAAACTATTCCTCCGGCACCTACACCTCGTACCTAGAAGGGGCAGGGGAGAGAAACATTGCATTTACCATCACTGTTACGCCAATTGTGAACATAAAGATTCTGATATGTTAAAGTTGGGTGCCTAGCAGTGTTCCCTCTAACCTGCGCGGCCACGCACAGAAACAAATCATGCCATGCACAAAATTTTTGGAGCCACGCACAATTAAAAAAAAAAAAAAAATTTAACTGCTACTTTTATTTTCCAATTTCCAGATGTTCCTCTGTAATATAACTGTGATCAAGAAAAACAATTTCCTCCACTGTTTCTTTTTTGTTGAGATAACGACTTTCGGATCTGATACTTCAACTGGTATTTTATCACATAGTTTTGGTAATACTGTAGTAGAATCGTGATGAGACAAGTGGGCACACAGAGAAAAGAGGGTAATTAAAATAAGCGGGCAGATGAATTTCCACTGCTGAAAAGTACAAGTCTATCCTATTATTAAACGTACAGACCTTTACAGTGTGTGTGTGTGTATATATATATATATATATCTCTATACACACACAGTGGTACCTCAGGTCACAAACTTAATTCGTTCTTTGACTCTGTTCGCGAACTGAAACAATTTTTCCCATTGAAATTAATGCAAATGCAATATTAATCTCTTCGCCCACCCCAGAAACATATTGTTTTTTTTTTTTTACATTTTTTATGGATTTATGTGTGGCAAAAATATATAACATAAAATATACAGTATAACTTTAGCTTTGTGGTTGATAGCTGCTGGCACAAGTAGATGGTAGAGGAGGAGGAAGATTACTCCTTCGAAGGAGAGTCCCATCCCATAATAACGTCGGGCAACTGTTTCTAGTGTTTTTTCTCTCGTTTGTGTCTTGGGAAGTGGTTCAACTGCTGGCTTGGTGGCTGGCGTTTTCAAAAGATAACGATCCAGAGACATCTGTCTTTTTCTTTGTTGGATAATTTTCCAAAAATGGGACATCACATTGTCATTTAAAATGTCCACTGCTCTGCTGGTCAGTTTTGTTAGAGTGCATCTTTGTTCTTTAAGATTGTACAGATCACAGATTTAGCCATGTTGTACTGCTTGGTGAGATCAGAGACACGAACACCATTCTCATGTTTAGTTATTATTTCCTTCTTCGTTTAAACTGTAACACACTTAGGCTTCTTTATACCACCGTCATTAACACTTTTCACTTTCTTGGAAGCCATAATGAAGGTTAATTTAATGTAAAAAGCAACAAACAAACAAAAAAATTGTATCAAGAATAAGGCAATGACAAACAAACCTGAGTACAACTGATGCCCTTCGCGGCTAGAGTCAAAATGTGTTCGGGAATTGTTCATAACTAGAGGAGTTCGTGACCCGAGGTACCACAGTATATACACATTGTTACTACGCACACTTGCACACACAATATTTTTTTGCACATAAGCTGCTGAACATTTTGCACACAGACTGCAAACCCTTAGTGGGAACATTGGTGCCTAGCATAGCCTTATGTGAGTTAAGGTTGTTATCTACCCTACTACATATGCCAGCCTGCCATAAGGCTTCTCTTCAGGACAAGATTTTATCTGACTCACTTTGATTTTTAAAAAAAAACAACAAAAATGAAGTGACACTAATGAAGTAATATTAAAGTTAAAACCTACCCCACCACACATGCCAGTTTGCCCTGAGGTTTTCCTACTGCCTTTTTCCCACGGTTCCAGGTGATCCACCTGCAGATTTACACCAAAGAAACATAATATCATGTCCACAATCATCAACAAGTTTAGTTTCAGTTGACTATAGTTTAAATCAACCAATTTGATGTGCCTTTCTTCTTCTTCTCCTTCTTCGGTCTCCCTGGAACGGTGGTGAGCTAGTGTATTTTGTAGCCAAAATGATGATGATGATATTGAGATACAGCATCATGTCACCTTGCAACCAGGATATGGCGGCTATTTTTTCAGCTCCTGATTGGAGCTAAAAGGTGGGGGGGGGGGGGGGGGGGAGGTGTGCAATGCTTCTTTAACAGAATCCACCACTACGAAGACTATGACAATCCCTGCCCTGTTAGTCAGGATAGGCTGCTAATGGATGGTACCAACGGAAAGGTTGGACAGGGTCTTAGCCAGCTAGTCAACCCTTAAGTTAGCATGTCACCTATGGGCCACAGATTGCCAAATCAGACAGACCTCACATTTCCATCATTCGCTCAGATTTCAACACCAATCTCTCTCACAAATGCAGAAGTTCATCTCGGGCTCTCAGCATCACTGTAGAGCTTCTAATGTAAGCAGCTTGGATCTGGCCAGACCCTATGTCTAAGTGGGCTGTGTAGCTGGCAATTCTGGAGGATGTGATGTGATCTGTTGGTCTCTGCTGTGGGCACACACGCCCATTTGGACGTGTATCAGCCTGCAATGTCCTGTTCTCAGTCAGAAGATAATCACTTGCTCATTTCTTGAGAGTTTATTTCATCATTTGTTTTTGCTGCATGGTGTTGTTTTGCGAATTTTTCTTTATACATGGCTTTTAATCTTTTTTTTTTTTCTTCATATGTTGTGTTTCTAGCAGTCTGTAAACATCGTAATTTAGCCATGAAAATGTAGAACTTCTCCAACAAATCAAACATATTTGTATAAATGTTTTGAGTTATTTCTTCATTAATATATTTGATAAAATATGTACATCTTAGGTTTTTTTTCTCTATGAGTTAATCAACAGAACTGAAACAGGGTTAGTGCAGTATAGACAAAGTCCATCCTCAAAAACATGGTTAGTGCAGTACATAGACAAAGTCCTTCCTCAAAAACATGGTTAGTGCAGTATATAGACAAAGTCTTTCCTCAAAAACAGGGATAGTGAAGAAGTCCTTCCTCAAAAACATGGTTAGTGCAGTATAGACAAAGTCATCCCTCAAAAACATCTGCCCAAGAAAAACATGAAACATAAATCAACCTCCTGTCAATTCAAATGCCTTTCTTTTTTCCCATGCTACCTGGTCACTACTTTCCTTCTTCACCCCTAACTGGGGCATAAGCCATCAACAAGGGGCTCTCCATTTATTTCCATCCTGACTGTTTCTTCTGTCTATCTCCAGGTGTCGTCAACCTTTTTGATCTCTGCTTCAAGACTCTTATGCCAGTTACTTCTAGGTCTTCTTTGTTTCATGTTTTGGTAGCTGAAGTATTTTTTTTTTTTAAACAGAACTGGGTAGTTGCCACTATGTCCAACCCTCCTCCTTTCTCGTCTGGGCTTGGGACAGGTTAAGGTGGAGTTTGGTCAGTCCACTAAAGTATTCCTCTCTTGGCTTTCCTTTCCTCCTGTTTCCCTTGAAATTTCCTAGTTGCTCTCTAACTTCTTGTCTTTCATGTCCAAGAAATTGTAACTGTCTGGTTTCTGGTAATGCTTCAGTGTTGATTGCAAAGTCAAAAAGAATTTCAACACACGTAATGGCATACTAGACCTCACTTAATACTGCATAGTAAACTGATAATTAAATTATGCAGCATTTGCAACACGATCTGTGAAAGACTTTTTAAAAAATATATCCGGGCTGTGTGTAATATCCCTAAAAATGATGCATTAGCATTTATATATAACTCTCGAACGATTACAACAAACGATTAATTCCGTCTGCTAACACTGAATAATATCCGATTATATACAAATTGTCTACTAATACAATGTCAATACACTGCTGCATATTCACAGTTTGCAAACTAATCCATTTTACTTATTAAATGTCTACTAATGTACCATCCACTACCCCATTTTACCTATTAAATGTCTACAACTTCACCATCTACTAACTTTGTAATATATCTCGTCCACCACTTCATGGAAAGTCTTCAGCTCAAAAAGTTGTACTTTGAAATAAGGAGAGGACTGGATGTTCGTGAGGATAAGGGTATTGAGATTCATGGTCTTGTCATTCCCCCAGATGGAAAGTGGATTATTGGGAGCCATTTTTCCTCAAAGTGTTTGAGCTCCCGAGATCAAAACATGCGGCAATCAGTATTCAGATTCACTGAAAAGAAAGAAAAAAAAATATAAAAGAAACTTGTTTTGAAAAAATACAATTCTCGAAACATTTTCAGTGATGTAGGCTACACAATGTGACACTGGTGGGAAAACAATACATGTACATTACAGTAAATGATATGGATTAACGGGGGATAGGGGGTGTCTGTTAGTAAAAAGGTAATGGTAATCCTGTCATGCCTTAGAGGCACATAGGGATATGGTGTTAGTGCCCATATTTTCCTTGACCTGTTAGCACACTAGAGGGTGATATGGTCAGTACCACACCTGGCCGCTTTTCCTTCCCCAACTCCAGAAGAAGTTGGGTATCCATTTCTACAACTGGGTGACTGGGGTGCCTCCGTCTGGATTCGAACCCCCAACCTTTGCCATGAGAGACCAATGCGCTAACCCTTTGCCATGTCCATTAAATAGACTGCAACCTAATTATTTAATAAACAGAGTCACAATTCAGAAATCACATGTACACTCTGTATACAACCTGTCTGCACAATAGCTTGAGGCAGACAGAGACCATAAGAGATATGCATGATGCAGCATTTAAAATTTCTTTTTATTATTATGTATCCACTCTGTTAAATCTGAAATCCATTACATTGGGGTGGTCAATTAAACTGAGGGTTTACTGTATAATATCTTCTTCCTCTGCATTCAAGGAAGCTTGGTCTGCTAAATCTGTAGAACTGACAAAGTCAACTGTTTTCTGTAAGTCTGAGTGTGAGCCCCGTAGCTTTTCTATTTTCTATTTTTTTTTTCTTTGGGGGGGGGGGGGGGGTCATCTTGATGCACGCAGGGCATTAGCTGTCTGTGGAATTTAATGAGCATCATTTTGCTTGGCAACTTCTTTCTTGACCAATTCTACCAATATTCGACTGGCATAAATGACCACAATAACAATAAACCATGTCTGTGATGCAATGTCCAGTTTCTTCTTCCACTTACTGATATTGTGTCTTATGATCATGTTGCTCTCCTTGTGAAAGTCTTTCACCAGTTCTTTCCTCTTTTTTGTCATTTGGTCAGACATCAACACCAATTTCTCTCATAAATGTGGCAGATTGTCTCGGGTTTTCAGTATCACCATAGAGCTTCTCTTGCAGAGGCCTGGGATCTGGCCAGATCCTTAGCCTAAGTGAGTTGTGAGATGTAATGTCATGTGAGCGAGAGTTGCACTGCCAGCAACACTTTGTGCCCTGGATCCAGTACATCCATCTTCAGCATGCACTTCTTCCAGGTTTCCATTCACAGTCTTCAGCTGTCCCCATCTGCCCTGCAAGGCAGCAGGGATTTTGAGTTGTGCTTTGTCTGGTCCTTACCCTCAGGCCTGTCTGGCTCAGGTGACCCTGCCAGGAGCTGTTGTTCCCGCCAGCTTGCCTCCTTGGGTCGTGGGGATATGCAAGCTCTTTCACCACATGGTAATGAGACAGCCAGTTCTTTCCAGTCCTTACTGGCTGATAAGAGTGAAATATCTCATGGAAGTCTCCCTAATATCCTCATATCTCAAATGTTCTGACCTGCCTCATGTCTTCCTTCTCTTACTAAGGTCATTATATATTACTTGCTTGGGGATATCATCATCATCATCACCTTTCATTCCCTTGAGAGCATAGGCCATGGATAAAGTCTCTCCAGTCATCCCTGTTTTTGGAATTATTCTCTGCTTCCTTCCATGTGCATCCCTTGTCTCCGAGCACTGTCATAATTTTTCTTCTCCATATAAGTCTAGGTCTTCCTTGTTTTCTATTTCCTTGAGGATTCTATATCAGTGCTTGTCTTGCTATGCTAGTGTTGGCTTTTCTCAGAGTGTGGCCAATCCACCTCCATTTCATAGACATGATTTGTAGGTTCATAGGTTCTTGTCCTGCCCTTTCCCAGACCTCCTCATTCCTGATCTTGTCTTGCCATTTAATGTTTAAAATCTTCCTCAAGCAGTAGTTCATGAATGTTTGTACTCACTGTTGTACTGTCTTGGTCATAACCCATGTCTCTGAACCATATAGCAGGACAGTCTTTACGTTTGTACTGAAAAGCCTAAGTTTGGTTCTTGTTTTGATGTTCTTAGATGACCATATTTTGTTAAATTGGATAAATGCTGTCCTGGCCTTGGTTATTCTAGCTTTAACATCCTTTTCCAATTTCCCCTGTATTTATCCACTAAGTGAAAACCTCTACTTCCTCAATTGGCACTCCCTCAATTACTATGAGGCTATTGCTTCCACTATTACTTTTCATTATCTTTGTTTTTTTGTCTGTTAATATATAGTCCCAGTTTAGCTGAATTCTTGCTTAAGATCTACTTGGGGTTACGGCTGTTGTTTAATTATCCATCCTCTGTCATTTTAATTTTCTCCTGCCTACAAAATCTGCTGCTGTCTGAGTGGCAAAGTTGTTTGTGTACTGATCTCTCATGCTGAAGGTTAGAGGGTTTGAATCTGGTCAGAAGTGCCCCAGTCACCCAGCTGCAGAAATGGGTACACAACTTCTGGAATTGGGGAAGGAAAGGAGGCCAAGCGTTGTGCTGAGACAGGTCAAGGAAAATATGGACACTAACACAATATTCTCTGTGTGCCTTTAAAAGACATGACAGGGTTACCTTTAACTACCTTTATTTCCTTATGACCAAACGTTAATTGTAAATATAACGGAGTCCAATTTACGATGATGAATCGTCTAAACTTACGGAATAATTACAAATAATTCTTCCCATGAGCACTATACAATGAGAAAAAGGCTTCTGAAAAGAACATTGTCGCAGAAAAGGGGGTGGGGGGGTCAATAGGAAGGGACTAGGAATCAAACCTGTTGCATGTGATGGTATAGCTACAGGAATCCCACGTGCTAATTTAAGCACTGGGTTTCTTCTTGCTGAACATATTATCTAATGTATCGCAGTCGCTTCAGAACTTCGGTAATTGTTCAGCCTTTTTTTTTCCTCATAGCATCCCGGAGTTTCGCTTCTCTTATTCAAAAGAAAAAAAAACTGGAAGAATTTACCAACACACATCTCGAGAAAAAGAAGGGACGGATTTAACATAGATTTTTAAAAACTATAGTACAATAAGCTTTCAAAGTACATGAATTGCCTTACCAGAATGCTTTTTAAAAACTTGTTACAGATTAAAGATGTTGATTACTCGTCCACCTCGCCTGCTTTTTCAAGAATCTTGTCTCCCCACATTTGAGAGAGGGGCTCATGACGTCAATGTAGGTCAGTTTAAATATCAAACCTTTATAGTCAGACATGGATTTTAACAGACAAAATGCTAAAGGAAAATCACCACGACAGAGTGAAATGTTTAAGAAGAATACTAAATGTAAAAAGTAAAAGAGATAACAACTACAGTAAAACTGGTTCTAATATTAAAGGTGGATAGAGGCGTATGGTTGAGTTTTACATAACGACAGAGGGAATGAGGAAAGTGAGAAAAAAAAAACCACAAATGGCAGAAAAAATGAACGTAAGATGACAATGTATTCATGAAAAAAAACACTTCTTCTTCTTCTTCTTCGTTCGCTTCTACCACCAAGACCGCACTGTGATCCTACTGAATTTACGCCTGTGGTCCTCGTTAGGTCCTGTGGTCTTCTGTGTGGTCGCCGAAAGGACCACGCGAGATCCCCGAGAGGACCACAAGGGGTTCAGAGTATCGCAGGGCTTTAGCCTGTATTCTTGGTGGGTCTTTGAAGCGGATTGCGTGACACCGTGGTACAACATTCAATATTTCGGCGTCAACCTTTTTCGAGGATCACATACAAGAACAACACAACACATAAATAAAAAGAAGAAAAATGAAAAACGTAGCTTTGAAGCATACTTCTAGTATAGAATGCAACAACAGTTTCAGTTTGAAAAAGAACAGGAAAAAGAAAAGTGAACAGTGAATGTTTAATGAAAAATTGAGCATAAAGTACTTCTTTATGCAAGCAGATGATAGAACTTTGTGTGGCATATGAAAAAGACACCGTTGCCGTTTTGAAGGACTTCAGTGCACGATGGCATTTTGAGACCACACATACAAACATGAATCACATTATTTTCAGTTCACGGGACCATAGCTCTAAGGAGAAATTTGAATCAAGGCAGCTCATTTTACTTTCTCAAAAAAGTTCTTTTTGTGAAGAAAATAAGTGAAAATAAAGCTTTAACTATGATCTGCCACAAAGTACATGGACTATTCCATAGTCAGCCTCCGACTGGCTGGTTAAACAAAAGGGGGGGGGGGATTCCTGTATCAACCAGTAAAGTATCATCTTGCTAAATGAAAATTCCACAGTTCACTTTGCTCAATTATGCACGAGTAAAGAATGAGTAAACATGGACCTTAGAATCACCATTCCCGTCATGTTTGTGGTGTGACTGTAAGACTACAGTGTTCTGAGACCACAAAGGAGCTTTGGTGGTGGAATTCATGGCACTAGGAAGCACAGTAACGTCAGAGATATATTGTGACATGATAAAAAAGCCTGGGAATGCTCACTCCGTGTCAGGCTACAGCTCGTGCAAAGGTCTTTACTCAAGCAGTTCAGTTGGGAGATTTTCCACCGTCCTGCCACCCACACCCTCTTTTTTGCAGCCTGGATCATAGCCAGCCACTGTCCTATTCTACCTCAAATGGTGCCCTTGGCCAAGTGAATATGAAAGCAGTGGGAAGACAACCCAGTCCTAAAAATGCGTCGAGCCTAAGTCGAATATGTTGGACCAGTAGGCATATAACTATGGCATATAACTATGACACACAGCAACCAACAACCTTTTGATGGCAAATGATGACGACGAAGAAAAAGTAAGTAGAAACACAAGAAATCAACTTTAAGCAACTTCTGAAAACGGATTGACGTCACTAAGGGCAGTTTGATATGCAGCAATCTTGCTGATCAGAGTAGAACAGCATTGAAGATGTGAGCGAACCATGTGTGTGAATGTGTGGTTTCTGTTTATAACAAACAAACAAAAACAAAAATGACAGAAAGAGAGGGTGGTCGAAAATCAGGAACGCCTGTACTGTATTTAATTCAAAGTGTAACTAGATGTTCATTACTGTAGGGCAGTATATGCTTTCATATTATAATGCCACAAATGTATTATTAAATTATTATTATTATGTGGTGGTGGTGGTAGTAGTAGTAGTAGTAGTAGTAGTAGTAGTAGTAGTAGTAGTAGTAGTAGTAGTAGTAGTAGTAATGGTGGTGGTGGTGGTTGTGGCAGTAGTAATCGAGAATATATATGTTTGTATGAACAAAATTATATTTGAGCTGTGTAGATTAGTTCCTTCTGATCATCATGGATAATTTCTAGAAGAAATGAAGTCATGAGAAAAAAAAACTGTGAAATAAAGATCGTTCTTTTATAGAGACTATAGTTTTCGGCATATCCAAAAGAGGTTAATTTTTTTTTTTGTAGGTCAAATCCTGTTCAATGACATTACATTCTTAACTCGGGTGCTTTTCGGTTATTAACAACACTAACAACCAGATGTTTGTTTTTAATCTACAGCGTTGCAGTTTCGAAAATTATAGTAAAACAGTATTCAAAAGTAAATAGGTTAGTTATTATTTGTATGATTAAATAAGAACGAAAGCAACAAATATATTTGCAAGTTGTTAGAATGAAGTATCTAGATTTTTTTTTAGCTGGTATGTATCTGGCCCATAGTTTCGAACGATAGTTTAGATGTCACACGTAATCACAATTGGGCATGGAGTCTGAGTGTTGTCTTCCTGTTGACATAAACTTCACTTAAAAGACATTTCATTCTAACAACTGCTGGCAACAGCAGCCTTTACTTCTGGATGGGCAGGGAGACACTAAGCGCATAGCTTTTAAAAAGTGGGTAGATAATTCATAAACTCTTCGTTTAATGTATTTATTATTAGCGTCCGTAATGGTGTTTCATCCTGGAAGGATTGTGATTTATCAAAGGCAAGTTAATTTGGTAGCTTGCAAGAAATGTTTGGATGTGAATCCTCCTAGCGGCTGTTCCGCTGCACGTATTTTACCCATATTATTTTACCGCCATTTGATTACACGATAAAGCCGGCGAATCAGCTTGCGAGAGCCTATTCTCAATACCTCGAAAAGCTGCAGGAGACGGTGCCACAATAGCCTGGTGGATGAAGTAAGGATCGGTATGGACTCAGTGGTGATAGAAAGTATTGAGAAGTCTGACGTTGCAGGATGCGTGGAGGGCATTGTTCATCTTGTTGTGCTCACCATGAGAAGTGAGAAGACATAAGTCATTGTTGACATTGTGATCATTGGGGAGAAGAGTAATAGTTTGGACTAGTGCTCTGAGAACAGTCACAAGTAATAGTTTGGACTAGTGCTCTGAGAACAATCACAAGTAACAGTTTAGACCAATGCTCTGAGAACAATCACAAGTAACAGTTTGGACCAGTGCTCTGAGAATGCTCACAAGTAACAGTTTGGACCAATGCTCAGAGAACAATCACAAGTAACAATTTGGATCAGTGCTCTGAGAAAAATCACAAGTAACAGTTTGGACCAATTCTCTGAGAACAATCACAAGTAACAGTTTGGATCAGTGCTCTGAGAATGCTCACAAGTAACAGTTGGACCAATGCTCTGAGAACAATCACAAGTAACAGTTTGGACCAATGCTCTGAGAACAGTCATAAATAACAGTTTGAACCAAAGCTCTGAGAACAATCACAAATAACAGTTTGGATCAATGCTCTGAGAACAATCACAAGTAACAGTTTGGACCAATAACAGTCACAAATAACAGTTTAAACCAAAGCTCTGAGAACAATCACATGCATGATGCACATCCATTTATAAAAAAAAAGGTAAAATCTCCATTCCTAAGGCATTAAGGCATATTGAGAATACAGTGTTAGACCTGTATTTCCAGGATCATCAGGTCATGAAAGTGCGATGCCGTCAGCATCGCACCTGGCTGCATTTACCTTCCCAGATTTCTCTGGTACCCATTTTTAGAGGCTGGGTGGCCCCCAGGGCTTTTCTTATGTGTAGCAGAAAAAATTCCACCGCTGGAACTTGAATTTGTTATCACCAGATTAGCATTACATAATTTTTATGTTTCAAAACACCTCACAGTTCATCATATCCAGTTCTTTAAAAAAAAATGGCCAAAAAAATGACCAAGTTGTTCAAATTTGGCACCAGTTGCCAGAGAGTTTTTAGCTTCAAGCCTCAAGGAGATCCACTGCCTAACAGTCATTGATTGAATTAGAACAAAAAGCCATTAGAAGTGAATGGCAAGAAATAATTAATAAATCCCACATGAGAAACATCACATGGATATACTGTCCAGGCCATGCCAGAGTCGACGGAAACAACAAAGTTGACCAGCTAGCAGCAGGGGCAAAACCAGTGGGCCTCATCAGAATGGACAAACTGGACCTAAACAGATCCATCAAGCAACTTCTTGATGAACAAATGCAAAGCAGCTTCCTCCAAAGCACCTATCACATACGGCACAATGCATTCTTACGTGTAGCCAAGGACAGTGGTTGCAAATCCCAACTAAATGCTAGATCATGGGCAACACACAGTCAACACAACATTGAAGTCATCTCACACTGAAGGAAATCCTGATGTCAGAGGCCGAACACGTATGGGCGGTCCCCGAGTGTAATTAAGCCACTCCCCAGGACCAGCAACAGAGCTAGGTCCCTTTTTTGCAGTTACAGTTGCATTGATTTTATGCATCTTGAGAGTTCATCAGTCTTATGAATTCATTTTACTGCTGGTCCTGGTCTTTGGCAATGCTGTAAAAAACAAATGTTTTGCTGTAATAAGATAATTGTCCTGTGTCGGTTATATTGGTGTAATGAATACAAAATTAATTTTTAAAATTAATAAAAATTGGCTCTCCTTGATGTGGTCACCATTATCTGGCTGCCTTTCCTACCCAAACTCCAGAAGCCAGGTGCCTATTTCTGCAGATGGATGACTGGGCACCCCTGGCTGGATTCAATCTACCAACCTTCACCATGAGAGACCAGTGAACTAGCTACTTCACCGTTCAAATGCTCAAGTTTTTATTTCTCTCCCGAAATATTTTCTTTGCACCAGTCTATGTTTCGGACATGATTTATCCCAAAAAAAATCTTCTTGAAAAAGATTACTAAAAAGCATTCATCTTCTTGAGCTGAACTCTTTTCTGGCCGGACCTGTAGCGTTTTATTGTTGTTTTGTGTTTTTACTTTTTTTCACATAGTGCCTGAGGTTTTTAGGGGTGGTTTATAAATTCTTATCCATACGGCTAAGATGTATGATGTTTTCTTGAGTCTGTATCTTGAATGCTGTTCATTCAATTTGTACTTTTTAAAAAAAATTAGTTTCTTTTTTTTTTTTTTTTAAGTATAGATTCATGTGAATCTATACTTTATCTCCTCTCTCTATTTCTTCTTCCTGTATGTTTTTGTATGATTAAGGCTCACGCCAAAACGTCACAATTTTGTAGTTGTTAAGTAATAAAGCTGTTCCTACATTTTTCCTGGTTTATGCATTCAATTTGTTTGTGTGTTTATGATATTTTGTCCTTTTGTAATTATGTATTTATAGCATTTAGTCATCATAGTTTTTAGCAGTTTTATAATTATATATTTATTATGTATGATCATTTTATAATTATGTATTTGTGGTATTTGGTCATTTTATAATTATGTATTTATGATGTTTGGGCATTCTATATTTATAGTGTTCAGTCATTTTATTGCTTGCACTGTCCAGTTTTTGCAACTGCATTACAGAAGATGTGGTCACTCAGTTTATTATCCAAACATTAGAGCTCACCAAAATTGCTGAAATTTATTCACAAGCTCATGCTATCGTGCCCTCCACTGAGATTCCAGTTGAGTTAGATAAAGGTGTCCCTGTTATGCCATGGAGGATATCATCAGTCTTTTACTCCCAAAGGAGCATAAGGCATCAACAAAAATTCTCACCGAATCCTGTCCTGAGGAAGTTGGGATACATCAAACCTTGTCTTTCCTGATTCCCATCATTCTTCCTCTATATGCATCTCCATGTCCCAAATGGCCTGCCCCTCTTTTGTTTCACTTGAGGTGTCCAAGTCAAGGTAGTATAGGGGTGTTTTGTTTTTTTTTCCATTTGTAATATGTAGCCCAGCCATTTCCAAATTCATCATTTGACCTCTTTAACAATGTTCTCAATGCCCCTTCATTTGGTTATTTCCTCGTTTGTCACACATTCTTCTCGGTGTATTCTTTAAATTTTATGGGGGATATGCCTCTTTGACCTGTTTGTACGCCAGAAGGTGATGTGGTCAGCATTGTGGCCTGACTTCCTTTCATTTCAATTCACTAATAATATAATAAAGACAGCAAAAACATGCACAAACGAATTAATGAACTCACAGGCAGGAAAACAAAATATACCACAGGGTGGCTGAAATTGAAAGAAGGTAAAATGTTAATGGGAAAGGAAGATATTGTGGACAGGTGGACAGAGTATATCGGTGAGCTATATGGAGGAGAAAGACCAGAATTAACACCAGATACTGAAAACTGTGATGGACCACCAATACTTGAAGATGAAATCATAGATGCCATCAAACACATGAAGAAAGGAAAGGCGACTGGACCTGATAATATAACAGTAGAAGAAATAGAGGCACTAGAGGAGACAGGAATAAAAATAATAACCAGGTTACTGAATGACATTTACAACAGTGGTTATATTCCCAGTGACTTGATTAAATCCACGTTTATAGCACTACCAAAGAAACCAGGTGCAAAGGAATGTGATGACCACCGGACTATCAGCCTCTCATGTCACATAACGAAGCTACTTCTGAGAATCATTATGAGAAGAACAAGGAAAAAGATAAAAATGAAAATAACAGATGAGCAGTTTGGATTTGTTGAAGGAAAGGGAACACACAATGCCATTTATGCTTTACGAACACTAACAGAAAGAGCTTTAGAAGTACAGAAAGATCTCTACTTATGCTTCATTGATTACACCAAGGCGTTTGACAAGGTGAAACATAATGAAATTATTAAAATGCATGAAGACATCAGTATAGATGGCAAAGACCTGAGGATTGTAAAACATTTATACTGGCAGCAAGAAGCAGCAGTTCGAGTTGAAAATAGAATTGGAAAATATCAACCTATAAAACAAGGGGTGCGACAAGGATGTGTACTATCTCCAGACCTTTTTTCTCTGTATAGCGAGAATATTCTAAGAACAATGTGCTTTCATAGGACATGCAATGAGAAGAGGGGGCATTGAAAATATTATAACAACAGGAAAAATATAAGGAAGAAGATCAAGAGGAAGACCAAGAGAAATGATACTGGACAGTCTGACGGGATGGTGTGAGAGGAGATCACCAACTGAACTGATGGCCTGCATGAAGGATCAGGTACTCTGGAGAAGCATAATAGCCAACGCCAGTCGGCACGGCACCTGATGATGATGATGAATAAGCTAAGTACCCATTTCCACATATGAGTGATTTGAGTGCTACTGCTGCCCCCCCACCCAACCTTCACCTTGAGAGACTTGTGCACTAACCATTGCCACTCAGGTACCTGAGATTCCAGTTAGCAAGATTGAATTTCATTTTCAGAACAGATTATCTGGCAAGGTGAGGTATGACCATATGCCTTTGCTTCCCAGCGTGGAGCATACATTCCACAGGAGGGGGGGGGGAGGCATTTTGAATATTTTGAGGGCGCAGTATAATATAAATATATTAGGGGGCAGTTAGAATATGTTTATATTATACTTTTTTTCAGAATGTAGTTGATTATTATGATGCTGGAATGGGGGAGTGGGGGGGATCACAATCTTTGATTCAGTGAGGTGGGGTATGATCCAAAAAAAGTTGGGAAACACCGCTGTACACTGAGCTCTTAGTGTGTTTAGTGAAGCTAAGTTATTCATTTTAAAAAAGTGCAGTGTATATGAGACTGTGTTAAATAAGCAGGTGAAAATAAGGAAGAAAAAATTGTAAGAAATCTTACCCATTTAAAAAATTTTCCCATCATTTGGTTGCGGTTTCAGTACCCTTTTGTACATTGCACAAGTAATTTGTAATGTAATCGTAATGTAATTTCATGATTGTTTAATTTTTATAACCTAGGAATCCTTTAGGATGAGCAACCAGTGGCAGAACAACCAGTTTGGGCAGGGCCCGGCTTCACAAGCTGGCCAGGTCAAGATGTTTGATGCCACCCAGTTCCAGGCAGTGGCAGCGCACGTCGGTGGAGACCAGCCCGGCAAGTCTGTACCTCAGCTGGGAGATCAGGGTCCTGTAGCACTTCCTGCTCAACAGATAACATCTGAGCAGCCTGTCCACTCTTCTTGGAACAGCTGGGGCACTTGGGATTGGGGGGTGGAGAAGAACAGTCCCGTGCCTGGGGTTAAGCAGCAGCAAGACCTGGGGACACAACAGCCGTATCTGTTTGCAGCTCAGAACAAGCATGCATTCAGCGATGAACCCGCTGCTGGGAGCCAGCATTTTGGTAGTGGTCAAGGAAGCAGCATATGGAACCAGGGCTGGAATGGTGGTGATTTGTATAGTCAGCCACAGCAGGCCTGCCCTGTAGAACCAAGTGAATCTTATAACCAAGGTCAGGGTCAGCAACCTCAGCATAACTACAGTGGAGATGCCTTTGCCCAAGGTCAGCAGCCTCAGAATAACTACAGTGGAGATGCCTTTGCCCAAGGTCAGCAGCCTCAGAATAACTACAGTGGAGATGCCTTTGCCCAAGGTCAGCAGCCTCAGAATAACTACAGTGGAGATGCCTTTGCCCAAGGTCAGCAGCCTCAGCATAACTACAGTGGAGATGCTTTTGCCCAAGGTCAGCAGCCTAACTACAGTGGAGATGCTTTTGGCCAAGGCCAGGATAGTGCCACAGAATCAGGTAGCCAGTATGAAGAAGATCAGCAGCGACAACAACAGTACTTCACTCAGTTTTATGATGATCATCAACAGCAGCAGCCAGGCATTCAGGAGCAGTCCTACAGCAGCCAGTACAGGGATCACAAACAGTACCAAGGTCATATGCAGCCTTTCTACGGTCACGCCTATGACCCTAGTGGATGGACAACAACTGCCAATGAAGAAGAGCAGTGGGTTAATGATTTCCAAGGACATCAACATTTGGCTGATCAGGTTGATGCTGAGGATGTTGTTGCCAGTGAGCAGCAGTTAAGTGGGTCACAGAACAGCACAGCAGAAAATACACCACAGACTACAGCTGATTCCTCAGCTAATCACAATGTTTTGATAGGCCCATGTCTTGAAGTTTACAGCAATGATGGTGATGATGATGGAACAGTGTCAGAGTATTTTGGCCGTGATGGGGACGGGGATGGGGATGTGCAGCTGGACTCAAAAAAGCCTTCTCACGGTGGAGGTGGTAATGGACAAGAGATTTCTTCTGGTCTTAATCAGTTTTTGATGGTAGCTTCAACATTGCATAGATCGAATTCGGAAATTAGTAATGCTAGTCTTTCTACATTGAACCTGTCTAGCGGTGAGGAAGACGATGGGCGAGAACAGCTTCACAATGTTCAGAAGCTCGTCAAGAGAATGGAAGAACTTGACAGAGCCCGAAGAAAAGGTGAGGAAGAAAATTTAAGCACAGATAATTCGTTGACTGTTGGGCAGCCGTATGTTAATGCAGATGTGCATCATGATTCATCTGTTAAACATGAACAGAAAGAACACAGGGGAGATTACTCTGGGTTTGGTAGTTCTGTTTATAATCACAGCAGCCCTCAGCTGAACCTCCCACTAGAAGGAAACAAAAGACCTTCATCTCCAGGAGGAAGTCAGCCTGGTTCTGCAGAGTCTGGTGGATCGTCAGGGCTTACAGACTGGGAGATTGTTCCTCCATCTATTAGTACTGTGTCTCATAATGGCAACAACTTTTTTCAGAGTAATGTGAACTTCTCTGATAAACCAGACGGTGATGTCGGCATGTCTCTAGGGATTAAAAATTCAGATCATCAAAACAAGTCAGCCCATCTTTCAGAGCCCGTTACTTCCTCCAGCACAGCAGATGTTCAAAATATCCCCTATAGTTTCCAGAATCTTGATCCTTCATGTCATAACACTCCGTTGACCTTGTCTGACCTTGGGCCTCCTCAGCATGATACCAGAGAGAGGTCTGGTAGTCCATTTGTTCCAGCCTTCACAGATAACAGACAAGAGGAATTGCTGCCCCCAGTGTCACAAACATCACCTTTTACAGTTTCTGCAGTCTCGCCATCTAAAAGTTCAGACTCTGCTGAACTGAATGTGCAGACATCAGATGGAGCTGCTGATGCACTCAAAATAGGTGTGAAGAACACTGCCCAGACTAGCATTCCAGAATTCACAAACCAAGCTTCTTTGGCAAACAAGCAGATGTCAAAATTAAAAGATGCTAATCCAGTTGAAGAAGTCACAGCCAGGTACTCTCACAAAAGTTCAGAATCACAGAGGTCATCAGGTGGTGCTGCTGTTTCAAAGCATAAACCGTCAATGGAGGATGGGAACTGTGACAGCAGACGAGATTCTGACCATAGCATCAACTCAACAGACACCAGCTCAGGAAGGGGCAAATATCTAGGAGAATCACCAGCAAGAAGCAGTTCCCGTAACTCAGAGGAAATTTCAGCATCTGGTCAGCAGCGACAGCACCATTCAGCATTCCACCTTGTGAGTCGCCCGCAGCGAACAGTGGTATCACCAGCTACCACTTTGTGGGACAATACAGATAAACTCGCCTCTAATATCTTGTTGGCACCAGCCATGCCTCTAATCATTCCATCTCTCAATCGTTTCCCTCTCCTTCCAGTGCAGCAGCTAAAAGCGTTGAAACAGCAGCACTGGGGAAAATGCCAGAACATGAAAAGACAGTGGATAAGTCAAGGGTAAAAGGACAGAATTCTTCAGCAGATGTATCAGTAAGTTAACTCTTTCACTGTTAAACAGAAATTACTAGGACTACACCAAAAGTATATAATAAACACGGCCATCGTGTCTCTGTCAGAAAGTGAATAGAGCCCAGTGTTTGGCTCATGGAGTGGTTTAAAGTTTGACTCCTCAAAGCAGAGAACAAAGCCACATATATGCAAGTGTTTTTGTTTTTAACAGATCCACTCTAAATTCTCACTATAATGAAAGTTGTGTTATTTTTGTCCTTGCTTTTATTTATTTTTTTTTTAAAATTTTTAATACTTCTGTAATGGTCAAAGACGAAAGTGAATATTTTTCTCAAGTTTTTTTTTGTTTTTGTTTTTGGATTTCTTTTCCCTGTGGGGACTTGAAAAAACAAAAAAAATCCCATATTCTAGGGACAGACCTTCAATATTCTATTTCTCAGCTGTTCACTAAGACCAGTGTCCATATTTTATTTGCTATGCCTCATTCTGTAACTGTCACCTGAGGCTACCAGTTGCTGTAGCTCCCTTGTTTGGGGAGTTTTGGTAGTGGGGTCTTTAACATACGGTCTTCCAAGTGAAAGGGGAGGTCACAACTGACCAGTTTGCTTGCACACACAAAAATTTACATGCTTAGCACACAAGTTGACTTTATTACTATAAAAATCTGATGGACTTGTTCACTTTCCTTTACCTCATAACCCCATATGTCACATATGTATAGCCCAGGAAAGACTGTTTTCAGTTGTCATGTAAGGTAGGTAAAGATAACTCTGATTTGCGATAGTGCGTATATTTTCCTAAACCTGTCAGCAAGCACTCTAGAGGGTGATCATACCTGGCCACCATTCCTTCCAGAGCTCCAGAAGAAGTCAGGTACCTATTTCTGCAGCTGGATGACTGGGTGTGCCTCTGGCTGGATTTGAACCACTGACCTTTTGCCATGAGAGACTAGTATGCTGACCACTTCATATCTCATTCAAAACAAACCTGCCATAGTGAGAAAGCTCATTCAGAAAATATTTCTTGACAGACTGTAATCTGCATGAGTGTTTCTGTCAATAAGTTTGTTGATATAAAATTGTGGGAACAAGCTTTATCCAGCAACAGAGATAATCTTCTTCTTCAAGCACTTTCAGGCATCAGCTTGGATATCTTCAAAGAATGCTGCTGTTTGTATTAGGCTGTCAAGATCACCATACAGCCTGTCGTGGATTGGTACCGGTGATGGCCAGAAATGCTGTCTTGGTTCTTCAAATGAAGGACAGTCCTGCAGCAGGTGCTGGGCTGTCATTTTGTTGGTACCACAGGTGTATTCATTGACCGTGTTTGTCTTGAGCCTTGTTAAACATGTGGTTCACAGTCCATTGTGGTCTGTTCTGAGTCTAGAGATCTTGACTTGTTCTTCTCTGGTGAGCTGGTAGTAGGCAACATTATTCTGGTGTCCTGGAAGATTCCCCCCCCCCCCCAAATCTTTTCTTCTATGTGGCATTTATCATTGTTTTGGATTCATCGTATGAGAGGCTTATATCAACCTGAGGAATTATCCACCATCACACCATAACATCCAGGAATGAGGAGGCCAATGCATTGGCAAAGAGAGGTATCCACTGTACAATGATTCTTGTGAAGATTTGAAAGATAACAAGACACAGGCTGGCATCATGAACATGGGTCCTGGCTTGATAGAAGACACACACACATACAGTACCAGGACATTTATGCATAGGACAAAAGTTCTAGGAGTAAGACATGGCAGCGTCAGATGGTAATGTCATGTTAAGGGCATTTCATATCACTGTATAGCTAGTA
Source organism: Achatina immaculata (assembly GCA_009760885.1). NCBI lineage: Eukaryota > Metazoa > Mollusca > Gastropoda > Stylommatophora > Achatinidae > Lissachatina > Lissachatina immaculata. The sequence goes on from CM019701.1 coordinate 22,119,053, forward strand.
CCATCACGCTGAGGAATGTTGTGAGGAGATTGGGACGTATATGGACTTGTCTAGAGTGAAGGAATGCTAACCAGTTAAACCATATCTGTAAAATTTTGTCTTCTGTTTAACTGCTTTTGGCATAATTGGTCATCATGTCCTGAGGCATTCAATTTTACACTGTGAATTATCTAGCCTTCATAACTTCTACTGTCAGCAGTTGTCATGCATGCCTGACAGTTTACCACCTGCCCTGTCCCTCTAGGGCCCAGCTTTTGCCTCTCAGGTCTCTGAAGAGAGTGCAGGTTTCCAGATGCGTTCAGGGCATGATCACATGGGGATCATTTTGACACGTTAAGTTGTGTTGCGGGCACCACAGACACTTAAGTAATCAAATCTTTTGCATGTCAGTTTAGCAGAGACATTTGGTTGTATCTTTCCCATTGCAACATATGCCTGTGAGACCTGGACACTTTAACAAAACAGCCGAGAAACACATAAATGCCTTTGAATGTAAATGCTGCAGAAGAGTTCTTCAAATATCATGGACAAAAAAAAGGAACAAATATATCCATACTGCTGGACGGCTGGCTAGTAAAAAGGATTAAAGAGAGAAAACTTAAATATTTTGGACACATTAAACGTCATGATAATCTAGAGAAGACCATCTTGGAAGGGTACATAATGGGAAAAAGAAAGAGAGGAAGATCAAGGCGAAGATGGCTGCAAGACATCGTTAATGACCTGCAAATGCATCAGCAGCGGGCTGTCTTGCTCACAACCGAGAGGCCTAGAGGAGTGCTGTTAGGGAGGCAAAGTTCCTCAAGGGACGTGCAAATGAATGAATGAGTTGCTTGTCCTGCTGGAGTCTGTTGTTTGAATCATGGTCATTCTTTTATTGTTTCTTTCAGCCACATATAAAATGCATTGTCAGCTTTTTTTTTTTTTTTTTAAAGACTGATCATACGTGCTGTTATTTGCATATCTCAGTAGCAGCATTGACCTTCAAGAATCTTGAGAAAATATGGCACTCAAAAGTCATAAGCACAAAAGCCAAGCTAAGATTATTCAAGTCAAATGCAATCCCTCATTTATACATATGAAAGCAGGAAAAGAAGTAAAAAAATAGACAAGAAATTAGACTCTTTTGAAAGCAAATGCCTAAGGAAAGTACTCGATATAAAGTGAAACAAATTCAAGAACAACGCAGAGGTAAGGCAGATGAGTGAACAACAGCCTGTCTCATGGGTGATCAGAAAAAGGAGATATATCATTCATGTTGATGAGAAGAAACGATCAGATAACCCCCAAACAAGCTATCAACTGGAACACAACAGGCAGAAGAAAAAGAGATTGACCACATGAAACTCTGAAGAGAGGCCAAATTAGTAGGCATAAAATCCTGTGATGATGTTGAAAAGCTTGCTGAAAACAGGAAATCTTGGTGAACTACTATGCGGGCCATATGTGATGTTTAGCAGCATGAGAAGTATGTAAGATGTAAGATATGTGATGGAAGACATTGGTGCTTTTGCTTTGACCACAGGCAGCTTGAGTCTGGAGGTCATGGCAGTAACCAAGGCAGTGGCATGGGTGGAGACATAGACCGTCACCCAGGCATGTATTCTCAGTGAATATACTCAGGAAGAGTGAGTCAGGTTGGGTGTGAAGGTACTGGTTGGAGTCACTAAGAAGATCACGAGTGTCATTTTTATGCAGTTGTCATGCAGGGGTCAGAGATAATGAACAGTTGGACAGACTTTGCTGACATGATTACAGTAGAGGGTAGACAGGACTAGGCTGATGTCCTGAATGAGCACAGAGAAGCTAGTCGGTTCGCCGATTCAAGCAACAGTTCTGAATGTGTAATCATGAACAGATTGCTGGAACATAATATCAAACGTGGTATGGCCAGATGAGAGTGCTACAGTGGGAAGCAAAGAAGACTGGTTAATCAACATGTAACTGGTATTGTCAGCTGTCAAACAGTGGTATAAATATTGATGGTGGGACTGGAGCACATGCGAACAATGATCCATCGACTAAATGACAGTAAATGTTCAGAACTTATGGTCATGCAGAAATGGCTCAATTGTTAACTGATATATCCCCTATATTTTAAACAGATGGACAGCAGAGGTAAAAGAGATGAGCAGAACAATGGAGAGAGAAGAGAGAAAGACAAAAATCGTTCCTTTGACTCGTTGGATGAAATTGATGCAATTGTAGAAGGACAGCGGTGAGTATTTTTTGAGCAGTAAGAATAACACATTTATTTAAATATGTTGCTATGAGCATTGTAACAGGGCTATGTATAGAAAGTTATTCGTGTTGGAAGAGGTAACTGACTTCTAGAAAGAATCTCTGCTTAATTAGGATCAAATTTTAGTGTCATTACTGAGTTACAATCATTATCACACATGATCTTTGTTTAGGAGGTGAGACTGGCTGAGTTGATAGTGATGCTGTTCTCTTGGTCAGTCTTCGGCTTCTGGTGTTAGATTGAATCCCAGTCATCACCTCCAGTTTGTCAGGGCTCCTGCAGGCGCTATGGAGCTGAGATACTCCTTCACTGGAGGAAATCTGAACGCTTAATGGACTTGTCTGACATGCAGTGATGATAGCCTTTAAACATTTTAGGATCTCCATATCCTGTTGTTGTAGATTTTACTTACAGGACTTGTATGCCACAATGTCTGTTATATGATGGTCTTCCTTACCTCCTTGGGCTGATCGTTGAAAAAAGCTCCTGCTACAAATGGGAACAAACCGACCCTTACCTCATTTCCATTCTGCCACATCACAAGAACCTGAAACCTTGAACACAATATGGAGGAGGGTTTTAGTTGTCCCTTTCTTAGGTTCCCGGCCTAAATAAAAGTGAAGTGTCTAATAATAACCTCTGCTGCTACACCCAAGAGCAGCAGAAAAATTATGAAAGAAAGAAAAAAAAACTCAACATATTTTTTTAAAAAATGAAGAAAGAAAGTGAATGTATAACATAAAAAAAAAAAGGAAAACACAGTTAGCTTTTAGCTTTTCATCACAGAAACCCACATGTATAACCAAAGCATTTTGTTTTCCTTGTTTTTTTTTGGTTTTAAAATTTTCCCCTTTTTTTCTAGCATGCAGTCTGTCTTCTCTCTTTCTTTCTTCTGTCTTTGCTTTTTTGTATGAGTAAGATGAAATTGAAAGTATCTCACCTGCGTGCTTTGTTACTCGATAAAAAAGTTTGGAACGTATCACAACTTTACTGTAGTGGTCTCGCATATATTGATATTCTTCTTCTTCAGTCTCCCTGAAGCTGCGAGCTGGTGTTATTTGCAGATGATGTGGTGGAGATGTTGAGGCAGAGCATCATGTTGTCTTAGGAGCAGGTCTTGACAGTTCTTTTTTTTTCAGTGTCTCTCTCTCTCTCTCTGAACCTTAAGTGCCCAGGGCACATGGGGCTTCCGCAAGGGTTTTCCACAAATGCCTGTCCTTCGCCTTTTTTTCTGCTCTTGCCCAGGTGAGCCCTCTATTGCTCAACATCCTTTCTGTTGTTCTTCTCCATGTCTCTTTTGGTCTACCCTTACTTCTGCTCCCCTGTGGTGTCCATCTTAGTGCTATTTTTGGTAGTGAGTTGTCAGTCATTCGGAGCACATGTCCCAGCCATCGCCAGCGTCTTTCCTCAATAATTGTTGTCAGTGGTTTCATCTTTCAGTGTCTAAGTGTAGCTAAATAAGCAGGGGTCATGCAGTATTTCTTTAGCAGGCTCCACCACTATGGAGGCTGTAGCAATCCCTGCCCCATTATAGCCAGGCTAGCCTTGTTATGAAGGGGAACAGTGAAGAGTTGGGACAGTGTCTTGGTTGACTATGGTTCGCTAACCCTGAATCTGCCATGTAAGCTGTGGGTTAGTGACTGCCTAATCAGACAGTGTCTTCACCCCCAGTATAATTATATACATCTTACATCCTTCCCATCACATGGTAGTTCACCAAGATTTCTTGTCTTCGGCGAGTTTTTCAATCTCACCAAGGGATTTTATGCCCATTGAACTGGCCTCTCTTAACAATGTCCTCTTTAGAGTTTCACGTGGTCAGCCGCTTTGATATACTTAGGAATACATTTATACAGAGAATGTTTAGTTGAAACAGATGTACAGTTTATCAGACAGCACACTGTTAATGTGATGTTTCAGAAACAGAAGCTACCACAGCCAGCGGAATAACACCAGAGAGCCCCGTTACGGCCAAGATTCCGACAGACGAGATTCAGGCAGGCAAGACTCAGACAGGACTTCAAGTAGAACTGATAGACCTGGTAGTCGAAATGACCATAGTGGTCACTATCATTATGATAGGCCATCGAGCAGAACAGATGGATATTCCAGGGATGATAATTATCATAGACGTAGAGGATATTACAGAGACTATGTTGATACTTCATTTGATGAGAGATATGACAGACCTCGATCTCGACAAGGTCAGATTTTTTTTTTCTAATCTTAAAATATATATATATATTATTACAGATTTTTTTTCTAATCTTAAAATATATATATATTTAATGCCTTGCATTATATTTGCAAAATGTGACTAAAAGATGCTATGAACTAACAGAGTAAAGCATTATGGGTTAATGATTTTCATGATATTGAAGACAAAATTTCAGTTGACTGAGATGACTTGGGTATCAGTATCTCATTTTATGAATAAATGTTGACCAAAATTGGCAAATGCAAAAGAGCCTGGATGTTTGGACATAATAAAATCTATGCAGCTAGTTGATACTAGTTCCTTTAACAGCCAACATGTACCTTGTTTCAAAACAATTTTCTAAGACAAAAAAGAGCCTTAAATATTATTCATCATTTTATATATTTCCTTTAGTAATTTTCAGTTTTTTTTGTTGTTGTTGGATTTGTTTGAATCAAATACCAGTTTTGTCAACAGAATAATTATGGTGTTTTTAGTCTAAGAAGACTGTTTATTAGCAATTAGATGTTAGTTGTGGGTTTTGCCATCTGAACAACTCTCATAGCTGATTCTGCCAATGCTGGGTTTGCTTGTTGGGCCACAGCAACAGCAAGCATTGTTTGTGTTACAAGGACTATTCTGCTTGCGTGTACGTCTTTTCTTCTGTGAATGCATTAATCGGCATGGTAAATACTGATCAAAAAAAAAAAAAAGCTTTTGGAGATTATTGGTTACTATATCCAGTTCATATCATCAAAAGCCTAGTAAAAAAGCAGCCAACGAAATCGGTTGGAATATAATCAGGTCAGTAGGCTGATGATGCTCAATTTGCATGACCCAGTTTTGACTCTGGTTCTGGCTGTGAACTTCTTCTTCTTCTTCGTTCGTATTGTCTGTCTATACCTGCAGTCCTGTCTCTTGGATAAATTTCACTGTTTTTTGTAATTCATGTATGGAATGGCTGTGAACATTTTGTAACTTGTACTTGTACGAACTCCCTGTAACTGCGAGCTGTTGTTCTTTGCAGCTGATGCTGTAGAGGTGTTGAGGCACGGCATCATATCAGCGTGGGAGCGGGTTATGGCAGGTACTTTTTCAGTCCCGGAGTACAGCAGGGGGGTGTGCAGTGCTTCTTGAGCACAACTCCACCACCATAGGGACTGGCAATCCCTGCTCCGTTGGCCAGGCTATGCCTGTTACTGGGGGTACCATGGAGAGGTGGGGCAGGGTCTTGGTCAGCTATGGTTTGCTAACCCTGATGCTAGCATATCAGCTGTGGGTCACTGATTGCCTCATTGGGAACATTTTCTCAAGATTAGATCTCATCAAAGATAAGGTAAGAAAGATTAGATCTCATCACACATAAGGTAAGGAAGATATAGATCTCATCACAGATGAGGTAAGAAAGATTAGATCTCATCACAGATAAGATAAGGAAAAAATTTTCACACGAGCATTTAATTCCCATCGATGTTTGTAAAATGTTTTTAATTGTACATAAAAAAAGGAGGGGGGTGTAAGGAATGTTGTATTGACAAAACTGGTATTTCAGAAAGTATTTCATGCAAAGTGAAAGACAGGAACAGCTGTACCGATTTTTAAAAAAAATCCTACCTCAATCACTGCTTTTGTCGTCATATTCATCCCTTGTTTTCTCCACAAATCACTGCTTTTGTCATCTTATTCATCCCTTGTTTTCTCCTCAATCACTGCTTTTGTCATCATATTCATCCCTTGTTTTCTCCTCAAATCACTGCTTTTATCAACATGTTCATACCTTGTTTTCTCCTCAATCACTACTTTTGTCATCATATTCATCCCTTGTTTTCTCCTCAAACATTGCTACATCTGCATTCAGAATTACTGTCCATGTGATTTGTTCTTTCTTGAGTTGTTTTTAGTCCTTGCTGGTGATTTGAAAAATGATGGAGCTCATCAGTGTTGTTTGTGTCTAATAGGAACACATGGTTGGTGACTGTTATAAAGTTATGTAAGTTACCACAGAGAGAGGTGTGGTTTCTAGCTTTAGAGAGGCAGACAAGTTGCAAACCCACATGTGATCCTCTTTGTATGAAGGTTACTTTACTTTACTTTAATGTGATGTTTACTTCTGTTTCATAGTTAACCATTATAATTGATATATTCAACATTTTAGTAACCCCAACATTTTGCTTCAGAAATTTAAAAGATCAAAACACTTGCCCAAGGGGGGGGGGGTAGTTCTCCAGCAGTATGAAGGATTGTGTTGTTATTTCACTCTCTGCAACAAGTTTTTCCTACCCTAGTGAAGTGAGTTGTGTTGTTATTTCACTCTCTGCGGCAAGTTTTTCCTACTCTGATGAAGTGAGTTGTGTTGTTATTTCACTCTCTGCAGCAAGTTTTTCCTACTCTGATGAAGTGAGTTGTGTTGTTATTTCACTCTCTGCAGCAAGTTTTTCCTACTCTGATGAAGTGAGTTGCGTTGTAATATCGCTTTCTGCAGCAAGTTTTTCCTACCCTGGTGAAGTGAGTTGCGTTGTTATTTCGCTCTCTGCAGCAGCTGGATCGAGTTGATATTGTTAATGCACTCAGAGAGATAGGAAAACTTCAAGGGCAGTGAATCTGCATTGCTGCTTAGACTGAAAGAGCTGGGAATACAGACTGGCATGACCAGAAATGAGAGTCATATTGGACATGGGAGACAACTTGTCAGCCGTTACAGGACAGACACTGTCAGCCGCAGGACGCTGATGGATATGTTGAGGGGAGGATCTGAGCACCTATGGGTATGTCCGGAGTGCAGTGGTGATGACCCAGACCATAAACCATCTCTACAGCAAGTTTTTCCTGTCATGGTGATCTGAGTTATTATTTTGCTCTCTACGGCAAGTTTTTCATATTCTGATGAGCTAAGTTGTGTTGTTTTACTCTCGGTGACAGTTTCCATCCTATATGATGGTTGAAATTCAAATTTGTCATGATTGTAATTTCCTGCAGATGAATCTCAAGGCAGTCGACCATCTTCAAGGGCAACACAAGAGGTAGATCAGCCAAGATCGAGGACAAATTATGAGCGTGATAGAGATTACTATTACAGGGATCGCCACCGAGGTAAGTAATAGTGTATTATATACAATTTTATGTTTGTTCATATAATGCAGGAGAAACTCAAAAATATGTTTTGTTGTGTAGATTGTGCATTTATTTAACTATTGAACTTTTACATATTCATTTCCATTTATCAAATTTTTGCATGTTCCTTGTTTACTTGAATTTTCATATGTCTGTGTAAGATACAACCCTGGCAGCTGTATTATACGTCGTCATGTTTCTGGTTTGCTTATACAGGTTACAGCTATGACAGCTATGACAGAGGTGTTGATTACTATGACACACGAGAGCGCTATTACAGATACTACAGAGATAAGGAAGCTCGATACACTCGGGGCTATTATGAGGAGTATTATGGTGTTAAGTAAGTAAGATTTTTAGTTTGGGTTATAGCTTTGTCCTGCTGTTGCTTGCATTGCTTCTTTATGTGAAGTCCTGCCTTTTTAATAAACTAGGTCATGGATGTCATAAGTGGTTTAAAGCACATTAGACATGAAAGAAGGAGTTTGATGAGTATAGATTTTTATTCATGTAAGAACCTATAAATCTATCTTTTATCTTCATATATGAAGTTTTCAAGATGGTAGCAAACAGAACTTCCAGACTAGTACAATATATACAAGAAGAGCTTTGATACCCATGAAGTTTATATTACTGGAGTCATAGTACTTTCAGACTAATAAAATGCATGTAAGAAGAGTCATAGAATTTTATGACAAATAGAATGTAAGAATAATCACAGAACTTTAAGAACAACAAAGTGGATGAGGGAATGCTCATAGGATTTCCAGACCGTTAAAAATATATGGGAAAAGTCATGATATGGTCCTAATAAAACCAAATCTGTATGCCTCCCAAAAATGGCAGTATGTAGTAATATCCACATATCTCCTTATGGTTTCCCTCTCAGAACATAGGTTCTTATATATCATATCTTATATCCTTCCTGTGCCGTTAAACGTCACATAGGGCTTGCAAGGTAGTTCACCAATTTTTCCTGTTTTCGGCGAGTCTTTCTACCTCATCAAGGGATTTTATGACTGTTAATTTGGCCTCTCTTAACAGTGTCCTCTTCAGAAGAGGAACATAGGTTAGGACAGGTAAAAATCAGTTTCCTTAATGTAGAAGATGAAATGTCCTAGGCCATCTATAGGCTAAGGGCATGTTGCAGCCAGCTTCCAACTTTTTGAACAGCGCAGTATAGTCTCAGAAAATGGAAGACATTTGCTTGTAAACAGTTCACCCTGAGTTCAGTTTATATTCAGCCGTCAGCGTATTATGGTGATAAGGGTATTCATATAAAAACTGATCACACAATACTTGCGTCTGTGCTTATAGTGGGTGAATGAGAAAGAAAACATGCCACTTCCTGTTTTATCTTTTTTTAGGACTTGCTTACTTTTTAAAGTTTATGGCTGATACATTTTTATGCTTTTATGTGCCAGTGAACCAACGATGAGAAGGGGTATTTATGAAGGACTAATATACGCTGCGAAGTTATAGTTTTTATGTTTATTAATATATACCTAGCAGTTTCTATATTTAAAAAATTATATTTATATGAGGAACTATGCAAACATACAGTTTATGACTTTAATGACATTAAATATCTTTATTGGGTTTTACATATCTCTCTCTCTCTCTGAACCTTAAGTGCCCAGGGCACATGGGGCTTCCGCAAGGGTTTTCCACAAACGCCTGTCCTTCGCCTTTTTTTCTGCTCTTGCCCAGTTGAGCCCTCTATTGCTCAACATCCTTTCTGTTGTTCTTCTCCATGTCTCTTTTGGTCTAGGGTTTTACATATAAAGGGGTTTTAATGATAAGTTATCCTTTTGAGTTCAAGGACTGTGTTTCAGCTGAGCTAGAAATCGGAAGCCTCATGGGAAATAAAAGGAGAAGGTTGCATTGACGTGTTGAGCTCTGATGCTTGAATTCATGATCAGAAACAAAATGCCTATTAAATGGAGTACAGGTCTCTAAAGGCAAAGGTTGGGGGTTCAAATCTGGCCGGAGGCGCCCCTGTCACTCAGCTGTAGAAATGGGTACCCGACTTCTTCTGGAGTTGGGGAAGGAAAGTGACCAGGCGTGATACTGACCATATCACCCTCCAGTGTGCTCACAGGTCAAGGAAAATATGGGCACTAACACCAAATCCCTATGTGCCTCTAAGGCATGACAGGGTTACCTTTACCTTTTTTAATAATTTATTAATCAGTTCTTACACAGTTGTAAGAAACAAGATGGTTTGCTTCATGGATAGAGTCCACATTCCCACTGTAAGAGAACAGTGCCCACTTTTTGTGGAAGTTCATTTTCAAAGGATTATGGAGATGATTATAAAATCTAAGATTTCAAAGAGGACAAATGTATTTTGACAGTTGTTCAGAACTTGCAAGACTTAATGCATTCTAGGCAATAGGATGATAGTATAATATTATAAAGCTCTGTTTTGGATATTTAAATATGGCAGAGAATGTAGAGTAATTCGTGCCAAGATCAGTGTATCAGCAACAATATGTGACTGATATTTTTTTTTTTACTTTTCTCTAAGTTAAGCTCATGTTCATTTGCAAGAAAAAAAAAAAAGGTAAAGGTAATCCTGTCATGCCTAAGAGGCACATAGGGATATGGTAGTAGTGCCCATATTTTCCTTGACCTGTCAGCACACTAGAGGGTGATATAGTCAGTATCACGTGTGGCAGCCTTTCCTTCTTCAACTCCAGAAGAAGTTGGGTACGCATTTCTATAGCTGGGTAATTGGGGTGTCTCTGGCCGGATTCAAACCCTGACTTTCGCCATGAGAGACCAGTGTACTAACCACTTCGCCACTCAGACACCCTATTTGCAATAAATGACTATTGAAATATGTTAAAGAGTTTTTAAAAAACACAAGGGTGGTAAATTATATGGAAATCTTATATCATCCATTTTGTGTTGGTTCTTACATCTTACATCCTTCTCGTGCCGTTAAACGTCACATAGGGCTTGCATAGTTGTTTGCCAAGTATTCCTGTTCTCAGCGAGTCTTTCAAGCTCATCAAGGGATTTTATGCCCACTAAACTGGCTTCTCTTTAGAGTTTCACGCGGTCGACCTTTATGTTGGTTAGTTGTATATAAATATTAAATTTACTCTTTCGCTCCTGGATTATTTCCCTTGCTTTGCCAGAGTAAATTTTTATGAGAAATTTTGGTAGAAAGAAACTGGAAGAAAGTTACTCAGTCATTTAAAAATATGGGTTGGGTTAGAAATGTGGTACTTTTCATTTTGTTTACCTAAATATTGCTCTGAGCATTGTTTCATGTAGGTGTGCAAGATCTACTAAACATTATCAGTGTTGTTTTGTTTTGAAAGAGTTAAGCCTGTTTTTAGCATGGTAAATTATGAAGAAAGTATTACCTTGCATTAGTTTCTGTGGATGATAAATAGGAAAAGCCAGCTTTATTATTTTTTTTTTTTTTGTGGATCTTTATTATTTGTTGGACATTTGCAGCTTTTCTTAAAGGAATGCAGAGCTTAATGTGTAACGCTGTTCCCTGTGTGTGTGTGTTGTAAGAGTAGCATTTGCTAGCATTGATGTTGTTTTGTGTTACTAATATTATTGACATTTTATGTGGCTTGTTTTATTTTATTCCCCCCTCCCCCACCCTTTGTTTGATGAAGTGTGCATGAAAGCTCAACATTAGTCTACTCTGAAAAATTTGGATTCTGGTCATTGTTTCATCTGATTGCTGTAAATTCTTTGCCTTAAATTTTCTTTCCTCAATACTTGCAACCCATTTGTGTAGGCATGCTGATTACTACTACAAGCAGCAGCAGCTGCAACATCAGCAACAGCAGCAGCAGCAGCATGGAGGAAGATTGAGTAGTCAGGGCTCTGAACGCTCGAGCAGTCAAGGTCAGTCACGAGGGAGTACGCCTGCTACAGCTCCATCTCCAGGGATCCCTCCTCCATCGGGAACGACACCCAGCTCTGGGTAAAACAGCCAGTCAGAAATATATTCGTAAAAGAAAAAATTGTATTGCTTTATTTAGCACGGGGCGAGAGTGCTTTCATTTGGTGATATAGTTTGGTGTTATCTGCTTCCATAAAAATGTAGATTGGCTCACAAGTAGATTTACACCAAGTGCGACTGGCTTAAAAGTAGGTTTACACCAGGGGCAAGTGGCTCAAAAGTAAGTTTACATCAGGCATGGTTGGCTCAAAAGTAGGTTTACACCAGGCATGATTGGTTCAAAAGAAGGTTTACACCAGGCATGATTGGCTCAGAAGTAAGTTTACACCAGGCATGGTTGGCTCAAAAGTAAGTTTACACCAACCATGATTGGCTCAAAAGTAGGTTTACACCAGGCATGATTGGCTCAAAAGTAAGTGTACGCCAGGCATGATTGGCCCAAAAGTAAGTTTACACCAGGCATGATTGGCCCAAAAGTAAGTTTACTCCAGGCATGATTGGCTCAAAAGTAGGTATATAGGTATATACCAGGCATGATTGGCTCAAAAGTAGATTTACACCAAGTGCGATTGGCTTAAAAGTAGGTTTACACCAGGGGCGAGTGGCTCAAAAGTAAGTTTACACCAGGCATGATTGGCTCAAAAGTAGGTTTACACCAGGCATGATTGGCTCAAAAGTAAGTTTACACCAGGCATGATTGGCTCAAAAGTAGGTTTACACCAGGCATGATTGGCCCAAAAGTAAGTTTACACCAGGCATGATTGGCTCAAAAGAGGTTTACACCAGGCATGATCGGCTCAAAAGTAGGCTTATACCAGGCATGATTGGCTCAAAAGTAAGTTTACACCAGGCATGATTGGCTCAAAAGTAAGTTTACATCAGCCATGATTGGCTCAAAAGTAGGTTTACACCATGCATGATTGGCTCAAAAGTAGGTTTACACCAGGCATGATTGGCTCAAAAACTAAGTTTACGCCAGGCATGATTGGCTCAAAAGTAAGTTTACATCAGCCATGATTGGCTCAAAAGTAGGTTTACACCGGGCATGATTGGCTCAAAAATAGGTTTACACCATGCATGATCGGCTCAAAAGTAGGTTTACACCAGGCATGATTAGCTCAAAAATAGGTTTATACTAGGCATGATTGGCTCAAAAATAGGTTTATACTAGGCATGATTAGCTCAAAAATAGGTTTATACTAGGCATGATTGGCTCAAAAGAGGTTTACACCAGGCATGATTGGCTCAAAAATAGGTTTATACTAGGCATGATTAGCTCAAAAATAGGTTTATACTAGGCATGATTGGCTCAAAAGAGGTTTACACCAGGCATGATTGGCTCAAAAGTATGTTTACCTCAAGGGTCTCCAAACCCTTCAGCTCTTTGTCTCCTTATTGAAGTTACAGATTGCTCTTCGACCCCCCAAGCAATTTGTTATATGAAAGTAATGTAATAAATAGTACTCTAATAGAATTATGAATAAAAATAATAATTATTATTATTATTATTATTATTACAAAATTTTTCAACCGTGTAAGACAGTCCTGTTGACCCTTCTGTAATCCTGGTTTACACTGACCATGTTGGAGTTTGGTTACGAAAATGTGTGAACTCTTAGTAGAGAACAGCATGAATACTCACATGCTGAGTCAAATGGTTGTCTAATATTTCAGTTGTACATATTCAAAAAGTATTAGCAGTTCTTTAGGAGCAGCAACAAAGCAACAGCTATAAAAGCTTGTATCTGGCATCTCCTTCAGTAAAACTTGTTTTAAAAATATCTGTGTAAAAAAAAAAAAAAAAGACTCATTAAAAAAATTGGTGAAAGAGGTGTAGAATTCATTTTGGGCCACCCTGTATGTAGAACGTTCAAGAATATGTTACATACTCATATATTACATTTATAGTCGGAAAGTAGCCACAAATAAAGGTACATAACCATTGAAGAATATATTAAAAATGCATGTATTTGATTCATTTTTGTATATTTTTCAGTGGTCAGATCTCTTTATTTGTGGGTATTTTTTTATTCACTCTCATATGTTAACTGTTAACATTCATAACAATATATATTCACTATATACTTTAGATGTTAACATTCATGCCAGTACTATTAAACTTTCATAATATAGCAAGTCTAACAGTCATAACAATATACACTCATTATATATTTTAGATGTTAAAAATCATACCATTATACTTTCATAATCGCTTCTCTGCCTTTTGGCTAGGATCAGTGCGTAGTTTTTTTAGCTAAACTAGATCAACGTAGGAAAGACAAAGTTAATGAAGCAAAATGTGAACAACAGAAATGTACTCAGAGTAGATAACAAGTTAGTGGAGGAGGTAAACGAATTTGTATACCTTGGCAGCAGAGTAGTAGAAAATGGAGACAGCACAGAGGACATCAACAGCAGACTTACTAGAGCAAACCAGGCTTTTGCAATGCTGCAGAATATATGGAAATCCAAAAAACTAAGCATAAATATGAAAATCAGGATATTTAAGAGTAATGTTCTAAGTGTACTACTCTATGGAAGCGAATGCTGGAAAATCACCAAATCCATAGAAAACAAATTGAATTCTTTCCAGACTAAATGTTTACGAAGAATTAGAAAAATATTTTGGCCAAACACTATAAGAAATAACATCTTATTAGCAGAAATGCAGATGAAACCACTGACAACAATTATTGAGGAAAGACGCTGGCGATGGTTGGGACATGTGCTCCGAATGACTGACAACTCACTACCAAAAATAGCACTAAGATGGACACCACAGGGGAGCAGAAGTAAGGGTAGACCAAAAGAGACATGGAGAAGAACAACAGAAAGGATGTTGAGCAATAGAGGGCTCACCTGGGCAAGAGCAGAAAAAAAGGCGAAGGACAGGCATTTGTGGAAAACCCTTGCGGAAGCCCCATGTGCCCTGGGCACTTAAGGTTCAGAGAGAGAGAGAGAGATGGCCAAGGCCTGCCCTGCACATCAAATGCCATGGGCATGGTCCACATCTCGTTATGAGTGGACCTGATGTTGCAGTACCACCGGGTCACCCTGTTGTTTTTGTCATTAAAAAAAATATATATACTTTCATAATGTGATTTTCATAATTATCTGTGTATATATGAGTGTTACAACCACTGACATTTGCATAATTTTAAGGTATTATTTTTTAGGAAAAAAAACTTTTTGCAAAGAAAATTTTATATACTTTTTTTTTTTTTGGTCAGATTTGGCATTCAGTGACTCATAGTTGATATGCTAGTGTCAATGTTTGGTGAACATTAGCTGATCAAGACCCTGTCACACCTTTCTTGTGTGTACCCCCATTAAAAAGGCCCATCATGACTAACAAGTTTGGGATAGCCGTAGTCCCAGTGGTGGCGGAATCTGCTAAAGAAGTATTGCACGCAGCTACTTTTTAGCTCCACTCAAGGGCTGAAAAAAAAACCTGCTATGACTCGTTCCCAAGGTGACAAAATGCTGTGCCTCGACGTCTTTGCCACATTTGGCGCAAAGAACACCGGCTCACAGTTGTTGTCAGATAGAAGAATCCTCTTTTTTTGTAATTTTGTCAAATGACCATGGATTTTTTTTTTTCTATCTTAAAAAAGTTCTTGTCTTTCAGCTTAAGATGCTGATTGGTTCTGTTATGTTGCAGGTTCTTCTTCTTCCTCCTCATCCTCCTCCCTTTCTCTTCCACCTCCCCTTTCTCCTTCCTCCTTATTCTTCTTCCTCATCCTCCTCCTTTTCTCTTCCACCTCCCTTTTCTCCTTCCTCCTTCTTCTTCTTCCTCATCCTCCTCCCTTTCTCTTCCACCTCCCCTTTCTCCTTCCTTCCTTCTTCTTCTTCCTCCTCATCCTCCTCCCTTTCTCTTCCACCTCCCCTTTCTCCTTCCTTCTTCTTCTTCTTCCTCATCCTCCTCCCATTCTCTTCCACCTCCCCTTTCTCCTTCCTCCTTCTTCTTCCTCCTCATCCTCCTCCCATTCTCTTCCACCTCTCCTTCCTCCTTCTTCTTCCTCCTCATCCTCCTCCCTTTCTCTTCCACCTCCCCTTTCCTTCCTTGTTCTTCTTCCTCCTCCCTTTCTCTTCCACCTCCCCTTTCTCCTTCCTCCTTCTTCTTCCTCCTCATCCTCCTCCCTTTCTCTTCCACTCTCCTTCTTCCTTCTTCCTTCTTCATCTTCCTCATCCTCTTCCCCTTTTCCTTCTCCTCCTCCCCCTTCTTCTTCTTGTTCCTCCTCCTTCCACCTCCCTCTTTTCCTTCCTTCTTTTCATCAGTCTCCTCCTCCTCCTTCCCTTTCTCCTCCTCCTCCTTTATCCTCCTTCCCCTTCTCCTCCTCCTTCTGTCACCCTGAAACTGAGCTGGTGTTCTTTGCAGCTGATGCAGTGAAGATATTGAAGCACCACATTGTATTGGATTGGGAGCGACTTACGGCAGCTATATTTACAATCCCTCAATGGAGGTTAAAAAAAAAGAGCAAGGTGCATGCAATACTTCTTTAGGAGACTCCACTGCTATGGAGACCATGGTGATTCCTGCCTGGTTAGCCAGGCTAGGCCTGCTGCTATTGGATCTTGGTCAGCTGTGGTTCATCACCTGACACTAGAATGTTAGCGGTCACAGCTAGGTAAAAACACTGTTCATAAATTTCAGCCAGTTTTTTTTAGCTTATTTGTTACCTTATTCTTCTTATAACATAACAGTTTTTATTAGCTTATTTGTTACCTTATTCTGCTTATAACATAACAGTTTTTATTAGCTTATTTGTTACCTTATTCTGCTTCTAACATAACAGTTTTTATTAGCTTATTTGTTACCTTATTCTGCTTCTAACATAACAGTTTTTATTAGCTTATTTGTTAACTTATTCTGCTTCTAACATAACAGTTTTTATTAGCTTATTTGTTACCTATTCTGCTTATAACATAACACTTGTGCTGCATACTGATCCTTTCCCGTGCTTTATGAGGTTTCATCTGTGAAAAGTTTAAATATTTCTTTTGCTGTTGTGTTTTAGTATGTGGTTTATTAAACTGATGTTGTGATTTGGGGTGTATCAGAATCACAGATTCTAAGTAAGTGGTTTGAAGCACAGTGGTGTGTTAGTTTGTGCGTGGCTAAATACTGTCTGACATCATGTGAAAGGAAGTTATTAGTTGTTGTGATGTGTTACTGTTGAAGAGTATTTTATCATATTGAAACATTGAATGTAGGTACCCATTTGGATGAAGAAAGATTGTCCCCAGTTTAGCATAAGGGTTCTTATAATCTTAGTATGTCTGGCCATATTTAAACCGTCTTTTTCCCCCCTATGTTTCCCTTCCACCCTCTCTTCTTTCTCACCTTCTGTCTTTCTCTCTCTTCCCCTCCCCCCTTTCCTTCCCTCCATCTTTATCATCCTTCCTCTCTTTCTGTCCCTCCCTCCCTCTCTCTCTCTCTCTTTTTTTTCCTCCCTCTCTGTCTTTCTGTCTCACTCTTTCCCTCCTTGCTTTCTAATCCTCCTTTCTTCTTCAGTCGTTCTTTTTCACTTCCTCTGTCTTTCTCCCTCCCTCCATCTCTTTCCTTCCCTTCCTCCCTCTCCTTCCTCTCTCCCTTTCTCTCATTCCTGCCCTCCATCTTTTACTCTCTTTCTCTTCACCCCCCCCCCTTTGTCTCTCTCTTTCTCACTCTCTTCCCCTCCCCTTTTCACCCTCCCCCCCACCTCTCTCACTCCCTCTGTGTCTCTCTTTCTGTATAACTGATCTCATGATTCAGGAAATATCAGAATCACAAAGTCAACATAACATTAAATAGACATCACATAACAAATCCAATCAGTGTATGTTAAATTGTTCATTTTTATCTTCATAAAGGTCAGTAACATGACCTTATGTACATGGGAAATCACAATTTATGTAATTCATTTAAATCATTGGAACAGTTGATATATGATATCAAGACGTGTTTAAATCATTGGAACAGTTGATATATGATATCAAGACGTGTTTAAATCATTGGAACAGTTGATATATGATATCAAGACGTGTTTAAATCATTGGAACAGTTGATATATGATATCAAGACGTGTTTAAATCATTGGAACAGTTGATATGATATCAAGACGTGTTTAAATCATTGGAACAGTTGATATATGATATCAAGACGTGTTTAAATCATTGGAACAGTTGATATATGATATCAAGACGTGTTTAAATCATTGGAACAGTTGATATATGATATCAAGACGTGTTTAAATCATTGGAACAGTTGATATATGATATCAAGACGTGTTTAAATCATTGGAACAGTTGATATATGATATCAAGACGTGTTTAAATCATTGGAACAGTTGATATATGATATCAAGACGTGTTTAAATCATTGGAACAGTTGATATATGATATCAAGACGTGTTTAAATCATTGGAACAGTTGATATATGATATCAAGACGTGTTTAAATCATTGGAACAGTTGATATATGATATCAAGACGTGTTTAAATCATTGGAACAGTTGATATATGATATCAAGACGTGTTTAAATCATTGGAACAGTTGATATATGATATCAAGATGTGTTTAAATCATTGGAACAGTTGATATATGATATCAAGATGTGTTTAAATCATTGGAACAGTATGTACAGTTAATGTACCAATACCAAACAGCAGACCGATGATGCCAGTGATTACAAGATTACTCATTCTCACTAACTCAGTATTTCTGGGAGGGAGAAGCCTTCTCTTGTTCTTGGGGTAACTCAACTTTTTTTAAAGAAAAATATGAAATGGTTCTTCAAAACCATGTGTCTGTGTAGCAGCTATATTCTGATTCAGATCAGTCCTTAAACGCTGGTACCCTTCCATAGTTTCTACATTTGTGGACATAAGAAGGTACACCATCTCCTCCAGGCATGAAACCAGTTGAAACAACCAGTTTAACTTATGACCTGATCTGAAGATCTTGTCTCTTACATTTAGCACTGGACTCATTGCAAGTCAGTTTTTAAGTAAAATTATAACGATACGTTGGTCAAGGTAAAATTCTGTGATAATGTTTCGAGTCTTGCTCATACTCTGAGTGTTGTGCTCATTTCCAAATTGAAATGCCTCATTTTTCACAAGAGATTTACATTTTCCCCATATCAGCCCTGATTACTGTGATAACCGTGGTTCACGCCCTCCCAGTCGTTCTGATTATAGTCGTGATTACTACAGTCGAGGCTACCCCTATGAGGGCTATGGTGGATACTATGATGGATATGGCTATGATCCATACATCTATGGCTACGGCTACCCTGCATATGATGAATATAACCGAGGTGAGTAACTTTCATTTGTTTGATGATAAAGTTATTCCTGATAGTTTGAAACCTCAGAGTTTGAGGATCAGAGTTTATTAAAAGTATAACCAGAGTGTGGACAAAGGCAAAGGTAAAATCCCCCCCTTTTTTTTTTCCATACCATTAAGATATAATGGGGATATGGTGTTAGACCTTTATTTCCAGTACCTTCGGCACATGAAAGGTGTGGTGTGGTCAGTATTTACCTTTTAAAGATTTCTCTGGTACCCATTTTTAGAGGCTGGGTGGACCCTAGGCCATTTTGGTGTGGTTGTACTAAAAAAAATCCCCATTGCTGGGACTTGAAGCCGGTACCACTGGATTAGTAGGTTGAGCACCTAACCACTCAGCCAACCAGGCTGCCCACAATGTGGACAAAGGGAAAAAAAAATGATCACATTTGTCTTAGAATTCATTTTAATCCATTCACTTATTGCAAGGGTAGGTTTGTAGCTAATTGAGAGTTATGATGAGAAAATAGACCTCTTCCTTAAGGTTAGCGAATTCTCTCTGAGGCATGAATCCCATTTTCTAACACTGTTGATGCCTTGAGACAGACTGTTTGGCAACTTAGCTAGGTTTCAGGTAATTTTCTGTTTTCCAGAAAAGAAAGTAGGATCACGTCTTGATTCTCTTTATTGGAAGAGTGAGCCGTGACAGTGTTGGAGCTTGCAGAGAAGTCTAGCTTTATAGTTCACAGGGTAGGCACAGGATCATTGTTTCTGTAGATCAGATGATTTAAAAAAAAACAAAAGCAAAAAAAAAGAAAACAAAAAAAAACAGCCAGCTGTTTGTTTCTCAGAGTTGCAGCAGTCATAGGATCCACTGTTTGGTCTTTGGATATCAGGCAAGGATGGCAGAGGTTGAACCGAAGAGGTAGTTGTTCTGCACTAACATAACATTAAACAGAGCAGAATAGAACTAAAGGATGCAAAACTGTCTTGATGTATGGTCAGATTTGAAAAAAAGTCTGGATTTTTGCAAGCAAGTTTTTTTTTGTTTTTCAACGCCCTGCTTTTCATCTTTACTTTAACATATATATATAAGTTTACTTTAACATATATATAAAGTTTACTTTAACATATATATATATATATATATAAACTTGCTTTAACATATATATATATATAAGTTTGCTTTAACATATATATATAAGTTTACTTTAACATATATATGTATGTATGTGTGTATATATATATATATATAAAAGTTTAGTAGAGTTAAAGAGCTGAACTCGGATATGCTTGTTTTGTCTTCTCTGTTGTCCTTCATAAAGGTGTTTTGTTTTTTTTTTTGTTGGTTTTCTGAAATATTGGGTTGTTGTATTTCATAACCATATCACTTCCTTATCTCCTATTGGTAATTACTGCCCTTTTCTTTCCTCTTTCTATATTTTTCTTTGTAAAACTACGTTATACACCTGTGTTTAATACTACTCTGTTAGAACTGGTTTTACTGCAGTTATTATCATGCATAACCTGTTCCACATGTGTAAGTTTGGACCATTGTTATTGATCTTTTGTCTGTGTTAATTTGTAAATTACTTCTATGTTTAGCCTACGATCATGGACGGATGACCCCACCGAAGTACTCATACCCCCACGTTCGAGCATGCTTTGGTCCTGGTGGCCAGCTTATCAAGGTTTTGCCCAACTACCCAGCAGATGGACAGCCAGCAATAGTGGAGGTGCAAGATGTACAGACAGTCTTGGAAAGCTGCCCTGAAGCAGAGGAGCTCAAGCAGTTCCCAGGGCCCCTGACACGGTACGTGAGATGATCCTGCTGTTACTGCTGTATTTATAGTAAAGATTAGGGGACTCACCACAAGAACAAAATGAAAACTACTGTAAGATTTTATTTTATACTTGAAATGTATTATTGGCACTTTTCATCTGTTTTGAAGCGTGCAGATATCGACTGTAACAACTCATTAACACGACATCCTAATTGTCATGGGAGACTTCAGTGCCAAGGTAGGAAAATGACTGATGTAAAATAAAACAATGGAGAAAGAAGGAAGTAATGGGGAAAGAAGTCTTGCTGTAAAAATTGGTATGCAGCACATTAGTGTTGGAGAAAACAGCTTCTAAAGATGGAATATATCTTGTCAAGGCACACCTGACTGCACTGCATTCCTCAAAATGAAAAAGCAGGATATCATGCAAAGCTAGGACTGATGCATAGAGACCTGAGTCCACAGTAGGTGAATGAGGAAAATTTTGTATAAATAACAATGCTGCTTTCTGACTAGAAGGATAAGTGTAAGTTATATTATCTCACACTGTTGTCTTGTTACCATATAAAATCCGCTGTCATCGTTTTTAACATCGCTGTTCTTCATTGTTTGCATGTACATCAACATCAGTCTCTCTCACAAATGTGGCAGTTCATCTCATGTTTTCAGCATTGCCTTAGAGCTTCTCATTTAGGTGGTCTCCAAGTCTAGCCAAGGTCCCTTGTCTGAGTTGGTTGTGTAGCTGGAAACTCTGGAGGACGTGATGTGGTGTCTGTTGTTCTTTGTCCCAGCCACATAGGTCTTTTGGGTAAATTTCCATCTGCTGGTATAGATTGTATCTCAGCATGCAGTGTCCTTTTAGTTGGAAGATCATCACTTGATTGTTTCTTGATCTGTTTTTGGCTGTGGGGTGTTGTTTTATCCATTTGTCTTTATATATATATATATATAATGTATGTATATGGCTTTTAGTCTGTTCTTTGTTTCTTCATATGTTGAGCTTTTATTGATCTGTTGCATTCTTCCTCCTTCTTTTGCCAGTCTGTCTCTCCTTTTCCTTGTATGTTACTGTGGGCGTGTATCCATTGTATGACTATTTTGTTGAATACTTTACTCGCTAGTGATAGAGCTTCTGTCAATTTGTCCAGGTCTTCAGTCAGTTTGGTGTTTCAGTGCCTGTATGACAGACTGCAAGTCTGATGTCACTGTTTAAGCTTAAATCTGTGATTATATGATTGTTGACATAAATGACTGACCAGTGTTGTTACTGCTGCCATAGTTATTCAGACACTAACAAACATTAGGAGCATAATCAGGATAAAACTTCTTGTCACACAGGGCTGGCACCCACAAGAAGGATGTCTTGTTATTCTGCCAAAGAAGATCTCGTGAGTGTTCTGGAGACATAAACATGGTGGACAGAGAGTCTGCACAGCTGATATGGAGATACTTGGGGCTTCTTATAAAGCAGAATGGGGTAAATTATATATATATAAAAATGAACGTGTGTGTGTATGTATGTATGTATGTTAGATCATCACGCTGGAACGCCTGGAGCAGTTTCAACCAGACTTGGCACACATATGACTTACAGTCTGGAAACTGCACTGTGTGCGTTAGATCATCCCTATGACCCCTAAGGAGGTCTGGGTGGTTGGGGTGGGATTGAAACCGAATGATGCAAACAATACCTCCCACTGAATGATGGGAAGTAACTCCCGTGATGTTTATGCCTGCTGTGGATCGTCAGCTGTGACGGACGACAAAGGTCAGTGTACACAAATCAGTGATGTTATATCTGCTGAGATGCTGAACCACTGGCATTGATAATGAGAAACATGATACACAGAGCAGATTTCTGATTCACAAAAGACACCCTACTGTTTTTCACCTCGGCGTCCATTTAGAAAATGGTCAGAGTGTTTATTTCATGACAGAGAGCGCCCATACAGTGGTTGATCAGCTATCAACCACATGGGGGTGTGATCTTCTAGAAGGTTGCGGATATGACTGCGGTCTTGGACTCATGATGTTCCAGCACCAACCCCGAATCTTAGATGGTCATATATAGGGTAAGCTAATTCGGCAGGTTTTCCAGTTTATCATCTGTCAGGGAATGAGACAGTGTCATGTCGCTCTTTTAGTTGATGGTCTCTTTTTTAATTATATTTGTAAAAATAAATTGTAACTTTGTTTTCTCCGTATGTTTATATTAGCTTTTTATTGTATTCTATAGTAGATTGCATTGCTGTGTGACAGTGTGCCGTTTTCTTATTTTTTTCAAATTAGCTTTTCAAATTAGGGAGAGAGGGAGAGAGAGAGATGGAAAAAGAAGAGAGAGTGAGGTAGAGAAAGAGAGAAGGAGAGAGATAGGGACAAAGAGGGAGAGAGATAGATTTGAGATCGCCATGTTTCTCTCATGGACAACTTTATGTTGCTTGCTCAAGGGGTATAGAGAGAGAGGGACAGAAAGAGAGGGAGAGAGATAGATTTGAGATCACTATGTTTCTTCCACGGATAACTTTATGTTGCCTGCTCAAGGGAGAGAGAGAGGGTGAGAGGGAGAGAGATAGGGACAGAGAGAGCAAGGAGAGAGCTAGATTTGAGATCGCCATGTTTCTCCCACAGACAACTTTATGTTGCTTGCTCAAAGGTGGGTTCACCCAGGAATTTATTTATTCTTGTTCCTGGAGGTGAAACTAAAAATGTTGTTTATAATCAAACCGTCTAGACTCTGTAGAACCATCTAGAAGGTTGTGGAAATTAATAGAACATTGTAGAACCTTCTGGAAAATCATAGAACTGAATAGACCTCTGTAGAACCTTCTAGAAGTCTGTGGAAAGGAATAGAACATTGTAGAACCATCTGGAAGGTTGTGGAAATAAATAGAACTTTTGTGATTGGGATAAATAAATACCCGGACAACGTCGGGTACTCATCTAGTAAGCCTTTAAATATAAACTTGTTGGTGTGGGAGATGTTTGGTGAGGTAAATAAGTATAGTTTTATCAGCAAGTCTCCCTACTTATTGAAATGAATAACAAGTCATAATAGAAAAGCTTCATATGTGTGCATGTGTGACATATATGTTTGTTTATATATATATGTTCCATATTTCATACATATGTATTATACTGAACTGGGGTCGGTGCTGTTTTCCAGGCTGTTGTGGGTACAGATCTCTCAGATCTGTTGCTTGAAGGACATGAACCCTCAACTCATGAATACACTGTGCACGGTGTGAAGATATCCCAGAGTCCCGAAGCACTTGACAAGATTCCCGAGGGCAGCTATGACGAGAGCAACAGTGCTAGAGCGTCTCCTGCTGTTAGGGTTACCTCAGACAGAACAGTTATTAACAGCGCAGACGGGGAGAGAGAAAAGTGGGTCGACAGATTTAGGCACCTGCTTTTGTATGGCCGGAGAAAGGTGAGTTATATTTTATGTGTCTTATTTGTAAAAATGTAATGGTGTTCTATTTTGCAAGAATCTGTGAAAACTAGTTAGAATTATAGGTAAAGGCGGTTAAAATTTCTTGAGCGTTTCATGAAAAGATGGACGCTAGAGAAGTTGGTAATGACTGAACAAAAAAAAAATTCAAGGGACAAAGAAGGACAGGAAGTGCCAAGATAAAAAAATTTTTCAGTTGATTGAGCAGTTGGTGTGAAATAAGAGAAAAAAAACCATTTGAATTGATCAGAAGCACCAAAGATCACACAAGACGGAGAAGCATGACTTGCCAGCCCTTTCAGAGTTGCACATAATGAATGAATAACACTATAAGTAGGATGTTCATTTTAGCGCCTTGAGGACTGTTAGAGCACAGATACCTTGTCAAGCTGGGACTATTATTATGGTGGCTAGTTTGAAAATCACCCAGAGTGGACCCCAGAAAATTTATTTTTAGTATCATCATCATCAAGGAACAGCTAGCCCTGAGCCTATAGTTAATCCAACTCTGTTACTGGGAGAATCAGTGCTGAGGGCTGGACAGGGTGTTTTTGTGAAGAGAAAAAAAAAAGTGTATTAAGTTAATAATCTGAGAAACTGCATCAACTACGAGACACTGAGAAATAATTACTGGCCCAGTGAAACCACTAAAGAAGATAAGCTCTACGGTTCCATACATGAGTTACAAAAAACAGTGAAATTTATCCAAGAGACAGGACTGCGGATATAGACAGACAGTGCGAACGAAGAAGAAGAAATAATCTGAGAATGATGTTTTTGAGTTATATTGCTTTTTATTTGTCAGTTCATTGAGGAGTAGAGCAGTCAGGACTTGGTTGCTTATTTTATTTCAGCCAACAAACCAGACAGATATTATTATAGACATTCTATGTGTATATGAATATGGATGTTTCTGACAGATTTATGGGGGGAAAACTACGTTCCTTGATTGTGATGATAATGTCAAAGTATGTCAACAGTGTTGAGAGACATGAGTTAGATACGAGGGGTGATTGATAAGTTCTCGGCTTAAGAGGTACAACAGATTATTTGTGGACAACTTTTTGGGGGTTATTTCTCAGCATAATCACCTTGCAAGTTTATGCACTTAGCCCAGCGATCCTGGAGCATACGGATCCCTTCTTTGTATAAAAGTCAGCATCTTGTGCCAGTAGAAAGTGGTCTACAGCATGAATGATGTCATCATCTGAAGCAAATTTGCAACCACTGAGCTCCTTTTTGAGTTTGGTAAACAGGTAATAGTCCGAAGGGGCCAAATCTGGGGAATAAGAAGGATGTTCAAGAAGCTGGAAGCCGCATTCATGAATGGCAACCATTGCCAACTCCGACTTGTGAATTAGAGTATTGTCATGATGAAAGATGACTCTCTCATCAATTTCCTTGACATTTTTCCTTCAGTTTGACCCGCAGTCGCTTCACAAGATTAGCATAATAGGCCCCGGTGGCCGTTCTGCTCTTTTGAAGATAGTCTACCAATAGCACACCTTCTGAATCCCAAAAGATGGAAAAAAAATACCAATAGCACGCCTTCTGAATCCCAAAAGATGGAAAACATCACTTTGCCTGCAGACAAAACCACCCTTACTTTCTTTGGAGGTGGAGATCCATGTTTCCACTGCTTTGACTGTTCTTTGGTTTCTGGTTGAAATGACGAACCCAAGTCTCATCCATAGTCACAAATTGCTGAAGAAACTTTTCAGGATCTGCAGAAAAATGGCTAAGGTTGTCTCTTGACATGTTGAGACACTGTCGTTTGTGATCAGCTTCAAGAAGTTTCAGGACCCATCAAGCAGAGACCTTTGTCATTTGAAGATCATTGTGAATAATGGCATGAACATGTTCCTGGGTGATGCCCAACTCAGTAGCAATGTACTGCTCAGTTAGTCGTCGATCCTTCATTATCATGTCATGGATTCTGCCAATGGTTTCATCTGTGATTACCGTTCTTGGTCTTCCTGGATGGGGATCATCTTCCAGACTCTCCCTTCCATGTTTGAGTTGAGCTGCCCATTTCTTCACTGTGCTGAAAGAAGGGGCACTCTCCCCTAGAGTCTCTACTATATCCTCATGGATCTCCTTCAATGATAAGCCCTTGATGCAGAGGTAGCGAATGACTGCTCGATGAGAAATTATATCCATTTTCTCAATTTCTGCCACCCAATACCACTTCAGTAGCCTGTAAAAAAAATTGGTTGCAGTTAATTTTTTTAAACTTGGTGTTTAATCTTACATTAACCCTGATCTACAAATGCACCTAATATCAACTATGCGTTTCAAGTATTTGTACTTTATGCCGAGAACTTATCAATCACCTCTCGTAGCAAGGCGCAAGGCTACATAAGGTGGATGCATCCGTGAGAACTTATATAGAAAAAAAGAGTTGGAAGACAGTGGGAAAATCCAGTGCCTGAATGTAGAACAAGAGCTTAATATTGAAGAAGGCTGGGTAGTAAAGAAGATTAAACAGAGAAAACTTAAATACTTTGAACATATTAAGCGTCATGATAATTTAGAGAAGACCGTCTTGGAAGGGTACATAATGGGAAAAAGAAAGAGAGGAAGACCAAGGCAAAGATGGCTGCAAGACATTGTTGATAATCTGCAGATGGATGCATCAGCAGCGGGGCATCTTGCTTACAACCGAGAGGCCTACTGGAGAGCTGCTAGGGAGGCAAAGTTCCACAAGGAACATGCAGATGACTGACTGACTGAACGTGAAGGAATGAGGCCAAAAAATTTGTATCATATAAGAATTTAAGAAGTACAAATTCTTCATCAGCACCAACCATCCTGCATGGGATGGGACAAAGAAGCAGTACTCAGACTGTATGGGATAGTGGTCAGTGACCCCTGGCTGGCTTGCATCAGGAAGGGTGATTCATAACTGACCAAGACCCTGCTCTGCTTCCACATGGTGTTTCCCTAGCCCACAGTCTGGCCAAGTGAATAGTGATTGAAATGGGAAGGTGAACCCAGTCATTAAAAATGAGTAGTGTTAGGTGCCTATTTCACAGCCTAGCTACCAACTATGGCACTATGCAACCACAGTCTTTTCGGAATGAACACAAAAGAAGAAGACCTGTTTTATTTTACAGAAAAAAATAAGGTCCATCTTTACATAGAACCTGGGATTCATGATATTGTTCCAACATTTCCATTCTATTTCTGATTTCAGGATGCTTTAGAGTGTGCTATGAAGCATGATTTATGGGGCCATGCTTTTTTCCTGGCAAGTAAGATGGACGCAAGAACACATGCTAATGTCATGACAAGGTATATATGCATTGATCCTATAGAAAAAAAAAATTTGCAGGCTTCGCACCTCTCCCCCTTTTCTTTTTTTTTTATCTTTTCAAAACTACGTGTCCAGATTTAGCATGAACTAAAACTTGAATGATTAAAGAAAATGAGTAATTTTGTTTTTCCTTTGTGCCTGCCAAAAAACTATGAAAGGTTTTTTTTTGTGAAGTGCAGTATTACTGATGGAAGTGTCACACACAAGGAAAATTCAGAAAGTAAAAGGCAATTTGATAATCATGCAGTAGCCATAGCATTTAGAAGCTGATGCAGTACAAGATGTTCATAATGGTCTGATGGGTAGTTTCGAACACACCCAACACACTGCTCTGCCTTTAATTGAAGCCAAGGTCAAATAAACATGGATGCACCATGGTTGAGCAGTGTGCTGTAGTGAGATTTCTTTGTGTAAATGACTTGAAACCCTGCTGAAATTCACTGTGGGATGTTGGTTCAGTATAGAAGTGAAAACAGCAAAACTCAGTGAAGAGTTTATAAATGTATAGATAGGTTTAAACTGGGAAGAACAAGTATAATGATGAAACACCATGATTAGTGTATGTCCCCATGCAGTGGCCACAGTGATGCAGACAATTTGGTAGGTGTGGTTTGAGCATGTTCCTCATTTCCCTTACAGCCTGATCCACAAGGGACATGCTAATGACTGACTCTCCAGATCATTAATTGTTAAAGCTCATGAAATTATAATGTACTTGTCCAGTCATGAACTTATTGTAATGCATGAAATTATGATGTATGTGTCCAGTAATGCTGACTTTGATTCTCCTGTGAAGATTTATTGCCTTCATTTTTTATTGAAAGTTTTTGTTTTGTTTTGGTTTTTTTTTTCCTTCAAAATTGCAACCTTTAACCTTTCATAGATTTGCCAATGGAGCAATAAGAATGAATGATCCACTCCAAACCCTGTACCAGCTCATGTCAGGCCGACAACCAGCAGCTGTCACAGTAAGTACCATAGCTGGCATATAGAAAGTGAAGGTGAGGCAAAATCAGAATAGTTCATCAAAGAGTGCCAGCTTTATAGCAGAATGACAACATGGTCTGTATTATGATTTCCAAAGTTGGCTGTACCACACCTTTTGGGGGCTATGGGGAGTAACCAGGTGTGGCAAGGGAAAAGAGCAGCAGAGGGGTATCAGAACCAAGTGAATGAAGTTTGGTGCACTAGGGATGTAGCCATGGGAGATGATGAGAGCGATGGTCCAAAAGTTTTGTTAACCACTGTTCTATAATAGAAATACTAGAAGCCCTAGTAAGAGAACTGGATGACTTGAGAGGCATGAGTCTGTTTGCTGTGTTCTGTTACCATTTTTCTTGTACATTGCCATTGTTCATGTATTACTGTTATTTGAGGAATTCTTTTCACATGATTTGTCTTTTTCTTTAAATCTTGATCATGTACTTTGTATTTTTTTCATCTGTTGCAATCATTCCTGTTGGAATAGCCAATTTTTAAACATATATAATATCTCCTTATTGCTATATGATGGCACATAGATTTTACATTGCGGAAGTCAGATTTTACATTGCTAAAGCTGAATTCTTGTTGGCATAGCTGTTTTTCATGAATATTAATGTCTTTTATTTTACTTTATGATAGCACTTACTTTGCGTGAAATGAGAGAAATGATGACTGCGGTAAAACTGGTTCTGGTAGTAGATAGAGGAGTACTGTTCAGTTTTACAAAAAAGATAGAAAGAGTGAAGAAAGTGGGCAGAAACAAGAATGGCAGAAAGTAAGATGAGCACGTATAAATGAAGAACATGCAAAAATCCAATATTTCAGCAAAAGGTTTTTTTCAATGACCACACACAAAAACTACACAACAGAAAAAAAAAAAATACAGATGAAGAATACTTTTTTTTTTAATGATTCTATATGATTTTAAAATTTTAAATAGTTGTACTCATCTTACTTTCTGCAATTCTTGTCTCCACCCACTTTCATCTCTCCTTCATTTTTGTCTTCTTCTTCTTCGTTCGCATTGTCTGTCTATATCTGCAGTCCTGTCTCTTGGATAAATTTCACTGTTTTTTGTAACTCGTGTATGGAACCGTAGAGCTTATCTTCTTTAGTGGTTTCACTGGGCCAGTAATTATTTCTCAGTGTCTCGTAGTTGATGCAGTTCTGGAGGATATGTTCCACAGTTTGGGGCACCTGGGCACATGTACATAGATTAGTAGTACCAACCTTAAATTTGTATACATATGACTTCGGAGTCGGCTGTGTCCTGTTCGGAGACAGAAGATGGTGACTTGTTCCTTTCTGTTTAGCGTGTGATAGTCATCATGTGGTGGTGTTTGTGGCTTCCTGTAGGTTTTTATCATGCTTTTCTTCTGATTATAGGTGATTGGTATGTCTGGTTGCTCCATTTCAGTGCCCTCTTTGGCCAGATGGTCAGCTTTCTCATTGCCTGGTATCCCACTGTGGGAGGGAATCCATTGCAAAGTGACTCCATGTTGTAAGCCAATTTTTGACAAGGCATCCTTAAGGTCTGGTAGTTTGTTGCACTGAAGACCCTCCAGTACTGATCTTGCATCTGTGAGAATTACTACAGGACATGTATCAATTCTGGAGTCTGATAGTTTTTCAACTGCAGCAATAATTGCCCTAACTTCTGCATCATAGTTGTTGCAGTATTTACCAGTGGGTATGGAAATCTTGTCAATGGTGTTGTTTGGATATTCAGTATATGCTCCTGCCCCTCCATTCTTTATGGCATTATGTGCAGATCCATCTGTATACACACGTATCCAGGTGTCACATGGATATTTGTCATCTAGAACACTAAGTGTGGCTGTTGATCTTACAAGACTGCTCTGCATCTCACCATTCTGCACACCTTTCACTTCAGTCTGAATAGTTATTTGTGTATAATCTGCTTCTTTCCATGGTGTATGCTCTGGTACAGATGATAATGGAGCGATTACAGTTGGAAGGTCAGGTATCAGCTTACGCATACGCTTGGCCTGGTGAATGAAGCTGCTTCTTTTAAGCCGTCCTAATGCCAAGTTATTGAATCTCTCCTTCAGGGGATGGCTTACAGAGCTAAGGAATTTTTCTCCCATGGTCATGACCTTTGTGTCTCTACGTTCCTTTAGCGCTTGAACACCAACTATTTTCTGCATTTCTACTATTGGTGTGGACCTCATGGCACCTGTGATAATCCGTAGTGACTGATTTTGAACCTTGTCTAGATTATGCAGCGTAGTGTTTGATGCTGTCTTTATTTTTGTACAAAATGAACCATACACCTTTCTACTTCACCTACTTTGAGTTGGATACCTGTTTGAGTAGCTAATTTGTAGTTAATATAATATTTGCTGTTTTATGTTCTGTGATAGCACATAGATATTCACATAACTTGTTATCTTACATTCAGTGTGTCGTAGACGAGAGATGGGGTGACTGGCGGCCACATCTGGCTATGATTCTCTCCAACCAGACATCAAGGCAGGACCTGGATCGCAGAAGCATAACTGTTCTTGGAGATACACTAGGTACTTACACGGTCATTCTGGGTAAATGAGACAGGACATGACAGTGGTAGTAATGATAATCGTAGTGTGGAGCTGGTGGTGAAAAGTAGTTGCATTTGTTTTTTAAGATACACACAGGCTAGTTGGTCGTGTCGTGCTATCTCATCCAGAAAGTTCTTTAGGTTTTGTTTCAGCTTCCAGTGCTCTCAACTCAAGCCAGCTGTAAAAACAGTTGGTCTCCCATGAAGAATATCAGCCTGCAGTTTGAGGCATACTGCCAGTTAATGAAAGGAAATATGTTATCATGTGAAGTTCGTTTGCATTAGTAATGGGAGGTTACAGAGCAAATGAGTGGGCGAATCTGTATCACCAGTAGGGAGTGAAGACACTGTCTGATTAGGCAATCAGCAACCCATAGATGATATGCTAGTGTCAGGGTTAGCTAACCATAGCTGACCAAGACCCTGTCCCACCTCTCTGTTGGTACCCCTAGTAACAGTCCTAGCTTAGCTAACGGGGTGGTGGAGTCTGCCAAAGAAGCACTGCACACCCTCTGCTTTTTAGCTGTACTCCAGGACTGAAAAAGTAGCTGCCATAACCAGCTCCCACGCCCATACAATGCTGTAGCCCAACACACACACCACAGCATTGGCTGCAAAGAACAGCAGCTCACAGTTATGGGGAGATAGCACAAGTACATATCACCAGTAACATTTTGATTTCGTTACTCTGGGCTTTTTCCTTATTTCAGCTGCCAAGGGCTACCTGCATGCAAGTCACTTCTGCTACTTGATGGCACAGGTGAACTTTGGAAACTACCTCAGAAAAACTTCAAAAATTGTTCTCATTGGCTCAAGTCACAAGTTGGTATCCCAGATTTTTAGTTGTTTTGTCTGTTGGCCAAAATGTGTTCATCTGTCTTGTATATGTGGGTGGTTTTGTTCAATGCCAGATTGTTTATGCTAGTGATTCTCTTCATCTTTACATATGAAGACCACTTTTTCCAACCACTTATAAGTTGCAGACTACACTTATATGGAATATCGAAGTGCTGTAAACCCTTAATTGTTTTTTTACTTAAATTATGGCACTTTATGTGAAACTGATAATACAGTTATAGACCACAAGTGTCCCTGGACCGCAGGTATGGAACCACAGGTTCGTTATTAGAATCTAATATTCTGAACAAGTTATTATTGCAGAAATGCATATGAAGCCATTGACAGCAGTTATTGAGGAAAAATGCTGGCGATGGTTGGGACATGTGCTCCGAATGACTGACAACTCACTACCAAAGTAGCACTAAGATGGACACCACAGGAGAACAGAATTAAGGGTAGACCAAAAGAGACATGGAGAAGAACAACAGAGAGGATGTTGAGCACTAGAGGGCTCACCTGGGAAAGGGCAAAAAAAAAAAAAGGCAAAGGACAGGCATTTGTGGAAAACCTTTGCGGAAGCCCCATGTGCCTTGGGTACTTAAGGTTCAGACAGAGAGAGAGATGTTTCTGTAAATAATTATCATTGCTATGTATTAACCTTAATTCTTTAGAAAATCTTTATTAGTATTAGGCTTTTATTCAAAGGATATGTGTAAGGAAAATAATAACTGTAGCAGATTAGAAAGGGTAAGATAAATCTCTTTTAGTCAACATTCTGAAATGAATTTACAACACGGATAATATTTTTGCGTAGTTCTGCAAGGCTTTTGTTGCAGTCGTTCTACGATATGTCATCAAAATACGGGGTGGTGCATGAAAATAGTCACCCACCTCCAAACAGGTGATGTCCATCTAGTAGGTTGTCTGCGCACCAGACACCGAGTGTCTCTTCATGGAGAGGTTGTTCATGCAACAGATGGGTATGTTCTTCCACACAGTGGCATATGTTTTGTGAAATCACTTGTCAGACTTGTTATTAGATGGAATTTGCTTGCTTGGAGACTGGGCTTTTTTTTAGTTCCACCTTGTATATATGGCAGATGAAAATCTTTGATAAAAAGATTTTTTTAGAGCAACAGTGTTTACATAAGCATAATTTCTTTTTTTTACAGCATGTAGTAAAACATCAGTTTTCTTTTTGCTGAAAGCAGTTTAAATTTATTATTTTGCATTATATAAAGTTTCTTTTTTTTATCTGAAAAATTATAGCATCACTAATTTTTTTCTGAAATGTGGCGGCCTAGTTAGCTGAGTGGTTAGGCACTTGGTTTACTAATCAGGTGGTACCGGGTTCAGTCCCAGCAGTGAGATTTTTTTCTGGTACACACCAAAAAGTTCCCAGGACCCAGCCTCTAAAAATGGGTGACAGAGAAGTCTGGGAAGGTAAAGTGGCCAGGTGTGATACTGACGACACCACACTTTCATGTGCCGAAGGTCATGAAAAATACGGGCCTAACACCATACTCCCCAAAATGCCTTAAAGACATGGAAACAGGAATTTTACCTTTTTAATGTGGCACACTAGTTTTTTTCATGCCATTTTGCTGCATGCTGTATTTTTTAAAAGATTGGAGTGTAATGAAATTAATATGTTGAATATGCGTGCTTTTTGGTTCATTTTGTTTGTTTTTCTGTGGACATATTTTAATTCCTTTTTCCTGCTTTTGATTCAAGTCTACCATTGGAAACGTTTGCCTCAAATGACGCTGTCCAGTGTACAGAAGTTTACGAATATGCTCAGTCTTTGGGAAACCCAGCGTTCTTCCTGCCTCATTTTCAGGTAAATCTTGCATTTCTAAATAAGATGGGCATTTTTGGTATCATCTTTGGACAAGTCCATAGGTGCTCCAGCATCCTCTTTAACTCTTCCCATGCCTTTCGTCGCTATAGTGTCGCTTCCGGTTTTCCGACATGGTACGTATCGTCATTATAGCGACGCTTGGTTTGTTTC
Organism: Achatina immaculata; assembly: GCA_009760885.1. Lineage (NCBI taxonomy): Eukaryota > Metazoa > Mollusca > Gastropoda > Stylommatophora > Achatinidae > Lissachatina > Lissachatina immaculata. The sequence continues at coordinate 22,152,755 of CM019701.1, forward strand.
ATTAAAAAAAACCGGTGTAACATTTAGATTGTACATACCACGGTGTCACGCAATCCCGCTTCCGAGACCCACCAAGAATACAGGCTAAAGCACTGTGATACTCTGAACCCCTTGTGGTCCTTCGTGGAACTCATGTGGTCTATTTTGGACCACACAGGGGACCACCGGACCTAACGAGGACCACATGTGTGAATTCAGTAGGTTCACAGTGCGGTTTTTGGTGGTAGAAGTGAACGAAGAAGAAGAAGAAGATTGTACATATTTCGTCCGTGTTTCCGGTGACACTTTTCAAAATGGTGAAAGAGTGCTTAATTACGAGAAATGCCAAGCGAGAAAAAGGAAGAGAAACAGAAAATTTTCAATTTTTGATGATGTAGATATTGGTATGGCATGTGACCACACCACTGCTCTTGAATGTATCCCAAGTAGATCTAGACATGAGACGACTGGAGAAGTAGTTAGGAGGTTATTTCAGACATTAATTTAGCGAGAATGCAACATAGAATCACAATACAAGATCGACAAGTAGATCTAGACATCTCAGATGGTAAGTAGTGTAGATCTAGACCTAGCCGATGGTGAGCTGGGCACAATCATTGTCTAAAAACATCACATTACTTCTTTTTTCCTAAAAAACTGCATTTATGAAATCTTCATACATTTAGTTATATTTTGAGACATAATAAGTACATGGAAGTACACAGAAGTACATGGAAATACTGTTTTCCATTCCATTTTACAACTATACCCCCTATATAGATCAAGACCCGCGTTTTTATTCCAGTTCCAACTGAACGTCCATGTTTTTTCCTGCAGCATGGGAAGAGTTAATACATATGTTATATAACATCGCTAAAGACCTGGCATATCATTATGACTTAGAGGAATAGATGATGAAGCATTTTGATGGAATGTAAATAGATAAGGATCTTTAATGCAGAAAATTTATAGACTTTTGTTATTTCTACATTTTCTACTCGGTGGAAAATGTTGATAATTATTTTAGTTATTTTAGGTAAATTGATGTATGTATATGTGTATTTTGTCCTTCAAAAATCTTTAGAACATAAGGAATTCAAAAGTTATTAGCACAAAAACCAAGTTAAGACTATTCAATTCAAATGTAATATCCACCCTCATTTATGCATGCGAAATCTGGAAATCAACTAAAGAAATAGACAAGAAATTAAACTCTTTTGAAAACAAATGCCTAAGGAAAATATTTGGTATAAAGTGGAATGAATTCAAGAACAACGCAGAGATAAGACAAATGAGCAAACAACAACCTGTTTCATGGGTGATCAGAAAAAGATGGACATATGTAGACCATGTGACGAGAAGAAACAATCAAAGAATACCAAAACAAGCTGTCAAGTGGAGCACAACAGGCAGAAGAAAAAGAGGTCGACCGCGTGAAACTCTAAAGAGGACATTGTTAAGAGAATCCAGTTTAGTGGGCATAAAATCTCTTGACGAGGTTGAAAGACTCACCGAAAACAGGAAAACTTGGCAAACAACTATGCAAGCCCTATGTAACGTTTAATCTTCTTCTTCTTCTTCGTTCGCACTGTCTGTCTATATCTGCAGTCCTGTCTCTTGGATAAATTTCACTGTTTTTTGTAACTCATGTATGGGATCTGCTTTGGTTTTGTTTGTGCATTTAGCTATACAATCTTTGTTCATTTGATGGTGTTATTCCCCTAGTGTAATCCTTTCTACTCGCTCTTTTGCTCTAAATATTTGCCTCAAGTTACATCTTCTGTATACCACTTATCACAGCCATAATACTTCATTCATCTCTGTCTCAATGCATTTCACTACTTCCATTAAGTAATTTTTAAAATTTTTGGATCTATTATCTGCATAAAAACAAAAAATGTTATAGTCTTGTTTTGAAAATATGTAGTCCAAAACTTGAAAGTTCTGATATGTGTACTTTTTCTCACTACAAAGGTGAACAACAGCATATATTTTACACAACTTATCACTAAACTACATTTATAACATTTATTTTCTATATAATTTATATTTTCTATATTTGAAAACAGAATAAAAAATCTTTATGATAAAATCTGATCTCAGTCAGTTAGTTATTTGCATGTTCTTTGTGGAACACTGCCTCCCTAACAGCTCTCCTGTAGGCCCATCAGTTGTAAGCAAAGATGCCCTGCTGCTGATGCATCCATTCACAGATCATCAACGACGTCTTGCAGCTATCGTTGCCTTGGTATTCCTCTCTTTCTTTTTTCCATTATGTACCCTTCCAAAAATGTCTTCTCTAAATGTCCAAAAGTTTTCTCTGTTTAATCTTGCTTACTAGCCAACCTTCTTCAATATTAAGTTCTTGTAGTATGGATATATTTCTTTTTTGTGTCCATGATATCTGAAGAACTCTTCTGTAGCATTTACATTCAAAGGCATTTATGTGTTTCTCACCTGTTTTGTTAAGTGTCCAGGTCTCACAGGCATATGTTGTGATGGGAAAGATGCATGCCTTTAAAAATCTTATTTTTGTAGTTCTGTCTGTTCCTCTCCATAGATTCTTTAGTTGTTTTATTTTCTGATGATCAACAGATGTCCTCATTTTAATATCCCTCATTGTGTCTCCATTATTAGTAATGATCCAAGATATTCAAAACTCCACCTCTTCCAATTTTTCCTCACTGATACATATTTCAGCTGCCTTATTTGTTTTGTCAGTTGTCATCAATTTAGTTTTCTTCGCATTAAGATCTTCTTCTTCTTCTTCGTTCGCACTGTCTGTCTATATCTGCAGTCCTGTCTCTTGGATAAATTTCACTGTTTTTTGTAACTCATGTATGGAACCGTAGAGCTTATCTTCTTTAGTGGTTTCACTGGGCCAGTAATTATTTCTCAGTGTCTCGTAGTTGATGCAGTTCTGGAGGATATGTTCCACGGTTTGGGGCACCTGGGCACATGTACATAGATTAGTAGTACCAACCTTAAACTTTGTATACATATGACTTCGGAGTCGGCTGTGTCCTGTTCGGAGACGGAAGATGGTGACTTGTTCCTTTCTGTTTAGCATGTGATAGTCATCATGTGGTGGTGTTTGTGGCTTCCTGTAGGTTTTTATCATGCTTTTCTTCTGATTATAGGTGACTGGTATGTCTGGTTGCTCCATTTCAGTGCCCTCTTTAGCCAGATGGTCAGCTTTCTCATTGCCTGGTATCCCACAGTGGGAGGGAATCCACTGCAAAGTGACTCCATGTTGTAAGCCAATTTTTGACAAGGCATCCTTAAGGTCTGGTAGTTTGTTGCACTGAAGAGCCTCCAGTACTGATCTTGCATCTGTGAGAATTACTACAGGACATGTATCAATTCTGGAGTCTGATAGTTTTTCAACTGCAGCAATAATTGCCCTAACTTCTGCATCAAAGTTGTTGCAGTATTTACCAGTGGGTATGGAAATCTTGTCAATGGTGTTGTTTGGATATTCAATATATGCTCCTGCCCCACCATTTTTATGGCATTATGTGCAGATCCATCTGTATACACACGTATCCAGGTGTCACATGGATATTTGTCATCTAGAACACTAAGTGTGGCTATTGATCTTACAAGACTGCTCTGCATCTCACCATTCTGCACACCTTTCACTTCAGTCTGAATAGTTATTTGTGTATAATCTGCTTCTTTCCATGGTGTATGCTCTGGTACAGATGATAATGGAGTGACTACAGTTGGAAGGTCAGGTATCAGCTTACGCATACGCTTGGCCTGATGAATGAAGCTGCTTCTTTTAAGCCGTCCTAATGCCAAGTTATTGAATCTCTCCTTCAGGGGATGGCTTACAGAGCTAAGGAATTTTTCTCCCATGGTCATGACCTTTGTGTCTCTACGTTCCTTTAGCGGCTGAACACCAACTATTTTCTGCATTTCTACTATTGGTGTGGACCTCATGGCACCTGTGATAATCCGTAGTGACTGATTTTGAACTTTGTCTAGATTATGCAGCGTAGTGTTTGATGCTGTGCACCAAGATGTTGAGCCATATTCTAAATGTGGTAGAATTTGAGTCAAGAGTCACTCCTAAGTAAGTGGGTTGGTTGTCCATCCTTAAGGGTATTTCATTTACAAAGATCTTACCTGCTTTCTGTTTAGATGAGAGGGTGAACAGAGTGGTACTTGATTTCTCTGTGTTGATACTTACACACCATTTGTTTGTCCATGATGTCAAGATGTCTGCTGCTCTTTGGAGTCTCTGTGTAGCAACTGTCGCATATTCATCTGTACACCACATGACCAGATCATCTGCATACAGTGCTGCTTTGATTCCATAGGGAAGTTCCTTGACCAGGTCATTAATGAATACAAGGAATAGTGTAGGCGAAAGGACTCCTCCTTGTGGTACACCGTGTCGCAGAAGTACTTTCTGGCTTTTGTGTCCATCCATTACTACTCTAGCTCTTCTATTGTGTAAATAGGACTTTATCCAGTTGTACAGTCTTCCATTCACATTGCAGTTTCTTAGTTTCCACAACAGACCTTTTTTCCATACTTTATCAAAGGCTTTCTTCAGGTCTATCCACGCTGCTAGTACAAGGTTTTTCTCTTGGAATGCATCCTCAATCTCTTGAGAGAGATAGGTCACTTGATCTTCCGTACTGTAGTACTGCCTAAATCCTGCTTGTTGTGGAACGAGAAGGTTTTCACTTTCTAGGTACCATTTTAGCCTCAGGTCAATGATGCGTTCCATCGTTTTGCATAGGCAGCTAGTGAGACTGATTGGCCTGTAGCTGGAGGCAGTATCACTGTTTTTCCCTGGTTTTAGCAGTGGTACCATGCTTGCTTCCTTCCAGATTTGAGGTAACTTACCTGTGCTCCAGCACATATTGAAAATATCCAACAGCTTTCCCATTGCTGCCATTCCCAGGTTCTTGATCATTTCATTGGACACTCCATCTGGTCCTGGTGATTTCCTTGGTTTCAGTTTACTAACTGCTAGGTCTAACTCACTGCGTGTGATTGGTGCATCCATGACCTCCACTTTTCTGACTTGTTCCTCCTCTTTCTGTGGCTCGATGCGCACTGTACGCTCCTTCTCTGGATGGATATCAATGTTGCAGTCCTGTGCAAACATGCGAGCAAAGTGATTTGCTACCTGCTTACCTGTAAGAGTTTTCCCATCCTCTATTAGTGTAATCTTTGTACTTCTTCCAGTACTCTCATCATTTAACTGTTTGATTAGTTTCCACAGTTTCCTTCCATCCTTTTCAAAGTTTAGGGACTCTGTTTTCTCTCTCCAACTTTCCCGTCTGGCTTGCAGCTTTGCTCTCTGAAATTTGGCCTTAGAATGTTGGTAATTATTGTGGTGTTCTTGGCATGGTCTATTTTCTGCTTGCTAACGTTTAATGAGAAGGATGTAAGATTTGGTAGGGAAGTGCTGAGGCTGATTGAGATATGAGATGGTGGCCAGCAGCTCATAGCAGACTGCTTGCATCAGATTTGACAAGCCACAGCTATCTCCCTTTAGAAACAGAAAGTAGTCTGGTGGAGCGAATATGGATTGAAATGGGAAGGTGAACCAGGTCCAAAAAATATGCTGAGCCAGAGTTGGATATGTTAGGCTGAAAGGCACAAATATATAGCCCAACTATGACACAACACAACCAACTTTTGAGGGTGAACAGCCATGGTGGATGGATGGGGACATGGAGATAGCTGGCGGGAATGAGGAAAGTCTGATGTGAAACCAGTGAATCCAGGACTTGACAAAGCTATGGGTCTCTACAACAATAACTGTCAGAATTAGGTAAACAAAACAGAGCCAGCAGACTATAGGTGGTGGAGAATGGATATCGTTGAAGCACTCATCAGATTCCTCATTCCAGTTGGAGTGTCTCAGTGGAACTGTTTCAGACCTGTTGGGCCTGACTTGGAGAAGGGGCTTAAGTACAGCCACCAGAAGCTAGAAAACAAAGTTTTGACCAGGCCAGCCTCCACCACCGTCTTCATGGCAGTCCGAGCAAGACCACAGTCCGCCCCAGCAAGGAAAAGTGCTGGAGTCAGAGGTATCCAGCCAGAAGGCACATCGCAAAACTCAGGGTACCACGCATTAAATGCATAAGAAGAAGAAGAGGGTGAACAAAAAAAGTAAATGAGGAGAAAATTGTTATTAAATGTCATATTTTGCATTTTCATATGTATGGGGGAAATATGTTTCATCATTGTAGGTAAATCGAAATATGTACATGTAATTGAATATATATATATATATATATATATATATATATATATATATATATAAAAAGCAACAGGATGTAGGTTGATGGACTGTCACACACAGTTATTTACTGAGCATCAGTAGTATGTTTTTCTCCTAGAAGTGTATCACTGGAGACTCCGTGTCCTCAAAAATGTCTTAGATCAGTGAATATCCTTATGGAGCAGAGATCTGTATATGACAGAAGACAGTCTGTGTAAATGCCCTAGCCATCAGAAACCTGTTGTGCCATGAATGTCCTAGCCATCAGAAACCTGCTGTGCCATGAATGTCCTAGCCATCAGAAACCTGTTGTGCCATGAATGTCCTAGCCATCAGAAACCTGTTGTGCCATGAATGTCCTAGCCATCAGAAACCTGCTGTGCCATGAATGTCCTAGCCATCAGAAACCTGCTGTGCCATGAATGTCCTAGCCATCAGAAACCTGCTGTGCCATGAATGTCCTAGCCATCAGAAACCTGTTGTGCCATGAATGTCCTAGCCATCAGAAACCTGTTGTGCCATGAATGTCCTAGCCATCAGAAACCTGTTGTGCCATGAATGTCCTAGCCATCAGAAACCTGCTGTGCCATGAATGTCCTAGCCATCAGAAACCTGTTGTGCCATGAATGTCCTAGCCATCAGAAACCTGCTGTGCCATGAATGTCCTAGCCATCAGAAACCTGTTGTGCCATGATTGTCCTAGCCATCAGAAACCTGCTGTGCCTGACTTGACCTGAGAATTTGAATGAAGCTGATGATGATGGTAATGGAATGCCCACCAAAATCTGAAGAGAAGCCAGATTGTCTGATCATCAGAAATTCCAGATCTGATTACCTGGATGCTGATAACAAAGAAAAGAAGAGTATTTGAGTGTAAATGAAAAAATAAAAACATGTTTTAGGTTTTTCAGAAGAGAAGAAATGACATGCTCTTATGTATGGGGAACGTTCGGCATTCTTTCATTTTGATGATCATTGGTCTTAAGCTTGCAGTGGAAAGTATAGTTAATTTTGATTTAACGTATTTTTCTTTTCAAAATAATCATCGCACTTGCTCATTTTCAGGTATTTAAGTACCTTTATGCTTGTCGACTGGCAGACTACGGAATGGCATCTGAGGTAGGTTTGGTGAAACTTTTTCTGTATTCAGCTTCATATACAAGTCATCTGTTCAAAGAGACAGGTTGCTTTCATGAATCCCATCATCAGCAGGAGTTTTTCATGTATCCTACTGTTCCCCATCCTTGCTCATTTTTCATGAGGTTAGGTTTGGGCTCTTCTCCGTAGAAAGTACGGAATTACAAGATGTGTTCTGGAGTCTGGAGACCATTTTGTCATGTACTGAGTGGGGTTTAGGTGGTTATTGGTTTATATGAATAGAATGTGCGCAAGGATGTCTTCATTCAAGGTGTTTATGTCCAGTAGCAGTTGCATGCTGTAGGGGTGTGAAATGTTAGTGCCTTCACATTTCTAGCCACCACAGCATTTGTGGTTGGGATGACAGCAGCTCGCCCCACTGCCTTTGTTTTCCTAGGGAAAGCCCAAAGTACCAATTTTTTTAGACTGGGTTGACCCCGGTGTTGGTCGGTCCAAAAAAATTCTGCCTGAGTGCAGAATTGAACCAGAGGCCATCTGATCGGCAGATGAGTGCATAACTGCTGCACCACTGAGGCACATCAAGGTGTTTTCACTTGTTAAATGTTATTTATTCTCTTGAGTTATTCACGTGCCCATGTTAAATTTTCTTCAGTCATCATGTTACTATTTATTTCTCTTATTCCACAGGCTCTGCAATACTGTGAGGTGATTGCTAGCAACATCCTGCAGAACCCTACTTGGTTCCATGCCCCATTTGTTAAACTGGTTTTTCAGGTGAGGAGATCATGGAAATAGAAAGCTTTAATTACAAGCCTCTGTCAGTCAGTCATTTGCATGTCCCTTGGAGAACTTTTTATTTTTAATACATCTCAAGGAGTCCATGCCCGTATATTCTTAAACTACAGATATTTAGAAAATTTTAAAACTCATTTAGCATGTGCCCTTAGCTTGTGCAGACAAAGAAATCACAGTGCAAGTCATGACTTATCTCGGTTTAATTTGTTCTTGCCATTGCCAGTGAATGTCTACATCAGTCAGTCATTTGCATGTCCCTTGAGAAACTTTTGCCTTTCTAACAGCACTTTTGTAAGCCTCTCAGTTGTCTTCTTCTTCTTCTTCTTCATTCGCATTGTCTGTCTATATCTGCAGTCCTGTCTCTTGGATAAATTTCACTGTTTTTTTGTAATTCATGTATGGAACCGTAGAGCTTATCTTCTTTAGTGGTTTCACTGGGCCAGTAACTATTTCTCAGTGTCTCATAGTTGGTGCAGTTCTGGAGGATATGTTCCACAATTTGGGGCACCTGGGCATAGATTAGTAGTACCAATCTTAAACTTTGTATACATATGACTTCGGAGTCGGCTGTGTCCTGTTCGGAGACGGAAGATGGTGACTTGTTCCTTTCTGTTTAGCATGTGATAGTCATCATGTGGTGGTGTTTGTGGCTTCCTGTAGGTTTTTATCATGCTTTTCTTCTGATTATAGGTGATTGGTATGTCTGGTTGCTCCATTTCAGTGCCCTCTTTGGCCAGATGGTCAGCTTTCTCATTGCCTGGTATCCCACAGTGGGAGGGAATCCATTGCAAAGTGACTCCATGTTGTAAGCCAATTTTTGACAAGGCATCCTTAAGGTCTGGTAGTTTGTTGCACTGAAGAGCTTCCAGTACTGATCTTGCATCTGTGAGATTTACTACAGGACATGTATCAGTTCTGGAGTCTGATAGTTTTTCAACTGCAGCAATAATTGCCCTAACTTCTGCATCATAGTTGTTGCAGTATTTTCCAGTGGGTGTGGAAATCTTGTCATTGGTGTTGTTTGGATATTCAGTATATGCTCCTGCCCTCCATTCTTTATGGCATTATGTGCAGATCCATCTGTATACACACGTATCCAGGTGTCACATGGATATTTATCATCTAGAACACTAAGTGTGGCTGTTGATCTTACAAGACTGCTCTGCATCTCACCATTCTGCACACCTTTCACTTCAGTCTGAATAGTTATTTGTGTATAATCTGCTTCTTTCCATGGTGTATGCTCTGGCACAGATGATAATGGAGCGACTACAGTTGGAAGGTCAGGTATCAGCTTACGCATACGCTTCGACTGATGACCTCTCAGTTGTAAGCAAGGTACCCTGGTACTGATGCATCCATTTGCAGATTATCAGTGATGTCTTGTAGCCATCTTTGCCTTGGTCATCCTCTCTTTCCTTTTCCTATTATGTATCCTTCCAAGATGGTCTTCTCTGAATTCTCATGATGTTTAATGTGTCCAAAATATCTAAGTTTTCTATTTAATCCTCTTTACTAGCCAGACTTCTTCATTATTAAGTTCTTGTAGTATGGATATATTTGTTCTTTTTTGTGTCCATGATATTTGAAGAACTCTTCTGTAGCATTTACATTCAAAGGCATTTATGTGTTTCTCAGCTGTTTTGTTAAGTGTCCAGGTCTCACAGGCGTATGTTGTGATGGGAAAGATGCATGCCCTTAAACCTTATTTTTGTAGTTCTGTTTGTTCCTCTCCACAGCTTCTTTAGTTGTTTTACTTTTTGAAGAGCAATAGATACCCTCCTTTTAATTTCCGTCATTGTATCTCCATTATTAGTTAGTAGTGATCCAGGATATTCAAAACTCTCCACCTCTTCCAATTTTTCCTCACTGATACATATTTCAACAAGCCTCTACAAGTGGGGAATTGAGAGAATAAGGAATTGGAAAAAAAAAACACTAGTGCACATGGCATCCTTTATGTTTTCAGATGTCTGGTTCTGGCTGTTGTACATATATGTTGATGGTTTTAAATCTGTAGCATTGTTAGCAAAGAAATGTATCTTTATGATAGTTAACCATGGATATTACATTTTTTCAAAAAGTGAATAAAAATAAGGTGAAAGCAAAGCTCATGATCCCACATGTCTCTCTGTTGTGCCATTTAATCAGTAGCACTCTTTATTTCTTCTAAGATAGAATGAGGTTTATTTTCCTTTTTTTAAAATATCACTTAATAGGTTGGTTTTTTTTTTATCTTTTTTTTTTTTATAATATCACGTAATAGGTTGTTTTTTTTTTAATACTACACAATGGGTTTCTTTTCCTTTTTTTAAAATATTGTATAACAGGGTTTCTTTTCCTTTTTTCTTGTATCACATAATGGGTTTTTTTTTCCTTTTTTTTTTTTAAAAATATCATATAATAGGTTTCTTTTTTTTCCCCCACATAGTAGACATTTAGTCATTTGCAGACATGATTAAGGTCAAACTCGTATGCTTACATTAACAGGATTCATTCACTTTTTAAATGTATTTCAATGGAACTAGCCACTCAGTTCAAGTGGATTAAAGCGTGCATCAGCGATTATTTGTTTTGTTTCCAGTTATCAAGTAAGTTGAGGTTTGCTGACCCCCAGCGGCAGATATCAGGTGAGGATGCAGAAGACCCACCCTGGCTGCAACAGCTAGAGAAAGTCTGTGATGCATATGATGTAAGTATTTAATTTCTTTTCTTTCTGTTGCTTTTGCCGTTTAGATCTTCTAGTTGCAGTACTGAAAGTCCCTGACTTATACAGGGTGTTTTTAAAGTCTCACTACACTTTCTATGAAAAAAAAATTGACAAACGAAGTAAATGACATCATCACAAAATGTACTCAAAAAAGGTTATTTAATTACTTGCAATAGTGACTGCAATGATACAACGCTGTTTTGTGTTAGCTAGAATGTACCTTTGAAATATTCATTATAACAGGTGCTGGAAATGTCCACCACTGGCTTCAAGACATGAATGTACACGTTTCTTCGTTTTGTCAGATATTTTGTGCAGTGTGTGTGTGTTGTTATTTCTTGAAGGGTAATTCTGATTGCTTCTTTCAGGTTCTCAATTTTTGTACATTATTTTTGTAAAAATTTCCTTTCAAGAAACCCCACAGATAATAATCTAATGGATTTAGATCTGGAGAACGAGCAGGCCAAATTCCACGAGATATTATGCGATTTGCGAAAATTTCTTCCAAAAAACCGTGTGTTGCTCTAGCTGCATATACAGATGCACCATCTTGCTGGGACCACGCTTCTTTAATTTCACGTTCATTCAGCTGTTCAAAAAAAGGTTCCAGAATGTCAGTACATTACTGATTGGCATATATAGTGTTGAAGAAAATTGGTCCAGATAAACGTTTTATACTGACAACACACCATACCCCAATTTTCGCATCATGTAGCTGCGCTTCATGAAATGCATTGGGATTAACACTGCTCCAAATACGATTATTTTGGCTGTTAACGTATCCAGATAGATGAAACCATGCCTCATCAGAGAAGAGTGTTAAATCGAGAATTAACTCGTCTTCTTCAGCTAAAAATGCCTGAAACCATGTGGAGTAGTTGACTCTGGATTGATTATCACACTCTTTTAGTTCAGACACAACAGAAATCTTGTATGGATGAAAATTTAACCGATGTTTAAGAATTTTGTGCACTGTGCTCAGTGATACATTCACTTCTTGCGACATTTTCCATAAGGACTTGCATGGACTTTTCAGGATTCTGTCTTGGATATCTAGACATTTTTCTTCAGACACAGCAGGCCTACCAGATTGCAGAGCATCTTCCACAGTTCCCATATCATGAAACTTATTCAACAAATTTCTAACCATAGTGCGATGAGGAGGTTGTTTATCAGGAAATTTTGCTATAAATCTTTGAACAACCATCCGTGTGTATCGACCACCGTTTCAAAACACTTGTTCAACCAAAAAAAAATTCTTTCTTCTGTTGATAACACCATTTTGTTTTGAGTGCAAAAAATTACTCCAGCAGATGGCAGCCATTCACTGCATTTTACTTCACAATTGACTGTGCAGCACATTTTTTTAATGACGTCATTTTCTTCATTTTTACATAGAAAGTGTAGTGAGACTTTAAAAACACCCTGTATAAGTGGCTTGTTCCACAACCTTTTGCACAAGTCAATTTTTTTTATGTAACTCAGAGCTGTGGTTTATTATGTGTATTGCATGATACTGTACATTAGCAGTTTGTTCCGTAAAATTTTGTGGATTGTTTATGTTGTTTTTTTTAATGCAAGTCTGTATGTTGAAACTGTGTAAGTTGAGATTCATCTGTATTCTCGTGTCTGCTGTCGTGTCTTCTGTCATGCTTACCATCATGTATACTTGGGATGTACAATTCCTTTGGCCTCAAGAGCCACTGCTGTATATGGAAGCAGAGTGGCAGATGGCATCAAAATCAGCTAGTTTTTATAAATTACGTAAAATGATAAAAGGTGACAGTAAAAGTGAATTGATTATAATTTAATTAGCTTTTCAGGTCTTTGAAGATAGGAACTTTCAGTTTTAATCAATAAATGATAACTTCATGATAACTTTGCAGGCTGCAAAAAAACAAAAAAAAAGGCCGTGTGGGCCACCAGTTGGATATGTATGCTGTCATGTCTTCTATCATGCATGTCAACTATTATGTGTACTATTATATCTACTATTATGTGTACTGTCATGTCTGCTATGTGTACTGTAATGTCTGCTATTACACATACTATCATGTCTGCTATTATGTGTATTATCAAATCTACTATTATGTTTACTGTCCTTGTCTACTAACTTAATTATTTGAATTATTGGTGGTTATTTCCTTAAGTTATCACTTTCCATCTTTAGCATTTTGAAAACAGATGCCATACACTCCTTAGAGTAAATTATGCTGAAAAGAAACCATTCTTCGTGGAGTCTCAAATTCGTGGTTTTGGTGAGAATTACAGGTTGGTTTTATAGACTACATTTGATGCAGCTTTGTTTAAATATAAAGTCTTCACAGACTTTTTGTAGGCATAATTTTAATGCAGCTATATTTAGATATAAACCAGAATTTTGACAAGTCAGGTTTCCATTTTAAAATGTGAGAACCTTCAGAGACAGGTTTGTACCTTTTTTTTTTTTTTGTTGTTGTTGTCAGGATGGTTCAATCCAGCCTTTGTCAGGCACGGCCACGCCTGCTGGTTTCCCTGGTACAACTGCTAGCAGTGAAAGCGGTGACTTCAGCTCATATGGCTATGGTTACACTGGTGATGCCACAGCCACACCTGCAACGTCCGGTACCCCGGGCTTGGATGTATATGGACGACAGGTAGTGGGGTTTTTTTTTCCCCCTTTTTATTAGCCTTGAGATTCTTTCAGAAATTAAGAAAGCTGATAATCACTGGAAATTTCAAGGGAAAAAGAAAGGAGGTTGCCAAAGTTTAAAATATCTTTATAGTTTGAGCTTGTGGCACAGGAAAGGAAAGGTAAACGGACTGACTGGAAGTTGCAAAAAAAACAAACTGCATAGACTGCGTTCTGCAGTCACCAGTGTGTATTAACACAGTGCATAATGAATGAGTCATCTTCTTTGTCTCTTATAGAGATTCAATCATGATGGCTACAGGAATAAAGTTAAGACTACTACAGGTTTAAAGTTAAGACTCCTGCAGGGATAAAGTTAAGTTCTGAAATCTTAACTGAATGTTGTTTAATCCATCCATAGTAGACTTTTGACTTGGGTAACCAAGTGGCAAATTAACCTGCACAGACATTTCATGAGGCTCCACCTGAGTGGCAGACAGAAGAAGCAAAATGAAGTATGTTACATTCTCCACAGACTTTTATGCAGATTTTTTGCTTTCCCTAAATCCTTAAGTCAAAAAGGCAGTTAGTTCCAAAGCTCAGTGGTGTTCTGGAACTAGGTTTTGTAGATTTGTTTTTAGAGATGGTTTGGAGATGCATTGTAGCACTGAATGTGGTGTTAAGTTTGTGCTTTATTATTGTCCACATCTTCTTGCCTTCATTATATGTTTGTTCAGTTTTATGGGGGGTTTCAAGGTAGGTTGCTGTGCCACCAGAAAGGTGCTAATCAAACTACAGAGCAGAAATAGCAGCACTTAAAACAGTCCACTGAAAACATGCATAGAAATGGACAACCTACCAGAGAAGATTGTACGCTTCTCTGACCGCAGAGTCCCGCTAGAAACAGAACAGACAAGCAGAAAAAAGGGAAAACATACCACAACTAAGTACTCAACCATAGTTCTACAACGGCTCTCTTCGCACTGTAAATGTAAACGAGAAAGCAGATGCCCTCTTCAGTGCGGGTAGCAGAATAGAAAAGGTTAAGCACCCGGTAATATATCAAGAAGCAAAAACCATCATCCAGAACCAACTAAACACCAGGTGGAAAACAAAAATCAAAATGGAAACAAAACAAGACCTCCTTCATCAAAAGTTCAGAATTCAGACTCCAGCTTCACTGCATTTGGAACAACCCCCATATATGCTCCACCGCATACCACAGCATCCATCCAAGTGTATGGTTGCTTATAGTTTCTATCAAATGTTGGTTGTTTGTGATGTGTTTTCTGCCACACAGTTTGGACTTCCTGCCAGCACCTTTAATTTGTCCTAGCTCCAGCAGTCTCCTCACACATACATTGTTCTTCCATTCCCGCTCATCATTTTCCTTTAGTCTGTCCAGTACAGCTTTAGCAATGTCCCCCTTGTCCATTGTCAGTCTGCCATTTATTTTAGCCCGTCCAGTAAGTACCACATCATTGCCATATACTTCCGTAGGCCCTGGACAGTAAAGCCACGTCAGGCTTGTCACAGTTGACTTGCTTAACAGATGAACCCATTCTTTTCGAAGCAGTTTCTTCTCAGTCTTTCAAAGCATACTCTGAATCTGTCACAATGACACCATGAACCGCATCATGAGCAACTAACCCTTCCAATTCTGCTGACATAGCTTCAGTTTCCATTTGCATGCTTGAAGTGGTGACTCCAAAACCCTCTGCCACTACTCTTCTGTTTCAGTAGACAATGAAACCCCAACCACTTCTGCTACTCTGACCCATCTATATTTATATATTACCATGCCAGATTCTCATTCAGCTAAATGGATACCAGCAAATCAGTCTTTTGCCTAAGAATGGGATTCTGCAGACTTCTAAGCCACTGCTGTCGCCTCATAATATCACACACAAGTGAGTGTCCTGTGGATTTGGTATCGACACCAGAACATATCCTGCAGAACTACAAGCACAGATATGGCCCGAGGGAGAAGATCTGAAAAAAAAAAAGCTGTGAGGCTCTCATTGAAGCCTGAAGAATGGAGAAGATGGTGGACTTTGTCAAGGCGACAGGGCTGCAGATTTAGCATGACCAACCTTCCTCAGATGCTGAAGAAGAGTTGTGCTATTGTTATAAAGACTTGCAGATGAACTTCAAATTCGTATTTGTAGCTTCTGTTTCTGACATAATTTGAATTTCAGCAACAACACGGCCAAGCAGACACCACAGGATACCATAGTGGACATGACATAGGGGCCATCACAGGTCAAGTACAGAGCTTGAACATCACCAGCACTGATCAATACCAACAGCAGGAGCAACAAAACTACACTCAGCAGCAGCAGCAGCAGTATGATTATACTCTGTGGCAGCAGCAACAGCTCGGTGAGTCAGTAGATATTTTAAAGACAGAGTCTCAAACTTATGGCATACTTGCTCAATATTTTCATGTACGTACTTGATGTCTTATGTATTTTCATGGGTGTAATTGACCGCATACTGAACAGACTATGTTGGCTGGGCCATGTAGAAAGAATGGAAGAGAGTAGACAAACGAAAATTATGTATTCACAAGAAATGAGGGAAATGAGACCAAGGGAGAGAGATGGAAAGACAACATAGAAGAGGATATAAAAGAAATTGGTGTCACCAACTGGGGAGAGAAGATCAGGAATAGAGAGGAATGGAGGTGAACTTTATCTGCAGCAGTGAGCCTTAATGGCTCAGAAAGTCGAAGAAGAAGAAGAAGTACTTGACCTCCTCTGTATTTTAGTGTGACATACTTGATCTGCTGTACATTTTCATGTGGTATACTAACTGTGACAGACTGTACGTTCCTGAAAAGTATATGCTTTTCATATGTAAGAAGGTTTTTGCCATGTTCCCCTTTTCAAGGGACTTAGCTTCATATGATGTATTATCCCTCATTTGCTAACACTTTTTGCAGTGCAGCTTTTTTATACCTGCTATGCAGGCAGATATTCTCCATCTGCTGAAGACTTGTTTTCCCTAGCACCAGTGTTGAGTACCCATTTTAATGACTGGCTCAGCTGAGAAGTGTCAGTGGTGGGTCGTGAATACACAACCATTTTAGTGAGAGGACACGTCACCTAGCTGACTTTCTGTTCATCTGTCAGTGGTTGAGGTCTGTGCAGTAGTTTACTTTTATCCTGACTTGTATGGACTTGCCATATGTCATTTGTGTATTCAGTACAAGGCACCATGTGCACCATATATAATTTATGTATAAAATATATCATATTCAGTTGTCATATATCATAACCATACCCTCCAGTCACCATGTGCCATTTGTGTATACAGTACAGGATATAATATGCACTAGTTTTCTCATTGCAAAGCAAAAGAAATTGAGACAACAGCATTCACTGAAAATCAGATAACTTCACCAGGAAATATACAAATAGAAAACTGCCAATGTGTTGTGATAGTGGGTGGGCTGCCAGGCATTCTTGTGAAGCAGTGGGAACTAGTGTTGAAGCAACATTTCACATAATGGAATAAGCTGTATTGCCCAGTGATACTTCACAGCCCATGGAAATAGAGTAATAGGTCAAGCATTATCATTGTTTTTGTACCTGACTCTTAAACTTTGATTTGGGGGGGGGGTGGGGTGGTAAGGATAGATACAGCCTTCTTCTGATTGCGTCCTAAGGGTGTGATCAAAGAAAGATTTCTTCATTTGATACAGTACTATAGAGACCCTGCTTGCAACTTCCAGCTGAGAGAAGACTGGAGTACACCAGAACCCTCTGACTTATGCTCAGCAGATTCTGAAGATTCACTGAACACATTAAGCATTCGTTTAAGACAGTCACCGTAGTTACATGTAATTATTCTTTTTCTTCAGCTTTCCAAGCCGTTAAGGTTCATTGCAGCAGATAAAGTTTGCCTCCATTCCTCTCTGTTTCTAATCTTCTCTCTCCAGTTGGTGACACCAGTTTCCTTTGTGTCCCCTTCTATGTTGTCTTTCCATTTCTGTCTTGGTCCATCCCTCAGTCTCATTTCCTTCATCTCTTGTACATACATCATTTTCATTTGTCTGTTCTCTTCCATTCTTTCTACATGGCCCAGCCAGTGTAGTCTGTTCAGTTTCAAGACATTTATAATTTGTTGGGATTTAAATAAGCTGTTCAGTGTTCTTTCAAGTTCTTCATTCTCCACTCTTGGCATCTTTTATGGGCTCAAATATTCTTCAGGATCTTGTTGGCCATGGTTGCCTAGTTTAGCAAAGTGCTTCAGGAATATATATATAGGATTAGCCTCATTTCCAATAATCTGGGTTGCTTCAAACAAATTTTTGTTGTTTCTGGCCATTTAATCATTAAATTTTACTAACAAGTCTAGCAGCTTAATTACAAATCAGTTAATCATTAAATTTTACTGACAAATTCAGCAGCTCAATCACTAATCAGTTAAAATTTCATTAACAAGTTCAACAGCTCAGTCACTAATCATTTAAAATTTCATTAACAAGTTCAACAGCTCAATCACTAATTGGCTAATTGTTACATTTTTCTAACAAGTTCAGTGGTTCAGTCACTAATCAGTTAATCGTTAATTTTTGCTGACAAACTCAGTTATTAATCAGTTAATCATTAAATTCTATGAAACAAACTCAGCAGCTGAAGTGGCAGCAATAACTTGCATGATCAGGGTATGTTTGTTTCCCCATCATGTCTTCTAATGTTCTTGGTCTCTGATGGTTTAGGCTATCAGTATCTGGAATATGGGGACCACCAGCAACAGCATCATAATGTGGAACAAACAGCTAGCCATCAGCAGTATAGTCACCAGCAGCAGCAGCAGCAGCAGCAACAAGAAGGAGCTCCCTACCAACACAGCACTGCAGCTGCATACGCTGGCACCATCCCTGATTTGGGAGATGGTGGACGTGGTCAACCTGCAGGCACTGTTTCAAATATGAGAGATGTCCATCACGGTCTTGATGCTGGCAGTGCCTCAAATATAGGAGATGTTGGACATAATCACACTTCTAGTTCCAGTGCTTACAATGATGA
Organism: Achatina immaculata; assembly: GCA_009760885.1. Lineage (NCBI taxonomy): Eukaryota > Metazoa > Mollusca > Gastropoda > Stylommatophora > Achatinidae > Lissachatina > Lissachatina immaculata. The sequence goes on from CM019701.1 coordinate 22,171,234, forward strand.
CATATCATATCTTGGTGGTGGGTCTTTTGTTGCATTACCCAAACCTTTGTTATTTTCATTTCTTTCTTTTTATTCTTCTTTCTTTCTTTCTTCTCATATTTATTTTCAACTCTCAGTTTGTCTAAAATCTGGCACACTTTAAGAAACATACAAACAATACCCAAGACTAAGACTACATAACAAATTTTATAATAAACATAACTTTTTTTTTTTCTTTAAAATTTTTTTTCCTGAAAAAAATGACATGATTCCTATTTTTAGATTTCTGGCAGTGGAACAAAAACATATGATGACAGTTATTTAATTTAATTTTTTTTCTTTTTAAATAAAGTCTTACAGCATCTGGCAGGATAATATATAACTGAACTTCCCATGCCCTTAAATGTCACATAGCATTGTAGTTTGCCACGTATTTCTGTTTTCAGTGAGTTTTTCAAGGAATGTTATGCCTGCTAATTTAGCCTCTCTCAACAATGTTCTCCTTAAGAGTTTCATGTGGTCAACTTCTTTTGTTTTCTTTTGTGCTAAAATATGAGGTCATAAATCAAATGGTATTTGAATAACATACATAAGATTATCTTTTCTCTTGTGCTTTGTTCAGTGTTTAAATATGTCTATAACATTATCAGAAGGATGAATGTTCAAACAACATAGCAAGGAGAATAGTTAGGAAAATGGACTAAAAAAAAAATGCTACAGGAGAAGGTAAAGGACAATTTTGATGCAGACACTGATGGGACTGATGAAGAGTGACCAAGATGGAAAGTTGCAGGGTCTTGTTAATGCTGCACTCTTCATCAGTCCCATCAGTGTCTGCATGAAAATTGTCCTTTACCTTCTCCTGTAATTTTTTTTTTCAGTCCCTTTTCCTAACTATTCTCCTTGCTATGTTGTTTGAACATTCTTCCTTCCGATCATGTTATAGACATATTTAAGCACTGAACAAAGCACAAGAGAAAAGATAATCTTATGTATGTTATTCAAATACCATTTGAAATAGTCTCTCCCCCGAATGAAAGAAAGCTGACGGACAGGAGCAGTTGGCTGTAAAAATAAATTTAGTCATGATTGATTGTCGGTGGGTGTGTTTCAAAATAAAGGCAGTTTTCACTGAGTCGGGGGCAGGAGTTGGGGGAGGGGGTGGGGGGAAATGGGGACGCAACGGATATAAATCAAAGAATTGAGAAAGATCAGCAGAGACGGAGCAAGCTTGATGATCTAGTAGCTTGACATATTTTCCAAGATGTACAGTGATGTGATTTACCTAAGATAAATGAGAAGACATTTTTTAAAAAAAACAACCTTTTTTCGTGTTGTGGAGCATTGTGCTGAAAACTGATTCATCTTCTGTTCACCTTGGAACTGTGAGCTGGTATTCTTTTCAGCTGATGCAGTAAAGATGTTGAGACATCATCGTGCTGGATTGGGAGTGGATTATGGCAGCTATTTTTAAGTTTCTGAATCACTCAGATATTCATTTGCATGTCCCTTGTGGAATTTTGTCTCTGTAACAGCTCTCCTGTAGGCATCTCGGTTGTAAGCAAGATGCCCTGCTGCTGATGCGTTCATTTGCAGATTATTAGCGATGTCTTGCAGCCATCTTCACCTTGGTCTTCTTCTCTTTAATAGAGGATTAAACAGAGAAAACTTAAATATTTTGGACACATTAAATGTCATGATAATCTAGAGGAGACTGTCTTGGAATGGTACATAATGGGAAAAAGTTTCTGAATAGAGCTAAAAAAAAAACATGGCTGTGCAGAACATTTGTAGCAGACTCCACTGCCATAGGAACTGCCGAGATCCCTCCCTATAAGCGAGACTGGGCCTGTTACTGGGGATACCAACAGAGAGATGGGACAGGGTCTTGGTCATCTGTGGTTTACCAACCCTGATGCTAGCATGTCAGCTGTCGTTCACTGATTGCCAAATCAGTGCTTTGCTCACTGAAAATTGATTATGCTGCTTTAAGATTTCATTTTTTTTTCTTTATATTTCACTTACCTCAGATTTCAGCGTATTTGTGTTTTCATTTATTATTCTTTTTTTTTTCTTTTACATGTGCTAACATCTGAGCATACTGTGCAGGCTAACATGCTGCATTTTGTATTCAGTTATTCTCCAATTTTTGGAGACAGTTTTTTTTTTCCTCTCAACACTAGCATTGGGTACACTGTGCCTTCTAAGGTTTTGTGGTTGATGCACACAATTTTCAACCCATGTGCAGATATTTTCTAAAAAAAATTCTGTATGCAAATATGCATTGTTACATCAAAATTATATGGTATGATTTAAAGTTATCATAGAAAAGATGCTAAAATCATAGAAATCAGGAAAACAAACTCAAGCATGGCTGCCATTTTTTTTTTCAGAACTATTATACTACTATTATTAAAAATAACTCTGTGTGTGTGTACGTGCATGCGTGCACTGCTGCACAGCTTAGAAGGAACATTGATTGGGTATCCGTTTTTACTGTTGGATAAATTGGAGGTCACTGATAGTAGATCTGTAGTCTATAATATTTGCATGAAGGAAAAAAAAAATCCACCATCATTTGCACTACTCTCGATGCCAAAATGAAATGTTATAGGTTGCAGAAAATTTGTATAGCATAAAGAGTAACCCCCCTTTTTTCAGAATTTAGTGGTTAAAAAGAAGAGATTTGGGACACACACGCACGCACGCACGCACACACACACACACACACACACACACATCTTTTTCTTTTATCTTATTGCAATCACATGCTTTCATAGAGCTATATGTAACCCATATTTTTGTTTGTGTTTTTTTTTCCAGTACATACCCTTTATCCATTTTTGAACTTCTGTAGCATATTATTTGTCTTATCTGTTCATCCGTAGCTAACAAGTAACTCTGATTTTGATGAAAGCTGATATCTAACCCCTACCCAACTTTCTTATATATATCCATATTTCTAAAAACAGGAGAACAACTGGATTCTTCATCCACTTCTACAAATTTGTCCTCACACTTTGCTTCAAAGTCCTTCAGTAACTATGGGGCTGAACATTCAAGTCTGTCTCATAGAGCTAGCTTAAGTACCAGTGGAGCTGATGATGTAGAAGATGATGATGGTGATGATGTCACTGAAGATGAAGATGCAACAGGTGGCCCCAGACATGGCTTTGATTACTTTGGCAATGTAGGAGGTCAGGTAAGAAAGGATTATAAAGATAATAAATGTGCCTAATTTATAGCGTTTGTGAATTTTTGTGCGTAAAACAAGAAAAAATGTTGGTACCTTGTCTTGTCTCCTTCCTCATATACCTTTTGGTGTTGAGAGTACAAATAGACATCTTGATAGGGCTTAATGATTTGCTTCATATAATGCTGCTGTAATTTCCTCCTTCCATCTCCAGCATGGGCGGCCTCTTCCTTTGTTACCTACAAATCTTAGTGTGAATGTTGTCCGTGGTATACTGTCTGGCGGTAACCATGTAACATGGCCAAACCATTTGACTCGCTGTTTCTGGATATAATGTAATATTGGTGTTACTCCAACCTTTGCCCTGATCTGTGCACATCTTATTTGATCTCTTCTTGTCACATTTAGAATTCTCCTTAAACATCTCATTTCTGTCATGATGCTTTTCTTTTGTTCTTGGCTGTAAATGTCCATGTTTGACATTGATAGCATAGAGTTGGGAGGAAAATTGTGTTGTACAGTGCCCTTTTTGTTTCAGCTGTGATGTATTTGTTTTTCAGTAAAGGAGTCATTTGTCCAATGGCCTGATTTGCTGTAATGCATTTGTTCTCAGACTCAGCATCAGTTCTTCTTCTTCTTCTTCGTTCGCATTGTCTGTCTATATCTGCAGTCCTGTCTCTTGGATAAATTTTACTGTTTTTTTTGTAACTCATGTATGGAACCGTAGAGCTTATCTTCTTTAGTGGTTTCACTGGGGCAGTAATTATTTCTCAGCGTCTCGTAGTTGATGCAGTTCTGGAGGTCAGCATCAGTTGTCCCTGAGGATGATATTAAGCTACCCAGGTATTTGAAATGTTTCACTTGTTTCAAGGGCTGGTTGTCTAGAAAGATCTTTGTTTGGGTTTCTTCTCTTGCTGTGGTCATGACTTCTGTTTCTTCAGCACTGATCTTCATGCTGTGGCTTTTACATGCCCTTGCTAAATTATCCATGTTCTGCAGTAGGTTTTTTCTGATGTGAGTACGAGTGCTTGGTTGTCGGCAAAAAGGAATTCATTTATGGTCCTCCTATTAAGTATGTCTTCTGGAAGGTGTTTTGGATTTATCTACATTCTTTCTGGGGTTGGGCTGTTGGGCAGCTCTGTGGTGGAGTTTTTCTATGTATGTTAGCTTCTTTGCAGATGTTGTCAATGTATGTTAGTAATATTTTGGTAATTATAGGGCCATAATTTCCTTTGACAGAATTTTTTTGTGTTTATGCAACCCCATGTCTGCTCAAGGTGTCACATGATCAGACATGTTCAAATTTGATGTGATCTTCTGGTTTTTTTTCTTTTAAATTCCTTTCGAACAAGGCTGACAACAGCTGATGAATGTGATTCTGAAGTCAGGTCAGGAGTGAAAAGGACAATAACAGCTTTTCATCAAAGGAAGATTTGTCTTTTTTATTATTGTTATTATTATCAAGATAAGTGCTTGACAGTGAAAGTCTAGGATTGAAGTTCTTGACAGAGAGAGTCTAGGATTGAAGTTCTTGACAGAGAGTCTAGGAGTGAAGTTCTTAACAGAGAGAGTCTAGGAGCGAAGTTCTTGACAGGGAGAGTCTAAGAGCGAAGTTCTTCACAGAGTCTAGGAGTGATGTACAGAATAGATAAGCTCTTGACAGAGAATCTAGGAGCTATGTACAGAACAGATAAGCTCTTGACAGGGTGAGTCTAGGAGCAATGTACAGAATAGATAAGCACTTGACAGAGAGAATCTAGGAGCAATGTACAGAACAGATAAGCTCTTGACAGAAAGAGTCTAGAAGTGATGTACAGAACAGATAAGCTCTTGACAGAAATAGTCTAGAAGTGATGTACAGAACAGATAAGCTCTTGACAGAAAGAGTCTAGGAGTGATGTACAGAACAGATAAGCTCTAGGCAGAGTGAGTCTAGGAGTGATGTACAGAACAGATAAGCTCTAGGCAGAGTGAGTCTAGGAGAGATGTACAGAACAGATAAGCTGTTGGCAGAGTGAGTCTAGGAGAGATGTACAGAACAGATAAGCTGTTGGCAGAGTGAGTTTACGAGAGATGTACAGAACCTATTTATATTCCATTCTTCCTCTTTGATTATTCTTAGGCATTGACTTGTATACTTTTGAAGTAATCGGTGGTCAGCTGGAGTTGGTATGCCTCCCCATACAGCTTCTCTTGAACTTGAATAGGTTCTCTTGAATATTCTCTTGAATAGGTATTGGTCACATCTGTTCTCACTCTCTCTCTACACCTTGTATGTTGGGCACTCCTCAGAATATGTCCTCCTGTCATCCTGCTTTATGCGCATGTCAGTTGGGCTGATCTTGAGTCTGTTGAAAAGGTGGTACCTCAGTCTGCTGTTGTGACTAGTGCAGAGTTGCTCCTCTCTGCTGATTTGCCAGGAGGGATCATTTTTCTGGTTGCCAGGATACCCTTTCATCCATTTATTCTTGAATATTACTTGTATTTTTTATCATTCGTATCTGCCTGTGGTAATCTGCCACCTTTTGCTACGATGTCTCCTGCTTCGTTCCTAGGTATACCACAATGGTATGAAACCCTATTACCGATCTTGAGAAAAGCTTACATACCTAATTGAAGCCCATGAAATGCGGAAATATGAAAGAATGAGGCTCTGTTCTAAGGACAGAAAAAAAAGACAAACACGAGATAAACTGAAAAAAAAAAAAAAAAGGTAACCAAAAAACATGGAAGCAGACAACTTAAAATATTTTTAGTCACATCGAGAGTAATTGACATACGGTAATTAAAATCATACTTGAGGGAAAAGAGCCAAAAAGAAACAGTATAGATTAGTGGACAGCACTAGGAGATGGACAGGAATCAGCTTGGCCAGGTGCATTGTGGGAGCAATACAGCTAGCCTTCCCTTTGGATGTAGCATAAGATGATGACAATGAGATAGGAAGTGTAAATAATAACTGTTTTTTATTTTTTGTTGTTATTCAAAACAGAAGGTGGTCGTGCCCCCTCACAGATACCGCAACACATCTGGCAGCTCAGGTGGCAGCACTAGAAGAAGAAGAACATTGTCTGGTAGCAGCACAGGCAGTGTGAAGGCCGCACCACATAAACCATCACCGCCAAAAAACCAGCAACAGCCAGCAGGTGTTCAAGGAAGTGACAAGGTGAGTGAAGGATTCAGTGGATGGTTTAGGTTTAAAAAAAAAATGTCAGATTTTTATAATTTAGTACAACCTGCACTGGAGTGGAGCCTGCTGAAAAGCTGGGCTGGTGTAAACACATTAGCCTCTACCATGCTCTGTGTCTTATAAAAAAGCTTCAGAAACAACTACCATAACACACTTCATGAGTCTCATTAAGCATTAGATTCATTGGTCCTTTGGAGGGATGACTGACCACACTGAGGGCAAGGTAAAAGAGCTGTTAGCTCATGTCCATTGTATCAACTAGTACTATGGTTTAGTATTTTGCTTTGTTGAAATCATAAGGATATGCCATGAGAAGAAAGAAGTTTGAGAACCTGATAATCACCGGAAAACTCTGGATAAAAAAGAGAAAGGGAGGCTCAGAGAGAAAATACATCTTACGGACTGACCAAGAAGCATGGTAAGTGAAGGGCAAACTGAATGGAAAAACAGAAGAGAATCTGTGGAACCATGATGACAAACACTAGCTGGCACAGCATGTAATGTATGAGTGAATGAAATGTTGTTTAGGATGCTATTAGCTTTAAGACAGCCCCCAGGCTCCCGAACACTTACTGCAGACCTGCACTATATATAGAGACCTCAGAGCCCAGGTGTGGCCCCAAGAGAGAAGCATGCAGGAGAAACTCTGGGGGTCCTTATGAAGACCTCCTGCTGACAGCAGGATTCATGGGGGCAACCCAGCTCCTTGTTGAGAAACCTGAGCACATGAAACTGAGCACAGAGGAAATAGTATTTTCCAAATAGTTTAGTGGACGTCTTGCAAGAAATTTAAAAGTATTTATTTAACCTCTTTTGCTGTTCAGTTCATTATTTGTTTGTACACCGTCTTCCCTCAATGAGACATTGTTTGCATTGTGTCATGATGCCTTTAAATCCAACGCATCTGACTTTAGGCTCAGTGTAATTTGAGGACCCTTTTCATTTGGCCAGACAACTGTCTGTCTCCAGTGGACACCGCTGGGAGGTGGAGTAGGATCATTGCTGACTGTGATTTGCCAGCCTTGATGCAAGCAGTCAGCTATTGATCATAGACCGTTGTCTCATCCAGCTTCAGTACTGTGTCTTTTGACCTGTTCAGTCCATGAAATCTAGTTCTGTTGAGCTCTTTCTTGCATGTCATATTAGATGGTAAATTATTTTTAACTAGCTGATTACCCGGCGTTGCCCGGATATTTATTTATCCCAGTTGTCTGTTAGACAGGAAAAGGAATGAATTCTACCTATAGTGTAATATTGAATCAATTTTATTTACAGGTATTTAAAAGTATAATTTTACAAATTCACTATAATATTAATTTAATTCAAAACTTGATTATAAACATTTTTAGTTTCACCTCCAGGAACAAGAATAAATAAATTCTTGGGTGAACCTGCCTTTGAGCAAGCAGCATAAAGTTGTCGGTAGGAGAAATATGCCGATCTCAAATCTATCCCCCTCCCCCCCTCTCTCTCTGTCCCTATCTCTCCCCCTCTCTGTCTGTCCCCCTCTCGCTCTCTATCTCTCTCCCTCTCTCTCCATTTATATATATATATATATATATATATATATATTATTGAATGCCATAGTCTTATTGAAAATATTTTCTACTTTTCAAATTCAGATACCCAAAGCTGGTCAGCAAGACAACGGTGGCAGTTGGTTGGGTGGCTTCCTCAACAAGTTCAAGGTGAAGGGCAAGAATGAAATGATTTTGCCTGATGACAAAAATCCTTCAGTAAGTTAACGGGGAAAAATAGTTAATTTTTAAAAAAATTGGTGAAAGTCATAAAAATTTTTTTTCATTCATTTAATAAATGATATATGTATGATTAATTTCTGTTTTATTTGTATGAGTTATTATGTCACAGCATTTTGTCCTGACTGTGCTCCTATTGCAGGCACTAAGCTCATTTTAGTGAGATTTAACTAAATCTTTATTTGCTTGCAGTTTTAACCCCTTTAGCATTCTACCTGAGTTAACTAGCGCACACTTGTCACTCTTATAATGTTAACTCCGAGTTAACTTGCCAATTGTATACAGACACGCTTTGAAGTGTTATCCCCAGATTTTCTCGTCCTGTCATAAAAAAGCAGCTACCTAATTATAAGATAATGTGGGAGGCTACTGGAGTAGCAAATTTCACAAGCAGGTCAAGCTAAATATAGCCATGTTTTGGTGTTTTCCACTACATGCTTTGAGAGCAGTGGTTGGTAGCGGTGAACGTGTTCGTTTTGGGAGGACAATTTTTACAAATAAGAAACAACAAGGCTTTCACACAATGAAGTAATAGAGCTCAGTATTGTATGGTTAGACCTTGGAAAAAACACTGTTGGGCATGAGAGATGGAAAAATTACCTCAAGCATAATCATTATACTTTGCGACCATCTTTACTTTCAACATCATTATATCACCATAGTTGTCATCACCACCGCTTTTCACCCTCATCATCAGCCTGTGTCAAGAAATTTTATTTTTAATTTTGACATAATAAATACAAGGGGCGTTCAGAAAGTAATGCACCACATCGTTTTTCTCAGGAGTTGTTTATTCAAAAAGCATGAAATTTATACACAGTATACATGGATATGTCATGTAAACATTGGTATTATTCAACATAATCCCCGTCAGCTTGTATGGCTTTACGCCAGCGTGAAACAAGTGCATGTATTTCTAGCCCGTACCAGATTTTCTCTTGATTAGGTAGCCATCTCTTTGCTGCATGAATCACTCCTTCATCATCTTCGAATCTTACCCCTCGGAGTGCATCTTAAAGTGGACCAAACAGATGGAAATCAGAAGGTGCCAAATCGGGACTATAGAGTAAATGGGGAGTACAGTCCAACCCAATTTGGTGATTGCTTCCCGTGTTGCCAGACTTGTGTGAGGGCATGCATTGTCATGAAGGAGAAGCAGGTCTGCTGGATTCTTGTGAGGCCGGACTGCGAAAACATTGATTGAGTTTTTTCAGTGTCTTAATGTAAGTTTGCAAATTGATTGTCTCTCCTCTTGGCATAACATCCACAAGAATCACACTTTCAATGTCCCAAAAGACAGTGATCGTGACCTTTCTAGCTGAAGGAGTTGTCTTGAATTTCTTCGTGGTGGTTGCGGATGATGCCACAAGTCTTTTTGTCTCAGGTTCAAAACGATGTGCCCAGGTTTCATCAACTGTTACGATCTTAGCCAAAAAGTTCTCTCCCTCAGCATTGAAACACTCCAACAATTCAGAAGAAATTGCTTTCCTTTGCAATCGATTTGTGAGACTTCGAGGAACCCATCTTGCGCAAATCTTAGAAAATCCGAGAGCTTTTATAACTGCATTAGCACTACTTTTGCTGACTGACGGCTTTAAGGCCAGTTGTTGAGTAGTGATACGCCTAACAGTAAGAATAATGCCCTCAGTGCATTTCAACATTTCTGCCTTGTTGACTGTGGCAGGATGTCCACAGCGCGGCCGATCATGCAACTCCTTATCTCCATTTATTAATTCTTTGATTCTCTGAACTCAGCGACTGACTGTACTCCTGTTGACTGCAAAACTTCCATACACATCACATAGTGCTTGTGAATGTTCACAAGTTTCCTTCTCTTCAACGAAAAATTCTATCACAATTCACTGCTTATGCTACAAGTTGCTAACATGCTCCGTTTCAACAGTTAGGGCACCCATATTCTTTGACCAGTTGCAATGCAATTTGGTTCACACAATCAGCACATGCCATACTTAAAGTGTGCAAAATTTCATGCTTCTATCTTCATTATTAGTTTAAAAAAAAAACAAAAACGATGTGGTGCATTACGTTCTGAACATTACTTTTGTATTTACTGCATTACTGCTTCTTTGTAGGCATTGTGTGTTCTACTTGGATTTGTGTATGTGTATGTGAAAATAATTTGACACAGTTTTAAACAGTTGTTTAAAAATTATAGGTAGCCTCAGTTTTCTGTTTGTCATCTGTCAGTCACCATTATTTTTTTTTCACCCTCCTCACGGATTTTCTTCCTCCTCAGATTATATGGGACCCAGTCAAAAAGAAATGGATAAATGCGGATGGTACGGAGGAAGAATCCACCCCAGCAGCACCTCCTCCAAAAGACACTGATCTTCTAGGTAGTTATTTTTATTTGTCAGCGCTTATTTATCATCTGTCTTCATTTTCACGGCCTCAAATTTTCCAGCTTCTTGTCTTCATTTTTTTAACATTCCTTTATTGATTTTTTTTCTTTTCTTTTCCATACAGTTCTGTTGTGATAATGCACTTGTAGTCCACAAAATCTGTCTCTTAGATAATTTTGTGTTTGTCATATTAAATGTTCTTTACAGTGTTCTGCATACAAAGATAGGCCAGTCAGTCATTTGCACGTCCCTTGTGGAACTTTGCCTCCCTAACAGCTTTCCTGTGGGCCTCTCAGTTGTAACCACTGAATTGGTGGGACTCTCTGTAGTTTATTTCTGCCTTTCTCCACTTGGAGTGTGGCCATTTTGGTTTTCTAACTTTAATAAAATTACATGTCAGTTTGATATTTTAACCTTAGAGTGCATCACTTTTGTATTGTAATTTTAAATATGCCAGTGGAAGAGTGTGCCAGTGTGGTGTCATGATTCATGTGACATATAATATTTCTACCCAGATGTCAGGCAGCCATATGACTTATTTTTTTTCTTTTTAAACCCTGTTTTGTTCCATTGCAGCAACTCCACTTCAGAAAGAGACTGTGATTTTATTTTTTTTAATTGGATCCCAGACTTATGTTTCCACGTTTTTGTTGGATCTTCTGATGATTGAGAGCCAGATGTTCTCAACAGCTGATGTGCTGATGATGAACCTGTGCTAAAGGCATTGTATCATACAAGATGTTTCAATCCTTCCTCCCCACTTTGGTCCTCAGAAGCTGGCTTCTCAATAGATTCCACTACTACGGATACATTGCAGTCTCCAGAGAGTTGGCCAGGTGAACATGTAATCACTGAATCCAGTTACAAGGCTGGAAGGCAACACTAAGTTGTTTTGGTTCACCAAAATGTCATACCTGGCAGTTTTCTCATGTCCCAGGGCTCCCATTTTGTTCTTAAAAGAGTTTCAGAACTGTACCCGCTGTTAAGATAGTTGTTGGTGCAAACACTAACCCTTGCCTTTTGCACAGGTAAACCTGTGCCTACTGCCTCTACTGCTACAGGACAGCTACCCCCATCAGGGCCACCTGGAGGTAACAGGTTCTCACTGAGGGCCAAAGGTAAAAACTAGAGTTTGTGAGTAAAACTTGACTTTTGTCTTTTCTGATTCCTGGGTTGTTTTTTTTTTTTCTTTTCTCAGTCAATCTGTGTCTGTGTGTATTTTATCTGTACTAGAAGGATTTGGTGATTGCGGATGTTTGTAGAGATCTTTAAATATGGAGCAGACCAGGAGATTCTGTAGAGAAGTGGTTCCAAAAGTGGGCCATACCACCATCCCTTTGGGCATTAGGAAGATTCAGGAGGATCCTGAAGGTGAAGTGAGCAGCAGAAGGCATCAGAATCTTCTTCTTCTTATCAGCCAGCATTAGCGTCACAGGGAGTTTCAGAAATTGGTCCAGAGCCAGGTGAGAGGTCTGGGTAGCTGTCATGTTATGTTTCCTCCATCTGTCCAGTTTTTTTCTTTGGTCATCCTCGCAGTCCATGTCCAGATGTTTTCAAGCTGTATGCCGCTGGTTGGTTTGGATTTATGCCTATCAAATCTCTGAACCACTTAACTCTAGATTTTTTATGTAGTCCTTGACGGCTGTTGTTCCCACCATTAGCCAGATTATTTCATTTTGCACTTGATCTTGTTTACCATTTTTCTTAAGCATTTCATCTCGCATACTTTTATCTTTCTGTCATGGTGTTTGGTGAGTGTCCATGTTTGGCACTGATAGCACAGAACTGGGGTGAATATTGTTTGAAAGAGTTTGTTTTCTTTCTTTGTTCATCAAGATATTTGGATGTATTAGGGTTGGTGCAAGTTGTTAGGTAAATTGTTTGTTTTAATCCGATTTCTCTGTCTATTTTTTCTGTCCTGTGTAAATATGCTTCCTAGATATTTTAATTCAGTAACTGCTTGAGTTTGGTGTTATTTATATGTTACTTTCTCCTGGAGTTCTTCTTATCACCATTGTTTCTGTTTTCTTGATATTTATTTTCATATTGTATTCTTTTGCAGCTGCTGTTGAGGCAGTTGATGTAAGTTTGTAGTTCTTCATTATTTAGGTGCATTAATCTTTGGTCATCTGCGAAAATCAGCTGATTTAATATCTTCGTTTCCATGTTTGCATTTTAGATGATTTGCTCCATTTTTGATGATCTGGTCCATATATTTGATAAAAAGAACTTTAAGAGCTCTCTGCTTGACGGCGTCAGAATCAACATAATTACAAAAGTTAAAAGGGTAGTAGTGATGTGTCTTGTTTAGGGATTCAAGTGGAACGCAACAAGCCAAAGAAAAAGAGGTCGACCGCATGAAACTCTAAAGAGGACATTGTTAAGAGAGGCCACATTGGTAGGCATAAAATCCCTTGATGAGGTTGAATAGCACTCCGAAAACAAGAGAACTTGGGAAAACTACCATGCAAGTCCTGTGTGATGTTTAACGGCACAGGAAGGATGTATGATGTGGCACAAGAGACCAGGAAGTGGCCCTCTGAAAAAAAACTTGGGAACCACTGGTGAAGAGAATTTTAATGATTTGGGGAAGTACTGGGTAAACCAGAATCAGGTTTTTTTTTTTTAGCTGAAGGAATTTTGGACATAAAAAGAACAATATTTTTCAGTAGTGGATACTCAGTCCATCAGACTTGATAAGGTAAAAGATTTATAACTTCCTGTGACAGCTTTTAGTCCTCCGGATAGATAATTTCCATGGTGAAAATAGACAATGGAGAAAGGAGTCTTTGTATTTAATAATATTGTCATATTTGAATTATTACTTTTTCTCGATAATTGTTAATCTACTTCAAGCATGAGTGGTTTTTTGTTTTTTTTTTGGATAAGTTTTATCTGTTTCTGTTAATGACTGTTTTGAGGATAATTTTTATTTGTTTCTGTTATGACTTTTTTTCTGGATAACTTTTATCTGCTTCTGTTATGATTTTTTTTTTTTTCAGGATAACTTTTATCTGCTTCTGTTATGATTTTTTTTTTCAGGATAACCTTAATCTATTTCTGTTATGACTTTTTTTCTTGAAAACTTTTTATCTGATTCTATTGTGCCTTTTTCCATACAACTTTTATCTGTTTCTCTCAAATGAAAGAAAATAGTAAACAAAGCACTTTAGAAGGCAGAGAAAGAAAATTAGTAAGAGAATAACTGTGACATGAACCATGGGCAATAGTAGAATGAGCAGCCATGCAGCCAGGAGCACTGTCTAACCATACACTCTTTTTTTTCTATCAAGGCATTTCCTAGATCTTCTTCTTCTTCGTTCGCATTGTCTGTCTATATCTGCAGTCCTGTCTCTTGGATAAATTTCACTGTTTTTTGTAATTCATGTATGATTTCCTAGATAAATTGTATCTAGTTCTGTTAAAACTTTTACCTGATGACTTATCTGTTTCTGTCCACAAACAAGGTGCTAGGAGCCAGTATGTCGATGTAAATAACCCCAAACCTGTGTCCGTTCCACCAAATTTATTTAACGTAATGCCAGAACCCGCATCAGCGAACGGCACGTCTGATGTTGCGACCCCACAGTTGTTCATGCCAGGATCGGGTGAGCATGTTTCTTTCGGTGTAGACTTTCATTTGTGAGGTTCAAAATGAGACTAGAATAGATGCACAAAATGTTACTGTCTATTTTTTACAGCCTGAAATGCTAAGTCAGGAAATAATTTGTTTGTGTCAGTGTACAGATAAAATGTGTGATATAGAAGACTGTAGTGTTAAATGTTATTAGCTTGCCTTATAAGACCAGTTTATGAATATGTATTAACACATACATGTGCTATAAACTGGCATCTTCTTAGCATTATGTTGCTGGTGAAAAAGAACAAATTACGCAGAAAACATCTCTGTAGAACCATGATGACCCTGCCCACACATTAATATTACTTGAGTTCTCAGTTATTTTTAGAAGCTTGACCTTATTTTATTCACTACATGGCAGCATACCTGAACATTATTTGGGTTTAACACTGTCATTGGGATCAAAACCCAAGTTAGCTGCTATAACATACAGGACTAACAATTTTAGCTTGGAAAACCTGGCCCATATGATGTACAGGATTAGTGCGAGAGATGTTAGTACGAGAAAACACATAATAGCTGGACAGTGCTACGTGAGAGTGCATGTTAACAAAGCTGTGAAGCTGTATGGACAATTTCAGAACCCTAGAGGGAACCACGAACTTCATCCTGTTAGAAGGGTGCCAGATTTAATAGCATTTGAACATCAGAGAATAAATAAGAAGAAACAGTCAGTCAGTCATTTGCATGTCCCTTGCGGAACTTTGTCTCCCTAACAGCACTCCTGTAGGCCTCTCGGGTGTAAGCAAGATGCCCTGCTGCTGATGCATCTATTTGCAGATTATCAGTGATGTCTTGCAACCATCTTCACCCTGGTCTTCCACTCTTTCTTTTTCCCAAGAAAGAAACAGCAGGACCTTTTAACAGTAGATTTAAAAAAAATTTTTTTAAGTGCCAAAGTTCACATTTTGTAAACGCTAATTAAGAAGTATCAAATTATTAACAGTGCCACTGTAGTTAGAGCCCTTGCTTGCCGATCTTCCCTGGTCTGATTTTGCACTCTGGTGGAATTTGTTTTAGACCAGCCGGTACCACAGGGGCAACCTACCCCAAAAAGGTACCTGTGGTTTCCCTTGGAAAACAAGTACAGATGCTGTCATCTCTACTTCAAATGCTGTAGTGGCCTAAAATTGCAAAGACCATAACACTTAACACACCATGAACACATAGTAACACATGGTCTTCATAAATTATGTATGAATACAAGTAATGGAAACAGATATCATGGTGTAAATACATTAACATTTTATTGCTTCAGGTTCAGCCGCTGGTGCAGCGACAGATGTCAACAACAGCAACATAAACAACAGTCTGCTGAGTGTGCCAGATTCCAGTGAACAGGTAAGCTGAAGCTGATATAAAGTTTTTGGTTTTTTAAAACCTTTTTTTTTTTTTTAGTCTTATTCTATTCATTAATATTGTGAATGACGATTCAGTGGTGATCATTGTTAATGTTGTGATTTTTTTTGCCATATTCTTAAATATGTTGGTTTAAATTGTGCTTTGCATTGCTTAAGGTTGAGGAAATTACAAGCTTCATTGTGACTGCTTCTCTGGTTGAGGAGAATAGTCCTTGAATTTTAAGATATTTCTATTGATGAAAATGTAATTTCATTTTGAATTTATCTCCGTTTAAGAAATAGAACTTCAGTTTGGATATATATCTTTCTAAGAAAATAGAGATTCAGTTTGAATATGTGACAATTTAAGAAAATAGAGCTTCAGTTAGAATATACATCTCGTCTTCAGAAATTAGAGCTTCAGTTTGAATATTATCTCAACTTAAAGAAACAGACCTTCAGTTTAAGAAAATGGAGTATCAGTTTGAATATATCTCACTTTAAGAAAATGTACCTTCAATCTAAATATATCTCTAAATACAGAATTTTAGTTTCAGTGTGCTTCCCTTCAGCTGCATTTGTTTTTCATTTCTGAAATCGGAGTCTCTTAACATTGACTAATTATGAAAGCTTTCATGCTGCCCATTCTTATTTTTGTGTGTATTATTACAGCTATACTAGTTGAAGTTGTGTGCTCCTGCTTTTGCATTGCAAAAACTGCTTGTTGTAAATATACATTTATTGCTATGCAACAGATTGATTTGGTTGTTTTTTTTCCTAATGATTATTGCACTGCTATTCTGAATGTTTATTGTTTTCACTGGTTATTTAGCATTTAAATAAGATTATCACACATATTGATTTTATTGGTTGAGTGATTATTTCCCTCGATGTTGAAACTTGATTTGACAGCAAAGATCTGGAGCAGAGTTTCTTGACTGACTGCTTCTTGGGATCTGTTTCTTTGTTTTATTTGTTTTTTAATTAAAATTTTCATTGTGGAAGCCCAGGATGGCCTTATGGCTCGCTTTGAGAGCTAGAATTTACGAATAAACACATTAGGAGTGATTTGCAATGTCTTTAATTTCTAGAGTTGACCTAAATTCGAAACAGTTTGGAAAGTCTCAGCAGCCTGGGGGAACTTGTCGGTCAGTTTGAGTCCTACTGGCCAGGCAGGAGTTAACATAGCAGTTAGTGTCCATAAATGATGTAAGGGAAAGCACGACTGAGTGTTGATCATCTGTAGCTTGCCAGCTTTGATGATGTAATAATCTCTCTCTCTCTATATCTATCTATCTATCTATCTATCTATCCGTCCGTCCGTCTGTCTGTCTGTCTATCTATCTATCTATCAATCTGTCTATCTATCTATCTATCTGTCTATCTATCTGTCTATCTATCTATCTGTCTATCTCAGATGGGCCTGCGTGCCCAGTTCTTAACCCTTTTGAAATAAAGATCAGTCAATCTCTCTCTCTCTCTCACTCATTCTCTTGCAGTCATATTTCTTCATAAGGTTTGCTTTAGTTGCCACTTTGGATTTGGTTAAATATTTTCAGTATATATTTTGTGCTTGTTGTGTACTGCATTATAATTGCAAAAATAATATTCTAACCTATAAATGGTGAGTGGATGAAAACTGATAAATTGCTAGGATTTCAGTGGCTAGTGGATTAATTTCTGCTGTTGCTATCAGTTGTCCCTTCTCAATATTATGAAGACTTTAAAGATTGCCGTTTGATATTACTAGTTACCATTTGTGGCCAAAAGTGAAACAAATTGATTAACCTTTTTTTTTGGGTGAATATTTTTATTTATAAGAGGACTTGCGTAGCCTTTTTTTTTTTTTAAGTAGGCTTTCTAAATAACTGGAATTTCTCTGATTCTGAAAAGAAAAGGCCACAGTTTTGCGTAGAAGAAAAAAAAATGTTGGTAAATTAGGGACTCATTAGGACTTTTTTTAGATTGTGATAGCTAAATGTTGTGTAATTTATGCAGTTTCATCTACACTGTTGCAAAAAATGCCATTTTGAGTTTGAGTGCAGAAGAAGAATAATCTGTCCTAGTTATTGCTTTTACAAAATATTGCCTTCTTCTGTGGTTCATTAACTCTTGTACAACATTCTTCATGGAGCATTAGACCTTGATAAAATTTCTAAAAATGTCAATCCACAAACTCTGTGGGCAGGTTGCTCACTTTCTGAAATGTTTGGTCTCAATTGGCACCAGAACCATTTTTCTAAAATAAAGTTTCATTTCTTATTTATTTGTTTTGGTGCTACCTGATTGTAACATTTAGTTGGAATGGTAAAATTTGTTCTTGTAAAGCTGGATTTTATCATTAAGGCTTTGTGAAATTGTTTTGTATGGGTTTTTTTTTTTTTTAGTGATTTTCATCAAATTCAGAAAATGTTGGCATTTCATACTGGATCTTAACCTAATATGAGCTGTTAGCTGCAATCATATGGTTTTGTTCCATAGTTGGAATTCATGTTTTTAACATGAATTTTTTAACATGTCATGCTAAATATAGACATCATAGCAATCTTGATTTTTTTAAATTACTATTAGAAATGTTCATGTATCATGGATATTGCTCAGTAGACAACTCGGACAAAACACAGATATTGTGGGAGCTTGCTTCATTAACAATTTTCACTGACTGAGAGCTTGGGAAGTGCATAAATGCCAGTCATGTGCGCAATAAAATGCTGTGTTTTGCTACTAACTATCCTGATCCTTCGACATTTTTTTTTTCTCCTCAAGGCGGCTGTAATATGAAATAAAATTTTCACTGAAAATGAACACTGCAGAGTTTGACTGGATGGTGGCACAAAAGCATAAGATGAAAGTTAGGTTTAAAAAAAATCTGTCATGCAGTTTGGGTCCTGTTAAATAATTCTGGTTATGGTTGAAGAATGCTGTGTTGGTTAGATGTGTATCAGAAGTAAACTTCTGTCTTGGCTTTATAGTATCACAGTGCATGCTCTGATCCTGCTTTCCATACATTACAGCGATAGATATATTTATATATATACTGCTTATACCCTTAATCTTTTACAGCATTCTTTTTTTTTTAATATCATAAGTATAGTACTAAAAATTTAAAGCAGTAATATGTCAGCTGTGTGTGAGAGAGAGAGAGTATGTGTGTGTGTGTGTGTGTGAGAGAGAGAGATAAATAGAGAGAGAGTGAGAGAGAGAGTGAGTGAGTGAATGAGTGAGTGAGATGATGATGATGATGATGAGCATGATGATGGTTGACCAGCATACCGATTTTTGTCAATCTTACAATGATGGAATTATAGCTTACAGATAAACACTGTACAGCCATTGTATGAGCAGTTCCATGTTGCTAGGGTGTTGGCAGTCCTGATCAAGATCTCTTTGCTGCTCGTCAGCTTCTGTTGTAGCAGTACTGAGCACTGTTCAGAACTTCATGCTTATTAAATCATTCTTCAGTACTTTTTCAGGATATTTTTACCCATTCTTCCCCCTCTCCCCTTCAGCTTTTTTAATTGTGGTTTTATCAAGTGTACAGAGCTTGCATGAGCAGAAAACGCAATACTCGAGGAGTAATATATACACAATTTGACTAACGATATGTTCTATTTATGATGGCTTCATCGGTCTGAAGCCCCACCATAAGTTGAGGAGTGGCTGTGTAAATATAATAATGTTTATTGTTAGTTGAAGGATTCAGTGTCATGGCTTTTGGAAAGCACCCATATTTGCTGTGCTCTCTTAGCAACCATAGAAGAGTTATCTTTTCTTATTTTCTCTGTCAGAAGTTAATGATAAGACAATCCTGAAAGTGGGCCACCTCTTTCCCGATCCTTTTGTTACTCCCCGTTCCTCCATTCACTTGATATGGGTATTATCTTCACCCTTGGTCTCATCATCTTATTGCAGTATCGTCAACAGAACAGGCAGGACAACATCTTTGTTCAAAGTCATATCATTCATGTTCATGTCTAATCAATGCATCTATCTTTCTGTAGCCCTACCAGCTGACATTGGCTATCATGCTTTTCCATAACTCCCCTGTTTCGAGCGCTGATTATAAGCTGTGCTGGTGTTATTTTGTCTGTGCCATCTAGTTGGTCCACCCAGCATTTTCTCTCTCTGTCTACCTCAATTTCTTTTACCTTCTATCTTTCCTGTTGTCACAGTGTGTTCTAGCTTGCCTCACGTAGAACATATCCTAAGAATCTGAGTTGTCTTTTTCTGACTTTCATCTCATCTTTCCAGCCTCTCTCAGAACCTCCTCGTTTGATTTCTTTGCTGTCCGTGATATTTGTGGTGTTCTTCTAAGGAGCCACGTTTCAGTGGCTTCCAATTGGTGTTGTACTTCATTAGTGACTGACCATGCTTCGCATTTATAAAATAAAACTGGGTCGACATAACGCTGGAGTACTCTTTTTTCCTCACTCCCAATGACAGTGATTTATTACACAGAGTGCTCTTCATTTTCTGAAACATTATTTTAGCTTGCATTATTCTGCTCTTTATCTCAATTGGGCATCTTCCATCGAGCCCAGTAGTGTCCTCAAATATCTAAACTGCAGACTGCCTTCAAAAGCTCATTCATTTAGTTATTACAGTATCATTGATTCATGAGCTTTCGCAGAACACTTACAGAAACAAAAGACTGTTAACTGTTCAGAGATCTTATTGCATGGAGTACACCAGAATACAGGCTAGAAACCAAGGTTGTGCTGGCGTATATGGATCTTAGCTCTTAACCAATCAGCAGCAGGTGGCTGTGGTCATGTGGGTTTGTTCTGCAGCAGTGCCAGCTAATTTGTCCGCAGTCTGAGTCAGTAAGATAGCAAATATTGCAATAATAATTTCTAAGTACATTTAAAAGTACTGTATTGAATGACACATGTTGTTATGAAACTTGGGGCTAATCTTTACAGTGTTAAAAAAAAAAATGAGTAATATGCACTGAGAATACTTGTGGCTTATTTGTACAAAATGTGTTTCAGATTATAAAAAAGTATGAAAATGTTATTGAATATTACGTGGATCCATTTTCTTTTTTTTTTCTGTCTTAAAAACAGCAGATAACCCTTGTCCTGTTATCTTTATAGTTCATACTCATAGTTACATTTCTTGTGATACAAGTGTGTATGAATACTGAATTTTAGACCTTTTTTCATGCATATTTTCAGATTTTTGAGAATGTCAGTGATAAAATTTTCTGTTGTGGGAAATTTTTTACAAAATATCCTTGGCCAGACCTTGAATCAGAATTCTCTGGATAAGTTAAACAGATAGCTAAGTTCAAATACACACTTTGGCTGTTTCTAATCAGGTTGGCAGATTTGTGAAACTTTTATGTAAATCAGTAAAGTGTAATTTTTTTTGTGTGGAGACTAAAACTATTTTTTTAAAATGCATATATGTAAACATTGGAGCTCAGAAGGAAAAAATAGTCATCAGATGGAAAATATAAGCAAAATAGTCATCAGATGGAAAATATAAGCAAAATGTAACTGATGTCGGACAAGAAATTAAAGCTTGTTGCCATTTGCAGCTATCACGATCAAGCTCAATGAGTTCCCTGTCGCAAGAAGTTCAGCAGTTTATGGCCGAGGTAAAGCAAAGATTTCTCATTCACAGAATATATAGATGAAATAACACACCTATATCCAAAATGCTTATATGATATCCACTAATACGTGCTGTTGTATTCTTTCAGTGTTAATGGTCATTCACTCGGAGTAGATTTGTAAAATCCTTGAGCCAGGGTTTAGAAAGCAAGGTTAACTTCAGTGAACGAGTTACTGTTTTTAATTCTTCCCTAAAACCATTCTTAACTCTTCCCTAAACAGTTTTAAAGTGTAACAAAATACTGTGGAATCAGAATCACCTTGCAACTTTTTTTGGGCATGTGGCTTTTGTTTGTTTTATCTTCGATCTAGTTCGGTTACTGTTTTGAAAAGAAGAGAGCACAGCTTTAATGGTCTCTTGATGATTTAAAAATAGTTTTTGGGTTTTTTTTTCCATATAGCCCAATTTCAAAGTTTAGTTTGTAAAAGAAATAATACAAGTATATAAAATGAATTCATTGTTAATGGAGTATTGTCCACTGAATATAGAAAATAATTTTTAGATTTTAATACGTGTTAGAAAAAACTTTAACATACAATTGCAATGTAAAAACTGGTTTTGATTTCAAATAAATCTCAGGTGAAGAGTAGGAAAGAGTTAAATGTTGAAAGTTAAAACGTTGCCTGCTTGATGTGGAATATCTCATAAAAGTAAAAACAAATATAGGATATTAGCTTGAACTAACCAACTGTTTCTCAAAGAAATTAATTTTAAAGCTTTAAAAGTCCATGCTCATTTTTCTGTCTCAAATGCTCTTTCTGTCCCTAAAATTCTTTGTTGTCTCTGATGCTGTTCATTAATGTGAAGATACAGGATTCTTTTAGTGATTTGCAAAATAGAATTGTTGAAGATATTTACTTCTCATTCATTAAGTGCATAGAGCAGTCCTAGATAGAAAGACAGTTTTTAACAGTTGCTTTAATATTCTCTGGCTCTAAGGGTTCTACAGATTTATTTGTACATCTTTCACAGTGGTTCCCAAGTTGTTTCTTTTTTTTTCTGTTATGGTTGTCACCCCCTTACTCCTAGACTGCATCTCTTGCATCCCCGGAACATTTTTTTTTTCTTGTCCAGTTGGTTCTGGTGTTAGCTGCCTCTCTCTTTTCTCTCACCACTATATCTGAATATTTCCAATACCCACCAACTCTTCCCCCCCCCCCCATGGTAACGCCCAGCTTGGGAACCACTGGTCTAACATATTAATAGAGCATGACCCTTTTGGTTTATGAAACCTTCTGAAATGAAAGCCCAACGACAATGTTCAGATCTGACTACGGCAAACTGCCTTTGAAAACTTGTGTATTTGGTTATTACAGTATCATTGATTCATGAGCTTTGTAGAGCTCTTACACAAAGATTGTTCGCTGGTCAGAGAGCTTAATGCTTGGAATTCACCAAAATACAGCCAGAAAACCAAGGCCGTACTGGTTACCAGAGTTCATGATGCTGAAACTTGCCTTGTTGTCTGAAAAACCATATTCTTTACCTTTTTTTTTTTTTTAAGTATTTAAATAACTGGAAATGTTCTGATTTCAAGCAGATCAGACCAGAATTTTTCAGTTACAAGCTGGTAATTTAGGGTCAGATTAGGATTTTTGTAGTATGCTCTAAGCTATTGAGAAATAAATATTTTTAGTATTGCTTTTCTAAATGTCTGACTAACTTTTGTACAAGATTCTGCATGGCATGTTAGATGGGAATAAATTTTCTAGAAGTGTCAGTATGCAACCTTTTCATGTAAGTTGCTTGCTTTCTGACATGCTTTGTCCCAGCTGGCACTAGAAGCATTTTGGAAAATAAGTTTCTCGTTCATTTAGTTTAGTGCTACTTCGTCTTAATGTTGAATGATGGAATTCAGTGTTGTGAATCTTGATTTTATCGTTTAACATCTAATTGTGTATTTTTTTAAACAACTTTCATCAGTTTTGTTTTTTTTTTTTGGGGGGGGGGCATATAATGGATCTTAACTCTTAACCAATCAGCTGCAGTTAGCTGTGGCCATATGGGTTTGTTCTATAGTTAGGAGTTCATAATATAGATTGCTGTAAACCCTGAGTATAAACATTATATAAATTGTCTGTAAAATATGGCTGCCATGATTTTTTTATTATAAGAAATGTTCATATATCATGGATATTGCTTTGTAGATTAAGAATTAACTCTTTCACTCCAAACCTAAACTGGCAGGGTTGGTAGATCTTGCATAAGAATTAACTCTTTCACTCTGAACCTAAACTGGCAGGGTTGGTAGATCTTGTAAACCTGTGAATCAGTGCTCAGGGTAATATTTGGGCAAAGTGTAAATAAAGTGAAACGTAGCACATTTCTAACTGAATCCATATTTTTAAATTACAGAGTTCCAGTTTCTTTCCACCAAAATTTCATAATAAAGTTTATTCTGGCAGAGCATGAAACTTAATTTAAGAGTGAAAGAGTTAAATCATCATAACACTTACAAAGCATAAACATGATAGAGGGATTTGTGTGAAAAAAAAAATAGAGGTTTAACGTCATACAAGAGTCAGTCAGTCATTTGCACGTCTCTTGCGGAACTTTGCCTCCTTAACAGCTCTCCTGTGTGGCTCTCAGTTGTAAGCAAGATGCCCTGCTGCTGATGCGTTCATTCACAGATCATCAACGATGCCTTTCAGCCATCTTTGCCTTGGTCTTCCTCTCTTTTTCCATTATGTACCTTTCATATAAGAGTAAATGTTGCAAAATGTCCATCCTGGCACATGAGCTTATTTAAATGTCTGGTTACATAAAGTGTGCAGCCAAATGCTACTGTTTTTTTTGTTCTGTATTAACAAAGTTAAATAGTTATTTTTTATGTGTTTACTCACAATTTTAAAAAATAACATAAAACTCATACTTTTTCATAGTTGTGAGCTTGCTGTTAGCTATTCTGCCCTAGAGTCAGCTTCTGTAACTTGTTACAACAACAGCTTTTATAATACATTACAGTATCAGCTTCTGTAACATACTATAACATGTTAAAGCATCAGATTCTGAAACAGGCTATATCACTATCCTTACTGTAGGTACATCAGAACATCAGATTGAACTGATGTGTCTTGAGACAGTAATGTGAAATTGCTGTAAGTTTGGATTCAGACATTGGTAATAATTCTGCATACAGAAATACACCAACTACAAAGACATCAGCAAACCATCCTCTTCCACCTAAGGACAGGCCACTGCAGACTACTAAGCCACCTACATCAATTTAAAATGTCTCACACAGATGGGTGTCCATGTGGCAGTGGAGTCCAGACTCCAGAACATATCTTTCAAGAGTGCCCAAACCATGCAGACCTGAGGCATGAGATATGGTCAGAGGACACAAGCTTGGGGCAAAAGCTTTGGGGCTACTATCAAGATCTGGAGAGGACTGCGGGCTTTGCTATGTCGACAGGGATCAGGATCTGATGTGACCAACAACCTCGAACACTGAAGAAGAATATACAGAAATCAAACTGTTTTAATAAGTCTGCACTCAAGAAGTTTGATATAGTTTCTGATTCTTTGAGATTTTGGCTAATTTTCTTTCACTTAGTCCCCAAGTTGTATGTTAATCACTGTGAACTGCTGTACTAACTAATTGGTGGGCCATTCATCACAAGGCCTCACGTGGTTCATATTCTCAGAACTAGTATGTTGTGTGCTAAAGCAGCTTGTATATCAGTATTTACTAACCTTGTTAAGGTACATCAAAACCTCTCCACAACAGAAGTTTTATTTTTGGTACATTTAATGTCTGTGTGTGTATGTGTATGGGGTAAAGCAGTAAATTATTCAAGCAGTTAATAATAATAATAATGGTATACAGACTGGACAAAGTGGGATCCTTGGGTAAGTGTTATTGTATGACATTGTAAACAAAATGTCATCCAACCCCCCGCCCCGGCCCCCCCCCCCCCAAAAAAAAAAACTCAGAAGTTGGCTTGGTGGGAGGAGGGGGGGGGAGATGCTCCCAATCAAGGTGGTCCAGAACCCTTAGTCTGTATACTGTTATAGTCTATGTCCTATGGCAATTTTGTACTGTAGGAGTGTGAAGTTTCAGTGCCTTCACATTCCTAGACCACTGCGGTATTTGAGGTAGTTACCAGCACCAGTAAGAAGTTAATGAATTAACTGAAAGTTCAACTGTTTTCATTGGAATTATTTTGTGGATTAATATTTTTTGTTCCTTATTTATTTAATAAAATAAATGAGTTGACAGTGATTAAGTAGGATAAAAGAAGACAAGATGTTTGTTCTTGGTGTGAGATTACATGCCACATTCCATGCTTGGACTGTTGAGACTCCTTTCATGTGATCATCATTGATTTAGGAGACAAGAGAGGGGTCTGTGTATGTTCTCAGTCACCTGGGTGGCATAGTACTTAGCATGCTCATCCTTCATGTGGTGGTCAGTGGTTCAAGGCTGGCCAGAGTCACTCCATTAACACAGCTGTAGAAATATGTGCCCAGCTCCTTTCCAGGGACGGGGAAAGAAAGGTGATCAGGCCTGGGGAGTGATGTGCCATCTCTCTGTCTCTCTATGTCTCTTTCTCTCTGTCTCTCTCTCTCTCTCTGTGTCTGCCACACAGCTCTTACCAAAATGACAGAAAACTGGTTAGTAAACATAAATGACGACAGACTGTGTGGTGCCATCTTTGTCGACTTTAAAAAAGCATTTGATATGATTGACCACGATATTCTTGTAAGAAAAATAAAGACATATAAATTGCACCCTAACCTAATAAAATTAATTGCATCGTTTCTTTCAGACAGCCAACAGGTAGTATTCTTCAACAATTCTCTATCAAATTCTGCTACAGTTGACACTGGTGTTCCGCAAGGTTCTATTCTAGGCCCGTTGCTCTTTGCTATCTATATCAATGATCTTCCACTTCATCTTAAACACTCTTCTTGTGACCTTTTTGCTGATGATTGCACAGTCTACGCCAGTGACTATGATTGTATTAATCTAGAATCATTTCTTCAGGTCGAGTTATACAATTTAATTAGATGGAGTAAAAATAATGGCATGATTATAAACACCGATAAAACAAAATCAATGCTCATAACAACAAGACAGAAACTACAAAACGCAGCAAAAACAACACTTCAGCTCTGTACAGAAACATCACAGATAGAAAACGTTAGCGAGCACAAAACACTAGGTCTTATTATTGACCAACATCTGACCTGGAACTCTCATGTGCAATGTCTAACAAAACTCATCGCACAAAAAGTATATCAATTAGCTAAAATTAAGCACTTCATCGATCAAGATACTAGGAAGACATACTACATATCTCATATACAAACACATTTAGACTATTGCTCAACAGTTTGGGATGGTTGCTCAGTGTCAAATACAAAGAGGCTTTGCTCACTCCAAAAGTGAGCAGTAAAGCTTATTAGTGACAAAGATCAAGCACAAACAACTAACCATCACAAACGTAACAAAATACTACCTCTTAAGAACAGGTTCCTCTTCAACAAAGCCAAGTTAGTACATCAAATTCTTTCACGGCATGCCCCGCCTTATCTATGGAACCTGTTTAAATTTAGCCCAAAGTGCAGCCAACGCTTGAACAACATATGTCTTCCAAAACCTAGACTTGATCTTTACAAGAAAAGCTTTAGTTATTCTACTGCTCATCTTTGGAATACCCTCCCATCCTATATAAAAAATATAAATTATACTCCTTCCTACAACTACAAGCTTTCCCAATATCTATTTGATGTCGACTACATGCCTCCATGAATTATAAAACTTAAAAGTTATTTTAAACTGCTCTTACAGACACCGAATACAATTAATTGTTTTCTGAATAGTCCCGAAAATTTTGTTTAATAGATAGTCATTTATAATGTATGTAGTTACTTCTGTACTGAGTGAATGTTTAAGAGCGAAACGTAAATGCTATATTTTATTTTATGTCACTCAGCTTCAATGTTAGTTATGTTTGTTATATGAACAGCATACTTGTAGAATGTCTGGAATAGAGTGAAAGATGTATGATAAAGGGCAGAATGTCAGACGGGCCTGCATGCCCAATTCTTAACCCTTTTGAAATAAAGATCAATCAATCTGTCTCTCTCTCTCTCTCTCTCTCTCTCTCTCTCTCTGTGTCTCATTCTGTATCTGTCAGTCTCTCAGTCTGTCTCTGTCTCACACTCACATTGTTTCTCTCTATTAATTTTCTCTTTAGTGGTGCACATGATCATTTGCCCTATCTATTTCTTATTTCTTGATGTTGTCCACCACCTTCATCATTATCACTTACATTTTTCTTTTATGATTTTTATTATGTGATTATGCTTGTTCAAAGTTATGATAGTTTGTTGATAGAAATAACGCATTTTATTTTGAAAAATTGAAAGTAGAACAGGAAAATGCATGAAAGAAAAACTTTTTTTTTGTCATTAACTTTTGGCTTATTTTTCTACTGATTTAGGCATGTTCTCACAGGAAATCTACTTTTAATGATCTTAGAAATTATTTAAACACTGAACCTTTAAAAAAAATGTTGTTTTATTTTGTCTTTCATTGGTTATAATAAGTAGCTGCATTTCATTATCCTTAGCTATGATATGTGTTGTGTTACAGTCTTCATAGTCATAATTATGTGTTTTATTAGTCTCCTCATCTGTAATTATGTCTTTTGTTACAGTCTTCGTAGCTGTAATTATGTGTTTTGTTTCACTGTTCATAGCTATGCATCTGATTATCAAGACATAGCATGAAATCAGGCGGAAAAATTCAGTGAGAATATTACTCTTCTAGCAGAAAGATTGCCCTCTTTTCAATATTTTACAAGCTTCTTTATGTTCATTAAACTTCATCATAAATTATATTTTATTTATGAAGTTGTTCATGAAATACCACTTTAAGAATAATTTAAATTTATACACACACGTGTGTGTGTATATATATGTATATATATGTGTGTGTGTGTGTATATATATATATATATATATATATATATATATATATATATATATATTTGGGCATGTGCTCCGAATGACTGACAACTCATTACCAAAAATAGCACTAAGATGGACACCACAGGGGAACAGAAGTAAGGGTAGACCAAAAGAGACATGGAGAAGAGCAACAGAAAGGATGTTGAGCAATAGAAGGCTCACCTGGGCAAGAGCAGAAAAAAAGGCGAAGGACAGGCATTTGTGGAAAACCCTTGCAGAAGCCCCATGTGCCCTGGGCACTTAAGGTTCAGAGAGAGAGAGAGATATATATATGTATATATATATGTGTATATAAATATGTGTGTATATATATGTGTGTGTGTATATAAATATGTGTGTATATATATATACATACTTTTTGTTTTCAATTTTTCCATCAGTTACCCTCATGACACTTGAATTTTGAATGCTTTTGTTATCATTCATTATAGTTCGCCATGGTTTACATCATATGCATATTTTTAATATTTATGGCAGTTTAAAGGTATGAACTCCCAGCTATGAAGCAGAATCATATGATTACGGTACTTTTTTTAAAAAAGCTATTTAAATGGCTTTTGTTTGGTAAGTGAGTTAGAAATAATCTCCTCGTTTTTAGAAATATTACAGTTAATTATAAATAAAAGGCAGTTTTAGCATTATTGTTAACAGTTTTAGTGTAAATCAAAGCATGTAAGCCTTACAGCCTGAACTATAGCTTGCTGGTATTGTTAACAGCATGTGGACTTTGCAGCAGACTAACTATAAAGATGTACGGAAACTATGTCTGCTACATGTTATATATATAATGTTATAGAACCTGCTGACTGTACTTATGAGATGGACATTTGACAGAAAGGTAAGAGTGATCTCATGAATTTTTTAAATGATCTTACACACTAACTGTTTATATTTTATTGTATGAGTTTATATATATGTATATATATTTTTTGTATAAATGACAAGCAATCTATTGCATTTTGTTACTGCTGTTTAATGCATGAGACAGGCTGTGTGTGGGTTGATTCCAATACATGACAGGGAGTGTTCACTTCAGCAGACTGTGATAAAATTTGATGTTTGTTTCATGCAGAGTTTCTCTTGTTTTATTCTTTCTTCATGAGGCTGTAAGCTTTTACTGCCTTTAATATTTAGCGTGGTCATTTCTGTGTATACTTTCAGCCCCATGCTGATAAAGCCAGTGCACCAGCATCAGTCACTGCAGCTCCCAAGATGCCCATGCTGTTCAACCCTGCAGATATGAAGAGTGGGTCAGCAGGCACAAACCAGGCTACTTCTGCATCTGGCCAGGGTTCCAGATTTGGGCAGAGGCGAGCGTACCCCAAATGAGAAAGCGTCGTGTTGTTTTCGTGCACACATTTACTCCGGATGAGAATGTTTTGTGTGTGTGTGTGTGTGTGTGTCATGCGCTCATTTGTCCCAAATGAGAATCTGCGTCTCTTGTGTCATTATATCTTCCTCATTAAATAAAGCGGAGGTTTTGAGTAGAGTGAAATATAAGGAAGGATTCCTGCCAGGTAGAAAATGAATCAGATATCAAAAATTAAACCAAAAAAAATTTTCTTATTGTAAAGTAGAATTTGGTTTGTTTTGTTTTTTTTGCAT
The DNA here is from genome assembly GCA_009760885.1 of Achatina immaculata. NCBI lineage: Eukaryota > Metazoa > Mollusca > Gastropoda > Stylommatophora > Achatinidae > Lissachatina > Lissachatina immaculata. The sequence goes on from CM019701.1 coordinate 22,200,901, forward strand.
CATTTTTTTCTACCTGTTCATATTTTCTCACAATTTCTGAGTTGTTATTTATTTTGGATTTCCTATGAAGCAGTTGCACCCAGTTATGGTTTTAGAATTTATTTTTTTTCCTTAAGATGTTGTGAAGATTGTGTAACAGTTTGTTTGTTTTTTTTTTTTTTGTTCAAGTTGCCAGCATTGCATATATTCAGTTGATGTTTTTGTTTTGATGTTTTTGTTTTGTTCGCTTTTTGTTTGTTTTCTTGTTGGCTGTTGTGAATGATATCTTTCTGTGTTCTTAAAAATAATGATCACAGCATCTTATGTGTTTATTTATATTTTTTTAACTGCATTTTTATCTGCAGCTGAGATAAATGGTTTACTTAACCTTTGTTTCTTAATTTGACTGAGTATATTGTTTCTTTTTTTTTTATTATTTAAATGTGTGTGTTAACGTACGTTGCAACTTTTATTCCTTCATATTCTTTTTTTCTAATTTGGAAGATTCATACAAAGTGATGGTTTCTTTTTGTTCCTTGTATTTAGTTTAAGTGTTGTATTATGATTTGTTATGGTTATGTTTTAAGCATTTTTCATTTGTGACAGTTGCTGTTCTGAAAATCTCTTGGTGTAAGGTTCATGTAGCTTTGTCCAGTATGTTACTTTGTTCATACTTGATTATAAACTACTGGGTTTTTTTTTTATTTGTTCTTCCTTCAAGCATCATATTTAAATATTTGTAGGAAACCTCCCCGTTTGTTTTTCTTCACCAAGCCTTTTAAGTTATTTACATGTTCTCGTATAATGAGTTTCTTAACTTCATTTTAGCCAGATTTCTTCATATTTTTTAATAATGTGTGTGTTTTTTTTTTTTCATTTATCACCTTAGATTAAAAAATAAAAAAATTCTTTGCATAGTTTGTCTTTGTTCTTTGTGCGCGTTTGTTTTGTTTTTTGTAAGAATATTTGGATTTATTTCTTGAACAGGTTATAGAGTTTTTTTGTTGTTGTTTTTTTTTTCAAAAATTTTAATTTTCATTACAGCTAGTTCATTTGGATGGATCGATAAATGTTTTTTTTGTGTTTGCACATATACATATGTTCATATGTTTCTAGCAGTGCATATATACATTCATACATGTTTGTACTTAAATTCATGTATATATATATATATATATATATATATATATATATATATATATGTATATATATATATTCGATATGATGCCAAAAATCAAAAAAGTGATTTATGTGATATTCTGATCAGATGAAAAATTAAAATCGATCATCGCTTTAGAACCTTGGTGGGAGCACAGGGAAAAGGCAGCATGGTAGGTGTCAAATCAAAACTAGCCAAGGTCCCCACCCATCCTACCTCTTTGTTGGTGCTATAGTGACAGATTCAACCTGGCTCATAGGATAGGGCTTGCAGTGGTCCCCATCATGGGGAAGTCTGCTGAGAAGTTAACTTGTTTTTTTTTTTTTTTTATCCATTCTGGATTTTCAAGTAATTCACTCCCCAAGTTCAGCATGATGTCTGTGCTCCACCATCTTCACAGTATTATTTGCTGAGATAGATCATCTTGCAGCAGCGGTGCTGGACCACCATGGCAACTGCAGATTTTGAAACTCCTGGCAGGTGATAGCATAGTGAAGATCTGGTGAAAGATAAACTAAAGAGTAAGCTGCAGTAATCCTCATTATTTCCCAGGGCAGATGTGTGAAGTAGGTTAGTAAGCTCCACTGTAGTGAAGATCTGGCCAAAGATAAACTAAAGAGTAAGCTGCAGTAATCCTCATTATTTCTCAGGGCAGATGTGTGAAGTAGGTTAGCAAGCTCCACTGTAGTGAAGATCTGGCCAAAGATAAACTAAAGAGTAAGCTGCAGTAATCCTCATTATTTCCCAGGGCAGATGTGTGAAGTAGGTTAGCAAGCTCCACTGTAGTGAAGATCTGGCCAAAGATAAACTAAAGAGTAAGCTGCAGTGATCCTCATTATTTCCCAGGTCAGATGTGTGAAGTAGGTTAGCAAGCTCCACTGTAGTGAAGATCTGGCCAAAGATAAACTAAAGAGTAAGCTGCAGTGATCTTCATCATTTCCCAGGGTGGATGTGTGAAGTAGGTTACCAAGTTCCACTGTAGTGAAGATCTGGCCAAAGATAAACTAAAGAGTAAGCTGCAGTGATCCTCATTATTTCCCAGGTCAGATGTGTGAAGTAGGTTAGCAAGCTCCACTGTAGTGAAGATCTGGCCAAAGATAAACTAAAGAGTAAGCTGCAGTGATCTTCATCATTTCCCAGGGTGGATGTGTGAAGTAGGTTACCAAGTTCCACTGTAGTGAAGATCTGGCCAAAGATAAACTAAAGAGTAAGTCAGGATTTAATGTTGGTCGCATATTTGTTGCAAATTCCGCAGTGAATAATGCTTCCAAAAAAATTAAGAAAATAGTTTCTGTGGCTTAAGGGCATTAAAGATTATATGTATTTTTGTAAAAAAAAAATGTGTGAAGTAGGGCGAATGAGAACGGAGGACTTTGACAATGCAGCCAGAGCATGTGGACGTAAGAGAGGGAAAAATTGCAAATGAGAACAAAGAGAGTCAAGTCTTGTTCCATAGCAGGAAAAGCTTTCCCAGCTACGAGACCAAATGCTTGGACACAGAGCGTTGATTCTTTGCTTTTGCGTTTCACTGTGCACTGGCCTCATCGTTTTCGATTATCAGTTATTATTTATATACATTTCTGAGTTGTAAGTTGACACAAATGTACATTGATGTCTTGTATTTTATTTCAGCAAGCAAATATGAGAACAGCAGTGATAAATCATTTACTGAAGTCATATGTGTATATGTAGGATAAATAAGTTGTAATAAATAGTTGTATGTTACCAGATTTCTTTGTTTTTTCACATCTTTGTTCCATTTATGTTATTTGACCAGAATCCTCAGTATTTTTTTTTTTTTTGCCTAAAAGCTTGATCAAAACAGAGAAATGGCCAATATTAAATATGTAAATCCTTTTTTTTTCCAGAAATTATTTTTAAATGGATATTTAACAGAAATCTGTATTCCATGTTTATGTGAACTGGTTTAGTCGGGCGGGGATTTATAAAAGACATTTCATGTTGTGTGTGATCATCATATAGTGTAGAATTTACAGAAGATATTGTCATATTTGAAAGCAAAATAAAACTGACCATTTGTTGGCATGAAAAAAAAAAATGAAAATCAAACCACTAATTTAATACCAGTTGAAGAAATCAAACAACTTCAGCTTCTTATGTGAATACTTGCAAGTGAAAATATCAAATCATATCTTTGTAAAGAATTGTGTAACAGTTAAAACTCAAAATTGTGCAATCAGAAAGATCAGACTGCATGATTTTTTTGACAGCTGAATCATCATATGTTGCTCATTTGTACAAAACTCTGGTAGATGATTGATTGTATAAAAATGCCATTTCTGGCAAGTTAAAAAAGAAAAATCAAATTATATGTTTATGACAGGAAGAAGCATCATTTTACACAAATGTGACAAGTATCATTTACATGAACGTGACAAGTGAAGCTAAACGGAGCGCCTGAGAATTTCTAACAAGTACAGAATAATTATTGGCGACATCGTTTTGTTTGTTAAATTCCAAATTGGCCAACTATAAACGTATTTGATTGTTGATATGTTCTGTCATTTATTTTCAAAATGGCAACTGAGAAATGTGAATTGAAAAGAAAAAAATGAATTGAATTTAACTGAACTGAATTATTTTGAGCGCTGGATTACTTGATTATGCATTCATTCATTGCTTCTACATCAGACATGAAGTGAAAACCAACCAGGACAGAACCTAACCGGAGAACCACCCCAGATGTGCTTATGTCCAACTAATACAGAGGCAGGATAAATTTTGATCACAAATATTGCCAAAAAAGAAAACAAGTGGATGAATGATTTCTTTTGTGAATATTAAACTGCGTCATGTGTTTAATAATAAAGGAGGCTTTTAATCTTTTTATAATAATAGATCCCCAATGGAATGCCAAATATGTCCCCATACCCCCTTTGTCACTGTCAGAATCATCTTGATCATAATCACTCCATTTAGGTACCAGTAGGACTTTTAAAAAATTGTCACAGCTTGGTTTTACTTTACTTTTGGATATCTATCTGCTCTATGTCCTGTAGCATTTGCATGCCGTAAGGGTGTGAAGTGTTAGTGCCTTCACATTTCTAGACCACTACAGCATTTGAGTTTCCATCGCAACATATGCCTGTGAGACCTGGACACTTAACAAAACAGCTGAGAAACACATAAATGCCTTTGAATGTAAATTCTACGGAAGAGTCCTTCAAATATCATGGACACAAAAAAAGAGCAAATAGGAAGGTAATATTGAAGAAGATAAGGAAGATAAAATAGAGAAAACTTAAATATTTTGGACACATTAAACATCATGATAAGTTAGAGAAGACAGTCTTGGAAGGGTACATAACAGGAAATGAAAGAGAGGAAGACCAAGGCAAAGATGGCTGCAAGACATTGTTGATGATCTGCAGATGGATGCATCAGCAGCAGGGCATCTCGCTTACAACCAAGAGGCATTCAGGAGAGTTGTTAGGAAGGCAAAGTTCTGAAAGGGACATCTTAATGACTGACTGACAGCATTTGACATGGGGATGCTAGCACATGTTCTTGCTGCATTTGTTTTCCCTGGATATCCAATTTAACATTTTTTTTTTGTGGCCTGGGTTGACCCCAATATCAGTTGGTCCAAAACAAATTCCACCTGAGGTCAAAATTGAACCAGGGACCTTCTGATATGCATGTGAGTGCACTAACCACTGTGGCAAGAACAAAACATGAGAAAGAAAATAAATTCTAATCTAACAAAAGATTTTTTGTTTTTTCATCTGTTGAGTACAATATCCCCATCATGTGGTTCTTATACCCTTTAGAGGTAGAAATACTATCAGTTAAGAAACTCCTTGATTTAATGTTTTATTTCTATCTTCACTTTAGAACAACCACTGCACTGGTCATACAGTTAAAAGTAACATCAAATAGAAGAGTTCAGATTGTCCCTAAGCTTCATTCAGACACTGATAGAACTGCTGGCAGTGATAAATATGAAAAATAAAGGTAAAACCCTTGCTTCAATGTCATTAGCGCATATTGGAGATAGAGTGTTAGGCCCGTATTTCCAAAACCTTTCAGCACATGAAAGGTGATGTGGTCAGCATGATACTGGCTGCATTTACCTTCCAAGATTTCTCTGGTACCCAGTTTTTAAGAGGGCTGGGTGGAACCTGGGGGGCCTTTTTGGTGCAGTATTACCAGAAAATCCCCCCCTCCCCCCACTGCTGGGAATGAATCCAGTACTAATGGATTATTAAACCGGGTGGATAAATATGAAGGAAGGAAGAAGGATGTGGTTAAGTTCTTTTTTTTTAATAATTGCAGTATTAAAAATTTAAACAATGTATGCTCCCACTTTAATATAAAAACTGGAAGTTTTATACAAATATGTTAAAATAACACAAAACTGGAGTAGTTTAACACAAAAACTAGAGTAGTTTTATACAAATATATTAAAAAAACAGTAAAATTTCATGAAACATTTATGATATGTGTATGATTTGAGAATTGTGTAACATTTATAGAAAAAAAAAGAGAATTACATTAACATTTACAATATACAGAGAAAGGAGAACAGCTTGCGACAGTGTAATAAAGACAAAAGGAAAAAAGCACGTAATATTCATATTGGGTGAAAAAAAAACAGAACTGTATTTATGTTATAGACAACTAGATAACAGCATGTAATATATCTGACATAACACTGAAAACAGATTAGAATGTAACATTTATACGGAAAATAAGAGTGCAGGTCCATTATAATCAGTGAAATGATTTGACTTTCCTTTACCGAGTGTAACTGTGTAGTGAAACAGATTTTATGAGGTGCTAATTTTATGAATACTCGTAAATTTTATTTCTTTTCTTGTGTTGATAATGATATAGTTTGTATCTGTTAGTCAGAGTGATTTGTTAAGATGTAATGATTTGAAGCCTCTGATTAAAGGTTATTTTATCACCCACATATACTTCGTTTTTTTGTTTTTTTTGTCTGTGCTGTCCAAAGTGGTAGCAAAGGTGGTAAATAACAAGTAGCCGCCAAAGCTGAAAATTTACCTCTGCAAGGACAGTGTGTAAGACGTCACCTTACCTCCGTCAGTCGACGGGACACCCTTGGGCAAGGTGGAGTACCCGTATACCCCTCCCTCCCCCCGATCAGGGTGATGTGAAGCCATGGGAGCAGGTGGTGGAGGAATGGGAGAGCAGCCGACACTTAACAAAACAGCTGAGAAACACATAAATGCCTTTGAATGTAAGTGCTACAGAAGAGTTCTTCAAATATCATGGACACAAAAAAGAACAAATATATATGTACTATAAGAACTTAATATTGAAGAAGGCTAACTAGTAAGGAGAATTAAAGAGAGAAAACAAAAATATTTTGGACACATTAAACGTCATGATAATCTAGAGAAGACCGACTTGGAAGGGTACATAATGGGAAAAAGAAAGAGAGGAAGACCAAGGCGAAGATGGCTGCAAGACATCGTTGATAATCTGCAAATGGATGCATCAGGAGCAGGCCATCTTGCTCACAACCGAGAGGCCTACAGGAGTGCTGTTAGTGAGGCAAAGTTCCGCAAGCGATATGCAAATGAAGGGGGATGTATTCACAAAAGCTGATTAGAGAAAACAGACTTCTGAATATTTGTTTGTCTCAACAAAAGTTATCCTATTGTTGCTTGTTCTTTGTCTAAAATCTGTCATGGTGACTGTCAGCAGGAAGAAGGAAGGTGCCGAGCTGCTTCATTCTTGACTGCCATAATAACAACAGACCATAACTGTTTTGGAAATTCTGGTCTATTTTCACTTCTGTCTCAAATTATACTCGGAAAGAATGAAGGGAAACTGCTGCATCATTCATTTATTCATTAAATGTCTACCAGTAGATGTTGGCAATCTTCCTTCTCCGGTGTGAACTGTCTTAATAAAGTATCAAGAACCCAGAGCCTCCGACCAGCACAGACCCTCTCTTATATGTTTCACTACAGGCAGAAGAAGCACCGTCAGCAGTCTGTGGCCCAAAGCTGATCTCTCTAGAATGAACTAAAGTGTCAGACATGTAAAACCTGATGAAGGTCGTGATAAAGCTTGGCGGTGACTGGGCTCAGGATAGAACAGAAGTGCAGGAGCAAGTTCAGCAGCACTCCAAACCACATGACCCTGTGATCTTCACGGACGGGTCCGTGGTACGAGGCTTAAAAAGTGGGTGGGGCTATGTTGTTTACGTAACGGCAAACTGATTGCAAGTAAATCAGGAGCCTATGCAACCACTACTTCGAACATGAGAAAGGAAGTGCAGGCAGCATCAGAAATAATTTCCTGGTTAGTGGAGCAGGACGACTTCCGTGAGGTCGTTATGACGGACTCCCAAGGCATGTTACGCAGAATTGAGAGACAGTTTTTCCGCAATGAGTGGGTCCAGCTTCTGGACGGCTCTCATTTATCTAGTCTGACGTGGATCTACTGCCCAGGTCATGCAAGAGTCAATGGCAATGAGGAAGCATACAGGCTACCAGGCACATGAGTGATTCAGGGTACCCTCAGAATGGGCAAGGAGAAGATTGCATGAGACACTTTGGATAGGCTGAGTATTGGAGGACGACATCTAGCTGAATGATAGCAATTACATCAGGAGGATGATCGAGTTTGGGGAGGAGAAGGGAAGCGGACGTTATTCAGAACGGAATGGATTAGCTCGCATTGACCACAACCAGGGTGTGCCTGGTCCCATCAGCGGGCGCACGTTTCAGTAGATGTTGAAACGGAAGGTGGAGCACGTGTGGGAATGCCCGGAATGCAGGGATGCCAGTCTCAGATTACAGATTCTTATTTTATATCCTTTCTGTGCCGTTAAGCGTCACATAGGGCTTACAAGGTAGTTTGCAAATTTTTCCTGTTTTCGGCGAGTCTTTTCAACCTCATTAAGGGATTTTATGCATATTAATTTGGCCTCTCTTAACAATGTCCTCTTTAGAGTTTCACGTGGTCTTCCTCTTTTTCTTCGGCCTGTTGTGTTCCACTCGATAGCTTGTTTTGGGATTCTTTGATCGTTTCTTCTCATCACGTGACCAACATATGTCCATCTCCTTTTCCTGATCACCCATGAGACTGGTTATTGTTCAGTCACCAGTCTTATCTCTGCATTGTTCTTGAATTCGTTCCACTTGATGCCGAGTATTTTCCTTAAGCATTTGTGTTCAAAAGAGTCTGATTTCTTATCTATTTCCTTAGTTGTTTTCCAACTTTCGCATGCATAAATGAGGGTGGATATTACATTTGTCCTTGTTAATTTCAAGACCTATTTTGCTAGCCAGTGAAGACAGGGAATCTGTTTTTTCGTGTATGGAGTTCACATTGTCACTGATAAGAGTTATGCCATCAGCAAAATCAAGATCTTTTATTTGGGTCCCATGTACCCAGTCAATACATGTGTTACCTGTGCAGCATTTTTTTCATTATGAAATCTATTGTAATTCCAAAAAGCAAAGGAGATAGTATACATCCTTGTTTCATGCCTGTTTCGATTTTTAACAATTCGCTCATCCCTTCTCCTATTTTGACTGCACAAACATATCCATTGTAGAGGTCTTTAATGATGTTGACAATTTTAGATGGTATTCCATATATACTTAAAATTCTCCACAATGGATCTGTGTATGCTATCAAATGCCTTTTTAAAGTCTATGAAGTTCAGTATTAATGGTTTCTGCTTTTCAATATGTTCTTCAAGTATTATTCTTAGAGTAACGATCTGGTCGAGACAGCTTCTTTTCGAAATCCTGCTTGTTCTTCTCTCATTGCGGCATCCACTATATCTTTAAGTCTATTCAAAATGACCTTGCAAAATACTTTTGACACAACTGATACTAAGGTTACTCCTCTCCAATTGTTACAGCCACTAAAGTTGCCTCTCTCTCTTTTTATTATTATTATTATTATTATTATTTTTTGGTAGTTGATTGCAGATTACCACCGTTAAAACTGGCGCAGTTTTTCGGGCCCGAAGCAAAGCACAGTCTGGACACCCCCGCTACTCAACACAGTTGCCTCTCTTTTCCTGCAGATTTTGTGAGCACATTGATGAATTTCTGTCTGCCTCTCTCTTTCTTTCTTTTCCCCATGAGATTTCCAATGATTATCAGATTATTATTATTGATCATTGAACAACCAAAGAATAAAGCTATACAACTTTGATACAGTTGTATACATAAAGCTACAGGGTAAAACTAATAGCCAGCGGTAACGGTAATGCCATATGAAGAAGATAATGTACTTCTAAATATATTTTTCGCATTCATTTTCAATGTTTTAATACAACAGAAGTATACAATAGCAGGTTTAGTTACATGAAAAAAAGAAAAGGGCTTCATTTAAGAGAACTGTCATAAATACCTATAGTAAGTAGTAAGCGGAAAAAAAGATAAATGAAATTACACCCCCACCCCTTTTTTGCACTGATAATGGTTCACATTTTCAATAGTCGTGTACATACTGTTCTACTACTACTACTACTACTACTACTACTACTACTACTCATGCTAATGCAGATACTACAATTACTACTCGTGCTTGTATTAACAACTAGGCTCAATGAGAAAGGGGCCCAACAGGAGCATTTCTCGAGATTTTGTATTGGGAGGGATGCGTGGTTGCCGAAAACAATGGTTAATGCTGCTACTACTACTTTTCTTTTACTACCACTACTACTACTAAGTACCTCTGCAAGAACTTTGTAAGCGAGTGTAAAATTTCCCCCCGAGTCTGTCTGCATGCCTCCTGGCCTATCCTTATGACTAAAAAAAAAACTTTCCGGGTCCCAGAGTGACCCACCGTCGAGAAACCAACACCTCCACCCTGTCATAGTTCCTGATTACTGATAAAGGTTATGGGTAGTTGATATCTAAGCGCCTTTTTTGTGCAGCATTTTATGGCACACTTTGGCCTGAGAGTATTAGCATCAACCGGTTCTCGTTATCTATTGGTTGAATAATACGGTAACAGTCCAATCAATTTCGAGCTTATTGTTCACTTTTGGTTGACATAATCCTCCATTTCCTTTGAAAAAAATCGAACGAAAATGGCAAAAACGAAAACAGCAAAGTTGTAGTTAGTCTGTCCGGTTGAGTATTAGAAATCTTGTGATAGGTTGAACGCAGGTAAAAGATGTCTTCAGATTCCAACTTATCGCTAAAGGAATCGTTGGATGGACTTCCGAAACAGTTTGTTTCTTCACTGCGAATTCTTTTCGATATCTTGGACGAAACAAGGTCGGGGTTTGTTCGTCTTGTCGACATAGAAAGTAGATGGAGTGACGATGGTGTGAAAGGGTTGCCAGCAGGAGTTGTTGATGGTTTGAGGAAGGTAACGCCGCCGAATGGGCTTCTCAGTTTTGAAAGATTCGTGGCAGGGTTGAAGCTTGTCTTGAAAAAGAAGAATGATGATGTAGAAATGCGGAGACCTTTCGTGCCGAAGGAGAACCGCACACCTTTACAGGAGTACAATTTAGGGAAAGGATCTCAGTTTCGAGATGTAAACAGCAATAAATTCGCAAGTGATGCCCGCCTTGCAGCCAAGCAACCCCAGAATATTAACAGTAGGGAGTATGATAGTGTTCAACAGCATCCAAGTTATAGACAGCCGTATTCATCTCAGACAAGCATCAAACACACAGATCATCGCCATTATAGTGATTCACACTACGATGCCCAGCATGTTCACGAGAGACACAGGAGGTCATCCCCAGTGCAGATGTCAAAATCAGTGTCAATGCCTCGAGATGTGACATACAATAATTATGTAATAAAACCAGATGTGAGCAGTTATGGAAGTCATCATGCCCCTGTAAACAGTGCAGGCAATTTTCGTCACGGTTTGGGCAGTAATCAGTTACAGCGGCCGCAAGAGAGAGACAGACCTCCTGTTGTACCTCCTAGAACAGACAGATCTGCAAGAGCAACCTCACCGACCCCTCAGATGAAAAAATCGTTGTCTGGTCCAAATCTTGCCTCCCAATCTAACGCCCCTCCAGCTGTTCCACCAAGAGAACAGCAGAGCACAAGGATTGTGAATGATTTGAAGAACTGGCAGAGGGAGTGGACAGCAAATCAAACTACTGACAACAGATATGGTGCTGAGAAGATATCCCAGCCACCAAAGAAATCCAATCCAGACAGTGAAATATATGGTAAGTCCAATTCAGCTGTGAAATACTATATGTGATATAATTTCAGTTTAGACAGTGAAATGCTATCAATAGTAAGTCTAGTTCAAATAGTGAAAATATGTGGTAAGTTCAGTCTATGCAATGGAGTATGTGGTAAGTTGCAGTGAGATATATGGTGAGTCAAATTCAGCAGTGAAGATATCCCAGCCACCAAAGAAATCCAATCCAGACAGTGAAATATCTGGTAAATTCAATCTGAACAGTGATATACATGGTAAATCCAAATCAGGGGCAGTTTAGTATGAATATGTGTTATATGAAGCGTAGCAACAACAGAATTAAACTTTCTTAGCATTTTAAGCTTCAGAATTAAAAAAAAATTATTTGGACTTTGACTATTTGTAACTAAACAATTGTTTGATGTTTCATTTCTCAGCTTTTTCTACTACTAAAACAAAAAACTTTGCTGAATCTGTTCTCATTTCTTCTGTCCCTGTTCTAATCTTTAAAAATTTTCTGATCTGAATAAGCTGTGAAATGAAATGTCATGATACTGTTTTGTTAAAAATAGTGAAGATGTGTCTAACCATTTTTTGGATACTTTCCACAGTTTCACAGGGCCCTGGGTAAATTTATTGTACTTCTGTAGACATATGCAGAAAATTGTCAGTTCTAAACAAAGTGCATTTTAAAAGTATATTAATTGCTGTCAGCTGTGAGTATATTGTTCTTTCTTCCTCATCTAAAAAAGCAAAGATAATCTGTGCTGACCAGAGATTCTTTTTTTCTTCAAAAAGGACACATGGAGGTGAGCTTTCAGTCAGAACTCCTTATTTTTCTTCAGACAGTTTCAAACGTTGTCCTGTGTACTGTTGAAGTAGTTGGTGGTCATCTGGAGGACGTGGACAGCCCCATACAGTTTGTTTTGGACTGGTGTGGTCATTGGCCATGTTTGCCTTCTCTGTTGCTCATTCTGTGTCTTGGCTCTGCGAAACAGAGATGGGTGGCCACCAGTAGCATGGACTGGATCCTTTTGAGGCATATGGTTTGTCATTTTCTCTGCCTGGTGGGCCTCCACGGGATAAGCACCATTCTTCCATATAATCCACAGTGTCATCTTAAAATGAATTGCATTGCTAAGACAACTCAAACAGTGTTTCTGTCAGGTTGTCTTCCTTAGCGTTTGGCTGTCCTCAGTCAACTACAAGGCAGCAGGTTGGAGTTTCTCTTTGTCTGGTCCCTTACCCTCAACCTGTTCAGCTTAGGAGGCCCTGCCAGTAGCTATCCTACCACCGGCATAGCTCTTAGAGTTATTGGGATACACAAGGGCCCCCACAACCATGGCAAGGTGAAGACTCCAACATGGGGGTGGGGGGGGTCAGAACTCCAGAAGTACAGGAAAGATTAGATGGGAAGATAGAGAGAGAGAGACCAGGTAATATGGGAAGGTGGAGAGAGGGACCAGGTAAGATGGACAGTTATGAGTGAGATAACCAAGGCAGTCAGATGGAGAGGTATTTTTCTGCCTTATATGGCCAAGAGCATGATGATGAAGGAATGTTTTTTTTTTTTTTAGTTGTCTTTACTGATGCTTTATATTCCTTCAACAGCCAATATTGAACAGTTTCAGAGAAGAAAGGAAGGGGACAAGAAGCAGCCACAGCTGACAGGTCCACAGAAGGCCTCAGTGCAGCGGCATGGGTCAGGAAGAAGACACACATTGGCCAATGGCATTGATCAGAATATGGTAAGAGGAAAGGTGCATTCCTTATGAGGTTTTATTTGATGTTAAAAGGTTTTATCTTCAACAATTTTATAAGATATCACAGTGCCATGCACCAGCCTGTTTCCCTTTGTTTAGTGAAAGAGTTGTACCACACAAAGATCAGGGTCAGGACTGCGCACAAAAGCTGATAATGAGAGTCTAATTGATTCGTGGCTGGGCTGAAGCTTGTCTTGGAAAAGAAGCATGATGGTGTAGAAATGTGGAGAGCTTTCGTGTCCAGAGAGAACTGGACATTTCTGACTGACAGAATATAGAAGGTGTTGAATAGAGGCCATGTCCAGAGCTATGGAGTCAGTACACCAAATCTTTGTCTGCTGTATTGTCCTACGGTTTGTTCCAGCCCCTCCATAAATGGTACATTTATACTGACCCTGACAGTCTTTTCTCTGCTGTTGAAATTTCTACAGTTTTCTCATAGTTTTGAAGACAGCCTCATTGTTTTTGTTTCGTGTCAGGATCTTTTGATGCAAAGCAGCATTTTTTTTAACTACTCCGATACATGAGGTGGTATCGGAAAGTTCCCAGACTGTATGAGGACCATCGTGGAATAATCTGTCAGCTCTCTCATGTGGTTGGAATCAGTTATGGAGTCTGCCAGGGGATCCTCACAGAAAATCTGAACATGCATCACATTGGTGTGAAGATTTCCCCCCCAGCTCATCACGCTCAGTCAGTAGCAGCATCATCTTGAAGTTTGCCTTGAGTTCTGTGAAATGGCTGATGATGTTACACACTCTGTATTCACCTGACCTAACTCCCCTGTGACTTCACCTTTTTTCCTCAAAATGAAGCTGAAGGTATGCCACATTGACGCTGTAGATGAAATCCAAGACACTATTGGAGGGTCTTCAGGATAAAGACTTCGACAGTGTTTTTGAGGCATGGAAGAGATGCTGGGATCACTGAATACATTCCCAGGGGGGATTGTTTTGAAAGGGATGGTGACCATATGTAAATAAGATAAACCTGTACCTTTTTTTTAGGACCAGTCTAGGAACTTTCTGATACCAGCTCATATATGCTCTGGAAGCTATACTCAAGTCCTACATGACAGTCAGAGATATTCTGCTGTTTACTGTTGATTTTTTGCTTGTTTGAGTTGTATTAACATTGAATGCTAGAGGTTGATCAATTTCAGTTGTTGAATATTCAAGTCCTTAAACTGTAAACACGGCCGACCAAGGGAAACTCTAAAGAGGACATTGTTAAGAGAGGGCAAATTAATAGGCATAAAATCCTTTGATGAGGTTGAAAAGCTCGCTGAAAACAGGAAAAATTGAGCAAACTACCTTGCAAGCCCTATGTGATGTTTAACAGCATAGGAAGGATATAAGATGTATGATAAAAAAAAGCACATGATGGCCTAGAGAGAGCAGTAATGGAGGGTATGGTTGTTGGAAAATGAAGAAGAGAGCAGCCAAGGAGAAATTGGCTCAGGATATCACAAACGCACTAAATAACCAATAAGTGAAGCAGACATACTGGTTATGTTCATGTTGGTTATCAAGGGAGCAAAAGGACCCCATTTATAACAGAACCTCAATAATAATGGACCAGGTCCACAGGTCCTCGCCACACTCCTGTCTGGATATAGCAGACTTTGGATATAACGGACTAGTTTGCCAATCTCCTTGGAGTCTGTTATAATGAGATTTTACTGTAAAACTAATCAGACATATAAGAATTGTAAATGCTTACTGCCCTGAGTGATGAGAGGATTTAATTATCCGTTATGACCTTCCACAGATGAAGAGAATGAAACAGCTAGAGGAGGAGACATCTATGCTGCGCTCAGGACTAGCGATGGTGGAGTCAGCAAGAGACTGGTACCTTAAGCAGCTTGCATCAGTGTCAGACAAGCAGGCAATGCTAGGCAAAGTAACATATAATGTAGGTATAATGCTTGGATATGTACATTTTTTTTTTTAAAATTATGATTCAGAAGTTTATGGGATCAGAGGTGACCATGCTGGACTGATGGTTTGATTTAATATGGCCAGAAGACCAGAGCTAGTCAAGACCCTCTCCCTACTGTCTGTTGGGATGGGGCTCACTGTGGTTCTCATGATAGTGAAATCTGCAAAGAAATTTTTTTTTTTTTTTATTATTTTGGTCCACTCTGAGACTTCAAGCAGGCCACCATAATCCACTCCCAGTCAAGCACTGTGCCCGTGTTCCACCATCTTCGTGGCATCACCTGCTGAGAACATTCTGCACACAGTTGTTGGGAAATTAAGCAACAGTAATAGTTTTATGTCTTGTTTTGATCATTGCTTTTCCAGTTATTTGCTTATCAGCTCGGCACAGGGCACATTTATTTGGTTAGGACAGGGCATATTTCCCTGTCAGGTGTTGTTGGATGTGGTTTTAGTATGTGTTTCTACTTTTCTTAAAAATATTTGAGATTCATTTAGTAGAAACAGAAGGTGGTAAATGTAGATGAGTAAGCAATAATTAATAGCTAAATTCAGACTCTTCCTTCCTCCCTCCAAAAATTTAGAATTGTAATCTGTAGTTGTCTGTTTTATTTATACATACACATTCATTTGGAGACCCACTTACACCAACCCATATGTGAAGGGGAAAAAAATGCATTACTGGTCATAAAAAGTTTTGTGAAAATTTAAGGTCTTTCATTGCTCTGTGTTGAGTTCAGATTGTGACACCTCATCATTTTTCTGTATCTAGTTTATAAACTTTTCTTTCTTCATTTCTATACACTTTGTCTAAATTTCTTAATAAATCTCTCTCTCTCTCTCTCTCTCTCTCTCTCACATGCAATTTTATTGCTATTTGTCACTGAAGTAATTTCTTTTTTGTTTTTTGTTTTTTTGTTTTAAATTGCAACTAAAACATGGGGATTGGTGCAGGATAACTCTGTTGAAGCCCATCAAGAGCGAATGAACTTTCAGCGGGCCCGCATTGCAGAAATCAACCAGCACCTGCAAACTTTACTGGAAAGCTCAGAAAAGGTGAAATAACTTTGATAGACAGGCTGTATGACGATGTGATATAATTTAAATTCCCCCTCCACTGTTTCGAGATGTATTTATAGTTCTCTGTTAGCTGTAAGAATCCTACATGTTGTAAGAGTGAAAGAGTGAACTTTCCAGATTTGTTTCAAAAGTTTGTTTTGCTTTTGTGTATGTGTATCAGAAGAGAGAACCCGATGATAGTCTTCAGGACGGACGTGGCAAAAACTGCTAAGATTCTGATCTGGTTCCTAGGGTGCAGGAGTCAGGATTTTGAAGGAGTTTTGAATGTGGGATCAAGTTTCAGTAGAAAATGTGGCATTTATGAAAAGAGTTGGGAGTCAAGTAGAATGTCAGTTAGAAGATCGTTGTAGTGGAGATTTCAGTCACTGCTGACTGTTTTAACCCCTTTAGCATTCTGCCTGAGATATATACAAGGTCCAACAATTAAGTAATGAGACTGATTTTATTTTGGCCAAGACAAAAATGTCATCTATGAAGCAAAGCATGGAGTCCAAAGAGGCAACCATCATCTATGATCTGGCAACTTTTCATTGCCGCCCGATAAGCAGATGACAAACAAGCCGCAATTTGTTGACCTAGTCAGAGGTGCATTGTTATGTAATCGCATGGAGCCAAAGGCTAACCTTAAATTCTGTTTAAAACTTGGAAAAAGTGCCATAGAGACAGTTGAATTGATGCAACAAGTTTATGAGGATAATTGTTTATCTCATGCACAGATATTCAGGTGGTATTCATGATTCAAAAGTGGTGTGGAAACAATTACAAATGCAAATGGACATGGATGCCCAATATCTGTTTATAATGAGGAACGCGTTGCAAAAGTCGGAGAACGGATACAAGAAGATTTGTTTGACTGTGAGGATGATGGCAGATGAATTTGGTGTTAACCGAGAGACCATTCGTAAAATTTTAATGGAAGATTTGGGCAAGAAAAAAGTTGCTTGCCGGTTTGTACTACATTTGTTGTCTGATGACCAAAAACATCAGTATGTTGAGTACGCAAAAGACATCATCATAATGTGTCACAGAAATAAACATTTCTTAAGTTTGATTGTTGCAGAGGATGAAACTTGGATTTTCCACTATGATCCCACAACTAAATGCCAAAGTGCTCAGTGGAAGTCATCATCATCACCACCAAAAGGCAAAACATTTTGTCTTCAAAAGTCAGAAGTGAAGGCAATGTTGGTGTGCTTCTGTGACAGCAAAGGAGTTATTCACAAAGAATTTATTCCAGAGACAGACTGTAACTGCCAAAGTTTATTTAAGTATTTTGAAACGCCTATTGAAAAGAATTCTCCGAGTCCGACCCGAGTATTCAACACCTGGCAGTTTTTTTCCTTCATGATAATACACTGGCTCACCGGGCACTGTTGTATGTGAATTTTTGGCCCAGAAACAAGTGTGTGTTCTCAAGCATACACCCTATTCCCCAGATTTGTTTCCCTGCGATTATTTTCTATTCCCAAAATTAAAGTTACCATTGCAAGGACGCTTCTTTGGTGATACGGATGACATCCAAAGGGCCATAACATCGAGTTTAAGGGCCATACCAACAGAAGAACTGCAGAGGTTGTTCCAGTGTTTGTTAGATCGTGCCACTCGCTGTATCAATGCACAAGGGGCTTACTTTGAATAAAATACATTCAACTGTTTATTTTATTTTTTATGTAATTAGTCTCATTACTTGTCTGACCTTGTATAACGTGCACTTGTCACATTTGCAGCTTTCTTCCTAGAGTTAACTTGCAGATTGTATACCTTGTACAGATACATTTCATAGTGTTATTCCTGAGTTTTCTCGGTCTGTCATAAACACTGGCTGACCTAGTTATCAGATATCGCAGGAGGCTGCTGAAACAGCAGATTCAACGAGTGGATCAAGCTAAATATAGCTGTATTGTTGTGTTACGCTACTCCTGGAGGACAGTGGCTGGTTGCAGTAAATGTGTTTGTTTCAGAGATGTTGAGGACTTGTTGCGTGATGGTACTGGTGTTTTTACTTATATGGACAGCAGACAGTTTAGATTATTTAGTGAGGATGATGTTTATGATGATGATGACAGCACTGAAATTGTTGAAATTACAGCTGCATTTGTGTGATTCAAGAATGGCCAACAGCAACATTCCAGACTGCCGTTCAGATTTGCAGAGAAATGTGATACATAAAGTGACATTGTTTTGCAGTTTATCAGATAAAATGAAAAACAATTCATTTGGATATCAGCATCATCATACCATCATCATCGCCACCACTTTCATCATCCATCATGAGCCCATGTCAAGAAATTATAGTTGCCATTATCACAACCAGAATCATTTGCGACCACCTTTATTCTCAAAATTTCTTTCCCTGTGTTTATGAGAAAAAAAAATTCAACAGGATCATGACACATTTTAAAAAAAAAGGGGGGGGGGGATAATGGTCGACAACAAATTTTCATTATACTTCCCCATGTTTTTTTTTTTCTTTTCCCCCCATCTTATTCAGGATTTTCTAACAAAAAAAAAAAAAAATTTAAATCTGAATCTGATACCAATGGTGTGAAAAAGTATAGTGATTTTAATACATATCATTTTATGCTTGTAATGTACCTCTTTAAAAAAAAAAAAATGAAAGTTGAGTAGATATAAGAATGTCCAGACAGCCATGAAGTCTGTACTGCAAAGAAGTATGGTTAATTCCATATATTCTAGCCCTAACATTTATGTGCCTCTTTCATGTGCAGGGTTTTCCAATTCATATGAACCTTGCCATGCCAGCAACAGGAAACAAATCTGCAGATAACATTGCTGTGCAGAATCTCAAAGAACAGAACAGACGACTTCTTGAGGTAGGCTGCTTTATATAGTTTGTAACCATTTATATAGTTTTATAACCATTTGTTTAGTGGGGGCGACTGTTCTTGTTCTGTGATTGGGTTTGATCATCAAGTTTAGTAGTCTTTCAGGCTGTCTTGGTTGCTTAGGTAATGAAGCACTCATCTTTCATGACAAGAGGTTGGGTGTTTGATTCCAGCCAGAGGTGACCCAGCTAAGTTGGCTGTGAAGAGGAACTCCATTGCTCCTTACGGAGCTGTGGAAGGAGAGGCAAACTATCTAGGGTGTGGAGAGGTCAAGGGAGAAATGGGCACTAACGTTATGTCATCTAAATGTCTTAGTACCCTGGAACAAGGTTTTTTTTTTCTGACATTCTCAGTTTTTGTTTTCTTGTCTTTTTTTTTAAAAAATTAATGTTTCTCTCTTTTATACATAGCAAAGTCCTCGGTTATCTAGCTCATTTGATCTTTGATGACCTTGTTACATGACTGCATAAAACTGATTTATACCATTTTTGCCTATTCCTTCAGCTAGATCACATGCTTGTTTCTCCAGTCTTTGGGCACTTGAGGGAGGTGAAGATGTTGTCCGATTAGGCAATCAGCAACTCATAGGTGATATGCTAGCATCAGGGTTAGCAAACCATAGCTGACCAAGACCCTGTCCCACCTTTCTGTTGATGCTCCCAGTAACAGACCTAGACTGGCTAACGGGGCAGGGATCGCCATAGTCCCCACGGTAGTTCCTGCTTTTTAGCTGTACTCCAGGGCTGAAAAAGTGGTGGCCATAATGTCGATAGAATGCTGTGCCTCAACACCTCCACAGCATCAGCTGCAGAGAACACCGGCTCGCAGATACAGGGAGACTGCACAAGCACAAGTTAGCACTTGAGAGTGTTCATGGACTAGGAGCACCAGCAGTGTTTAGTCGGCAGGAATTTTATTGGGTATTCGTGGCTGACCTCTGGACCAGAACTTTTAACTTAAGATCTGAGTTGAAAAAACTTTGTTGTTTGAGGGGGATAAATAATTTGTAGTTCGTTTGATTTCCACACTTTCAGGTAATGGCAATGTTGTCTCTTACAAGCATGTTGGGAGTACCATAGATAGCTAGGATGACAGACATGGAGTATTCGACAAAAGCCAATGGGGAAAAAAAGGGAATTCGGTTATATCCTTAAGAAAATATCTTCATTCATTGGATATATTATAAGAAGGGAGGGACTTTTTTAAATTTAAAAATGTTGGATTCCGAGTACTTAAATGTTACATCGAGCCCATTTTGTTTTATGGATGTGAAGCATGGTCCATGAATAAGAGAGTACAGCAAGAAATGGAGGCCATGGAATGTGGTTCATAAGAAGGATGTTAAAGGTACCATGGACAGCTAAGAAAACCAATAAAGAAGTCTTAAGAGAGGCTGGAGTTAAAAGGCAAATTACAGCAAAGATCAGAGGCAGACAAGTGAGATTTGTAGGACATTTTCTGAGAAGAGGAAAGTTGGAACACAACTGTGGCAACTGGAACAGTTGAGGGAAAAAGAGACAGAGTAAGACAGAGAGAAAAGTTACTGGATGGGCTGTCAGTGTGGCTAGGAAGAAAGTCATCGGCGGATCTCATAATCATGCCTAAAGACAGGGAAGTGTGGAGAGAAATGATCGCATACGCCACGCGCCGAGGCACGGCACTTGATTGATTAATTGAAAAATGTTGGATTATCATCATTGCAACTTTGGACAAGTCCTCTTGTGCTCTGATCTCACCCCACAGAGGATGATCTCAGCACACAGTAAATGAGCTGTGTAGCGCCAGCGAGAACCTAAAAAAATGGAAGGTGACAAGGGGACTCAGGTCCTTTGCCCAAGTCTAAAACTGACCAAGAAATCGTGTCCCTGTTGATTTGGCCACTCCTACTTCAGGGAGGATTTGAAATGTCGTAACAACAGGAAGGATAAATGGGATGAGAGGTAGAGGGATTGTCAAGAGAAAAGATCTTGTACAATTTAACACATTTGCATGACAAAAAGTCAGTTACTGAACGGATAGAAAATATCGCAGACTGATATCTAAGGAAAAGCATTACCTCAAGTGTCTTTTTGTGTGGCACGAGATCTAAGGAAGAGCTTGGCCTCCAGTATCTACTTATATGGCACGAGATCTAAGGACAAGCTTAGCCTCCATTGTCTGTTTGTACGGCATGAGATCTAAGGAAAGCTTGACCTCCGATGTCTGTTTGTATGGCACCTGTCATAGAGATTTATTAACATTAGTTTCTGATTGTTAATTCAGATTACATGATTAATTATTGATGGTTTGACTTCACAGGAGATGAGTCAGAAAAAGGACCAAATATCTCAGCTGGAGAAGGAGAAGGCTAGCCTAGTTCGTGACCTCTTTGAGGCTCGGTCCAAGAATAAGTCTAATTATGACGACACTACTTTCATGTGATCAGAAAGCTGCTACTGGAGTAAAGCAGCACATTCTTGTCACTTCAGCAATCATTTGCTGAGAAACAAGAACTTCTGGAACAGTTTGTTTTGTTTAATTTAAGGGGAAAACTTTTTTTCTTTTGTTTTAATCAAGGTTTCCTGCAGTTGTGGATGTATAATTCATTTGTATGATTGAAGTTCTGTAAACATGGCAGGAAAACTCACTTCCGTTATGATGACCCAGATTTACACAAACACTACAGGTCACCGGAGCTTTATTAAAAATTGCCAAAATACCAGTCCTAATACAAGTATCCCCTACTTTTAAAGAGACCACTGTTTCAACTGTTGTAAATTACAGCCAGAGCTGCATAGATTGAGCTGCATATTCTGCTCTTGCAACCAGTTTAGCTTACTTTCCCCTAGCAGTTTTACTCTGACCAATCAGATATGTCGTATCAAACTGAACTTGGTGCCATTAGATTGTTTTCATAAGTTGTTTGGAGTGGATCTCTTATGTTTGTGCTTATAACATTTTTATATTTGTGTGCTTATAATGCTTCTTTGTGTTTATTATATATACATAATGCCTCCTAAATGTGAACAAGTTGAAGACTTGTATAAGTTTCTCAATTTGCGTGAAAAGCTAAACTAATAAAACTTAGTAAGCAGTGCATCAAGTGCTGGTATAGATCACAAGCTAAGCATACCTCGCACAACATTTAGCACAGTCCTCAAGGCTGAAATTTTGGTGAAATTAAAAATACTACATCAGTACATAAGACATTAGGAAGCAAAACAGTTTATTTTTGTTTACCTGTTGCATGCATTTACAAGTGATACTATGTAATATGTTATATACCTTTTTTTTTTTTTCCCCTCTCTCTCTCTCTTGGCAGCCAAAATACCATTACACACTTTAAAAAAAAAAACACAAAAAAAACCACTGGACTTTTCAACCAGGTCCGGTATTTGACCACACTCTTTTCCCCAACCTGACGAATAAGCAAGGGTCATCAGAGCCCAGAGTCTGTGAAATAACAAGAGCAATAACTCTATCATTCCATAACTCGTCATGTACAGGGCCATCATTGTGGAGCTAGTCAGGTGATGAATCACGAGCAGAACAAATGCTTTAATATACACTTCATTTTTTTTTTTTTTTGGGTTTTTGGTTAGTTCTCCTCACGCAAGTAATGTGATTTTTTTATTTTGGTGAACGCTTTTTGAATTCAGATATTTTCAGATAACAGTTTTTCACTCTGCAAATGTCTTGCTTATGCGTAATTTTTCTCTTGTTTATTCTCCAGCATGCACTTTTAGACGCCAGATTTCATATTTATGAGGAAATTAACTCTCAACTTACCATGAGCTGTTTAAATAGCTTTTTTTAAAAAAAAAAAAAGACTGTGGCCATCATTTTTTTACAGTTTGTGATTCTGAATTGTAATTCTTAACTGCCATGAATGCTAAAAGGTAGCCATCTCATCGTTGTCAAGGAAGACATTACTGCTGTGATATTATTTTTTTTTACAAAATTATTTACAAAAAGTTTTGTGGGTCATGGATGTTGCTTGATAGGATAAGAGTTTAAAATCTCATTATAGCAGACTTCAAGGGGATTGGCAAACTAGTCTGTTATATCCAAAGTCTGCACTGTTCAGATATTCAAAGAAGTGCGACTGGGAGCTGTGAGCCTGGTATATTATTACCAAAGCCTCGTTATAAACGAGGTCTGTTAAAGCAGAATTTTACTATACTCTGTCAGCCTCACGAAAGTCTCATTTGGTTGCATAATAAGAACACAGAATTGAATTTAAATGATTTTTAATGGCAAGGTGTTCTCAGTAGGGATGTATCAAATGCTGAGTGTTTAAAAAATATTTGGTAAAATGCGAATATTTGATTTCGGAGTAGTCAGATGCAGATAGAAACAAACATGACATTTATAAAATGCTATTTCTGTGCAGAGCAGAAACTTGGACTCTGATGTAAAATGTCGGAGAGAATTATAAATGCAGCACAAATGTGGATCTACAGAAAAGGGTTATCTCGCTCTCTCTCTCTCTCTCTCTCTGAACCTTAAGTGCAAGGTTTTTCCCACAAATTCCTGTGCTTTGCCTCTTTTTTTTTCCGCTCTTGCCCAGGTGAGCCCTCTATTGCTCAACATCCCCTCTGTTGTTCTTCTGCTTGTCTCTTTTGGGCTACCCAAGGGTCATATATCACAGAAAATGAAAAGAACAAGTGCACAAGTATTGGAGAAGCTGTAAGTGCAGCATGAACTTCTCAAGAAAATAAGGGTCGAAAAAAAAAACGGAGTACTTTGGCCACATCAAAAGACATAAAAACATTTGAGACCATACCTGAAGGAAAAAAGAGCGAGAGGTAGACAGAGATGTAGATATGAATATAACGTATAAGAATGGGACAGGATACAACCAGACAGTGCAGGATCAAGGCGGAGGAAGCAAGGAAACTGGAGATTCATTACTGCCAACCTTCATACTGAACACAGCACACGATGATGATGAATACAATTAGTAGTTTCATAGAAGTAGTACAACTCAAGACTAAGTACAAAGCAGGGCTATAGTGTATATTAGAAATTTGACGCTAAATTTAAAATTATTATTTCAGTCTTTCACATATGTACATTAATTAGTTACAGCTAACGTACTACAACAGTTATGCACTGTTACAGAAGGCCATAAAGATGTGGATATGAATTGATAAACCACTGGTTCGACATGTGGTTTCTCAGTTAGATCTAGTCTATTAGTCTCATGTTAGAAATTTTGCTTCAGAATTTCTTTTCACATCAAATGTTCTCTGAATTTTCAGAGTTTGCCTGGATTACTTTCACATGTTTTCTTATACATTGTTAAATTCGTTCACCAAGCCATCAGTTCATGTACACTGTTAAACTTGTTCACCAAGCCATCAGTTCATGTACACTGTTAAACTTGTTCACCAAGCCATCAGTTCATGTACACTGTTAAACTTGTTCACCAAGCCATCAGTTCATGTACACTTTTAAACTTGTTCACCAAGCCATCAGTTCATGTACACTGTTAAACTTGTTCAACAAGCCATCAGTTCATGTACACTGTTAAACTTGTTCACCAAGCCATCAGTTCATGTACACTGTTAAACTTGTTCACCAAGCCATCAGTTCATGTACACTGTTAAACTTGTTCACCAAGCCATCAGTTCATGTACACTTTTAAACTTGTTCACCAAGCCATCAGTTCATGTACACTGTTAAACTTGTTCAACAAGCCATCAGTTCATGTACACTGTTAAACTTGTTCACAAAGTCATCATTTTTATGTAACTATTATAGTTTAAGCCATAGTATGTCAAATTGTTATGTTGTTTGCTTTTAAATTCAGTTTTCTTTCTGAGTTACATTTATACAACAGTTTTTTTTGGTTTTTTTTCATGAAGTGGGTTTGTGTTTTGTTTTTTTTTTTCATTCAGTTTGTTGCTTTTATGTTGAGCTTGTGTTAACCAAATTAAAATAGTTGTATCTTGCATCTTCACTCTGTCACTCCATGGCTCTATAATAGGGATGTGGAGTCAGTACAGTAAGTAAGTCATAGGTTTTCTGCTGCCTGACTCCAGCTCCTTCAACTATTGTTACATTTCTACTGACTCCAGCTCCTTCATTTATTGTTACATTTCTACTGACTCCAGCTCCTTTATCTATTATTACATTTCTACTGACTCATGACTCCAGCTCCTTCATCTGTTGTCACCTTTCTGCTAACTCATGACTCCAGCTTCTTCATCTATTGTTACATTTCTACTGACTCATGTCACCAGCTCCTTCATCTGTTGTTACATTTCTACTGACCCATGACTCCAGCTCCTTCATCTGTTGTTACATTTCTACTGACTCATGACTCCAGCTAAAGTTGCTATAAAATCTAGCCCCTGTGATTGTTTTGTTTTTTTTTTCTGCTGTATAATTCCAGCTCAGTCATAAGTGATGCATTTTTTTCCCAGCACCAGCCTTGACTTTCTAACCGCATGTCCCTGGAGTTGGAGTGTTAACCTTTTCACAGCTGTGTTCCACAAAAGGTCTGCAAGTGTGTCACAGAAGTATGTGTGTTTGTGGGGGAGGGAGGGGGTTGAGAAGAAGCCTTTTTTTAAACTCAGTTTTAAATGACAAAATCTGCCTGTAAGAACTGATGGTGTGCCATATCAGTTTTCTTACTTTGTTCAGCGTAATGTAAGATGAAAAAAAAAAAAAGTTAACAGCCACTGCTGTAATCAAATCATTGTAAACAGGCAGAATGTTAGTTATGGCTGTTACCTGTCATGGTCTAAGCAGACCTGAGATGGAGTTTTAAGCACCATGGGGAAGCACAGACCACCCTGGCAATCTGTAGTATAAACATCTATGTACAGGATGTTCTGTGCTTGGAGGCAGCTTAGAGAACTAGGTCAGCTAAAGTTTTGAAGGACTTCCATCTCTCTTACAAGCTTCTTCACTTCCAGTTTTATGTTTACTGTTATGCTGGTTATTTAGAATTGTTATTCCTCACTTCTGTTGTAAATAAACAGGTTGATGTTACTGTTACCATGGCAATAATGTTTTATGTGTTTTGTCTTTCCCCTTTAGCTTGAAATGTTATGAACTAAAGCCATTGGCATATTTTTGCTTAATGCGACATTCCAGTTATAATGTACGGTCATGCGCTGCGTAACTTTTGCAATACATTTTGTGAAAGAGTGTATATGTTATCATCATCGCCTTTCACTCCCTTGAGAGCATAGTTCACGGATAAAGGCTCTCCAGTCATCCCTGTTCTTGGAATTATTCTCTGCTTCCTTCCATGTGTATCCCTTGTCTCTGAGTACTGTCATAATATCTCTTCTCCAGGTAAGTCTAGGTCTTCCTCGTTTTCTATTTCCTTGAGGATTCCATGTCAGTGCCTTTCTTGCTATGCTGGTATTGGGATTCCTCAGAGTGTGGCCAATCCACCTCCATTTCCTAGACATGATTTCTAGGTTCATAGGTTCTTGTCCTGCCCTTTCCCAGACCTCCTCGTTCCTGATCTTGTCCTGCCATTATTTGTTTAAAATCCTCCTCAAGCAGTAGTTCATGAATTTTGTATTCACTGTGGTATTGTTTTGGTCATAACCCATGTCTCTGAACCATATAATATGTTATATATGTACTGTATAATTACACACCAGGCAGAGAAAGTGCTTTGTTTATATGGCATGACATACACATGTATGCTAGAAGCTGTTGAGTTCACCTTATCCACTGCATCATATATTCCTATTAGGATTTTCAAAACTCTGTTGTGACATTATATGACCATATATATATATATATATATATATATATCGGTCAGACTTTGCCTAAGTGGACGTTTTGCAGCGCCTGACTGTATCTAGATTTTGTGTATTTTTAGTGTAGATATTTCAAATACATTATATTCCTGATTGTTTGTCATGTTACTGCTATATTGTTAATGTATTAGGAGTTTGATAAACTGTTGTTTGATATTAATGCACTTTGTAATTTGTCTTTTCAAGTAATTCGGAAAAAGTAATCTTTGGGTTTTTCCAGTTTTAAACATTGAAAAGGTGATTTGGAGATTGAAAAGGAATGTTTCTGGTATTAAACGGTACAGCTTACGAGTTTACACATTTATAATATGTATTTCTAGTACTCACTTATATCAAAACATTGATTATATAGCATTGACTTATTTGAAAATGTCACTTTTTTTTTTTTTAATGGAACATTATGCGCATCTGCAAATGATCATTTGTTTCATTGGTGAAGCTTTCACAAAGTATTACAGTCAAGGTCATAGAGTCCTTGTCAGATTTACAGGATCACATGACATCATGTACATGCAGGCCCAGATGTCCAGAATTTTAACATCTATATTTGTTTGTTTGTTTGTTTGTTTTTCATCTCATCAGTTACCAGACCCATTGTGGTGAAAGTAATTTTGGATGGAGTTGCGAGATATACACCATTCATGAAGGAGCTAGAGACTGACAAGAAGAGAAACATGACAGAGTTGAAGGTTTGGAAAAACAGAGGTAAAGAAATCAAAGGCTTTTGGGGTAAAAAAAAAAGTAGAAGTAACGGAATTGAAGTTTTGGAAAAATAGAGGTAAAGGAATCAGAGTTTAAAAAAAAACAGGTAAAGAAATCACAGATCTAGAAAAATAGGTAAAGGAATCAACGGTTTGGAAAAACAGAGGTGACAGAATGGAAGATTTGGCATAGCAACTCTGCAGTCGTAGTTAGAATCACCATCTTTGTAGCTCCGGCTGCATCCATAAGCACTCCTTTCTCCTCTACAGTATCTCTGCTGTGTTCAGTGACTGACAGCAGCCATTTCATGTTGACCGGCCATCCTTCTGGAGCATGTTCTGTCACACCAAGTTTCACCAGCAGCTGGCTCCACAGCTCTGCCAAGAACCATGTCGGCGACCATTTCTTGATAATGCCATGTGATGCAGGTGATTGTGCCAACTAAAGCTTATTTTGTGGAGTATCACATTTCTGTATGCATAACAGTGCATCACATTTTCTGGAGTATCACATTCTGTATAACATAACAGTGTGCCACATTTTGTGGACTATCGCATTCTATATACATGACAGTGTGCCACATTTTGTGGACTATCACATTCTATATATGAGGAACATTCAGAAAGTAATGCACCACATTGTTTTTCTCAGGAACTGTTTATTCAAAAAGCAGGAAGTTTATACACAGTATACAAAAATATGTCATGTGAACATTGGTATTATTCAACATAATTCCCATCAGTGGAAACAAATGCTTGTATTCCTAGCCCGCACCAGAGTTTTTTTTCTTGATTATGTAGCCATTTCTTCACTGCATGAATCACTCCTTCATCATCTTCAAATCTTATCCCTCAGAGTGCATCTTTAAGTGGACCAAACAGATGGAAATCAGAGGGTGCCAAATTGGGACCATAGGGTGGTACAGTCCAACCCAATTTGATGATTGCTTCCCTTGTTGCCAGAATTGTGTGAGAGCGCGCATTGTCATGAAGGAGAAGGATTGATTGAGTTTTTTTTATGTCTTTTTTTAAGCTTGCGAATTGATTGTCTCTCCTTTTGGCATAACATCCACACAAATAGGTCTGCAGGAAAAAGCAGTAAAAAATGGAGGTGAGGGAGTTTACATAAGATACACAGATGGGAGACAAACCAGAAAGGCCTTCACAATGGGAAATATTTCCTCTAACTACAGGGCAGAAACAACAGCCCTCCTTGAAGCCCTCAGAACACTTAAAACAGAAAACCAGCACCCACCACACAAATTAGCCTTCTTCACAGACTGAAGGGCACTTCTGGAATCTCTAAAAACAACAAAGAACCCATAGGGAAACATACAGGAAATCACAACAGAACTGAAGCACCTTACACTGTCAACAACCGTGGCCCTACAATGGGTACCAAAAGACAGTGATTGTGACCTTTCCAGCTGGAGGAGTTGTCTTGAAGTTCTTTCTTCATGGTTATTGCAGATGATGCCACTCCATTGACTGTCTTTTTGTCTTAGGTTCAAAATTATGTCTCCAGATTTCGTCACCTGTTACGATCTTAGCCAAAAAGTTCTCTCCCTCAGCATTGACACGTTCCAACATTTCAGAAGAAATTGCTTTCCTTTGCAATCGATGGTCATTTGTGAGACTTCAAGGAACCCATCTTGCGTAAACCTTAGAAAATTCGAGAGCTTTTATAACTGCATTTGCACTACCATTGCTGTCGGACAGCTTTAAGGCCAACTGTTGAGTAGTGATAAGCCTATCAGTAAGAATAATTCCCT
This sequence comes from Achatina immaculata, assembly GCA_009760885.1. Classification (NCBI taxonomy): domain Eukaryota; kingdom Metazoa; phylum Mollusca; class Gastropoda; order Stylommatophora; family Achatinidae; genus Lissachatina; species Lissachatina immaculata. Next base: position 22,230,047 of record CM019701.1, read on the forward strand.
CAGCACATTTCAATATTTCTGCCTTGATGGCTGTGACAGGACGTCCACAGCGCAGCCGATCATGCAACTCCTTATCTCCACTTGTTGATTCTTTGATTCTCTGAACCCAGCGACTAACTGTACTCCTGTCAATGCAAAACTTCCATACACATCACATAAACGCTTTAAAGTGTGCAAAATTTCACATTTCTATCTTCATTATTAGCTGAAAAAATGGTGTGGTGCTTTATTTTTTGAACACCCCTGTACATAACAGTGCAGTACATTTTGTAGACTGTCGCATTCTATATTCATGACAGTGTGCCACATTTTGTGGACTATCCATTCTATATACATTACAGTGTGCCACATTTTGTGGAGTATCACATTCTGTATGACATGACAGTGTGCCACATTTTATAGTGTATCACATTCTATATACATTACAGTGTAACACATTTTGTGGAGTATCACATTCTATATGCATGTCATGACACAGAATAAAATAATTTGCCAGAATTTTTTTTACTAGTTGATTAAAGAGTTCATGTGGTTGAACAAATGTACTTGTAGGTTAACCTTATGTTGGCTGTCGAGTGTTGCATCTTATTTTGATAGACTGTTATAATCTTACTGTTATAATCTTATGGACTTATAATCTTACTGTTATAGACTGTTCTACCTTCTTGTTATAAGAATGTTCTAGTCCTACTGTTATAAACTGTCCTAATTTTGCTGTTATAGACCATTATAATCTTACTGTTATAGACTGTTCTACCTTCTTGTTATAAGAATGTTCTAATCTTACTGTTATAAACTGTCCTAATTTTGCTGTTATAGACCATTATAATCTTACTGTTATAGACTGTTCTACCTTTTTGTTATAAGAATGTTCTAATCTTACTGTTATAAACTGTCCTAATTTTGCTGTTATAGACTATTATAATCTCACTGTTATAGACCATTATAATCTTACTGTTATAGACTGTTCTACCTTCCTGTTATAGATTGTTCTACCTTCCTGTTATATACTGTTCTAATCTTACTGTTATAAACTGTTATGATTTTGCTGTTATAGACTGTATTATAGACTGTTATAACTTTGCTGTTATGGACTGTTGTAAACTTACTGTTATGGACTGTTATAATCTTACTGTTATAAACTGTTCTTATTTTGCTGTTATAGACTTTTATATTCTTACTGTTATAGACTGTTCTAATCTTACTGTTATAGCTAATCTTACTGTTATAAACTGTTCTTATTTTGCTGTTATAGACTTTTATATTCTTACTGTTATAGACTGTTCTAATCTTACTGTTATAACTAATCTTACTGTTATAGACTGTTCTAATCTTACTGTTATAGCTAATCTTACTGTTATAGACTATTATAGCTAATCTTACTGTTATAGACTGTTCTAATCTTACTGTTATAGCTAATCTTACTGTTATAGACTGTTCTAATCTTACTGTTATAGCTAATCTTACTGTTATAGACTGTTCTAATCTTACTGTTATAGACTGTTCTAATCTTACTGTTATAGCTAATCTTACTGTTATAGACTGTTCTAATCTTACTGTTATAGCTAATCTTACTGTTATAGACTGTTCTGATCTTACTGTTATAGACTGTTCTAATCTTACTGTTATAGACTGTTCTAATCTTACTGTTATAGCCAATCTTACTGTTATAGACTGTTCTAATCTTACTGTTATAGACTGTTCTAATCTTACTGTTATAGACTGTTCTAATCTTACTGTTATAGCTAATCTTACTGTTATAGACTGTTCTAATCTTACTGTTATAGACTGTTCTAATCTTACTGTTATAGACTGTTCTGATCTTACTGTTATAGACTGTTCTAATCTTACTGTTATAGACTGTTCTAATCTTACTGTTATAGACTGTTCTAATCTTACTGTTATAGACTGTTCTGATCTTACTGTTATAGCTAATCTTACTGTTATAGACTGTTCTGATCTTACTGTTATAGCTAATCTTACTGTTATAGACTGTTCTAATCTTACTGTTATAGACTGTTCTAATTTTACTGTTATAGCTAATCTTACTGTTATAGACTGTTCTGATCTTACTGTTATAGCTAATCTTACTGTTATAGATGGTATAAATGTTCTGATTTTGCTGTTATAGACTGTTCTAATTTTGCTGTTATAGATTTCTAATCCAGCTATTATAGACTGTCAATTTGACTGTTTAGGCTTCTAATCATACTGTTTAGACTGTTCTAATTTGACTATTATAGGTTTCTAATCCTACTATTTTTGACTGTTATAGACTTCTAATCCTACTATTATATTGTAATTTGACTGTTATAATAGACTTCTAATCCTACTATTATATTGTAATTTGACTTATAATAGACTTCTAATCCTACTATTGTAAACTGTTTTAATTTGACTGTTATAGACTTCTAATCCTACTGTTGACTATCGTAGACTGTGTAGAGTTTACATTGGCGGCGGCAGTCTTCTGCCTTGAGTCTTAAAGGAATATTTAACTTACTGTCAATTTGGCATGATACCTTTGATTCAGTATTTTCACAGTATTAGCCTGCAGAGTTCACAGGGCAACCAGTGAAAGTGTTCTCTTGGCTGATGTTGTATCGTTCAACTTACCTGTTATACAGTAGGCAAAGAGTGTACAGATTTCTTGTTGATGTGTAATAATCTTTGTTTTAACATAATTACCCGTGCCAGATGCAAATTGTTGTCCAGTGTGGGTCTGCTTTGATATGCAAATGCAAAAGGATAGGTTGTGAGATTTCTGGAGCCAGTAGTTTAAAGTCTTTTGAATGGATGTGTGACTTTGTCAGTTTGTCCATATAAAATGCCAAAGTTTTTGAAATGGATACTGTTTTGAAAGGTGTTTGATTGATTTGCCAGTTTGTTCACATAAAATGCCAAAAGTCATAGAAATATATTTTCTGCAGACATTGAAAAGGAGAATAATTTCAGTTTTTTTTTGTGTTAGTGTTCAGATTTTTCTCTTCAGATTTTGGTAATCATTCAGTGTTCAGATTTTTCTCTTCAGATTTTGGTAATCATTCAGTGTTCAGATAGGATTTTACAGCACCAGTTGCAAGAAAAATAAAGATTTAAAAAAATGAAACTTGTTCAGTTGAACAGAGGCTGTAATGTGCTTGTGGTGTATTTTATTTGTTTGTTTTGTCTCAGTCAGTCAGTCATTTGCATGTCCCTTGTGGAACTTTGTCTCCCTAACAGCTCTCCTGTAGGCCTCTTGGTTGTAAGCAAGATGCCCTGCTGCTGGTGCGTCCATTCGCGGTCTTGGGCAAGTTGACCAACATCCCACAGTGAGCGGTAGTCATCTTGTTAGTTGGCCGGCATTTTTAACACTGTCACTAAACGGAAAGTTATGAAAGAATTTGAGATACCTAATAAATTAATCAGTCTGACCAGAATATGTATGGAGGATACACACAATATAGTAATATATAATGGAAGAAAGTCAGAACCCTTCTATATAAGAACTGGTTTAAAACAAGCTGATACATTATCTCCATTACTATTCAACCTAGTACTAGAAAAGGTAATCAGAAAAGTGAAAGAAGAAAGCAGTACAGAAGAAAAGCTAAAATACTAGGATACGCTGATGACATTGACCTGGAGGGGGAAACTATGCAAGAAAGCATCAATACCTGCATACACCTGAGAGATGTAGCACTAAAAGTGGGCTTGACCATTAACCAAGATAAGACAGTATATGAAGATATCAAGAGACCAGAGGTAGAATGATCCAGATTATATAAATGTTGGAGAGATGATTATTAGGAAAGCAGAAACATACAAATATCTAGACACAACATTCAACAGAAGCAACATAGTAAGCGAGGAAATTAAAAGCAGAGTACAGATAGGAAACAAAATATACTTTGTAATGCTACACCTGTTAAAATCCAAAATCCCGTCCCAAAACACCAAAATAATCTACAAAACTATAATAAGACCAGCCATCATGTATGGATCAGAAACGTGGAGTGCAACAACGAAAGATGAGCAACAATTGCAGATCTTTGAGAACAAGATCCTAAGAAGAATATTTAGGCCCATAAAGGATACTAACAGTGGAGAATGAAGACCTGGAAAGAACACAGAACTGAACAGCTTATTTAAATCCCAACGAATTATAAATGTCTTGAAATTGAACAGACTACGCTGCCTGGGCCATGCAGAAAGAATGGAAGAGAACAGACAAACGAAAATGATGTACGCACAAGAGGTGAGAAAGAAAAGACCAAGACAACATAGAAGAGGATATAAAAGAAACTGGTGCCACCAACTGGAGAGAGAAGATTAGGAATGGATGTGAACTTTATCTGAAGCAGTGAGCATTAATGGCTTGGAAAGCTGAAAAAGAAATTTGTCCAGATTTTAAAAATTAAAATAGCAGGTTTATGTCCATTTCATTTTAATCTTCAACGTGGCCCGGAAAACAGGTCTTAGGTCTGCAAACTGTGGTGTCTTCAAGAGGAGTAGGAGTATGATCTCTTCTCACCGTCTACAGGTGATTCAGGCTGTTGTGCATATTGTCCATCACCTGCTGCTCTTCACTAGACTGGTCTTGGTTAGCCTATCACGACCTTTTTCCTTCACCAGGTTCGCCTCATGACTGTTCTAGTTGTTTTGTTTTTTTTTAATGTCCATGACGAATCTAAATCATGTCAAGGAAGTAGAGGTGGATCGGCTACACTCTGAGGAAACCCGACACCAACATAGCAAGACAGGTACTGACATGGAATCTTCAAGGAAATAGAAAATGAGGAAGACCTAGACTTACGTGGAGAAGAGAAATTATGACAGTGCTCAGAGACAAGGGATGCACATGGAAGGAAGCAGAGAATGATTCCAAGAACAGGGATGACTGGAGAGCCTTTATCCGTGGCCTATGCTCTCAAAGGTTATGATGATGATGATGATGATGACGACGAATTTGCTTTCAGCGCTTTTATTTTCGTTATTCATGTTTTGTTTTGCTTGCTTGAAACAGTAATATATATTACTCTTGGCAGTTTCAAAATTGACAGATCTCATGAGTACTTGAACAACAACATTTACAATAGACATTTCTCACATTTAAAATGCACGTTTCTTACGAAACAAACAAAAAATTGTACAACATAACATTGAAAATGGACGTTTCTTACAACATTTAAAATAGACTTTTCTTACAGCATCTAACATATAGATTTTTTTTTTTTGCAACACTTAAAATAATGCTTTTTATACGTTATGAAAATATGTTTAATCGTTAACTCATTTCTGCCAAATAAAGCACTTGTAAACAATGAACATTTGCTTTAAAAAGAGTATACACCAGTGCCTCGTTATAACGCGGTGTTATTATTATTTTTTTTTTTTTTGGGAAAGGGTCGAGAACACGAAAAAAACCGCGTTGCAATACACAAGAAACTAACAGCATCTGTAGAGATTGAACGATAATTTGTGGCACACGAGGTTGTTGGCGCTGTATGTAGGTCCGCGGTCTGTGAAGGCGTGTGTTGTATGTGGTTCCACGATCTATGAAGGCGTGTTTGTCTGTGGTTCCACGATCTATGAAACCGTGTTGTATGTGGTTCCACGATCTATGAAACCGTGTTGTCTGTGGTTCCACGATCTATGAAGGCGTGTTGTCTGTGGTTCCATGATCTATGAAGGCGTGTTTGTCTGTGGTTCCACGATCTATGAAACCGTGTTGTATCTGGTTCCATGATCTATGAAGGCATGTTGTCTGTGGTTTCACGATCTATGAAGGCGTCTTGTTTGTGGTTCCATAATCTATGAAGGCATGTTGTCTGTGGTTCCACGATCTATGAGAGCGTGTTGTATGTGGTTCCACGATCTATGAGGCGTGTTGTCTGTGGTTCCGCGTTCTATGAAGGCATGTTGTATGTGGTTCCATGATCTATGAGAGCGTGTTGTATGTGGTTCCATGATCTATGAAAGCGTGTTGTCTGTGGTTCAGCGTTCTATGAAACCGTGTTGTCTATGGTTCAGCGTTCTATGAAAGCGTGTTGTATGTGGTTCCATGATCTATGAAGGCGTGTTGTATGTGGTTCCATGATCTATGAAAGCGTGTTGTATGTGGTTCCGCGTTCTATGAAACCGTGTTGTCTGTGGTTCAGCGTTCTATGAAAGCGTGTTGTATGTGGTTCCATGATCTATGAAGGCGTGTTGTATGTGGTTCCATGATCTATGAAAGCGTGTTGTCTGTGGTTCCGCGTTCTATGAAAGCGTGTTGTATGTGGTTCCATGATCTATGAAAGCGTGTTGTATGTGGTTCCATGATCTATGAAGGCGTGTTGTATGTGGTTCCGCGTTCTATGGAGGGGCCGTTGTAACGAGGTACTGGTGTACTCAGTGTAATTGCATAACTAAAGAACTGCTTCATAAACATTGTACGTGAAACTTCTACAAGAACACAGTCTTAGAAAGATACCTTAAATAGACCATAGATTTCCACTCTTACTATTTCTTGAAACGCGCCAAGGCACAGTGGAGAAAGAGAGAGAGAGAGAGAGAGAGAGAGCGCAGGTGGCACAAAGAATAAACAAGAACAATGTGCAAATCTGAGGAACGGATTAACTGTGGTTCATTTTGCTCCATGTTGCAGTGTGGAATGTGCTTTCAAAGAAGACTTCTTTGCTGGAACCTTTTCCTTTCCGGTGTCTTCTTCGCCATTCGTTCATACATCGACTCCTCGTCGTAGAGATTCTCCTGTTGAAGGGGGTGAGATCTGGCTAGGTCCTTTATCTAAGTAGGTTATATAGGTGGGGTCCTTTATCTAAGTAGGTTATATAGGTGGGGTCCTTTATCTAAGTAGGTTATATAGGTGGGGTCCTTTATCTGAGTAGGTTATATAGGTGGGGTCCTTTATCTAAGTAGGTTATATAGGTAGGGTCCTTTATCTAAGTAGGTTATATAGGTAGGGTCCTTTATCTAAGTAGGTTATATAGGTGAGGTCCTTTATCTAAGTAGGTTATATAGGTGGGGTCCTTTATCTAAGTAGGTTATATAGGTGGGGTCCTTTATCTGAGTAGGTTATATAGGTGGGGTCCTTTATCTAAGTAGGTTATATAGGTAGGGTCCTTTATCTAAGTAGGTTATATAGGTGAGGTCCTTTATCTAAGTAGGTTATATAGGTGAGGTCCTTTATCTAAGTAGGTTATATAGGTGGGGTCCTTTATCTGAGTAGGTTATATAGGTGGGGTCCTTTATCTAAGTAGGTTATATAGGTGGGGTCCTTTATCTGAGTAGGTTATGTGTCTGGCTCTTTGCCTAGGCCCTGTGAAAAGGGGGCCCGGCTTGTGTATCCTTGTGTTAAGAGTAGGCCTGGAGGGCTTCGGAAAGGGGGGGGGGGCGTAGTGGATGAAAAAGAAAAAAATGGAGGGGGGGGGGTTGTGAAGGGGAGCTTTGCACCTGCTTATAAAATTTCTATTGGACATCCTGGCTGCAGGCAGTTAGATCTTAAGATCCGGTTATCTGGGACGTCCTGGCTGCAGGCAGTTAGATATTAAGATCCGGCTATCTGGGACGTCCTGGCTGCAGGCAGTTAGATCTTAAGATCCGGTTATTTGGGACGTCCTGGCTGCAGGCAGTTAGATCGTAAGATCCGGTTATCTGGGACGTCCTGGCTGCAGGCAGTTAGATTTTAAGATCCGGTTATCTGGGACGTCCTGGCTGCAGGCAGTTAGATCTTAAGATCCGGTTCGCTGGGACGTCCTGGCTGCAGGCAGTTAGATCTTAAGATCATGTTCTCTGTTTCGTGGTATAGACGCTGTCGTAACTTGCAGTGTCTTAGTCTTTATCATTTGATGGGGGAAAAAAGGAGGCGGGGAAAACGTTTTCATACACACACGTGAAACACACAAACACACACACACAACGATCCAGACATCAGTCCTGGCTTGGAAAGAGACCACACATTTCTGCTTTCTCAATCCGCCTCCACAAATTCCTTGCCAGTACCGGAGTTACTCTGGCGGCCATTTTTCTCCGGAACACAAAGTCGCATAACTCTGGTTTGCTATCTGTTTTCCGGTCGAAGAGTCTTTCAGGGATGTTGATGTGCCTTGCGTCGAAGACTTTGGCTAAAATGCCGGTAATGAAAGCGTCCTCTACGCTGATGTAAGGGAAGAACTCGCCAATTTCCAACATCCTTTTAGAGAGAGCTGTAGGCAGGGCATAGACATTACCCTATGGAAAGAGAGAAAAGTAAGCAAAGTGAATTAATTTTAATAAAGGGCTCCAGGGAGTCTTCTTCTTCTTCGTTAAGTTTCATACGCTCAGCTTTCTAAACAGGGAGTCTGGTTGCCTTCATGAATCCTACTGTCAGCAGGAGATCTTCGTAGGAACCCCGGAGTTTCTCCTTCATGCTTTTCTCTTGGGGCCATACCTGGGCTCCGAGGTCCCCTGTATGTAGTGCAGGCCTGTAGTCTGTGTTCAAGAGACTGAGGGTCATTCTGGCACATGCAGTGGGCTGTTGGCACAACCTTTATCTTGCGGAGATAAGAGTTTAGTTTGCAGTGTCTAGTTAGATATTGTCAGTCCCCCTCCCCCCTCCCCCGCTTACCATAATTGATGTTTCCACCCTCCACGGTCCTCCCTCCTCCCTCTTAAAACAGGAGAAGCTTATACAGGCCCCAGAGATGTGCACTTTCTGGACAGTTCTCAAACTGGACTTGGCCCTAAGACTTAAGTGTGAGATTTTCTATACAACTTTTTTACATTTAGGAAACAACAAAGCTTTTGGTACAGTAAAGTAACAGAACACGGTGTCGAAAAAATTTTAGACAAAGAACTTTTAGACACGAGAGAAAGAAAAATCACAAGAGAATTACCTGGGATTCGAATCACAGACTCCGGCAGGACGAGCAGCCACGAGAGAAACAAAAGATTAACCTACCAACGCTAGCATACCCTGTTCTCTCGTGCCTAGATGGCCGCTCGTCCTACCGGAGTCCGTGGTTCGAGTCCCGGGTAATTCTCTTGTGATTTTTCTTTCTCTCGTGTGTAAAAGTTCTTTGTCTAAGATTTTTTTTCGAGGTCTCATCATACAACACTGTGTTCTATGATTTTCTATATAATTACGAGCTGTGTCTAAAAAGTTCGGTGAATGGTCCGGTACCTCATCGGCAACATGAGCCAGTTGCGTGGCCATGTTCGTAGCTATCCAGAGACACGTCGAGAAGCGCCACCTAGCGTGGAGTACACGTGACCGACAGGGTAAGTCCGCTGCATGCAGTTGAACTCGTCAGTGTGAGAGGTAAGGCCACACAGTGTAATAGGGCAACGAGTGAACATCAAGTTCTGCTACAAATTGGGGAAAACGGCGACGGAGACGCACGAAATGTTGGTGCAAGTGTACGGAACGGAAGCCGTGAGCAGAAAATGTGTTCACGACTGATTCAAACGTTTCCGCGACGGGAAGGAAACGACTGAGGATGAGCAACGTTCGGGTTGGCCGCCGAGAAACAGAAACACAGACATGATCGAGCGAGTGCGACAAATGCTGGCAAGAGATCGGCGACTGGCTCTATGATTGATGGCCAAATAATTGAGCATTAGCAATGACACGGTGCGCACCATCGTCCGCGAAGATTTGGGTAAGCGGAAGATCTGTTTCCGGTTTGTGCCGCACAGGAACGCGTAACAGCCGTTCTGCGATCGATTCCTAAAAAGGCCTTTGCTGACAGTTTCCAGAAGCTTTATGTGTTGTGAAGAATGACGATTATTTTGAAGGGTAATAAAGGTAATTTGTATCTTCTGTTTTGTTTGTTTTCTGATATCACTCACCGAACTTTTTAGACACTGCACGAAGTATCCTGTCTGCCATCACGTCGGTAGTTGCGCGCGAGATGCTTCGTTGAATCCAGCACTGATAAAAGTATGTGGACACTGATTTAAAAGCTGCAGGTTCAATCCCAGAAATGTTTTGTTTTGAACCTAAAAGTTTGTATTTCGGGTCGGGACATTATACATACATATACATACACTATATGTGCAGCGCTGAGTAGCGTTGACGGTCATGCTTCCTCATGTTGTGCGCATGTTTTCCACCAGTTCAAAAGCTTTTCTTTTCCCACGCCATTTAGTCAGTCCAATGGGATTTTTTTTCTCTCCCCCTTAACCTTCCTATTTTTCTTTTTCCCTTGACTTTTCAACTCATCACCACCTCCTGTCTTGTCATGGCATGTGCAAAGAATTTTGGCTGTCTTTTTTTCTGATCATTTTAACTAGTTTCGTTGTTCTGAAACTTCTCCGAAGACTTCTTCATTTTGTTTTTCTGTCGGTTCAGAGTATATGTTGCAGCTTTCATCAAAAGGACACCACTGTTGCTTTTTAAATTCTTTATCATTTGTTCATCACTTGTACAAGTTTCATAACAGTATAGCAATTTTGATTCTATATAGCACTGTAATACTCTTTTCCTCACTTTTAAGGATATTAAGGAAAACAATTAGGAGTCGACACTCTTTATAAATAATGTTACGATTTAAGAATGTTATAGTTCATAAAGCTGGTATGATTTTAAGTAAAAGCCATATTTTCATTTCTTATACCGTCGCTCTTAGTGGGTTACGGTTAGTATAATGATAAGGAGCTGGGCACTTCGGAGCTTCTGCATTGTGAAACGTGAAGATGTAGGAGTTACTTAACAGTATTGAACGAGGATGACTGAGGGTCGAAGTTCGTTCTACAGCAACGAAAGGACAGTGCATTCACGAGTTTTCCTTGGCCACAATGCTTCTTCTCAAACAGCACTGCTCCATAAACCAAACACGTGAACACTGGAGCTATTTGTGTGTTTCGTACATATGGCAGCTTGATTGTTTAGTAGTGAGTTTATATTGCCTTCTGATTATTTAGTTATGAGTTTATACTGAGTGGATGATTGCCTTTTGATTGTTTAGTTATGAGTTTATATTGAGTGGATGACTGCATTTTGATTGTTTAGTTATGAGTTTATATTGAGTGGATGACTGCATTTTGATTGTTTAGTTATGAGTTTATATTGAGTGCATAATTGCCTTTTGATTGTTTAGTTATGAGTTTGTATTGAGTGGATGATTGCATTTTGATTGTTTAGTTATGAGTTTATATTGAGTGGATGATTGCCACGAATGAACACGAACGTCACGGCACCAAAGGAAAACATAAAATCAGATTATGGTTTTATGATGAGAGTTTATGGTTTATGATGAGAGGATGTTGAGCAATAGAGGGCTGACTTGGGCAACAGCTGAAAAAAGGAAAAAAGACAGGCGTTTGTGGGCCTTGGTGCACTTAAGGCTCAGAGAGAGAGAGAGAGAGAAAGAGAAAGAAAGAGGGAGAGAAAGAGAGAGAGAAAGAAAGAAAGAGAGAGAGAGAGAGACAAAGAAAGATAGAGAGAAAGAGAGAGAGAGAGAAAGAGAGAGATGGTTTATGGTTTGGATCACCGTCTTTGCACACTGGACACGCCCATAGGTCCTCAGATCCCCCCTGTCCCTTATTACACATATCAATCAGTATTCTGCGGCTGAGAGTGGCCGCCCTGTGTTGGCTGACAAGACCTTTCACTCGCCCAGTATGCCCTCGTTCCTTGGCCATATCATCATCATCATCAGGTGCCGTGCCGACTGGCGTTGGCTATTATGCTTCTCCAGAGTACCCGATCCTTCATGCAGGCCATCAGTTCAGTTGGTGATCTCCTCTCACACCATCCCGTCAGACTGTCCAGTATCATTTCTCTTGGTCTTCTTCTTGATCTTCTTCCTTCTATTTTTCCTGTTGTTATAATATTTTCAATGCCCCCTCTTCTCATTGCATGTCCTATGAAAGTACATTGTCTCTCTCTTATCTTTCTGACAAGGTTTTTTGTCTCTCCAGCTCTTCTCATACATTCTTCATTAGTTATTTTTGCTGTCCAGGGGATTCGCAACATTCTTCTAATAAACCACATTTCTGCTGCTTCCAATGATTTTTGTGCAGACTTGCCTATTGTCCATGATTCATTTTCATATAACAAGATAGGTTCAATATAGCATTGTAGGACTCGTTTTCTAACATTCATTGATAGGATGTGTTAGCTAATATGTTTCTCATTCTCTGAAATGCAGTCTTTGCTTGACCTATTCTGTTCCTAATTTCTGTTCTGCATTTCCCATCTGAAGTTATTACTGCTCCAAGGTATTTGAATTTCTGCACCTGCTTTAGAATGGTTCCGTTTAATTTAATACTGCATGCTGGTGGATTCTGTTTCTTAGATATAACCATAGTCTCTGTCTTTTTGATGTTCAAAGTAAGGCCTTTCTGTTCACTTTCTTTGGCGACTTTATCCAAGAGATTTTGCAGGTCTTGTTGGTTCTCTGCTGTCAGTACTGTGTCGTCAGCATACCGAAGGTTGTTAATATTGTATCCTCCAATTTTTATGCCTGGTTCTGTGATGATTGTTCTTAGAATATTCTCGCTGTACAGAGAAAAAAGGTCTGGAGATAGTACACATCCTTGTCGCACCCCTTGTTTTATAGGTTGGTATTTTCCAATTCTATTTTCAACTCGAACTGCTGCTTCTTGCTGCCAGTATAGATGTTTTACAATCCTCAAGTCTTTGCCGTCTATATTGATGTCTTCAAGCATTTTAATCATTTCACTATGTTTCACCTTGTCAAATGCCTTGGTGTAATCAATGAAGCATAAGTAGAGATCTTTCTGTACTTCTAAAGCTCTTTCTGTTAGTGTTCGTAAAGCATAAATGGCATTGTGTGTTCCCTTTCCTTTAACAAATCCAAACTGTTCATCTGCTATTTCCATTTTTATCTTTTTCCTTGTTCTTCTCATAATGATTCTCAGAAGTAGCTTCGTTATGTGACATGAGAGGCTGATAGTCCGGTGGTCGTCACATTCCTTTGCACCTGGTTTCTTTGGTAGTGCTATAAACGTGGATTTAATCAGGTCACTGGGAATATAACCACTGTTGTAAATATCATTCAGTAACTTGGTTATTATTTTTATTCCTGTCTCCTCTATTGCCTCTATTTCTTCTATTGTTATATTATCAGGCCCAGTCGCTTTTCCTTTCTTCATGTGTTTGATGGCATCTATGATTTCATCTTCAAGTATTGGCGGTCCATCACAGTTTTCAGTATCTGGTGTTAATTCTGGTCTTTCTCCTCCATACAGCTCACCGATATACTCTGTCCACCTGTCCACAATGTCTTCTTTTGCCATTAACATTTTACCTTCTTTCGATTTCAGGCATCCTGTGGTATATTTTGTTTTCCTGCCTGTGAGTTCATTAATTCGTTTATGCATGTTTTTGCTGTCTTTATTATGAGCGTCCTCTATCTGTCTGCACTGTTCATTTAACCACACTTCTTTTGCTTCTCTATATTTGCGTCTTATTTCTTTATTTATCTTGCTATATGTTTCCTCGTTATTTTTACTCCTCCTCCTCTTGTCCATCAGTCCTAAGATGTCGTCTATCATCCATTTATTTTTAGGGGCTTCTTTTTTCGGTGGTATTATCTCCTTAACAGTTTGGTGGATAGAATCTCTTAACATTTCCCATTGTTCATCTATACTATTTATCTTTGCTATTGCATTGTATCTATTTGTTATAATAACTTTGTATTGTTCTCGCAGTTCTTGGTCATTTTTTTCCTTGGCCATGCCATTCTATACTCCCAAATCTCCCAGTCTAAGCAGCGATGTGGATTTCCGGCTCCGCCTATCTCTATACGAGCGTTATCCGTTCTATCCAGTGGCTGCCCACTTGCGGTGATGTCAGCCAACAGATTCAGAGTAATCTTTGTTTGAATGAACACGACTAAAGAGGTAAATAACAAAGGACTTTCCCTGTACCAGTTGCGTAGACGAGCCAGGAGTATCTGTTAAATCTTTCCGAAATCGGACTACGCTGAAAAAGTTGAAGGAGGGGAGGGGGGATGCCACGTCATAGCATCAGTTTTTTTAGATTTTTTTTAAATGAGTAAAACAGCTTTTTTTCCCCAACGAAACTCAAGGAAAGGCAGCCAGGCATGATACTGATCATATCACACTCTAGTGTGCTGACAGGTCAAGGAAAATATGGCCACTAACACCATATCCCTATGTGCCTCCAATGCATGAGAGGATTACCTTTACCTTTACTCGAAACTCGCGTGGCACATCCGCGGACCCTTGGCGACACAATAATTGCCAACCGCAGATTTAGCTGCTTCAATAGCGCTTTCTAAGACAAATAAGAACTATTGCTATCATCATTTTATTACACTGACCTACACATGTAGGGGAGTCTTTCATACACTACAGCAGCACACAGATCATTTACTTACCATTGCATAGGGAGGATAGTAATCAGGGAAGTAAGTTTGTTTGGATACTAGCAACTTGTGCTCGCTTGTCTCCCGCTTCACTGTGTCGGCGAACACGATTGGCCCCAGAATCATGTTTGTCATTTCCTGATTGGCCAGCACAGTAAGTAGGAGGGGCAAATCAAGGAAGGTATCTTCTTCAACCTGTTTGGATATTTTGATCATAAGTAAATCGTTTTGTATTCAGATGAAGCAGTTACTGCGTACTATAATTACATCATGATGTTTACAGCAAGTTTGTAGATAAAGCCGTGTTAACTGTAAAATAGATTGCTATGAATCATAGGATTACCATCCTTAGAAAATTTGACCACAAGAACACCTGTTATTCGAACTATACCTTGGCTACACTTCTGGTACAAAAAAAAGTTACCCAGGTGTGGTCTGGTTTCCAAGACGACTTGCGTTACCTGACGTGCTCTAGTTATGACTGTGGTATCAGCAGAAAATTCGCTGAGTGGGATCTGTAACTTGACACTTGACGAAGATTATCCTGAAGTGCTCCCTACACAAAAGCAATCAAAGACGCCCATCCAACTATAACTTCATAGTTACAACAATTTTGTTTGAGTTGATGTAAATTCCCGTATTTTTTTTTTTTCGACGAAGAAATTCTCCATTTTAAATTCAGTCACCTAAGTTAACAGGGGGAACCGGCTAGCGTAGTAGTCAGAGCACTTGTCTAGCAACCGAATTGTCGAGAGTTCGAATCCTTCTTGAGCGGGATTTTTTTTCCCGACCAATACGGCCCAGAGGCCGACCCAGCCTCGTAAAATGGGTAGCAGAGAAAATCTGGGAAGGAAAAGCAGCGAGGAAAGGAACTGGCCATCCTAATAGACTGTAGTACACTGATGGCCCAGCCATCTAACGCCTCATCCCCTGCGACATTTGCTAATAGGACCGCCTTTACTTTAGTTTACACCTAGAACAGACCTATCACCAGACCCACCGCTGACGTATAAGGCGCCCTTGTCCAAATTTTTTTTTTTTGAAACAGACCCTTGGTTATGATTAACTGGCTATATGGGAAGTGATCTCCCCCTGACATATAGCTTAAAAATTCATTCATTCATTCATTCATTCATTCATTCATTTATTCATTCAGCTTTCCTAGCCATTGCGGCTCACTGCTGCAGAACAAGACTTGTCTCCCTTCCTCTCTGTTCTTAGCCTTCTCTTGCCAGTTGTCTCCTTTCCTCTCTGTTCTTAGCCTTCTCTTGCCAGTTGTCTCCTTTCCTCTCTGTTCTTAGCCTTCTCCTGGCAATTGTCCTCTCCGAGGGCTCGTAGGTCTCCTTCCAGGTTGTCACTCCCCCGTTGTCTCGGCCTATGTCTTGGTCTGTCTCCTTTTATCACATCTGTATAAGCCTTTTTTGTCTGTCTATTCTCGTCCATCCTCTCCAAGTGTCCGATTCATGGCAGATTTTCCATAATGATGGTTACAAGCGGAGACTGGAATAGTGTGTGTATTTCTTTGTTATTTCTAATTTTCCTTTCTTGTCATATAAAAGAAATGACGATTGCGGTGTAACTGGTTCTAGTAATGAAAATAGAAGGGTTTATGGTACAGTTTTAGTTTTTGTATGTGATCCTTGAAAAAAGGCTTTTGCCGAAATATTGGATTGTTGTGTGTCCTACATTTATATGTACTCATCTTACTTCCTGCCATTCTTGTTGTGCCAGCTTTACTCACTCTGTCTGTGCGTGTGTGCGTGTGTGTGTGTGTGTGTGAGAGAGAGAGAGAGAGAGAGAGAGAAACTGTACTATACACCCATCTATTTTCATTCTTGTGATATGGGATTTCTAATCTGTCCAAAGATTCTTCTCAAGATTCTATAGGATAAAAGTGTAAAAAACAAACAAACAAACAAACAAAAACTAGAGCAAATTTAACTTTTTAATCTCTTCTTTCACTCCGGAACACATTTTATTGAGAAGTTTCGGTAGAAATAAACTACAAGGACGTTACTCTATGATTTAAAAACGTCGCTTTATGTTTTCATTTTATGTCCACTTGTTATAAACATCGCTCCAAGCATTGATTTGCGTACCCATGCAAGATACACCAACTCTGCCTGTGGTGTTCTGGAGTAAAAGAGTTAAAGTGTAGTCTTGTCTTGTCTTGTCTTGTGCTATCCCCCTGTAACTGCAAGCCGTCGTTCTTTGCAGCCGATGCTGTGGAGGTGTTGGGCGTGAGAGCGGGTTAGGGCAGCTACCTTTTCAGTCCGGAGTATAACTAAAAAACAGGGAGTGTACAGTGCTTCTTTAGCAGATTCCACCACCATGTGGACTATGGCGATCCCTGCCCCGTTAGCCAGGCTAGGCCTGTTACTGGGGGTGTCAACGGAAAGGTGGGACAGGGTCTTGGTCAGCTATGGTTTGCTAACCCTGACGCTAGCATATCAGCTATGGATCGCTAACCTTGAAGCTAGCACATCAGCTATGGATCGCTAACTCTGAAGCTAGCATATCAGCTATGGATCGGTAACCCTGAAGTTAGCATATCAGCTATGGATAGCTAACCCTGAAGCTAGCATATCAGCTATGGATCACTAACCCTGAAGCTAGCATATCAGCTATGGGTCGCTAACCCTGAAGCTAGCATATCAGCTATGGGTCGCTAACCCTGAAGCTAGCATATCAGCTATGGATCGCTAACCCTGAAGCTAGCGTATCAGCTATGGGTCGCTAACCCTGAAGCTAGCATATCAGCTATGGATCGCTGGTTGCCTAGTCAGACAGCGTCATCACACAGAGTCCTATTTACAAGAAAGCTTACTATAAAAACGTCTTGTTCTAGTAAATGTATTAGATTTAGATTTACAATGCAGAAGCTTAGTAGTATCCAGCTTTTTATCATTTTCGTGAGTTTGTTATCTGTGTGTGTGTGTGTGTGTGTATGTGAGTGAGTGATTTGCCTGTTCAGACCTTACACTGTACGAATGCTCGTCCACGCCGTATTCTGAGTTACAAGTGTCAGTCCAGTAACACGGACTACCACATGCGGACCCAGCAAAACTGGCCGCTGCTCAAAGATTTGAGTGCAAGGACATCTTCAGTTAGAGGACGACAATATCATTCTGGATTCTGCGTTCCCCTTACCTCACCCAAACCCAACCCTTGTTTGGGGGGGGGGGGGAATGTGTGACAATGGCGTGTGAGCTTTTGCAGGCAATCATATTTATAGGGGGGTGACAGTTTTAGAGGTCAAACCTGCTGTATTTGTGCACAGAAGTGGACACAAACATAAACATTGACTCCGCTTTTTCCCGAAAATTTTGTTAAAGTTGCCCAGATATGGTGTCAATGTTGGACCTTTAGGGGGAAGTTTGAAATATGGGAACAAGGTCAGTTGGACCTTTAGGGGGAAGTTTGAAATATGGGAACAAGTTCAGACGAATTTGAACGATGGCTTTCCGGTAGAGTCGATAATTTAAGGTGCCACAGGAAAGTGTTTAGTTCATGAATAAGATATTAAGACTCGCTGGTGTAGATGGTGTGGAGAGGAGCAGACAGAACTACAAAAATAAGATTTTTAAGGGCATGCACCTTTCCCATCGCAACATATGCCTGCGAGACCTGGACACTTAACAAAACAGTTGAGAAACACGTAAATGCCTTTGAATGTAAATGATACAGAAGAGCCCTTCAAATATCATAGACACAAAAAGAACAAATATATCCATACTACAAGAATTCAATATTGAAGAAAGTGTGCTAGTAAGTAAAATTAAACAGAGAAAACTTTAAAATTTTGGACACATTAAACGTCATGATAATTTAGAGAAGACAGTCTTGGAAGGATACATAATGGGGAAAATGAAAGAGAGGAAGACCAAGGCGAAGATGGCAGCAAGACATCGTTGATGATCTGCGAATGGATGCATCAGCAGCAAGGCATCTTGCTTACCACTGAAAGGCCTACAGAAGAGCTGTTAGGGAGGCAAAGTTCCGCAAGGGACATGCAAGTGATTGGTGTTGATGGCCTGGGTTGAAATAGTTTCCACTCCACGGCTGTCAAAGTTCGTGCAAGTCAAAGCGCATGCGCGCACGCGCGTGCGCGCGCGCACACACACACACACACACACACACACACACACACACACACACACACACAAAATGTCCTCCGTCTGGTCAAAGACTTCGAGGAACCTTGAGCTTGTTTATTCTCTTTCTTAAAACAGACACACTTTTGATGGATGGTAAACTCAAATCCATAACATACGTAACACTGTGCCTTGTAAGTTATCTGTAGTATAATCATAGCCTTGTTATTATTACTGCTATTAACATTCTTGGTGCCTTGGTTTTTAGGCATGTTTCGGGGGGTTATATGAGGCAATGATTCAGAAAATTGGATTGGACAGACCGTATCAGCTCTAATTTCTTAAATACGTTTGAATTTATAAAATTTTACCCCATTCTTTAAAAAAAAATCTGTTCTGCAGAATTGAGATGTCATAACAAGTTGTCTTATTTGAATGGGAAAATTATGTTTTTACTTTACCCACTTTTTGGTGTATAGTGACCTTTGTTTCACAACTATTCGTCTACTACCTTTTCTATAATGCACACTGGCATACAGATGTATAGCTCAAACGACAAAATCGCTTTCGTTCTGTTTTGTTACATAACTATGTGCAGAAGGACAAGTTGAACAAACAGATTTTTAGGAGATAGAGGAGAAGTTTAGAACCAGAGGTGGTTTAGGACAGGCAGAAGATGGCATTTCAATATGAAAAGTGATTATTAGTTCATTGTTAGTACTGCGTGATAAATACAGAAAATGTGATATTTTACAGTGCTTCTTTAGCAGATTCCACCACCATGTGGACTATGGCGATCCCTGCCCCGTTAGCCAGGCTAAATTAGAAATTAGAGCTGATACAGTCTGTCCAATCCAATTTTCTGAATCATTGCCTCATATAACCCCCGAAACATGCCTAAAAACCAAGGCACCAAGAATGTTAATAGCAGTAATAATAACAAGGCTATGATTATACTACAGATAAAGCTTTCGGAGATGTCTCAATGTGATACTTGTGACTTTTTTTTTCATTTGATGAGTATTAAAAGTGCACAATAACTTAATTCGAGAACGATTCATCTGAATTTCATAGTGTCATTAAATGTTTACGAAGAATTAGAAGAATATGTTGACCAAACACCATAAGAAATATCATCTTGTTGGCAGAAATGTAGATGAGGCCACTGACAATAATTATTGAGGAAAGACGCTGGCGATGGTTGGGACATGTGCTCCGAATGACTGACAACTCACTACCAAAAATAGCACTAAGATGGACACCACAGGGGAACAGAAGTAAGGGTAGACCAAAAGAGACATGGAGAAGAACAACAGAGAGGATGTTGAGCAATAGAGGGCTCACCTGGGCAAGAGCGGAAAAAAGGGCAAAAGACAGGCAGGCATGTGTGGAAAACCCTTGCGGAAGCATCATGTGCCTAGATGGATGGATGGATGGATGGACGGACGGACAGACAGACAGACAGACAGAGAGACAGAGAGACAGACAGACAGACAGACAGACAGACAGACAGACAGACAGATAGATAGATAGATAGATCGATAGATAGATAGATAGATGGATGGATGGATGGATGGATGGATGGATGGATGGATGGATAGATAGATAGATAGATAGATAGATAGATAGATAGATAGATAGATAGATAGATAGATAGATAGATAGATAGATAGATAGATGTGTTAAGATTTCAGTCTTGTGGTGAACCATATAGTATCACGTGTAGTAAAAAAGTAGTAAAGTAGTAAAGGTAACCCTGTCATGTCTTAGAGGCACATAGGGATATGGTGTTAGTGCCCATATTTTCCTTGACCTGTCAGCACACTAGAGGGTGATATGGTCAGTATCACGCCTGGCTGCTTTTTCCTTCCCCAACTCCAGAAGAAGTCGGGTACCCATTTCTACAGCTGGGTGACTGGGGTGCCGCCGGCCGGATTCGAACCCCCGACCTTCGCCATGAGAGACCAGTGCACTAACCACTTCGCCACTCAGACACCCACGTGTAGTGACATTCTGAAATTGTGAAGTGAACAAGAAGAAGAGGAAGAAGTAACGTGCATTCATAGAAGTAAAATTTTTTTAAAAGTGACACAAGATAACAAATGTTGCCTCGGCCACAGTCTAAAATAGAAAAAGACAAACTGACGATCATGTAAAAGAACAATAAAGAAGACTGCAGTAAATTGAACTCTTCATCAATATACTAATAATAATAATTCAGAACTTAACAATATTTTACATACGGGAAGACAAAAGCTGGACTGGACTAAAAAAAAGAGAATTGATTTTTAAAACTTAATTCAGCGCTCTCGTTTTGCTGCGTCGTGGTGTAGCATATAATTTGTACAACTACTTGCGGTGGGCCTGTGTATAATATGAAAAGAAAGAAAGAAAGAATGATAGAGATGGAGAGAGAAGACGAGGACTGGGGGAGGGGGAGGGGGTTGGTTTGACAGGGATCAAGGATACAGGAAAGCAGCTGATCCTGTACTAACCTTGACTATATATTGTGCTCCCGGGCAGTAATCCTGTACCCACTTGAAACCTGCCAGTACTTTCCTTGATGCTGGGTGTTTGTTTTCCTGGAGTAAAGGGAAAGCATCTTTACATAGAATCATTGGAAAACCAATAAAAGGAAAGCATCTTTACATTGAATCATTGGAAAACCAATAAAAGGAAAACATCTTTACATCGAATCATTGGAAAACCAATAAAAGGAAAGCATCTTTACATCGAATCATTGGAAAACCAATAAAAGGAAAGCATCTTTACATCAAATCATTGGAAAATCAATAAAAGGAAAGCATCTTTACATCAAATCATTGGAAAACCAATAAAAGGAAAGCATCTTTACATCGAATCATTGGAAAACCAATAAAAGGAAAGCATCTTTACATCAAATCATTGGAAAACCAACAAAAGGAAAGCATCTTTACATCAAATCATCGGAAAACCAACAAAAGGAAAGCATCGTTACATCGAATCACCGGAGAACCAGTCTAACGCTCGTCTTCAGACTCAATAATGAATTCTTGGAAGGTTACATAATGGGGAAAAAGATAAGAAGACAAAGGCGAAGATGGCTGCAAGATATCGTTGAGGATCTGCGAATGTACGCATCAGCAGCAGGGCACCTTGCTTACATCTGAGAGGCCTACAGGAGAGCTGTTAGGAGGCAAAGTTCCGCAGGGGACATGTAAAAGACTGACTGACTGAGAGGCCTACAGGAGAGCTGTTAGGGAGGCAAAGTTCCGCAAGGGACATGTAAAAGACTGACTGACTGAGAGGCCTACAGGAGAGCTGTTAGGGAGGCAAAGTTCCGCTAGGGACATGCAAATGACTGAGTCACAGACCAGGTTAGCTGAAATGTCAGAGATCTGGGCCTCCAAGTCCCAATATGAAGAGAATGTCTTGTATAATAAAACATAAAACTCCTCGGAAATTTTTTTCTTCTGTCAATATGTTATGTGTGTGTTTGCATATATATATATATATATATATATATATATATATATATATATATATATATATATGGTTAAAAACTGAAAATGCTAAAAAATAAACAGTTAACTGAACGAGAGTCCAGTTTTAAAACACAGATGGGAAGTTTGGAAACCCCAGCCTTCGATCACGTTGGACACACTTCGGTGACGGATAACCATGCTCACCCACGCCTCCTTGCACGACATATAACGAATGAATGAATGGATATGATGCACTGGGTGTAGATAGAATGAAAAGAATCTATTATGAGCAGATAAAAGCACCTTCCTCACAGTATGTTGTCACTATCAAGTTATTCTCCTAGTATATTTGTTGAGATACTGGCTTCTTTTACCTGTATATCCACGAGGATAAGGTCACCGTGTTTTTCAGACTCTTTCGTGGCCAGGTCATTGTCTATAGGATCTTCACTGACTTCCAGTATAAAGATGAGCCTAACTTCACCCGGCACCTGACAACAAAAGCAAAACTTTTAGTGATGTATTAAACTACATACAGCCACATACTTTCTGCATGTGTTTAGCTTGTACTTGTACTTGTATCAAGTGGAACACAACAGGCCGAAGAAAAAGAGGCAGACTGCGTGAAACTCTGAAGAGGACATTGTTAAGAGAGGCCAAATTAACAGGCATAAAATCCTTTGATGAGGTTGAAAGACTCGCCGAAGACAGGAAAAATCGGCGAACTACTTTGCGAGCCCTATGTGACGTTTAACGGCACGGGAAGGATATAAGATATAAGATATATAAGATTAAACTACACTAGCCACTTAAATGCAGAGTGGGCCAAGAAAAAGCCACCCATTCATACATGCAGGCGAAGATAGGCCGGCTGTTTTTTCGTGTCCCACAATGTATAAGTATTTTTTTCCTGATAGTGCATACAGCCATATACTTTCTGCATGTGTTTAGCTTGTACTTGTACTATCTCCCTGTAACTGCTAGTTGTTGGTCTTTGCAGCCGATGCTGTGGAGTTGTTGAAGCACAGCATCGTATCGGCGTGGGAGCGGGTTATGGCGGCTATTTTTTCAATCCCGGAGTACAGCTAAAAGGCAGGTGGTGTGCAATGCTTCTTTAACAGACTCCACCACCATGTGGACTATGGCAATCCCTGCCCCGTTAGCCAGGCTAGGCCTGTTACTAGGGGTACCAACGGAGAGGTGGGACAGGGTCTTGGTCAGCTGTGGTTCTCTAACCCTGACTCTTGCATACCAGCTGTGGGTGGCCTAATTGGACATACGTCTTCAGGGAAATCACCTACAAGAAGCGAAATCCGTATGTGTTTTCCAGTTGTTTCCAGTTGTTAACACGGACCAGAAGTGGTCTGTGGGGCAGTATCAGATGAGTCAGGGCAGCGTTACTAATTTGGTATTAAATGTCATCCATTCAATTTAAAACAAAAAAGGGGTTTTGGCATTATGATATTGCATACAAGCAAATTCTTCATCTTCTTTATGTGACGTGTCCTTTCCAGAACATTGTGCCTTTCACTGCCTCCCTGAATGCAGTGCGGTCTTGGGCAAGCTGACCAGCGTCTCAATGACATATTCAGACTTTCCATGATGTCCTTTAAACAACATTTTTTTTTGGACGTGCGAGATTCGTTAGTACGCTGTTCTCTCGTGGCTAGACGGCTGCTCTTCCTACCGGAGTCCGTGGTTCGAATTCCAGGTGATTTTTTTCTTTCTCTCACGTCTCATTAAAGTTCTTTGTCTACACTTTTTCGAGGTCTAATCCTACAAAACTGTGTTCTCTTACTTTACCGTAGGAAAGCCTCGTTGTTTCCTATTTATAAAAAAAAATTGTTCATGATGGTCTGGAACACCCTCCCCTACCATTTAAAATCCATTGGTAATACTTCATCCTTTAACTCAAACCTGTTTCTTTATTTACTTGCTTGTAATTATATGCCTCCATAAAATAACCAGCACTCTCTCAACACGTGACTCGCCAACCATCAAGTACTAAAATGACATAGTTAGAAAAGCAACTTGTTAGATATTGTTAGAAATTATTTTAAAGTCTGTTAACAAACATATGTTAGAAGATATGTATTTACAATGTATGGGTATGTACGTGTGCGTGAGTGCTATTTTATTAGGTTAATTACTTCTTCTCTTTTACTTTGAATGTAGTAGTTAAATCTTACACTCTTTTGATATGTTTTTTTCCTAATTTAATTTGTATATTTGTACTAAATCAAGTGTGTGGGAAGGGTGAAAGATGGAGTGATGAAGGGCAGAATGTAAGACGGGCCTGCGTGCCCAATTCTTTACCCATGAAAAATAAAGATTATTCATTCATTCATTATTCATTTTTCTCTATTGCCAGGCACTATGCCTTCTACTGTCAACATCTCCAAACCATTATGTAGAAGTGGGAGCGAGAGGATTCGTAGCAACATCAGCATACGACCTATGTGAGCAACTGGGCATAAAGGGACAAGCAAGAGCAAGGGCATTGAAAAGCCTTTCAGAAACAGCAGAAAAGGCTTCATGCTGGCTGTGGAGTATGCGAAACTTGAGAACATAAATGGTTTTGTTTGTCACAACAAATACCATTCCACCGTGGCTAAATCGCTAAAGACGCACTTCAAAGTGCAGTGCCAACTCAATCCCGGGACGAAAAAAGCAACAACTCACGGGACCTCTGGGAGTCATGACCCGGAGGGGCCCATCCCCCTTCCTTAGAGTGTCGGGAGTTTGATAGGGCAGAGGCACTTGTCTGAGGGGTAGAGGGGTGCTTCCTCCGATGATCTGAGAGAGTTGTGTTGTTGTTCCGCTCTCTATAGTAGAGAGTTTCCTGCATATGTCTCTTGATGTGGCTGAAGTATCTCAGCTTACTAATTTTCATAGTGTTTACAGACAGTTCTCTGTGACACCTAATCCAATCAATATCTATTTGATTCCCCCCTTCCCAATATTCTAAGCGCCTTTCTGGAACATTTCATTTCAAATGCTGCTAATCTCTTTTCTAGTGATTTGTTAGTGAATTCATTATATATTATTTATAACATTTATTATATTATATTATTTTCATTTTTCATATTTGCATTGGTTTTTTTTAAAAAAAAATTCTTTATATATTGTCAAACTGGCTAAGGTGACAAATTATTTTTTTGTGTTGATCTCAAGAAGTAGTTTGTTTATTAATTAGCTTTGCAACAAACTATGAAACTTGGACAAGAATCAGCCTTTTTAACTGACATAGTTAAACATTTAACAATGACCACACACAATAATTCACTTGTACTGACTTGTCTGTGAGGCCATGTATTTCCTTTGGCTACGCCTCCCCACGTATCTCGAATTGCATTCCTCTCGATGAAATGTCTGTGGTGGGTGTGGACCAGAACAACGGCCAATGGATGTAAGTCCTCTCCGCACACGTGACTGGCTGATACATAAAAGGCGGGGCTGAAGTCCCATCTCTTTTTCTTACTGGGAACAAAAGCTTCTACCTGAAGAGCCAGCTCTTGACGACCATAGAAATGCTGAAAACTGTGCTTTATCAGCCTCTTGTATTGGCTGTTGCTTGCCTATTCAGTATAGGAGGATATGTTTAAAATGCTTTGGATTAAAAGAATAAGAAACGTAGTGTTCAGTATCATTTTCTCATTGGGTTTGAAGAACTGCACGAGAAAAGCACTTAAATGTGTAAACTAGGAAAACATTTGGACTAGTTTTATTACTTAACGAGTACACAGCTGTGACATTTCGGCATGAGCCTTAAATCACACAAAAACACACAGGACGAGAGGAGATAAAGTATGAATTCACATGAATGCTGTGCTTGAACAAAAATCAAATAAAATGTATAGAACACTTAGCTGTTACTTATAAGAAGCTGTGGCTTGTCCAACGCTATGTGTTAGAAATGAGCATGGTGGAGTGTAGAGGATATTTAGATGGAGAATTGGGATATGTGATAGGTGGGTCGTAACTGAGGGTGGTGGGTGGGGAAACTGTGGAGTGGAGAGACAGAGTGATACAATGTTAATCTAGCCGGGAAAAGGCGAAGTAGGTGATTATAGGGAAGGTAGAGGGGTTGTAATGTGATGCTGTGAGTAGGTTCTTAACTATGTGTAACAAGTGAGAAAGGAGTTGAATTTAGTGGGGAGGGATTATGATTGTGGAAGAGGAGAATGTTAGGTGTAATTAAATAACGAATTCAAACCATCTTGTTCCAGAATCCTATATTCCTGGATGTAGCAGATAGTTTATCTTCAACATTCCACAATGGCCTTTATAGTTTATTTTCAACATTCCACAACGGTCTTGACAGTTTGTTTTCAACATTCCACAATGGCATTGATAGTTTATTTTCAACATTCCACAATGGCATTGACAGTTTTTAAAATGATTTGTTTCTAAAGAAAATAATACCCAGACATTCAATTTAAGTAGATATTAAAAAAAGATGGTCACATAATGGTGACGGATTTTCTGCAGATGCAGTTTTTTTTTTTTTTTTGCATGTCCCTTGCGGAACTTTGCCTCCTTAATAGCACTCCTGTAGGCCTCTCGGTTGTAAGCAAGATGCCCTGCTGCTGATGCATCCATTCGCAGATTATCAACGATGTCTTGCAGCCATCTTCACCTTAGTCTTCCTCTCTTTCTTTTTCCCATTATGTACCCTTCCACGACTGTCTTCTCTAAATTCTCATGATGTTTAATATGTCCAAAATAACGCAGATGATGACGTTAAAAAAAGCAACCCAAAGCGTATCACTTACCCCCAAGAAAGTGCTGTCAACATCACATCTGGAGCAGTCACAAGTTTCTCCGTAGTCCCGGGCATCTACGTGGTGCTGATCCTGCTGGGCATGCTGCTGCTGCTGCAGTTGCAGTTGCTGCTGCTGCTGAGCTAGCCTCGGGTTAAACAGAGCCATGTGGTCTTTGAACATGTTTCCGAAGAGCAAGTTGCTGGGAGGTAAATAGTTCGGGTCGTCTTCGCTCAGCTGTCTGCTGTTCTGGTAATGGTTGTAGCCTTGTTAGATGGAATCAAATTCATGCGCTAGATGTAAAAAATCCGTTCAAGATGATGGGATAAGAAATGAAAATATGAATCCTACATCACAACAGACATTGAAACTATGTTAGCAGGTGCGCAATTTCTAGACCAGGGTTTCTCAACGCGGGTTCCGCGAGAGATCTGCATGGGTTCCGCCCCAGGGATCGTGACTGAAAAAAACCTCCAAGGCACTTCTCGATATAATACATCACAAGCCGTATCTGATTAAAATTTTTATACTATACAAAATTTTGTATACTATACAAAAAGACAGAGACTATGGTTATATCTAAGAAACAGAATCCACCAGCATGCGGTATAAAATTAAACTGAACTATCCTAAAGCAGGTGCATAAATTCAAATACCTTGGAGCAGTAATAACTTCAGATGGGAAATGCAGAACAGAAATTAGGAACAGAACAGGCCAAGCAAAGACTGCATTTCAGAGAATGAGAAACATATTATGCAACACATCCTTATCAATGAATGTTAGAAAACGAGTCCTAAAATGCTATATTGAACCTATCTTGTTATATGGAAGTGAATCATGGACAATAGGCAGGTCTCCACAAAAGTCATTGGAAGCAGCAGAAATGTGGTTTATTAGAAGAATGTTGCGAATCCCTTGGACAGCAAAAATAACTAATGAAGAATGTATGAGAAGAGCTGGAGAGACAAAAAAACCTTGTCAAAAAGACAGGAGAGAGACAATGTACTTTCATAGGACATGCAGTGAGAAGAGGGGGCATTGAAAATATTATAACAACAGGAAAAATAGAAGGAAGAAGATCAAGAGGAAGACCAAGAGAAATGATAGTGGACAGTCTGACGAGATGGTGTGAGAGGAGATCACCAGCTGAGCTGATGGCCTGCATGAAGGATCGGGTACTCTGGAGAAGCATAATAGCCAATGCCAGTCGGCACGGCAGCTGATGATGATGATGATGATGATGACGACGATGATGATAATACAATACATTTAAAAAGGCCCCCAGGGTTCACCCAGCCTCTAAAAATGGGTAGCAGAGAAATCTGGGAAGGTAAATGCCGCCAGGCGTGATAAAGATCACATCAGACTTTCTTGTGCTGAAGGTCATGGGAAACAAGGCCTAACACCGTGTTCCTTGTATGCTTTAAAGGCATGGAAACAGTATTTTAATTTTACTTTTTGTTTTACCTCTTATGTTATCTTTTATTTTACCTCTAATTTTATCTTTTATTTTTCCTCTTATTTTGTCTTTTATTTTTCCTCTTATTTCATCTTTTATTTTACCTCTAATTTTATCTTTTATTTTTCCTCTTATTTTATCTTTTATTTTGCCTCTTATTTATCTTTTATTTTACCTCTAATTTTATCTTTAATTTTTCCTCTAATTTTATTTTTTATTTTCCCTCTTATTTTCCCTCTTATTTTAGCTTTTATTTGATCTTTTATTTTACCTCTTATTTTAGCTTTTATTTTATCTTTTATTTTATCTCGTGTATTAGCTTTTATTTTACCTTTCATTTTATCTCTTACTCTTCCTCTTATTTTAACTTTTATTCTATCTTTTATTTTATCTTTTATTTTACTTCTTATTTTAGTTTTTATTTTATCTTTTATTTTTCCTTTTATTTTACCTCTTATTTTAGCGTTTATTCTACCCATTATTTTCCCTTTTATACTCATTCATTCATTCATTTGCATGTCCCTTGCGGAACTTTGCCTCCCTAACAGCACTCCTGTAGGCCTCTCGGTTGTGAGCAAGATGGCCTGCTGCTGCGTCCATTTGCAGATCATCAACGATATCTTGCAGCCATCTTCGCCTTGGTCTTCCTTTCTTTCTTTTTCCCATTATGTACCCTTCCAAGATGGGCTTCTCACTAAGTAACTCGCAAATTTAAATATTTTATCAGTGGCAGTTATCAGGTACTATTTAAATATATTCTTAGATAGTACCATCATCCAACTTTATAACAGTTGTATGTAGGGGGCTCTGGGAGTTACGTGCGCATGCGCAAAGCAATAACAAAATGGCTACCCAATTGTTAGCTTTACCAAAGAAGAAAAGAGAAATGTAGTGCGATTTTTGTGGGCTAAAGGATATTCACTTGAGTACATTCATAAGGAAATGATTATAGTTTATGCTGAAAAGTGTTTATCACGTGCTTGGTCCATTGAAAAACCACCTTGGCGGGGGAGAAGATTCTCGAGTGACGAAGAGGTGCAAACAGAAGTAAAAAAAAATGGTTAAGAAATCAGACTCCCAATTTTTAAGCCATGGGTATTGCATCACTGATTACATGATTACACGATGGGACAAATGTATCAATGTTGGTGGCGATTACGTTGAGAAACAGGGGAATAATGTAGGTTCAAAAATTAAAAGTTTTCAAGTTACTGTCGCATTTAGTTTTGTGTTTGTTTTTTGTAACAGGCATTTACGAGTTACTTAGTGACTTCCCCTCGTGTATATATATATATACACACACACACACATACATACATACCAAGGATTCGTAGAGGTTAAAGTGGTTGAGAAACGCTGTCTAGACATTTATATCTTTCGCTTTAAGTAGCCGACTCTTCTTCTTTGTTCGTTGCTCAAAAGATCGTTGATCCATTGTTTCCAGGTTAACAGCTTAGCTGTGGTTTTTGCGCCATTCGATCCGACACATCCATGTTGCATTTTTTTTAGCACCGGGCTTTTTTTTTCATTTTGATTCAAACTATTGACTTTTACTATGAACACGATGTAAAGGTAGAATAGGGTCTTGGTCAGCTCTGGTTTGCTTATTCTGAGTTGTCGAACACTATTTCATTCAGCATGAGTATTGCGTCGTCGTCGTCATCATCATCATCATCATGTGTCAGTGGGTGTCATCGGTCATGCCTCTCCACAGATCTCGATCCTTGATATTTTCAATCAACTCAGTTGATGATCTTTTATTGTTCCATTGCGTTAGTCTGTCCACGATTTTTTTTTTATCTGTTGGTCGTCTCGTGTCTCTTTTTCCATTTATCTTTCCTGCTGTTTTGATATTTTCAAGCCCTCCCCTTCTCATTATACGTCCAATGAATGATAACTGTTGCTTTGTTACAGATTTAACCATGTTCTTGTCTACATTTGCTTTTGCTAGATATTCTCTATTTGTCACCTTCGCTGCCCTTGGTAATCTTAAGATTCTTCTAGTAAACCACATCTCTGTCGCCTCTAATGATCTGTGCATCGTTCTGTTGATTGACCACGACTCACTTCTCCAGCGTAGGATTGGCCCAGTGTAGCATTTTAGAGCTGTCCTTCTGATGGTGTGACAGAGATGCATCACAAAAGATGTTTCTCATTTGTTTGAAAGCTGTTTTTTTGATATGGCATCTTCTGTTCTAGATTTCGGAGGTGAGTTCCCCATTGGATGTTACCCGAACGTCCTGATATTTAAACTCATGCACCTGTCCCTAAGTTGTTTCTTGTACATTAATACTGAACTTAAGTGGGTTCTTATTTTCGTGATGTAAACATTGTGTATACTGAAAATATAATGAAGAATGTTAGAGAAGAATATTACGATGGCATAACAATTGGAGGTTATGGAATACCAGAGATTAGATACGTTGATGACACAGTATTACTGTCCACAACACAAAAAAGGAATGGAAAAAAAAAACTAATTATGTCAGTCCTTAAGAATAGCGAAAACCAAAACCTCTATCTCTATGCAAAGAAAACTAAATTGATGACAAGTGACCCAAAAAAAAAAAAAAAAGGCAGCTGAAATATGTACCGATGAGGAAAAATTGGAAGAGGTGGAGAGTTTGTAATATTTTGGATCATTACTAACTAATAATGGAGATACAATGAGGGAAATTAAAAGGAGGACAAAAAATAAAACAAGTAAAGAAGCTGTGGAGAGGAACAGATAGAACTACAAAAATAAGTATTTTAAGGGCATGCATTTTTCCCATCGCAACATATGCCTGTGAGACCTGGACACTTAACAAAACAGCTGAGAAACACATAAATGCCTTTGAATGTAAATGCTACAGAAGAGTCCTTCAAATATCATGGACACAAAAAAAAAACAAGTATATCCATACTACAAGAACTTAATATTGAAGAAGACTGGCTAGTAAAGAGGATTAAAAAGAGAAAACTTAAATATTTTGGACACTTTAAACGTCATGATAATTTAGAGAAGACAGTCTTGGAAGTGTACATAATGGGAAAAAGAAAGAGAGGAAAACCAAGGCGAAGATGGCAGCAAAGCATCGTTGATGATCTGCGAATGGATGCATCAGCAGCAGGGCATTTTGCTTACAACCGAGAGACCTACAGGGGAGCTGTCAGGTAGGCAAAGTTACGCAAGGGACATGCAAATGACTGACTGACTGAAACATTGTGTTTTCTTGCTGTTAAGATAAATCCTTTCTTCTCACTCTCTATTTACTAATATATTATACAGTCCCCGTAGGCTCAGTTTATCATTTGTGGTTTTAATATCAACACAATTAACACCCAGCAGACAGTGCTAGTATCAACACAGTACAACACAAAGCAGACAGTATTAGTGTCAACACAGTACAACACAAAGCAGACAGTATTAGCAATAAAACGAAATATATTTTTTATCTTTGGTGCTACTTATAGTACCTCTGCTTATGGTTGCCGTGGAGACGGCTTTGCTGAAGGCAAGAAACAACCCAAGGCTGACAGCCATTAACGTAGGGAAAACTACGTACTTCATGTTGCCTCCCCAGCACACCTGTAGACAAGGGAGGTAAATCAATGTTAGAGCAGTCAATAACAACTTCAGCCATCTTGTAACAGCAGTACTCGCCCGTAACCTACTAAAATAACAGGCAGGGCCAAAGGTACGAGTTACGTGAGGTGGTGTAAAAATAGTTTTCGAGGCCAGCCTCCTCCTACCCCTGTTCCGCGTTCGGCTCCTGGAGTCCTTGAGCCCAGACTGAGTTAGTTCTTGTCAAGGGTCCTTCACCTTCAGCCACTTTGGATTTCCAGGTACCTCTGCCGACGGGCTCTGTCTATACCTTT
Organism: Achatina immaculata; assembly: GCA_009760885.1. Taxonomy (NCBI): domain Eukaryota; kingdom Metazoa; phylum Mollusca; class Gastropoda; order Stylommatophora; family Achatinidae; genus Lissachatina; species Lissachatina immaculata. Next base: position 22,262,007 of record CM019701.1, read on the forward strand.
TCCCTTCATTCTCTGTCTGTCTGTCTTTCTGTTTCTCTCTCTCTCGCTCTGTCTCTCTCATTCACTTTCGCGCTAGGCCTGATATCAGCCGATATCATAGTCAAAGTAAAAAAGAAAACAACAAATAAAAATAGAAACAACGAAAACAGAAACAAAACACCCGGACAAAGTCAGTTTCACTCTTGTAAAGATTCATACCAGAAAGAAAATTGTCGCGAAATTATCACCAACAAGAAAAGTCACATCAGCTACTATCACCAACAAGAAAAGTCACATCAACTACTATCACCAACAAAAAAAGAAGTCACATCAACTACTATCACCAACAAAAAAAAAAAAGAAGTCACATCAACTACTATCACCAACAAAAAAAAAGAAGTCACATCAACTACTGTCACCAACAAGAAAAGTCACATCAACTATCACCAACAAGAAAAGACACATCAACTATCACCAACAAGAAATGTCACATCAACTATTATCACCAACAAAAAAAAAGTCACATCAACTACTATCATCAACAAGAAAAGTCACATCAAACTATCACCAACAAGAAAAGTCACATCAACTGCTATCACCAAAAGAAAAAGTCACATCAACTACTATCACCAAAAGAAAAAGTCACATCAACTACTATCACCAAAAGAAAAAGTCACATCAACTACTATCATCAACAAAAAAAGAAGTCACATCAACTACTATCACCAACAAGAAAAGTCACATCAACTACTATCACCAGCAGGAAAAGTCACATCAACTACTATCACCAGCAAGAAAAGTCACATCAACTACTATCACCAGCAAGAAAAGTCACATCAACTACTATCACCAGCAAGAAAAGTCACATCAACTACTATCACCAACAGGAAAAGTCACATCAACTACTATCACCAACAAGAAAAGTCACATCAACTACTATCACCAACAAAAATCAAATCAACTATTATCACCAGCAAGAAAAGTCACATCAATTACTATCACCAGCAAGAAAAGTCACATCAACTACTGTCACCAGAAAAAAAGTCACATCAACTACTGTCACCAGCAAAAAAAGTCACATCAACTACTGTCACCAGCAAAAAAAAGTCACATCAACTACTGTCACCAGCAAAAAAAAGTCACAGCAGCTACTGTCACCAGCAAAAAAAAGTCACATCAACTACTGTCACCAGCAAAAAAAAGTCACATCAACTACTGTCACCAGCAAAAAAAAGAAGTCACATCAACTGCTATCACCAGCAAGAAAAGTCACATCAACTACTATCACCAGCAAGAAAAGTCACATCAATTACTATCACCAGCAAGAAAAGTCACATCGGCTACAATTATAGTAATAGAGAGTTGTGACTTATAAAATATATAGTTGAAGAAGTTCGAATTGATACCGTCTTTTAATTCTAGATCTTGAATGATTTGTTGCTTGCACGAATGACTGGATGTCTGTATCTTTTATACGACGATTATTCCTCGTGGCATTTTCTTTCTCCAATGTGACTTTTTATTTATGAATGCACGTCACCACTTCTTCTTTTTTGTTCCCTTCAACATTTCTGAATGTCACTACATGTGATACTATATGATTCACCACAAGACTGAAATTTTAACACATACATTCACTGTAAAATTCAGACGGTTTGTTCTTGAATCAAATTATAGTTCACTTTTAATACTCATCAAATAAAATTCACAAGTTTCACACTGAGACATCTCCGAAAGGAGTTTACACAAAATTCAAAAAAATATTCAGCATTCTGTATTTCTCACGTAGTACAAATAATCACTTTCTAATTGAAACACATCTTCTCTGTCCTAAACAATTTCTGATTCTAAACTGCTTCTCTGTCTTCTGAATTTGCTCTACATGCCCATCTGCTCTATCTGTCGTTGCTCTCCTATCTATTTTTTCTATTCTTGCTTTCTCTCTGTCTGTCTTCCCTTTCTTTTTCTTTCAAAACTGCATGCCTGGCTTATATATCGTAAGTCAGTTGTCCAGTAGGACACACCTCTAGATCTTTCCATTGGTCAGCTGTTGACTACATACTGATTGGATTTCGGGGTAAGTCGGTTCACTCCCTTTGGTCATCTTATTGGTCTAATGGACTATTCAGGTGTGCTAATTGCATCCTAAGATTAGCAGATATGCCTAACCTGTCGGTAAGTCTGTTGCGTCAAATTTGTCTATTCAAGTTTATGGCCTTCGTAAACTCATCTTATCCATTATCAGGTGTTTCCGATACCTGTAGGGGATATCTGTTTACACAGTGTTCCCCTGTCTGTCTCCAGATTGTTGATTTTAACCATTCAGTTTAGTCGTGTCAGGACGACTATAACCTGGGTGTATATCTTTAATCTGCCTTTCCCTCAGCGTCATACGTCTAGTATTTTTTATCTACCTAATTCTGTTGTAATACTACTAATACCGTGGGAGTGTTCTCTCCCACCGGTTCTCAAGTTTTCCATTTTTTCTTACCTACTTTCTACTTATAATAAAATGCTATTATTATTAATAATAATAACAACATTAACACTATTCTAATTTACAAGGCTATAATAATATTACAATCATAACTTACAAGGCACTATGTTACACTATCACCAGCAAGAAAAGTCAAATCAGCTACTATCACCAGCAAGAAAAGTCACATCAGCTACTATCACCAGCAAGAAAAGTCACATCAGCTACTACCACCAGCAAGAAAAGTCACATCAGCTACTACCACCAGCAAGAAAAGTCACATCAGCTACTATCACACACAAGAAAAGTCACATCAGCTACTACCACCAGCAAGAAAAGTCACGTCAGCTACTATCACCGGCAAGAAAAGTCACATCAGCTACTGTCACTAGCAAAAAAAAGTCACATAATCAACTACTGTCACCAGCAAGAAATGTCACGTCAGCTACTATCACCAGCAGAAAAGTCACATCAACTACTATCACCAGCAAGAAAAGTCACATCAATTACTATCACCAGCAAGAAAAGTCACATCGGCTACAATTATAGTAATAGAGAGTTGTGACTTATACAATATATGGTTGAAGAAGTTCGAATTGATACCGTCTTTTAATTCTAGATCTTGAATGATTTGTTGCTTGCACGAATGACTGGATGTCTGTATCTTTTATACGACGATTATTCCTCGTGGCATTTTCTTTCTCCAATGTGACTTTTTATATATGAATGCACGTCACCGTTTTTTTTTTTTTGTTGTTGTGTGTGTGTGTTCCTTTCAACATTTCTGAATGTCACTACATGTGATACTGTATGATTCACCACAAGACTGAAATTTTAACACATACATTCACTGTAAAATTCAGACGGTTTGTTCTTGAATCAAATTATAGTTCACTTTTAATACTCATCAAATAAAATTCACAAGTTTCACACTGAGACATCTCTGAAAGGAGTTTATACAAAATTAAAAAAATATTCAACATTCTTCATTTCTCACGCAGTACAAATAATAACTTTCTAATTGAAGCACATCTTCTCTGTCCTAAACAATTTCTGATTCTAAACTGCTTCTCTGTCTCCTGAATTTGCTCTACTTGCCCATCTGCTCTATTTGTCGTTGCTCTCTTATGTATTTTTCTATTCTTGCTTTCTCTCTGTCTGTCTTCCCTTTCTTTTTCTTTCAAAACTGCATGCCTGGCTTATATATCGTAAGTCATTGTCCAGTAGGACACACCTCTAGATCTTTATATTGGTCAGCTGTTGATTACACACTGACTGGACTTCGGGATAAGTCGGTCCACTCCCTTTGGTCATCTTATTGGTCTAATGGACTATTCAGGTGTGCTAATTGCATCCTAAGATTAGCAGATATGCCTAACCTGTCGGTAAGTCTGTTGCGTCAAATTTGTCTATTCAAGTTTATGGCCCTTGTAAACTTTTCTTATTCAGTATCAGGTATTGCCGATACCTGTAGGGGACATCTGTTTACGCAGTGTCCCTCTGCCTGTCTCCAGATTGTTGATTTTAACCATTCAGTTTAGTCGTGTCAGGACTACTATAACCTGGGTGTATATCTTTAATCTGCCTTTCCCTCAGCGTCATACGTCTAGTATTTTTTATCTACCTAATTCTGTTGTAATACTACTAATACCGTGGGAGTGTTCTCTCCCACCGGTTCTCAAGTTTTCCATTTTTTCTTACCTACTTTCTACTTATAATAAAATGCTATTATTATTAATAATAATAATAACAACATTAACACTATTCTAATTTACAAGGCTATAATAATATTACAATCATAACTTACAAGGCACTATGTTACACTATCACCAGCAAGAAAAGTCAAATCAGCTACTATCACCAGCAAGAAAAGTCACATCAGCTACTATCACCAGCAAGAAAAGTCACATCAGCTACTACCACCAGCAAAAAAAGTCACATCAGCTACTACCACCAGCAAGAAAAGTCACATCAGCTACTATCACCAGTAAGAAAGGTCACATCAGCTACTACCACCAGCTAAAAAAAGTCACATCAGCTACTACCACCGGCAACAAAAGTCACATCAGCTAATTAGCATTATCACTTAATAACCTTACAAGCATTGCGTCATTATGAACCTCAGAACATAAGAATTGGCACCAGAGTAACATATTTAATACTTACAACTTTAACAACACAGAAGCTAATTGTCACAAAGAGACTAACTGTCTAGATAAGATGTATCCTCAGAGGTAGACACGATGTCTAAAACTTTGGAACTAACAAGAAAAGAGACTGCCTTCTAAACACAAAAAGCAGTTCGTTTTGATGCTGCGACTATTTCTTACCAGTTTTAGCACAATAAGTCGGGGGGGGGGGGTGAAGGCGCTGTCCCATTACGCAATCAGCGACCTACAGCTGGTATGCTAGCTTCAGGGTTAGCGACTTATAGCTGATATGCTAGCTTCAGGGTTAGCGACCTATAGCTGATATGCTAGCTTCAGGGTTAGCGACTTATAGCTGATATGCTAGCTTCAGGGTTAACGAACTATAGCTGGTATGCTAGCTTCAGGGTTAGCGACTTATAGCTGATATGCTAGCTTCAGAGTTAGCGACCTATAGCTGATATGCTAGCTTCAGGGTTAGCAACCTATAGCTGATATGCTAGCTTCAGGGTTAGCGAACTATAGCTGACATACTAGCTTCAGGGTTAGCGACCCATAGCTGATATGCTAGCTTTAGGGTTAGCGAACTATAGCTGACATACTAGCTTCAGGGTTAGCGACCCATAGCTGATATGCTAGCTTCAGGGTTAGCGACCTATAGCTGATATGCTAGCTTCAGGGTTAGCGACCTATAGCTGATATGCTAGCTTCAGGGTTAGCGACCTATAGCTGATATGCTAGCTTCAGGGTTAGCGACCTATAGCTGATATGCTAGCATCAGGGTTAGCGATTTATAGCTGATATGCTAGCTTCAGGGTTAGCGGAATGGTTAGCCATGGTAGTGGAATCTGTTAAAGAAGTAGTGCACACCCCCTGCCGTTTAGCTGTACCCCGGACTTAAAAAATAGCTGCCACGCAGATACGATGCTGTGCCTCAACACATTTACAGCATCGGCTGCAAAGGACAACAGCTCGCATTTACAGGGATACTGCATAAGACAAGACAAGTATAGTAAGTCAGAGACAATTGTGCGCGATAAAATGATGTTCCTGAATTTCCACAAAGAGCTAACTTCTTTCTGGTTCTAAATAGACATCTTTCCGGTTCCAAATAGACATGTTTCCGGTTCTAAACAGACATCTTTCCGGTTCTAAACAGACATCTTTCCGGCTCTAAACAGACATCTTTCCGGCTCTAAACAGACATCTTTCCGGTTCTAAACAGACATCTTTCCGGTTCTAAACAGACATCTTTCCGGCTCTAAACAGTTTCCTGCTACAAAAAGAGGAACCTGCCACTAATAAACAGACGGGCGAACTGGTTAGCCCACTGACTCCCACAGAGAAAAAGGTAGGTGATCCGAATCCGAGGAGGAAACATGTCCCAGTCACCAAAAAACTTTAAAAATGGGTTATCTTACCTTTTCTGGAGCCGTGGAAGGAGGAGCAGGCTGTCGTGGAGCTGACCACACTGCCCTCTAGTGCGTGGGCAACTCAAGCAAAGATATGGGCAGTGGGGCCGTGCCGCGTGTATGATATGATTGCTAAAATGTATAAACTAGGCGAAAAGAAGGAACAGCTTTATTACTTGACGAGCACACTTTTCCTAGTTTATACATTTTGGTATCACAGCTTTACTGCAGTGGCTCCGTGTATAGTTATATATACATATATACTTATACACTAACTAGTGTATGACTGCTACTGTTTTTTGTTTTTTAAATAGTAAACAGTGAGTTTTGCTAACACAGCTATTAAAAGAGTAACAAAACTATTAACATTATAATGTCGCAAGAACTGTTCAAACATTAGATTCTTTAGCAAACACATCCTTAGTGCCATCACGACTGCCAGAAGCAATAATATAATAATTAGAAAATAAACAATTACTGTCGCCATGGTTACTAGTAAGATCATAGACAACCAGAGACAATTTTGCTGTGATACTTGGATAATTTTAACTCTTTCACTCCCGGAAATAATTTCCTCGTCTGCCAGAATAAGTTTCGATGAGAAATTTTGGTAGAAAGAGACCGGAAGAAAATGCGGGGATGCCACTCTCTGATTACAGATTACAGAGATTTACATCGGCGTGCAAGATCTACCAGTACCTGCTAGTGTTGTTTTTGTGTGAAGAAGTTAATGTCCCGAGTTTATGGGTTTTCATTGCTTTCTTTGTTTTTCTCCTTATTGTAAGGCGGTGGAATGTGAAGACATTCCCCCCCCCCCCCCAGTAGTTCTGCGTCTCTGCCCAGCATGTTGGTGACGTAAGCGTCAGGTCTTTAGCTTTTGTCTCTGGGACTAGGTAAGCCTGCATTCCGTCGTGTCACTGACCCAGTGGTTCCATTCCAATGCTGCCTGCAGCTGTTGAAGATAAAGTAACGGGTCTGAACTGCCTGCAGCTGTTCAAGATAAAGTAACGTGTCTGAACTGCCTGCAGCTGTTGAAGATAAAGTAACGTGTCTGAACTGCCTGCAGCTGTTCAAGATAAAGTAACGTGTAAGAAATATACTAGTCTTCTTCTTCTTCTTCTTTTGATGTTGTTGGTCACTTCAGACCCTGATCCCTGTAGACATAGCAAAGCCCACATTCCTCTCCAGATCCTGATAGGAATTCCAGAAACTTTTGTCCCAAGCTTGTGTCCTCTGGCCACGTCTCACGCCTCAGATCTGCATGATTTGGGCACTCTGGAAGGACATCTTCCGGAGTCTGGACTCCACTGCCGCATGGGCACTCGTCGATGCAGGTGGCTCAGTAGTCTGCAGTGGCTTGTCCTTAAACGAAATAGGATGATTTGGTGATGTCTTTGTAGCTGATGTATTATATCTGGTTCTTTCTTGAATTTCAGTTGTTTCTTCCATTCAGGATACACCAGTGACTCGTAACGTAAAACAACAGATTTTTCTTATTTCAGGCTTACAAGTGACAAATGGGATAAGAGCTATTGATTTTAAATTCCGAATACAATATTTTTAAACGTTTTAAAACATTTGCTTTTCCCTTCTTTTTTTTATTTCTTCCCCTCTCTCTATCTCTTAATGCTGCACGAGTGTAATCTCACATTATCCGACTGATCAGATGTCCTAGACTGACGGTTCAGATTAGAATGACTGACTCCGTCTCTACTGTACTAAGCCGGTATCACTATTTATATGTTCTTCACAAGTGTACCCAAGGAGTTAAAACGTTGTAGTAGAAAAAAACTGTCGGGGTAATCAATGAAGCCCCAGTTATAATAATATGCATCTATTATTTTATTATTATTATTATTATTATTATTGCTGAATATTTACTACATACAGTTTCACACTGGAAAACAACTAAAGAAATAGGCAAGAAATTATACTCTTTTGACAACAAATGCCTAAGGAAAATACTCGGCATAAAGTGGAACGAGTTTAAGAACAACGCAGAGATAAGACAGATGACTGAACAACCAGTCTCATGGGTGATCATGAAAAAACGGAGATGGACATATGTCGGTCACGTGATGAGAAGAAATAGTCAGAGAATCCCAAAACAAGCTTATCAAGTGGAACACAACAGGCCGTAGAAAAAGAGGTCGGCCACAAGAAACTCTAAAGAGGACATTGTTAAGAGAGGCCAAATCAGTAGGCATAAAATCTCTTAACGAGGTTGAAAAGCTCGCCGAGGACAGGAAAACTTGGCGAAATACCTTGCGAGCCCTATGTGATGTTTAACGGCACGGGAAGGATGTAAGATAACAGTTTCACACACATGTCTAAACCTGAATTATCCAGTTTGAATACTACGTCTTTACTCACGTTATACGTTAAATGTTATAATTTTGTTAATTGTGGTTCTATAATTTTCTTACTTTCACTTACAGTCGAGATTATTCTCTTTCCATGTCTGCTTAAACTATCCCCTCCACAGACCATTTTCTTTCCAGGAACGATCATCCACATCAGTGGCACAATAGCAGCAATAGAAAACTCCCTTGCGTTTTAGAAACATTATTAATGTACAGGGTGACGATGAACTACGATGAAGTGCACAACAGTGGCGTAATACAAATTCCAAAACTCGAAGACGAATTTTTAACTCAGACAACATATATAATAAATTCACGGCAGCTACATCCGTCCGTAGACATTCGCTGCCATCAGAACTTCTACTACATTTCTAAACACTTCTACTCTATTATAGCACACACACAAAAACTACATTTTTCACAGACCACCTACCCTGACTCTATTCTTCCTCAACCAAACTCAAATTGTAACGTACTCTTCCCTAACCAAATTCAAACTGTAACTTACTTTTCCCTAACAAAACTCAAACTGTAACTAATTCGAAATCCTCTGATTTCTCTCACGATTTCGGCACTCAGCCACTCAGCGTGGATCATGAAACCCACGTGAAAAATGAGAGTCTCCATTTCAACGGGAATAATTCTAAGCTCAAACCTGCTGTTTACTATGGGACATAACCCTTTTTTACTCAAATTTTCAAATTTTCTGATGAATTGTCTAACTTTTCTGTCATACAATTACAACGCTGCACTTTTATAAGGAAGCCGTTTTGGGCTCAAACGTTAGGGTTAATAAGATTATGAAAAATGAGCTTTCCTAAGGAATCCTTCCCTCTTTTCTGTGGACGCCTGGTCTTTTATGCTTCTTATCTCTCTGTCCACTTCCATGTCACTCTTTTTTTTTGTATGAATCACCATCAGTACTCTGCACTGTTACACACCGTCCATTTATGAAATAATGTATAATATGACAAAACAGCTGCTAACTTTCGCTGTGAAACAAACAGTACCCGGCTCTCCAAGCTTCAAATGTGAAAAGGATCGAGTCTCACATTTTCGACTTTTTACCTATGCTTACCACACGCCAAGCTGGTATTAATAATTTAAAAAACAAAAAAAACTATTATTAACAGAGCCTAAAACACCAGACAAAGTACATGATTTAAGGCAAGCACCTTACATAGCAAATAATGACACCAGTCAAACTCTTCAAACAACGTTCAGATAAATGAAGCTCGCCATAAGACCATTCATGATGAGCGTCACCATAAGACCGTTCATTACCTACCAACTTGAGCTGAACATTCACACGCTAATTTCATACCAAATCAATTTCCAAAATCCAGTAGTCAGCCTACGGCTATGAGACATAGACAGCACAACATATTCTCCAAAGATCCCAGATATATAACCCACTCAGAGGAAGAACCTCGCCAAGCATAAACTCCCTCCTACAAGAGAAGCTAAATGGCCATGTTGAAAAGCAGAGATGAACTGCTGCTTTTGTGAGAGAAGTCGATATCTGAGTGAGCAGTAAGGAAGAAGACTCGTACTCACCATAACTATGCAGTTTAAAGGGAACGGCAGCGGTTCTGGAGGAGGTTTTGGGGTCATCTGGTAGCTGATTAGCTCCTTTCCGACAGGCGGTGGTGGTGAAGTTGATGTAGATGTCGCAGCCGCTTGTGTTGGTGGTGAAGCGACTTTCATCCTCTTAGTTTTGGACGGAGATGTCGACAAAGATGCATCCGCTTCCTTGACATCTACAGCAACAGCGGGCGTGTCTGCATCTAGCAATCACAGCACAGACTGCGTGGTCAAAACATTGAAACCATTCATACAGATATATAGATATAAGAATTATTAACAACAACAAAAAAAAAACAAGATGTAAACAGCTAAATTCCTGACTTAAAATCAGCTGATTAATTCACTCACAGTTGTGAGAATTTTTCATATAAACTCAGTGTTTCCCAACCCTTTTTTCTATCATGTCCCACCACAACGTCTCAAAGATTTTGATTCCTTCCACCCCATCCTACCTACCCCGCAGCATAATGGTCAACTAAGTTCTGATAAAGTTTAATATAAATACGTGTATATTATAATGCCCACAAAAAAAAAAAAAAAGATTCAAAATGCCCACCCACCCCCACCCCCCCGCCCTTAGCCCTTAAGGGTCGTATGCCTCATGCTGGGACACACTGGTGTAGAAATGTTTGAAAGTATATATACTGTTTATATATAATTCACTCACAGTTCTTCGTCCTATAAGAAAAAGCGAGATGAAAAGTACTTTGAAACTTACAGACACGAAGTGTACACTGAACTCAGGTATTTAAAGCTGTTTATGAAAGGCTAGAACAATAATTAGCTTTCGTAGATAAAATGGTATGCCTCTGAAGAAGAGATCTTGCTCTCTGGCTTAAGATGGAAAGGATGATTTTAGCTGATGATTGTGAAGCTTGGTATTAGCTGTTTATGAAAACTGCCGACCAAAAGTTTTGATGAGTGACTTCTCTCACGGCAGTGTCTGTCAATATCTGACCGACATAAACGTGCACAGTAACAGCTAATCTCTTTTTATATTGTAAGGTGAAGTCTCTCTTTGAGATTGCATCTTTATGTTTTAAGTGATGACATTCGTTTTCTCGTCTGTTTTGTGGATTGAGTCAAGTATTCTGTTTACAGCCATTTTATTTTTTAAGGATGGGAATCTACAGACAGAAGGATGATAATGTGGCTTCTCTTTCTGTGCGATACTGTTTGAACAGACTAAGTTTTGGCGATACCGTCTGCAGATATGTACTCGACTACTGAGTCTCTACGGACTCAGGCAATCGGCGACTCATAGCTGATGTGCTAATGTCAGGTCTAGCGAACCATAGCTGACCAAGACCCTGTCCCACCTCTCCATTAGTGCCGCCAGTAACAGACCTAGCCTGTCTAACGGGGTAGGAATCGCCATAATCCCCATAGTGGTGGAGTCTGCTAAAGAAGCATTTCAACCCCCCCCCCCCCCTGTTTTTTAGCCGCATTCAGGGACTGAAAAAGTAGCCGCCATAATCCGCTTCCACGCCGATACGATGCTGTACCCCACCACCTACACAGCGTCTGCTGCACAGAACACCAGCTCGCAGTTACAGGGAGAAAGAATAAGACAAGACAAGACAAGTCTCAGTCCCTACACATATAAACCTGTTGAAACGGCCACACAACTGGTCTAGTTAATCTTTCACAGATCATCATCTTTTTCCGTTGCTAGCTCAAACATCTACACTAAGTTCTCTCACAAATGCGACAATTCGTCTCTGGTTTTCAGTATTCCGATAGAGAATCTCCTAAATGGCCAATTCCTTGTCAGATCCTTTGCTTGAATGGGTTGTGTAGCTGGAGGATAAAACATGGAGTCTTTTGCTCTTTTTCCGCAGGCACACAGATCTGTCAGGGCCAATTTTCAGCTTCTGGTGTAGATGATGTCTCAGCCTGCAGTGTCCTGTTCTCAGTCGGAATGTCTCGTGTCTGAGATTTCACGCATAATTTCATTTTATTTTAAGCGCTCTGCCCGGAGAGAATCAGTCAGCGACTACTACTACTGCTACTACTACTACTACTACTACTACTTACTACTACTACTACTACTACTACTACTTCTACTACTACTACTACTACTACTACTACTACTACTACTACTACTACTACTACTACTACTACTACTGCTATTGTTATTATTGTTATCTGTAACTGTCAAGTGGAACACAACAAGCCGAAGAGAAAGAGGTAGGCCACGTGAAACTTTAAAGAGGACGTTGTTAAGAGAGGCCAAATCAGTAGGCATAAAATCCCTTAACGAAGTTGAAAAGCTCGCTGAAAACAGGAAATCTTGGCGAACTACCATACGAGCCCTATGTGACGTTTAACGCCGCGGTAAGGATGTAAGATGTAAGAAGATGTAAGATTGTCTGTGCCCCTCTGTCAGATTTTGTAAAGATCTTCAGCACAAGGATGAGACCCGTTATCTCTGCCTTAAAGCAACAATGAATCTTACGAACTTAAAAGAATCCCCGAACGAGACCCACCATACGTTTGACTTGTTTAGGTAAAAAAAAAGACATTGCCTTCTATTCTGTGCTGTCTCGGCGTGAAGTTCCTTGTATAAAGACTTGGCGTCCTCACAATTGTTGCCTGATTGTTCTTGCCTTCTTTCACCTCTAGGATGAATGGCAGAAGAAAAATGTGACTTTGAAGACGTGGATCTTTGAAAAACAAGTGTTTATCACGACTGGTGGATCACAACTTGTTTTTTTTTAAAGTTGCAGTCATAGAATTTTTTTTTTCAAGAAACAAAACACACGATTGTCATGCGCTGACTTTAGTCACACTCATTAAAAAAAACTTATATAACAAGCCAAAACACACACACAGAATAAACAAAACACACAGAATAAACAAAACATACACAGAATAAACAAACACAGACACACACAGAACAAACTGAAAAAAAACACGCAGAGAATAAACAAAAAAGAAACTACACACACACACACACACAACAAGCAGCAGGAAGTATGTGAACATGTTTTTTTTTTCTTTTCGTGTGGGCGCAGATAAGAAGAGAAACGAAACATAGTTCCGGGTAAAAGTTTTGAATTGTTAGTTTTGCGAGGGAGATTCATTTCAATCGGGGACGCGGCACATGTGATGTAGGGAGCATGTTGCTGTTTTCTGCGTGTACATGTTCGTCTAGTATTCTCAGTATTTCTATATTGTGTTAAGAAAGATTTTTAAGCAGTGATCACCACCTCATTTATATAAGTTTTTGTTACAAATTGTCATAAGCGTAAGCTGTTAAAATGTGTATGAAGAATATTATATTAAAGTTTAAAATGAAATATTTATGTTACAGGCCTAAAGATGGTTTGTGGGCCGATCAAGAAAATATGATTGTCTAAAACGTGATGTGATCGTATATTTAGCTTCCAGTCACGTGTAATATGTGTTAGTCCTGGGATACCGGGACATTTTCAATTTCACTGATCGGCATCAGATGTTAATTTCACATGACGTTTTTGACGCATTTGAATTCACATATATTTCCAAGCTATTCATTATTTTATGTTCGATATTACGCGCTAATTTAGAATTGTGCTTTATGCTTCATTAACATCAATTGAAATCAAAATAAGTTGTGTCCCTTTGATGTTTTGTCTGTTTACGACTTGTTTGTGTTCATTAGTGGAACGAAAATTGATGTAAATGTCACGAGGTTATAGTCTTGAATTATTGAATTCATGTCCGTGGTGACTGTATGTTTTGTGAAGTTTAGAACTGTTCAGCTCCAGCACATATTTACATTAAACTACCACCATGATGAGCCACGAAAGTCTCTGTGGTAGAAGAATGATGAAACATGATAAAGAAAGTCATAGGGGTAGAAGATTGTTGAAACTTATGATAAAGAAAGTCCTAGGGAATAGAAGATTGATGAAACATATAAAGAATGTCCTAGGAGTAGAAGATTGTTGAAACATGATAAAGAAAGTCCTAGGAGTAGAAGATTGTTGAAACATATGATAAAGAAAGTCCTAGGAGTAGAAGATTGTTGAAACATATGATAAAGAAAGTCCTAGGGAATAGAAGATTGTTGAAACATATGATAAAGAAAGTCATAGGAGTAGAAGATTGTTGAAACATATGATATAGAAAGTCCTAGGAGTAGAAGATTGTTGAAACATATGATAAAGAAAGTCATAGAGTAGAAGATTGTTGAAATATATGATAAAGAAAGTCCTAGGAGTAGAAGATCGATGAAACATATGATAAAGAAAGTCCTAGGAGTAGAAGATTGTTGAAACATATGATAAAGAAAGTCCTAGGGGTAGAAGATTGTTGAAACTTATGATAAATAAAGTCCTAGGGGTAGAAGATTGTTGAAACTTATAAAGAAAGTCCTAGGAGTAGAAGATTGATGAAACATATAAAGAAAGTCCTAGGAGTAGAAGATTGATGAAGCATATAAAGAAAGTCCTAGGAGTAGAAGATTGATGAAACATATAAAGAAAGTCCTAGGAGTAGAAGATTGATGAAACATATAAAGAAAGTCCTAAGAGTAGAAGATTGTTGAAACATATGATAAAGAAAGTCCTAGGGGTAGAAGATTGTTGAAACATATGATAAAGAAAGTCCTAGGTTCAAATAATTGATACAAATAGCAAATAAATTATTCTCATCAGCACAATAGTACATTAATAAGAGAATCGCTTACTTCCCACAAGTACAGATGGTACGTTATAACGTGGAGGGAAAAAACTAGAAGAAAAAGAATAAGGCCTTTATATTTATAATGAATATAATATATATAATATATAATATATATATATATATTTTTTTTTTTAACAAGTATAGGAAAAAAGTCACGTTAGAAAGAAAGGGCCAGAACCGAAGACAAAAGATTGCAAGTTCTAGCTCAATGAGACAGGACCTTGCAAGCACAAACAGTGTTTGTAAAAAACTGTTATTATCGTTTTATTTTATTTATTAATTTTTTTAATTGCAGATCCAGTATTGGTAGAATCAGTCATGAGAGAAGATGAAAAGCAAGACTATGCTCGGCAAGTTTCACAAGAGTTAACATCTAATTATTTGAAATTAGTTCTCTAGAATGAAAAAAAAGTCATTATATTAGGATATTGGAAAATGCAGGATATTAAATTATTTGAAATTAGTTCTCTAGAATGAAAAAAAAGTCATTATATTAGGATATTGGAAAATGCAGGATATTAAAACATGAAACAGAAAACGATGATTTAACTCTTATCTTGTTAATTTCTATCTGCTCACCCCTCCCCTCCCCCCCCCCCCCCCCCCCCCCCCCCGCCAGAAATATAGACAAGACAAAAAAATGCTATACTGTGGATTTATAGAACATAGACGTTTAACTCTTTCACTCCTGATTGAATTTCTATTCTCAGTCAGAGTAAATTTTGATGAGAAATTTTGGTAGAAATAAACTGGAAGGAAGTTACTCTATAGTTTAAAATAGGGGTTCTGTTAGATATATGCGATATAAAAAAAAAACAACTTTATTCAAACTGTGCTTGAATATCGAACTGAGTATTGATTTACATAGGTTTGCAAGATCAGTCAACACTACCATTGTCACTCTGGAGCGAAAGAGTTAAAATACAATAATTTCACCACCTACTTACTTGACGGCACGTGTCGCTCACGTGCCTCTACCTGGACCATGTCTATAAAAGTGACGATCGTAGTTACACTCACAGTTTTCAGAAATCTGGCTACACGCTTATCCAGTTCCAATCAGCCATGGCGGCACACGTGTCACTAATCTATTTATTTCATTTGTTTGCGTATTTTAGACAAACCTAACAAGGGAAACAATACAAACACATTTTTTTGTTTGTTTCAAGAATAAATATCAGAGTAATGTTATTATTTCACAACTAGTGCAAGGTATTATAAAAGTAAATATGTTTTACGAACGCTGGGAATATCATATATGGATCACTTATCGAAAATGGATTTAAAACAAAAAGTTTATCATGATATCCTTTTTTTTTAAAGACGAATAATGCTCAACCAGTCAGCGTTATATTAACATCATCCAGCAAATGGCCTAGTATATTCTATTTTTCAAGTATAATTACATGGAAAAAAAGAACAAAGCAAAAAGGAATCACACCAAGTGCACGAGAGATAACATACATACTATTGTTCAACATAACACCGACCACACAAGGAGTCGCCCGCAGATCCAAAAGACTGATCAGATGTAGACTATGTAGAACAAAAACACAGGAAACAGAAGAGCACATCTTCTTTGAGTGCAAAACTGTTTCTTTAGCTTTTAAACTATTGACTCACGAGATAACAACAAGAACAACACAGACAGTAGACATGTATAGAGCAATCATGTTGAACACCATCCCTCGAACAGTAGCAGACAGCCATGAACAGTCCATCATCCTCCTAGCAGAATTTAGATCTCTTATCTGGTCATGTAGGAATAAGGCCATGTTTGATAACAAAGTTTTTACGCCATAAATTTTTCTGACCATCTTCCAAAACAAAGTGTTAAGGCTTTCCGGTAGTTTTTAACACCTACTTGGAATATTGAAGTCATTTTGTGTGTGTGTGTGTGTGTGTGTGTGTGTGTGTGTGTGTGTTTTGACAACGACACAGTTTTAGTTTCAAAACGTTGGGTATTATATAACCATGTTTTTATATAAACATGCACTCAGATGTACCTATCATCCAAATCACTATCATCTCATGTTTTGTTAAAGCCCACCATTTCATTATTTCACTTCACGGGCATTCATCCTTACCGCACGTCATTTGCACACGATTTGTATTTGTAACTATCAGACAAATAAACTTCATTAAAAAACGGTGGTCCTTCCAGGGTGAGACTCTCCCATTGCACTCCGGGTGGGTTGACCCCTGCGATCACCCCAAATACGAAAAAAAAAGCAGATTTTCTAGTACATAGTCATGGGTGACAAGACATCACCAGAAAAGAAAGCCCAAAGAGGATTTAGATATAAATAGAAACATGCTGTACTAGGATCGATAACTCAGCAAGTCTTGAAACAACAGCATAATTTTGAGATGTTAGTCTAGTCACTTTCCCTATACCAGAGCAATGGAAGATAAGAAGTTACAAAGAAATTATTTATTTTAACTCTCCGCTTATAACAGCCATTATGAAAAACAACAGACGGCTCGGGCATTTAGACAGAGGAGGATAAGCAAAGATGGCTTATATAGAGGTAATGAAAAGGACAGACCAAGAAGCAACAATGGCGGGACAACATAGAAGAAGATATACATACTCTTGGAATCGACAGTTGGCAGGAAAAGGTCAAAAACAGAGAGGAATATCGACAGAATAAACAGCTGCAACAACAAGACGAACAACTAAATTCGTAAAGATGGCGTGCAATTCTTGCCTGCAAATGTTTACAATGTTTTAACAAAATAAATATATGCCAGGGACAACAAAAGTACCAACAAAGCAAGTTATAATACAATACAGCTTCGCGTTTTCCTAGAATATTACCGTTTTAACAACTAATTGTTAAGATAGGAGTTAATTTTCTTTCTCACAGTGAGCCAAAACATTTAAAAGACTGTACCCTAGTTAAAATACATATCTACCTACCTAACGACCTACCTGTCTGTATGTCTATCACTTTACCTACCAATGCAACGATAAGACTATCAACATTCTATCATTTGGTACACATCTCCGAACACCGAATCTAAAAACACACTATACGCATCTAAAGTTTCTTAATATATATCTTCACATCGACTTTCAAACTCTTTGCCATTTCGTCTTGCAGGTTACTGTGTCGTGGCAGAATCGATGCTGTGCTGGATGTAATTGCAGACTGCTAGGTTGAGGGGTGGGGCTGGGGACAACATTGTTCGATAAGATGCGGGTGAAGGTGGCCTGCGAGTGCGTGCAAGATGTAGCGCATCTTTCAGGAACTCGGGTGAGCATGTGACTTATGCGAGTGCTTTCCCTTGCTCTGAAAGATGTTTTGTTTTCCCTCTTGTTGACGATGACAGCGAGTTACCACCTATCTCTTCTTGTGTGTGTGTGTTTGTGTGTCTTTGAATCTGTCTCTCTGACTTCTGTCTCTTGAAAACTCGTTGTTGCAGACACAATCTCTGGGTTTTTTTTTTTTCATCTCCGTTCCTGGCTTTCTCTGTCCAGCAGCTTTCTTCACGTTCTCGTAAGCCATTTTATAGTTCTTCTTCTTCTTCTTTTTCTTCTTCTTAAGTTATCTTAAACTGCTCTTACAGACACCGAATACAATTAATTGTTTTCTGAATAGTCTCGAAAATTTTGTTTAGTAGATAGTCATTTATAATGTATGTAGTTACTTCTGTACTGAGTGAATGTTTAAGAGCGAAACGTAAATTTTATGTCTCTCAGCTTCAGTGTTAGTTATGTTTGTTATATGAACAGCATATTTGTAGAATGTCTGGAATAGAGTGAAAGATGTATGATAAAGGGCAGAATGTCAGACGGGCCTGCGTGCCCAATTCTTAACCCTTTTGAAATAAAGATCAATCAATCAATCTTCTTCTTCTTCATTTTGCCGTGCCATTAAGGTTCACTGCTGCAGATAAAGTTCGCCTCCCTTCCTTTCTGTTCCTAATCTTCTCTCTCCAGTTGGTGACACCAATTCCTTTTATATCCTCTTCTATGCTGTCTTTCCATGTCTGTCTTGGTCTACCCCTTGGTCTTATTTCCCTCATCTCTTGTGCATACATCATTTTCATTTGTCCGTTCTCTTCCTAACCACCCACAGAGCGGGTATTTTACTCCTGGCAAGTCTAACCTAGCTGGAAAGGTCTGCGCGGGTGGGGGTCAGACGAAACTTGCACCCTGGTCCTCTATGTTGAGGGTTAAGTGCGTGAGCCCAACGATCCCATCTCCGTTAAAAAAAAAAAGATTAGTGTTATCGAACAGATAGAGAAGCCTTGAAAATTTCATAGTTACTGTCTCAAAAAGAAATATCGTAAGTCAAACCGTCGTAAATAGAGGAGCGTAAAATCGCTCTACCCAATGTACCCGGCACACTCGGCCGATTTACTCAGTACTCTAGAACGTGATGTGGCCACCTTTCCTTTCTGGGTACTAGAAGAAACCAAGGTACCCATTTCTACACCTGAATGACAGGGTCGAGTCTGGCGGGTTTCGAACCTTTAACTCTTGTTATGAGAGATGGATGCACTAACCGTTTCGCAAGCCAGGTAAATAACATCATCAGGACTGATAAATGATTAGCAAATGCGCAGCGATTAATCTACTGAAGTTTTAGTTTGTGAGCACGTGATACGTTTATCCATTTAGAGCCGAGTAAATTAAAACTATGCACACTTAAATAGATAGCTACAATATGCGAAACAATTTATTCTATGAGTTGGTTTTATAGGAATATATATAGTGTAAATCAGAATTGCCAACGTTTTACTAAAAATATCTAGAATTGCTCCAAAATATTTATAGAATTATCTAGATTTTTAAAAACATTTATATAAAAATTATGTAGCAAATATTTTTAATAAGGTCAGTCAATCAGTCAGAGTCATTTGCATGTCCCTTGCGGAACTTTGCCTCCCTAACAGCTCTCCTGTGGGCCTCTTCGGTTGTAAGGAAGATGCCCTGCTGCTGATGCGTCCATATGCATTTTATTAGCGATGTCTTGCAGCCATCTCTCGCCTTGGTCTTCCTCTCTTTCTTTTCCCGATTATTTACCCTTCTAAGACGGTCTTTTCTAAATTATCATGACGTTTAATGTGTCCAAAATATTTAAGTTTTCTCTGTTTAATCCTCTTTACTAGTCAGCCTTCTTCAATATTAAGTTCTTATAGTATGGATATATTTGTTCTTTTTTTTTTTGTGTCCATGATATTTGAAGAACTCTTCTGTAGCATTTACATTCAAAGGCATTTATGTGTTTCTCATCTGTTTTGTCAAGTCTCACAGGCATATGTTGCGGTGGGAAAGATGCATGCCCTTAAAAATCTTATTTTTGTAGTTCTGCCTGTTCCTCTCCACAGCTTCTTTAGTTGTTTTACTTCTTGAAGAGCAATAGATGTCCTTTTAATTTCCCTCATTGTATCTCCAGTAACAGTAATGATCCAAGATATTCAAAACTCTCCACTTCTTCCAATGTTTCCTCACTGATATATTCCAGCTGCCTTATTTGTTTCATCAGTTGTCATCAATTTTATACCGTCTTATCTTGTCCTTCCTCATTTACTGCTAGGTGTAGAGGTGAAGTGCAATTGTCTTCCAATGGCTCGCCTGTTGGCTTCGTACATTGAGATGTTCAGGGACTCTGCTATATCATCGGTCTATCGTTTGCATGGGCGGCCCCTTCCTCTGCCTTTGTGTGGTCTGTAAAACATTGCTCTCTGTGGTACACGTTCTGTTGGTGGTCGTGATACATGACCCAACCATTTTATTTGCTGTTTTTGAATATAGTTCATAACTGGTTCGACACCTACTTTATTTCTAATGACATCATTTTATAACGTGTAAGTGAAAATTAATAGGTAATTTTAATGAAAAGTAGTACTAATATGGTAATGTTGGCTGAGTGGTTAGACCCTCAAACTACTAAACCATTGATACCGGGTTCAAATCCCAGGAGTGGGGGAATTTTTTTTCAGGTATCACCACACCAAAAGACCCCGGGGTCCACCCACTCTCTAAAATCGGAGACGGCAAATCCGGCCAGGCTTGATATTGACCATATCACACTTTCATGTGCCGATGGTCTTGGAAATACGGGCCTAAAACCATACACACAACGTTACAGGCCTGGAAACGAAGATTTACCTTAATTTACCTTGCTAATGCAGTAATGATAACAATTACTTGATCAAATCATGCAAAAGATCAACATCATCTTTAGTATTTAAAGAACTTGGTTGAAAAAAAGATGTTCTTCATCTTCTATAGATTTAGAACATTACCCAGAATTATATAGATTCAGTTTAACATTATAATTATCTAGATTCAATTAAAAGTGTCTAGATTATAACTAACATCTAAATGCCTATTTTCATTATATAGACGGGACCAAAATTATCTAGATCTAGACATTTTTTTATGGCAACCAGTAAATTAAATGTTTGGCATTTTAAATAACTCATGCGTGAAACGAAATTTAAAAAAAAAATCGCTTCAGAAATTAGATGTTCAAGGAGAATACTAAATGTGACAAGAAGAGACCAAATAAGAAATGACACCATCAGGGCAAAGGTTGGAGTAACACCAGTATTACACTATATCCAGAAACAGCAAGTCAAATGGTTTGGCCATGTTATACGATTACTACCAGACAGTATATCATAGAAAACGTTCACACTAAGATTTGTAGGTAACAGAGAAAGAGGCCGCCCACGCAGGAGATGGAGAGAGGACATTGCAGAAGCATTAAATATCCCATTATATGAAACAAATCGTCCTGCCCTATCAAGACGCCTATTTGTACACTCAACACTGAAAAGTATACGGGGAATGAGACAAGACAAGACAAGTGAAACGAAACGGAAGTTCATATTTTTTATATATCCAGTGTACCAATACATTTGTGTAACTTGATTTTAGGAAAGACGAGTAGACTTTGAAGACGATATGGAAATTGACTTGGCATAAAATGTCTGCAGGTGAACACACGAAACACAACCGAAAGCGAGAATCAGGTGCACAGGTACAATAGTAAAATAAGAAATTCATTACGTGACGTGCTGTCACTCGCGATCAAGTCCCAACACTTTGAATGGTCCTTAATAGATCTGGACACGAACCGAATTAGAAGCCGGTTTATTCGGTTCTTCGGGTAAAAGCGAGTATCCCATTCCCACGATATTGCGTGTCTAGTAGTACCTACTTGGTGCTGCATAAAAATAGAGACCATACAAGTTGCATATACGAATGGAACCGCTTTGCCGACGACTAAACGTGTAAAAAGACTGGCGCCAGATAACGAGAGATTTGTTTGCAGGTAGGGGGGTCACAACAGTGGCATCATCACATCGTAGCTCCGTGACAGAAATAAAATATTTATTGTGTGGTCTTAGTTTAAAAACAAAACTGCATTAAGTAATTGATTGTATGTCAATGTATACATGCAGTCGTTAGCAACCTATATAGTTACAATTCGTGTATAGTTGTTTACTTCTTATATCCTTCCCGTGCTGTTAAACGTCACATAGGGCTCGCAAAGTAGTTCGCCAATTTTTCCTGTCTACGGCGAGTCTTTCAACCTCATCAAGGGATTTTATGCCTGTTAATTTGGCTCTCTTAACAATGTCCTCTTCAGAGTTTCACATGGTCTGCCTCTTTTTCTTTGGCCTGTTGTGTTCCACTTGATAGCTTGTTTTGAGATTCTCTGACTCATCAAGTGACCACCATATGTCCATCTCCTTTTCCTGATCACCCATGAGACTGGTTGTTGTTCAGTCATCTGTCTTATCTCTGCATTGTTCTTGAATTCATTCCACTTGATGCAGAGTATTTTCCTTAGGCATTTGTTTTCAAAAGAGTCTAATTTCTTGTTTATTTCTTTAGTTGTTTTCCAGCTTTCGCATGCATAAATGAGGGTAGATGTTACATTTGAATTGAATAGTCTTAACTTGGTTTTTGTGCTTAACTTTGGAATTCCATATGTTCTCAAGATTCTTGAAGATCGATGCTGGTTTTGCAATTCTAACTTCCTTTCTAGTGTAGTTGTTTAATTAGTGTATAAGTTGTTTACTTATACATTAATTATTGTATGTTACTGATTTACAATTTTACTGTCTTAGAATGGTTAATCTTAATTGGTCTTATTTTGATTATTTGAAGTGCACGTATAAAGCATCTTTCTTGGCAGAACATATGTCACAGCAAATTATGGACATACTTACCAGTCATTCAAAGTGCTCAAGGAATCAGTTCTAGGCAATGGTTCCATGAATACTTACTATATGGGTACCCAAAGTTTTCAGTTTCTAAAAAAAAAAAAAAAAGAGTGCTATAAGGAAGGCAAATCTCCACAAGAAACATGCTGGTGAATGAATGAATGGAAAAAAATCAAGGAATGCCCATCTCTGACCCTTTATGTTTATGATCAGTTCTACAGCATTTTCTTTTCTCAGTAAAGTGTTGTAACAGCATTTTCGTTTCTCAGTAAAATGTTGTAACAGCATTTTCTTTTCTCAGTAAAGTGTTGTAACAGCATTTTCTTTTCTCAGTAAAGTGTTGTAACAAAGTATGTGTAGTTGGTCTCAAAAGATTAAGTAATAGGAGTTAGACGTAGAAAAAAATCTGATACTTAATTTTATTGTGTTATTAATTTTTGTAATACATCAGAATGTCTCTTAACCGGCACCCAATTAACCTGCAATACCAAAGCAAAGGCACTTTTGAAGATATAACTTTAAACCAGAAAATTAAACCTATGAGGAGGTTGGTGTTAATGAAGAATCCTTGGGAGGATGTAGACAGTTCTGTTACCATCACTCTCTGTCTCTTGATGACAACGAGTTAATCAAACATATACTAGGAAAGAGGAAAGATGATGAGGAGGAGGATGAAAATTTGGACAGCAGCACGCAGACCAAGAAAGTTACATGGAAGGAACCTCATGAAAGGTTGTAGAATTTCACAAGATTTGCCAAGCAGTGTTCGTCTATGTTAGCAGGCAGACGTGCAGACATTCGAAGTTATGTTATATCATGACACCAATAAATACACAACAGCCTTCATGTGACACTACATACTGTAATTTTTCAATGCTGTTTAAATTTGATTTTGTGAAATATAAAATTATGTGTATGTGTTTTTAATTTTAACACATACATTCATTCATTTGCATGTCCCTTGGGGAACTTTGTCTCCCAAACAGCACTCCTGTAAGCCTCTTGGTTGTGAGCAAGATGGCCTGTCGCTGCTGCATCCATTTGCAGATCGTCAACGATGTCTTGTAGCCATCTTCGTTTTGGTCTTCCTCTCTTTCTTTTTCCCATTATGTATCCTTCCAATACGGTCTTCTCTAAATTATCATGACGTTTAATGTGTCCAAAATATTTAAGTTTTCTCTGTTTAATCCTCTTTACTAGCCAGCCTTCTTCAGTATCAAGCTCTTGTAGTATAGATATATTTGTTCTTTTTTGTGCCCACGATATTTGGAGAACTGTTCTGTAGCATTTACATTCAAAGGCATTTATGTGTTTCTCAGCTGTTTTGTTAAGTGTCCAGGTCTCACAGGCATATGTTGCAATGGGAAAGATGCATGCCCTTAAAAATCTTATTTTTGTGGTTCTGTCTGCTCCTCTCCACAGATTCTTTATTTGTTTTACTTTCTGAAGAGCGATAGATGTCCTCCTTTTAATTTCCCTCATTGTATCTCCAGTATTAGTTAGTAGTGATCCAAGATATTCAAAACTCTCCACTTCTTCCAGTTTTGCCTCATTGATACATATTTCAGCTGCCTTGTTTGTTTTGTCAGTTGTCATCAATTTAGTTTTCTTTGCATTAAGACAAAGGTTCTGCTTTTCGCTGTTCTTACGGACTGACATTATTAGTTTTTCCATTCCTTTTTGTGTTGTGGATAGTAATACTGTGTCATCAGTATATCTAATCTCTGGTATTTCATAACCTCCAATTGTTATGGCATCGTAATATTCTTTGTCTACATCTTCTCTAACATTCTTAATTATATTTTCAGTATACAAGTTAAATAAGTAGGGTGACAATATGCACCCCTGACGGACCCCTTGTTTTATGTCAAACCAAGTTGTTGTTTCACCATTTATTCTTACTGCTGCTTGTTGGTCTAGATACAGCAGTGATGTTAATTGTATCAAATATGTTGGAAATCCCATTTTTTTCCATTATTTCCCAAAGTTTCTGGTGTTGTACACAATCAAATACCTTTGAGTAGTCTATAAAGGATAAATATAGATTCACATTATACTCTCTGCATTTCTCTATTATTATTTAACACATACACATAACTTTATATTATTTTTTGATGTTATTTATTTAATTATGGCCAATTGATAAAAAAACATGACCAACGAACTTCACATGCTACAATTTCTACAGATGACGTCACAAAACATGAACAGGTAAGTTCTTGAAGTATGTATTCAATTGTCCAGCAAAATCTCATATCCGGAATTGATGAAGTCCTGTTGTCAGTTATGAGAGATTCTATTGTATTTTATTTGATTGTGTTATACAGGATGTTTCATAATGATGGGACATATTTAAACACAGTTATATAGGGCTGAAACAAACATATTTAATATTAAATGTGTGTAATACATACCCAAGATACAGGAGTATCTTGAACAGTGAACTTGAACAGTGTTCAAGGTTTGAGCATCACATCCCTTAGATATTCACCATCTCGAAAACATTATTTGGCTATTTTTATCATCCCCATCACAACTTGACGCAACACCTCAACTGGAATAGTCAGTGTCTCCCTCCGTATGCTTTGTTTCAGTTACAGAGTTGTACGGGGCATCATCATGAAACACCCTTGAATGAACATTGTTATGAGCTCCCTGTATCTTTGGTATGTATTATGTACATTCTATATTAAATGTCTTTGTTCCAGTCCTAGATAAAAAAAAAAAAAAGGTAAAGATAACCCTGTCATGCCTTAGAGGCACATAGGGATATGGTGTTAGTGCCCATATTTTCCTTGACCTGTCAGCACACTAGAGGGTGATATGGGCAGTATCACACCTGGCCAGCTTTCCTTCCCCAACTCCAGAAGAAGTCAGGTACCCATTTCTACAGCTGGGTGACTGGGGCTCCTCCAGCTGGATTTGAACCCCCGATCTTCGCTTTCATCATGGAACAGCCTATACAGTTCTTTATTACTTAATTTTTTTTGTGTTTTACAATTATGTAATGCGATTTTATTATGTTTTTTACATTTCTGTAACACCTAATTTTATTAAGTTGTATACTTATCTTCTCACAGCTTCTGGCGAGACTAAGAAATCATGTGGATTTATCAAGCATTGATCCAGGAATTTTTGACAAACCATCTGCCACATCAGCTTCATCCACAGGATCTTCCAGTGGAAAGATCATTGAAATATATGGGCCAGAAGGTACTGGGAAAACAGAAATGGTCCTCCACTACATTGCCAAAGTCTGCCTCCCATCACAGTGGAACGGCCATGCTGTTGAAGGACTGGGGGCGAAGGTTGTCTTTGTGGACACAGAGTTCAAGTTTTCTGTGCTGCGGTTTGCAATTATCGTGGAGAAGCAGATTACCCTTGCTTGTGAGAAGCGGGAAAAGATCTGCGCTGAGAATGAACACATAATCCCGGATAGCTCCACGTTTAGCTCATCCAGTGGTTTAAATAGAGAGGGTGTTTCAGATTCAGTAGATGCCACGAGGGAAGATTTACATTTGTCCAGTGAGAATTTTAATGAGGATTTGTGTCAGAGAAATATAAACCCTCAGTCTGAGGACTCCGGAAGCTGCAGATTTCTGAGCAGTGATGGAGAAGCTTACGCAAGCACTGGTTGTTCTGAAAACAGTCTTAAGCCACTTTTTGAAAGATACGACTACCGGGGTGGAAGAGAATTTGTACCACCACAGATGGGTAAAGTGCCAGCCCTGACAGCGCCTGATCTGGAGGATCTTGTTCAGGACACATTGAGTAGGTTTGTTTTCTCAGAATAATGTTTGTTGAATCGATGTCTGACACTACCCAGTATAGTAATTGATGTTTGATAGTACCCAGTATAGTAATTGATGTTTGATAGTACCCAGTATAGTAATTGATGTTTGATAGTACCTAGTATAGTAATTGATGTTTGATAGTACCCAGTATAGTAATTGATGTTTGATAGTACCCAGTATAGTAATTGATGTTTGATAGTACCCAGTATAGTAATTGATGTTTGACAGCACCCAGTATAGTAATTGATGTTTGACAGTACCCAGTATAGTAATTGATGTTTGACAGTACCCAGTATAGTAATTAATGTTTGACAGTGGCCAGTAAGAATCATTTACAAAACCAAAACAACAGATAAAAAAAAGTGGAAAATTAAACTGAACCTTTTTTGGTATTCTCATTGTAGGAGAGAGGAACATGAAGTACATTTTGTATGTGATCCTTGAAAAGGGTCTTTTGCCAGAATACTGGATTGTTGTATGTTCTTCATTCATATGTGCTCATCTTACTTTATGCCTTTCTTGTTTCTGCCCGGTGTGACTTTACTTTCTTCAGATATGGTATATAGAGATGACTCGGTGATTCAGAATAGTAAAAGTGGCTGTGGTTTTGTTGCCTGCTGAAATGGAAGGGTAGTGGCACAGGATTCAGGGCCCTTTGAAGTAGCTACATCAAGTATACAAATGGAAATCGAGGCTGCATTGGTGGCAGTGGAGAATGGGGATTGTGTGGTTAACGGTGTCATTGTGATGGATTCACAGCGTGTGCTTCCTAAAAATTGAGAAGAAATTGCTTCAGAAAGAATCGGTTAATCCGTTACATCGTTCAAATGTATTTAGTCTAACATGGATTTATTGTCCAGGTCATGCGGGAGTACATGGAAATGAAATGGCATGCAGACTTGCTGGACAGACTAAAATAAAAGGGCAGGTTGAGAGTGGACAAGGGTGACAGTGCTAAAGCTGTATTTGACAGACTGGGAAAATGAAGAGCGGGAATGGAAGGATAATGTAGTTTATAAGGAGATAGGTGGAACTGGAACAAAGTAAGAGTGGTGGCAGCACATCAGAACTGTGTGGCGAAAAAAGAATACATCATAAATGACCAATGCTTGATGGAAACTATTAGTAAACAAGTAAGAGAACACAGTTTTGTAGTAGACCTAGAAAAAAATCATAGACAAAGCACTTTAGTGAGATGTGAGAGAAAGAAAAAAATCACAAGAGAATTACCTGATCCTACCGGAGTCCATGGTTCGAATCCCAGGTAATTCTCTTGTGATTTTTTTATTTCTCTCACGTCTCACCAAAGTGCTTTGTCTACGATTTTTTTCAAGGTCTAATCCTACAAAGCTGTGTTTTCGTACTTTTACCGTACGAAGCTCCGTTGTTTCCTATTATTAAACAAAGTCTTTGATGGATGCTGCGGCATGTGGTGAAGCATATGCAGGGCTGCCCTGAATGCACGATGCCAGAGTCTGAATTTTGAGTCTTGAACCTTGTTTCTGCCAACTTCCCTCACTCTTTCTAGCTTTTTTTTTTTTTTTCTAAAACTGAGCCATTCACCTCTCTACCTCCAAGGTTGTCACCTCTCATTAAAATCTTGTTAACAGATCTGGCTGTATTTGCGGGAAACTTTTGGATATTCATGAAGCACCATGTTTTTTTTACATTGATGGAAGTGATTCTGTTCTCAGTACTGATCAGTTCTTAACCAGAATAAGATAAGATAAATTAATACCGTTTATCTTTCAGTTGAGGTAGTTATTTATGATTGGTTTATCTAGGCACTCAGATCTACTAATCCCATGATACCTGGGTCAGGTTCCAGCAGCGGGTTTTTTTTTTTTTTTCTGGTACCACCACACCAAAAAAGGCACTGGGGTCCTACCCAGTCTCTAGAAATGAGTGCCAAGGAATTCTGGGAAGGTAAATGCGGCCAGTGTGGTACTGACCATGTCACGCCTTCATATGCTGGTGGTCATGGAAATACGGGCCTAACATCGTATCCCCAATATGCCTTAGTGACATTTTTGAAGGGATTTTACCTTTTACCTTTCTTTATCTAGGGCCTGAAGATGTAGTTTTCAGGCTGAATGATATAGTGGTCAATGGCTCATAGCTGACTGCTCATGTCAGGTTTGATGAGCCATAACTGATCAAGACCCTGCTCTGCCTTGCAGTGGTGCCCAAGGAAACAGACAGTAATCAAGCCTGTGTGGATGGGGATCAAAAGGGAAGGCAGATCTGATCCTAAAAATAGCCTGTGCTGAAGACAGATGCTGAAAAGTACAGATATCACACCGTAGCTGCGTACTGTGACACAGTGCACCGTGAGTGGCCTTTTCTTCAGGACAGATACAGAAGAAGAAGAAGAACAGTGATGTATCTCATGACTAGTATTTTGATTCAAAACATACAGAGCAGCCTCTTGCTTCATAAATGTTTCATTTCTTGCATTCGCAGGCCGGCTTCAGGTGGTGCGTGTACAGAGCACAGAGCAGCTTCTGATCTCTCTCTTGTCACTGGAGAATAGCCTGTCATGTGACCCAGCCATATCACTTATTGCCATAGACACCATTTCTGCCTTTTTCTGGACAGACAGACTTGGAGAACTGGAGAATCCTCTCTGTACAGAGTCAAAAATGTCTCCCATTGCTGGTGTTATTTCGAAGTTGGCGTCTGAATACGGGGTCACGTTTCTGGTAACTAAGTCAGCACTGATAGGCAGTAAACGCCTGAGGGAGACCAGGAGAGAGGACTTCAAGAGTAGGTACTCAAGTAGTTCTGCAGGTGTCCAGATCCCCAGTGAGATGATGGCTAGGAAGGAGAAGGCTCTTCAGGAGCATGTGGAGTTCTTGGGCAGGTCGTGGTGTGCTCTGAAGGCAAAGAGAATCGTTCTGACTAGAAATGTTGATTCAGCAGGAAAGAGTGAGAGAGCTGCGTGGTGCATTGACTGGCCAGCATGTAGGGCATTTTCTTGTGTGGATGATGGGGTCTGTTTTCTGTGATATGTGGGGGTCAGAATGTTGACTCTTGTGTGGGACTGTAGGGTCAGAACCTCAACTCTTGTGTGGGACTGTGGGGTCAGAACGTCGACACTTGTGTGGGACTGTGGGGTCAGAACGTCGACTCTTGTGTGGGACTGTGGGGTCAGAACGTCAACTCTTGTGTTGGACTGTGGGGTCAGAACATCGACTCTTGTGTGGGACTGTGGGGTCAGAACATCGACTCTTGTGTGGGACTGTGGGGTCAGAACATCGACACTCGTGTGGGACTGTGGGGTCAGAACGTCGACACTTGTGTGGGACTGTGGGGTCAGAATGTTGACTCTTGCGTGGGACTGTGGAGTCAGTATGTTGACTCTTGTGTGGGACTGTGGGGTCAGTATATTGACTCTTGTGTGGGACTGACTGTGAGGTCATTATATCTATTTTTTCTACTGTCCAGTTCCAAGAGCTTAATAAATGGTGCATTCCTACAGACTCTGACTTCGCCTTCACTCAGAATTGATTTGGGCTCCTCCTCCACAGCATTTCAACTTGACTTTTTGATGTAACAATTATTTGTTCATAAGAGTAACATTTTTACATACAAGTAAAACACTCCTCATTAAAAACTCACAAAGAAGGTTAAGGTTTTATGAAACAAAAACTTTTATTTGTGTGTGGTACAAATTACAACATGAGTATTTGACAAATAACAGGATGAAATTGAAAGTAAAGCAGATAATCAGTGCACGTGTAACTAGCAGCCAGTGGAACAGGTTCTTAATCTCACAGCTTAGTGCTGTGTGTTTGTCTTTGGGGTGCTGCTAGGCATCACTTACAGAATGCGAACAAGTCATATGTGAATACTAACAGATGATAGATAAGTGCAAAATCGTATGAATCAAGGCTACAAAATATTGGTTTATATACAGGTCGTATTAAAAGATCAAGACAGGTTAGGCATCAAGACACGGCTGTGGGACTACAACATAGTGCATGTGTGTAAGCCATTGGTGTTAAAGAAGGTGCTTAAGGGGCAAATGGTTCTAACTGCCCATGGCCAGCAGTCATCCCAAGCATGCCCTTAGCTGCATTTTGTACATCCCATTAAAATCATAGTCCTCTTTCAGGAACAGTTATTCATAAATTTAATCAGTCACAGCCAATCATACGAGGGGATGCGGTGATAGTCAAGCCACAGCCAATCATGTGAGGGGGGGATGTACTGATAGTCAGTCAGCCACAGCCAATCATATGAGGGGGGATGTACTGATAGTCAGTCAGCCGCAGCCAATCATGTGAGGGGGGATGTACTGATAGTCAGTCAGCCACAGCCAATCATATGAGGAGACACTCATAGAAATGAACACTTTAATTCATTGGATAGAATTGCAGATCATCAGGTATGAAAAATAAATAATCATGTCCAGTAGAACACGGAATATTGATAAAGTTGGGTTTGACAATTATTTGTGCACATTAAAAACATGAATACTTGTTTGCACACATTAAAAACATAAATACATTTCAGTAACAAACAAATGTCAAGTACTTATACTGATAGGTCAAAATTCACTTTAAGTGATTCCCCCCTCCAACCCCAATCACTTTGAGGGCACCAATAACTGAATAGAGAAGTGATATTATGAATATTTTACTCTGAGAATAAAGTTTTCTTCTAACTTCTTAAACTTGTCTGCAGTTTTTTTTTTTTTAAAGGGTGGGGCTATGTTGTCTACCACAACAGCAAACTGGTTGCCAGTAAATCAGGAGCATATGCAGCCAGCACTTCCAGCATGAGAATGGAGGTGCAGGCTGCATCGGAAGCAGTTTCCTGGTTGGTGGAGCAGGACAGCTCACATGCAGCATTGTTAACAGACTCCCAAAACGTAATGGAGAATCGAGAGACATTTCTTCCATAGGGAGTGGGTCCAGCTTCTACTGGGCTCTTGGTTATTCCAGTTTGATGTGGATCTACGAGAGCGGACAGACTGGCAGGCATGCATCAATTCAGGGCGCCCTAAAAATGAATGAGGAATGAGAGATTGCAAGAGCCACCTTGAATAGGCTGCGTATGGAGGATGATATTTGGGTTGAATGACAGTAATCACATCAGGAGGATGACTGAGTTGGGGGAGAAGAGGGAAGTGAACTTTTTTCTGAATGAAGTGGTTTAGCACACATCCACAACCAGTGTGTGACTGGCTCCATCAGCACGCCAACACTTCAGTGGGTATTGTAATGGAGGGCAGAGCACATAGTGGAATGAACTTAAGAACAACACAGAGATAAGACAGATGAGCAAACAACAACCTGTCTCATGAGTGATCAGAAAAAGAAGATGGACTTGTGTAGGCCATGTGATGAGAAGAAATAATCAGATCATCCCCAAACAAGCTATCAAGTGGAGCACAACAGGCCGAAGAAAAAGAGGTCGACCATGTGAAACTCTAAAGAGGACACTGTTAAGAGAGGCCAGTTTAGGGGGCATAACATCCCGTGATGAAGTTGAAAAACTCGCAGAAAACAGGAAATCTTGGCAAACAACTTTGCGAGCCCTATGTGACGTTTAACGGCACAGGAAGGATGTAAGAAGAATGCAAGGATGCCAGTCTCTGATTACAGATTTTTTTTTTTTCTGTTCATTGTGAGTCAAGCAACAAAGTAATTGAAGTTTCAAAGAAAATAGAAGAAAAAAAAAACTGAGCCTGAGAGAGCATATTAATATTAGCGGAAGAAAAAAAAAGAGCATACGTTTTATGATTTGAGATTAAGGATTATTTGTTATTTATTTCAGCACTTAGTTTGTTAGAAGGGACCATCCTCTAGGCTGTTCAGACACTTACATAGGTGCTATGTTTTCTTCAGTATCTCCTACAGTGTGCAGTAACTGATAGTGCCTGTCCTGTGGTGGTGGACCATCTCTCAGGAGCTTATGATTGGCGGATCTTCTCTCAGGAGCTTATGATTGGCGGATCATCTCTCAGGAGCTTATGATTGGTGGATCTTCTCTCAGGAGCTTATGATTGGTGGATCTTCTCTCAGGAGCTTATGATTAGTGGATCATCTCTCAGGAGCTTATGATTGGCGGATTATCTCTCAGGAGCTTATGATTGGCGGGTCATCTCTCAGGAGCTTATGATTGGTGGATCATCTCTCAGGAGCTTATGATTGGTGGATCTTCTCTCAGGAGCTTATGATTGGCAGATCATCTCTCAGGAGCTTATGATTGGTGGATCTTCTCTCAGGAGCTTATGATTAGTAGTTCTTGTTTACCACCCCCAGGTCTTTCATTCTTGACAATGACGCCGATCCAGTTGTCAGTGAAACATTTTGTCCAATCAGCTTCTCTTACAGCGCTGATGATGCCTGCACGATCCATTGCCTTCCCTTCCTCTACAACATCTGACTCAGCCAGGCTGATCCGCTCTATCATTTCCCCCCGACACCTGCATGGCCTTGTACAAAAATGAAGACCCATTTGATTCAGGGATTCGAGCCAGGGTTAACCTTAAGAAGCCGTAGCAAGTTTTCCTTAGTGTTTTGACTGAGTCTCGTGACCGTAGCGAGATTTTGTCTCGGACATGTTTTTCCTTGGTGAGGCTACTCATTGTTTGTAGTAAAAGCAGCATGGGGCTTCTTTGAGTATTTCTGCCATTTAAGTCGACTGTGAAGAACCAAATATACCCCCCTTGCCACAAAAAACACCGATCAATCTTTATAAATAACAGTTCCATCATCCCTAGTGTCTTCACCAATTACTGCTTTGTTCAAGAATCTCCCAGAAAACTTCACATCAGTTTTATAGAGTTATCTTTTATGACAGAGATGAAGCAGTTATTCTGAGGTTTGGTTTTCTTGATGAAAGATGAAATATAACACCGGGATTGTTAGAAAAAAAAACAACAAATGAACAAGTTCTCAGAGAACTTGACAATCATTCGAAAATCAAGGGGAAAAAAAAAGAAGAAGAAAAGTGGGCCAAGTAAAACTTATCTGAACTGATAAAGGAATTTGGCAGAGGATGAGAAAAGCATTTGATGTGGCCAGAAACATCAAGGACTGCACCTTACATGCTGTCAGTAGCTCCAATGTTTGATCAGTGTAAAAACTCTCTTCCTTTCTTTCTTCTCTCGCCAAATTTTGCAAAAAACTAGTAGTTTTCATGGCGTAATTCATACCACATACATGAAATACAGCTTAACACATACAGTACTTAAAAAAAATGTACTGAGAACTGATGTAAATGTATTTAGATGTACAAAAATTTCACTCGGAGACAACGAATTATGTCATTTAGATGATTATTTTCAACAAAGGATTAGAAATTTGTATTCTTATTTTAATGAATGGAATAGATTGAGGAGTTGTAACATTATCAGAGGCATTTTCTTTTTTATTTTGTCAGATCTTTCATAGTTTTTTTTACTTTCTATGTCATGAAATCAATAAGAAATATAATTTTCAACTTACGATATTCAAGGAATATAGTTTTAGATTCTGTGAGGATGAAAATTGTGATTTTGCTGTCAAGAAATATGAAGTTTTGCTTTATATCTCAATTTCAATAAAACAAATGGTAAATATTTTATGCAACAAAAGTAAAGTAATAAAGTTGGTAAATATGATTTTGTAAATCTGGTGAGATTAAAGTACAAATATATGATCAATGAATTTTATAAATACAGTTTTATAAAAGGATTTTGTCATTTCATTACATTATAATAAAGAACATAGCTTTATACCACACTAACAAAAAGATTGTTTCATCACACTGAAAAAAAAATACAATTTTATACTACATTAACAAAAGCTTCAAACAGAATTCTGTAGGTACACTTTATGTGGAATAGTTTTTATATAAAATTAAAGAAAACAAAAAAAGAAAAATATTTTATCTGTACAACTTTAGAACAATGAACATAGATGTACATCAAATTAACAAATTTAAAAAAAACTGGACTTGCTCACATATAATAAATTTAACAAATATGTATATATTTTGCTGTATGCAATGTTCGAACAAGGAATAAATTCTGCATTTTTTAATAAATAAAATGTAAAAAAAACAAAAACAGATTTTCATTATATACAACATTAGAACAGAATATAATTTCATGTTCAGCATGGATATTAATGTATTTTGAATACATGAAAATATGTGAAGTATGTGTGATAAAGTTTAAAAAATGCATGTTACATTTGTAAGCAAAATATAATTTATACTTCAGTAATATAAAAAAAAATGTTACATCTTGATTTATACAACTCCGTAAGTTACTATGACATGGAACATAACTGCATACATACACTGGCTAAAATGGCCACACACAAAAAAAAATTGGTTGGAAAAGAAATGAAAATATGACCTTACATGCCAGGTAGTCTTGTGACAGATCTGATTTAATGAGAAAATAGCCAATTTCTCAATTTTTCCACGTTCTCAGGCTAATCAAGTCCCATTCCTCCTTGTTATTTCTAAAAAAAAATTACCAGAAAATGGAAACAACGTAGGTTAATGTTTAGTTCTAAACTGAAGCTTAAATGAAACATAGCAAAAGAACTGCCTCTACATTTCTGTTCCTGGAAGTGTGTCACAAAGTATGATGATGTCATAAATCACATGCCTTAAACTTTTAGCACTTCATTGATCAATCTTTAAATCACACATAAATATGAACATACAGGCAAAATAACAGGGGTTTATGACACAGACTTTGATATAGATTGATAATTTATGCAATACAATTTCAGTTCAATGTAAATGTAATATATGTTTTATGCGTACATTCATGGAACTTTATAGATAATTTAGATGAATGTACAGATAATATAGCAAAAGGAATAGCAGCAACTTTTCCCTTATGTAAGAGGCTGAGCCAGAAGGTAACAGCAGTATTTTTCTTATGGACGCAAAATGTACAAATATGATTTGAAAATTCTTTATCACTTTTCAGCATAGCTTCTACTGCATGCAATGCAGATCTGCCTTGCTTCTCTAATGCCTGGATTCCTTGAGAAAGAAAATCTTCTGACTGACCATAAAGCCACCAATGCACTGCCTCTTTTATCTCATCATTCGTACTGAACTTCTCCAAACCTAGTGCCTCTTTGAGGGGTCCTAACACAAGATAATCACGTGGTATGAGGCCAGGTGAGTATGCAGGATGTGGGAGACACGCCAAACAGATATATATAATTTGTTGAGCTGATGCATGAGGTGTGTAAGACCACCCGCTGTCATGATTAACAACATGCCACACCTGGACAAACCACAATGTTTGACTTGACTGCAGGTTTCAAGAGGTTCTCAAGCGGACCACGACGTGCTTCACAATTAATTGTGGTTCCTCAGGACACATAGTCCTTTACAGTCTAGAACAGTTTAAGCATCAGTTTTCTGGCCAATGAAATTGTAGAGAACTTCTTTGGAGAACAAGACTGTTGCCATTCCTTGCTGGCTTGTTTTGTCTCGGGCTGGAAATAATGTACCCAGAATTCATCTTCGGCAGCTGCAAGCTTTAGGAACCTTCAGCTTTATAATGTCAACAAAAAAAAAGTTTCACAAACACTGCTGTTACTTTTTGACTCACCATCATAAATAAGATGGCAGTAATGCACAGGGCATTTAACATATCATTTTCATATGAGAATACTTCCAATCTGGAAGTCAAGTACCAAGTAGAAAAGTTATCATGAAAGCGAAAAGCTGCATCAATTATCCTGTACCATACCCCCAGGAAAGGTTGACTGCAGCAACCATCCAACTTTGTCCTTCGTGGACATGGCTGCTTACAAGTGTTGTAAAAAAATGTAAAACTTCAAATATTGATGTTCCATACAGAACTCGTTTATATTATTCGATAAATATGGGAAATGATTATTACAATGAGATTTATACTGTGAAGTGAAGGTAGATGAAACTGAATGATGCAGTTTTACATAAAGTAGTTATATCTAGGAAAAACAAGTGCAAAAGTTTCATATAAAGTAGTTATATCTAGGAAAAAAAAAAGTGCAAAGACAATAAAGATGATAACAAAATAGAAAAACACAAATACTGAAGCCAAAAATAAGAGATAAGGTGTCATACAACAGAGCCTATAGGAACATCAAGGAGGAATATTAATAAACACAAAATACACATGTAAATGATAGTAATGAAAAAAAAAAAAAAGGAAGTCAAGATTGTCTGTAACTGAGAACTGAATGATGGGTCATGATTGCTTCGTGAGAGAGAGAGAAAGAGAGATGAATTCTGACATATGTGTTTATTAGCTATTGCTGTGTTGTTTGTTTGTTGGAGTTTGTTTTTTTTTTCTTGTGTTACTCCTGTACATGGGTCTCCATGCTGAAAATGTAGAAAAACTTGTCTGTCTCACAAATGAGTGATGAGTAGATCACATTTGTAAGAGGTGAATGTTTATAGTGAATCTATGATAGAACTGTGAATGTTCATAATGAATCTATGAAGGAGTCATGAATGTTCATAATGAATCTATGAAGGAGTGTGAATGTTCATAATGAATCTATGAAGGAGTTGTGAATGTTTATAATGAATCTATGAAGGAGTTGTGAATGTTCATAATGAATCTATGAAGGAGTTGTGAATATTTATAATGAATCTATGAAGGAGTTGTGAATGTCCATAATGAATCATGACAGAGTTTAGACTTTGCTATTTAGGAATGCATTTCTGAGTGAATTTACTGCAGAGATTAAAGATTTGATAAGGGTGAATTTGGTGAAAAGAGAGTTAAATATATCAACAATAATTTTCTATGAGGGTGTGGTTCAAGTAACTAAACTATAAATTTATTATAAGGATGTAATTGGAGTATTTATGGTATAAATTTACTAGAAGGATGTGTTTTGAGAATTTAGGATATAAATTTATTAGAAAAAATGTGACTAGAATATTTAGGGTGTGAATTTACTAGAAAAATGTGACTAGAATATTTAGGGTATAAATTTACTATGGATATGTTATCTGAGTATTTAGGGTATAAATTTAATATAAAGATGTTATTTGAGTGCTTAGAGGAAAAAAAATTACCACAAAAGATGTTAGTGCAGTGTTTCCCAGGCTTGTTCGGGCTGCCACCCTCTTTTCTCCTAGGTCCCAATCCCAACCCCCCCCCCCATGTACTACTTGTAAAATGGCCACTGTTAAACTAGGATATGCACTATACAGCTGTACACTTAAGCTAGCAAACCAGTTTATTTAACAATATGAAGAAGTACATTTATAGCTCACCTACTGCATTATTTTCTCTGATGGATGAGTGTCGTGTAAGGACACAAGTTTCTCAGTGTCAGGTTGAAATGTGTTTAGAGGGAAGGTATTACTTCCCATGTCTTCTGGTTTTGTTTTCCCCTCAATGGCCTGGCCCCACTATCCCCTTTTCTTATAATGCCTCCCCCCCCCCCCCCCTCCACTGACTCTTTCAGTTCTTCCCCTGGTCCTTTCCAATGTTCACGGGGGGGGGGGGGGGGGGGGGAGGGGGGCATAATCTCCCACTTTGGGAAACACTGATTTAGTGGAATAAATTTACAAAAAGAATATGGAATTGAGTATTTCGTGGGATAAATTAACTACAAAGATGTGATTTGAATATTTAGGGGGATAAATTTGTCACAAAGATGTGAGCTGAGTATTTATGAAGTAAATTTACCACAAGAGTAGAAAGAAGTCCATATCTCATATAAGGTGAAGGGTATGTTAAGGATGAATTTACCACATGAATGAAAGGTATGTTAAGGATGAATTTACCACATGAATGAAAGGTATGTTAAGGATGAATTTACCACATGAGTGAAAGGTATGTTAAGGATGAATTTACCACATGAATGAAAGGTATGTTAAGGATGAATTTGGTGAAAAGAGAGTTAAATATATCAACAATAATTTTCTATGAGGGTGTGGTTCAAGTAACTAAACTATAAATTTATTATAAGGATGTAATTGGAGTATTTATGGTATAAATTTACTAGAAGGATGTGTTTTGAGAATTTAGGATATAAATTTATTAGAAAAAATGTGACTAGAATATTTAGGGTGTGAATTTACTAGAAAAATGTGACTAGAATATTTAGGGTATAAATTTACTATGGATATGTTATCTGAGTATTTAGGGTATAAATTTAATATAAAGATGTTATTTGAGTGCTTAGAGGAAAAAAAATTACCACAAAAGATGTTAGTGCAGTGTTTCCCAGGCTTGTTCGGGCTGCCACCCTCTTTTCTCCTAGGTCCCAATCCCAACCCCCCCACCCCCCCC
Organism: Achatina immaculata; assembly: GCA_009760885.1. Lineage (NCBI taxonomy): Eukaryota > Metazoa > Mollusca > Gastropoda > Stylommatophora > Achatinidae > Lissachatina > Lissachatina immaculata. The sequence continues at coordinate 22,300,897 of CM019701.1, forward strand.
CCATGTACTACTTGTAAAATGGCCACTGTTAAACTAGGATATGCACTATACAGCTGTACACTTAAGCTAGCAAACCAGTTTATTTAACAATATGAAGAAGTACATTTATAGCTCACCTACTGCATTATTTTCTCTGATGGATGAGTGTCGTGTAAGGACACAAGTTTCTCAATGTCAGGTTGAAATGTGTTTAGAGGGAAGGTATTACTTCCCATGTCTTCTGGTTTTGTTTTCCCCTCAATGGCCTGGCCCCACTATCCCCTTTTCTTATAATGCCTCCCCCCCCCCCCCCTCCACTGACTCTTTCAGTTCTTCCCCTGGTCCTTTCCAATGTTCACGGGGGGGGGGGGGGGGGGGGGGAGGGGGGCATAATCTCCCACTTTGGGAAACACTGATTTAGTGGAATAAATTTACAAAAAGAATATGGAATTGAGTATTTCGTGGGATAAATTAACTACAAAGATGTGATTTGAATATTTAGGGGGATAAATTTGTCACAAAGATGTGAGCTGAGTATTTATGAAGTAAATTTACCACAAGAGTAGAAAGAAGTCCATATCTCATATAAGGTGAAGGGTATGTTAAGGATGAATTTACCACATGAATGAAAGGTATGTTAAGGATGAATTTACCACATGAATGAAAGGTATGTTAAGGATGAATTTACCACATGAGTGAAAGGTATGTTAAGGATGAATTTACCACATGAATGAAAGGTATGTTAAGGATGAATTTACCACATGAATGAAAAGTAATTTGATGTGAATATGTCTTTTTTTAAATTGAGAAATAAATGCTCAGAAGTATATCTAAACTAAAATTTAAAAAAAATAACAAGTTACAGATGAACATTTATAAAGACAAGATGAAATCATGAGTCTGGGCTCTGGAGATGAAGGTAGCTAAGCAAATATCTAAGCTTATAGAGTTGTTTCAACAAGAAAACATAGAAGGAAGTTTAAGCAGGTGGAAAGTTGGATGAGGACATGATGAATTAACAAAAGGGAAAAAAATGAAGGAAATAGAGGACAAAATATTTGTGTAAGATTCATGATGGATATAATGGAAGAAGATGAAAAAAAAAATACTAATATAGTAGGGAAGCAAGAGAGAGAGCGGGGGAGAGAGAGAAATAAGATCCACGGATGGATATTTTGTTATGAGGATGCCAGAATTTGTTCTATAGATGGCGCTGCCACTCGAAGTAATCCAGCTCTTTGTACAGCCAGTCCATGTAGCTGGGCAGCCGCGTGAAGACGTTGGGGAAGCTGTGGGCCGAGCAGTTGCTGACTATCCAAGACATGATACCAGCGACGTAGTACCTCCCCTCGCTCTCACACATCAGTGGTCCACCAGAGTCTCCCTGATGGGAAAAGACAAGTGTCATTGTTAAGACCAGCTCAGCCTGACAGGAAAAGACAAGCGTCATTGTTAAGACCAGCTCAGCCTAACAGGAAAAGACAAGTGTCATTGTTAAGACCAGCTCAGCCTAACAGGAAAAGACAAGTGTCATTGTTAAGACCAGCTCAGCCTGACAGGAAAAGACAAGTATCATTGTTAAGACCAGCTCAGCCTGACAGGAAAAGACAAGTGTCATTGTTAAGACCAGCTCAGCCTGACAGGAAAAGACAAGTGTCATTGTTAAGACCAGCTCAGCCTGACAGGAAAAGACAAGTGTCATTGTTAAGACCAGCTCAGCCTAACAGGAAAAGACAAGCGTCATAGTCAAGACCAGCTCAGCCTAACAGGAAAAGACAAGCGTCATTGTTAAGACCAGCTCAGCCTAACAGGAAAAGACAAGCGTCATTGTTAAGACCAGCTCAGCCTAACAGGAAAAGACAAGCGTCGTAGTCAAGACCAGCTCAGCCTAACAGGAAAAGACAAGTGTCGTAGTCAAGACCAGCTCAGCCTGACAGGAAAAGACAAGCGTCGTAGTCAAGACCAGCTCAGCCTATCAGGAAAAGACAAATGTCATTGTTAAGACCAGCTCAGCCTAACAGGAAAAGACAAGCGTCATTGTTAAGACCAGCTCAGCCTGACAGGAAAAGACAAGCGTCGTAGTCAAGACCAGCTCAGCCTAACAGGAAAAGACAAGCGTCGTAGTCAAGACCAGCTCAGCCTATCAGGAAAAGACAAATGTCATTGTTAAGACCAGCTCAGCCTAACAGGAAAAGACAAGCGTCATTGTTAAGACCAGCTCAGCCTAACAGGAAAAGACAAGCGTCATTGTTAAGACCAACTCAGCCTAACAGGAAAAGACAAACGTCATAGTCAAGACCAGCTCAGTTTGTACCGGCTAAAACTTCAGGTGGAAGGAGAAACAAAAAAACATTTTCACAGAGTAAAAGGCAAAGGCATCAGTCCTCGCTTCCGTCGCCCTCCAGTGCATCTGAGCATAAAAAGGGATACTCGGCATACCATGCTGATTTAAACTGCCCCTCCCCCTTTCCCCCCAAAAGAGGCAATTATGTGATATGTGGTCAAAATAGGCACAAAAAGGGGGGGGGGGGTTAGGGCCCTCAAAAGAGGAAAATATTTGATATATGGTTAAAATAGACAAAAAATGGTGGGGGGTGGGGGTCTGAGAACCATTGCCATAATAAGCGAAGACCTTCTGGTCTTGCCATCATTTTCCTGTACAGTGTTATCTATAACAAAACTAGGATAACAACAAGCGAAAGCTAAGAATAACTGAGACGCAGGGAAACGAGACTAGAAGTAGCTAGATGTGTTTGGTAGACCAATAGGGGTAGAGTTAGACAACGATGGTGAGACAACCTAGAAGAAGATATACACGTTCTTGGAATCGACAGTTGGCAAGAAAAAGGGTCAAGAACAGAGAGGAATAGAGACGTGTACTGTCTGCAGCTGTGAGCATCAGTGGCCCGGAAAGCTGCTGAAAATCCAGCAGTTGCTCCAAGAAGAGAAAGAAAGAAGAAGAAGAGGTGTTTGTTTAAGTTAAAAGAAGGAAAGAAAGACAGAAAAACCAAAAGTAAACAATAAGATGAGCGGGTAGAAATTAAAAAGTAATAATTCAATATTTCGGCGGTATGTCTTAATCACGAACAATAAAAATTACCATTTGTATATATTTATTAGGCGGGGCATAAAATGTCAAAAACTGTCTTCATCTGTCATTTAGTCAGCCCCGCCCCTCCCAGTCCCGCCGCATTCTTTTTCTTTTTAAAGTGACAACCACGCTATGATAATGGAAAAGACACCAAAATAATAACACGGGTAACATTTTTGCCTGTAGCGAAGACGTTTACTACAATATAACCATTAACAGTTAACAACATATACTCACATAACAAGCACCAGTTTGGCCATATCCCAGGCAGACCTGAGTGTCTAGCACCTCTACGTCCACCCGACCCCACAATGGCTTGCACTGCTCGTGTGACAGGACGTCGACGGGTATCTCGTTCATGACGTTTTCATATCCTCCTGTAAGGGAATAGATAAAACTAGTTACCTAGGTTGATTGGCAAACCTAGAGCGTAGAAATAATGGGCCAGAAACAGGCTAGTACAGGAAATGCGCAATTCTGGGAAAGTTATATAAAGCCAGAGATGTAAAGAAAATTGATAGAATTTTAATCGGCCGAACGAACGAACATACTTTATTTTCAAAGGGTTAAGGATTGGGCACGCAGGCCCGTCTAACATTCTGCCCTTCTGCCCTTGGTCGGGATTTGTAAGCTGTGCACGTGGGAGGCCAGCGGATCGGAGGAGTCATGTGATTGTTCAAGCGGTAACGAGAATGTTTATTCGTCGAAGCGAGAACCATTATGTGTTAGGTTAGTATGGGTTTTTCATTATGTGATGTGGATGTATGCAAGCTGTGCCGTGGGTTCCCTCCATCAATCTTTTGTTAGTGATTGTGTTATGAGTGGTAATGAATAATCATAACGATATAATTGTTCTATGCAGGATTTTGATGTTTTTATTTTTAGTGGTAACGTGGAAGTGATGCTTATTGTGTGCACTTATTTTTATATTACAGATTTTTATGCATATGCATGTGGATACATTCTTGCCAATCAGTTACATTTGTTGCAATCTGAACCGAACCTAATATTTTAAGGATGTTGTTTTAGTGATTTTCGTTGGTAACAATATAAACTGAGAAATAGCTAAATTATATATGATGATCCTTTGTTTTGATTTTGCTAACTGTAAACTGATGATTAACAACAATATAAGTTTATGATTATTTGAAGAAATAGTATTGATTGCTTTTGTTTTTCTTTCACTGGTGTAGCGCGCGAATGTATTAGACTGTGCAAGCTTCATTTTCCGCATACATCATAAAGATACCACCAATAAAAAATACAATGTCATTCCTTTCATTCATTCATTTGCATGTTCCTTGTGGAACTTTGCCTCCCTAACAGCACTCCTGTAGGCCTCTCGGTTGTGAGCAAGATGGCCTGCTGCTGATGCATCCATAAAAATACAATATAGCGTATATAAATTACATACAGTTATTACCACATTTAAAATCCTTTTTTGCTCCTACACTCATGAACTGAAGAGGACGCGAAAAAATGAGGAGGAGTCTACTTTATCATAACGTTGATAATGACAACGGATAAGATGACAATTAGATGTAACGCATCAACAACGACGGGAAAAGCAAATGTTAACTTTAATGGAGGAGATAGAGACCTCTGCTACGGAAAAATGTATGCTTTTATTATCGCGGAAAGATGCTGGCGATAGTTGGGATATGTGCTCCGGATGACTGACGACTCACTACCAAAAATAGCACTAAGATGGACACCACATGGGAAACAGAAGTAAGGGAAGACAGAAAAACCAAAAGTAAACAATAAGATGAGCGGGTAGAAATTAAAAAATAATAATTCAATATTTCGGCGGTATGTCTTAATCACGAACAATAAAAATTACCATTTGTATATTTATTAGGCGGGGCATAAAATGTCAAAAACTGTCTTCATCTGTCATTTAGTCAGCCCCGCCCCTCCCAGTCCCGCCGCATTCTTTTTCTTTTTAAAGTGACAACCACGCTATGATAATGGAAAAGACACCAAAATAATAACACGGGTAACATTTTTGCCTGTAGCGAAGACGTTTACTACAATATAACCATTAACAGTTAACAACATATACTCACATAACAAGCACCAGTTTGGCCATATCCCAGGCAGACCTGAGTGTCTAGCACCTCTACGTCCACCCGACCCCACAATGGCTTGCACTGCTCGTGTGACAGGACGTCGACGGGTATCTCGTTCATGACGTTTTCATATCCTCCTGTAAGGGAATAGATAAAACTAGTTACCTAGGTTGATTGGCAAACCTAGAGCGTAGAAATAATGGGCCAGAAACAGGCTAGTACAGGAAATGCGCAATTCTGGGAAAGTTATATAAAGCCAGAGATGTAAAGAAAATTGATAGAATTTTAATCGGCCGAACGAACGAACATACTTTATTTTCAAAGGGTTAAGGATTGGGCACGCAGGCCCGTCTAACATTCTGCCCTTCTGCCCTTGGTCGGGATTTGTAAGCTGTGCACGTGGGAGGCCAGCGGATCGGAGGAGTCATGTGATTGTTCAAGCGGTAACGAGAATGTTTATTCGTCGAAGCGAGAACCATTATGTGTTAGGTTAGTATGGGTTTTTCATTATGTGATGTGGATGTATGCAAGCTGTGCCGTGGGTTCCCTCCATCAATCTTTTGTTAGTGATTGTGTTATGAGTGGTAATGAATAATCATAACGATATAATTGTTCTATGCAGGATTTTGATGTTTTTATTTTTAGTGGTAACGTGGAAGTGATGCTTATTGTGTGCACTTATTTTTATATTACAGATTTTTATGCATATGCATGTGGATACATTCTTGCCAATCAGTTACATTTGTTGCAATCTGAACCGAACCTAATATTTTAAGGATGTTGTTTTAGTGATTTTCGTTGGTAACAATATAAACTGAGAAATAGCTAAATTATATATGATGATCCTTTGTTTTGATTTTGCTAACTGTAAACTGATGATTAACAACAATATAAGTTTATGATTATTTGAAGAAATAGTATTGATTGCTTTTGTTTTTCTTTCACTGGTGTAGCGCGCGAATGTATTAGACTGTGCAAGCTTCATTTTCCGCATACATCATAAAGATACCACCAATAAAAAATACAATGTCATTCCTTTCATTCATTCATTTGCATGTTCCTTGTGGAACTTTGCCTCCCTAACAGCACTCCTGTAGGCCTCTCGGTTGTGAGCAAGATGGCCTGCTGCTGATGCATCCATAAAAATACAATATAGCGTATATAAATTACATACAGTTATTACCACATTTAAAATCCTTTTTTGCTCCTACACTCATGAACTGAAGAGGACGCGAAAAAATGAGGAGGAGTCTACTTTATCATAACGTTGATAATGACAACGGATAAGATGACAATTAGATGTAACGCATCAACAACGACGGGAAAAGCAAATGTTAACTTTAATGGAGGAGATAGAGACCTCTGCTACGGAAGAATGTATGCTTTTATTATCGCGGAAAGATGCTGGCGATAGTTGGGACATGTGCTCCGGATGACTGACGACTCACTACCAAAAATAGCACTAAGATGGACACCACATGGGAAACAGAAGTAAGGGAAGACCAAAGGAAACATGAGGAAGAACAACAGAGAGGATGCTGAGCAACAGAGGGCGTACCTGGACAAGAGCGGAAAAAGGCAAAAGGCAAGCGTTTGTGGGAAAACCCTTGCGGAAGCCCCATGTGCCTCGGGCACCTAAGGTTCAGAGAGAGAGAGAGAGAGAGAGAGAGAAAGAGAGAGAGAGAGAGAGAGTGACGTATGAATTTTACTCCTGCTAACTTCAGGAAGCTGCCATACGCAATCATTAACTGTTACGCTTGGCCAAGATAGATCGTAAACACCGGTGGTCAGAAAACGACAAATGACATTAGTTATAGGCTATGAAAAAAGGATGTCAGAAAACGACAAAGGATATTAGTTATAGGCTATGAAAAAAGGATGTCAGAAAACGACAAAGGATATTAGTTATAGGCTATGAAAAAAGGATGTCAGAAAACGACAAAGGATTTTACTTATACACCGTGAAAAACTGTGTCTGAAAACGACAAATGATATTAGCTATACATCGTGAAAAAACGGTGCCAGAAAACGACAAAGGATATTAGTCATAGGCCACGAAAAACGGTGTCAAAAAACGACAAAGTATATTAGTTATAGGCCATGAAAAACAGTGTCAGAAAACGACAAAAAATGTTAGATATACACCGTGAAAAACGGTGTCTGAAAACGACAAAGGATAGTAGTCATAGGCCACGAAAAACGGTGTCAAAAAACGACAAAGTATATTAGTTATAGGCTGTGAAAAACAGTGTCAGAAAACGACAAAGGATATTAGTTAATACTGAAGAAATAGAAAGTAGTATGAGGCGGCGTGATGTAATGCAACTCTTTTAAGGTAGTAAGCAGTTTATTCACAAGGAGACACGAGTTTTATAGAATGTTACAGCTAGTTCATCAAACTATGACAGTGCATACTTCACAAGATTTTATAAGAAAAGAAAATGCCCCCCCCCCCCCAGAAATCAAAGAATGATCACCTGAAATCCAATGCACAGACTGAACAATCTGTATACTTAAACGGCTGGAAGTGTGTTAAGGGAAAAAACCAGGATGTTTATATAAAAATCAGAGAAAAGAGAAATGAGCATGCAGCAAAATCTTAGCAGTGATCAAGAACGGAAGGTGGGCATATGTGGACCACGTAAAGAGAGAAAAAAAAACAATAAGAGAATCACAAAGCAAGCCATCAAATGGGAAACATCTGGAAAATAATAATGAGAGGCTGACCTCGGAAGACCTTAAAAAGAACACTGACAAGAGAGACTAAGATGACTGGCATCAAATTCCTTTGATGAGATTCCTTGCCGACAATGGAGACTCACGGTGAGGCACACTGGGAAAAAACCCTTAAAATTTGGGCTGTACCAGAGATCACACAGCTGGTAAACGCAAAAAAGTAACACTACTGTTACTTATGTAACACCATCGCTATTTGTAAACGTACAGATCCTACTATGACGTATGAAACAGACGTTACTCTAGTATTGGTTCACACGCCACGACGTATTACACTTGTAATATCAAACATGTAACATGCACTGATTTATACTGTACTATAAAAATAACACTGTCGTGATCTTTGCATAAATAGCACAGCAATATCATTATTATAAAACTCATTAAGACGATTGAAAAAAAAATAGTCATCTCCAGAAGTATCATTATAGATGTTAGACACAAAAGTACCAAGTTAACTCTTTCATTCCAAAACAACGCTGGCAGTGCTAGTATATCTTGCACAAATAAGAAAATCAACCGCCAGAGCAACGTTTAGGCAAAGTATCAATAAAATGAGAAGTTAGGGCGTGTCTAACCCCAATCTATGTTATAAAATTATAGAGCAATTTCTTTCTTCCTTTCTTTCTTTCTTTCTTTCTTTCTTTCTTTCTTTCTTTTTCTTTCTTTCTTTCTTTCTTTCTCATCAAAGGTTATTCTGGCAGATCATGGAAATTTATTCAGAACCGAAAGAGTTAACAATAACGTGAGATGTTACCACTGACATATGCAAAACACGCAGATATCTCTCTCTCTCTCTCTCTCTGAACCTTAAGTGCCCAGGGCACATGGGGCTTCCGCAAGGGTTTTCCACAAATGCCTGTCCTTCGCCTTTTTTTCTGCTCTTGCCCAGGTGAGCCCTCTATTGCTCAACATCCTTTCTGTTGTTCTTCTCCATGTCTCTTTTGGTCTACCCTTACTTCTGCTCCCCTGTGGTGTCCATCTTAGTGCTATTTTTGGTAGTGAGTTGTCAGTCATTCGGAGCACATGTCCCAACCATCGCCATCGTCTTTCCTCAATAATTGTTGTCAGTGGTTTCATCTGCATTTCTGCTAATAAGATGTTATTTCTTATAGTGTTTGGCCAAAATATTTTTCTAATTCTTCGTAAACATTTAGTCTGGAAAGAATTCAACTTGTTTTCTATGGTTTTGGTGATTTTCCAGCATTCACTTCCATAGAGTAGTACACTTAGAACATTACTCTTAAATATCCTGATTTTTATATTTATGCTTAGTTTATTTGATTTCCATATATTCTAATATCTATCAGATAATATCTGATAAACTAATATCTATCTGATATCTAATATCTATTTTACCCTATCTGGTAAAAAAACTATCAGACTGCTACAGAAACGGAACGCAGATCTGCTATAGTAAAATAAGCTTGTAACAGCTCTAAACTCGGTGAATGTACATTATTATTTTCAATGGGAGGTAAGTTTAGGTATAGTCACAATCCCTGCTCTCTGGTTAAGGTTCACAGGTGCTCCCTTCGTCTCTTTAGCATATCCATTCACCTTTAAGCGACTGCTGATGCTAGGCTGCATATAGTAAAAAGTAAAAGGAAAGGTAACCCTGTCATACCTTAGAGGCACATAGGGATATGGTGTTAGTATCCATATTTTCCTTGACCTGTCAGCACACTAGAGGGTGATATGGTCAATATCACGCCTGGCTGCCTTTTCCTTCCCCAACTCCAGAAGAAGTCGGGTACCCATTTCTACAGCTGGGTGACTGGGGTGCCGCCGGTCGGATTCGAACCCCCGACCTTCGCCATGAGAGACCAGTGCACTAACCACTTCGCCACATACTGGACCTATAATTTCTGTTGACCAGTAAAGGCTCCATCCAATACGGCAATTAGCGACCCTTAGCTGACCAATATCCTGTTGTATCTCTCTGTTGGTACCCCCAGCCTGGATGACGAGGAAGGGATCACAATAGTCCCCATGGTGATCTTATATCCTTCCCGTGCCGTTAAAGGTCACATAGGCTCGCAAGGTAGTTCGCCAATTTTTCCTGTCTTCGGCGAGTTTTTCAACCTTATCAAAGGATTTTATGCCTGTTAATTTGGCTTCTCTTAACAATGTACTCTTCAGAGTTTCACACGGTCTGCCTCTTTTTCTTTGGCCTGTTGTGCTCCACTTGATAGCTTGTTTTAGGATTCTCTGATCGTTTCTTCTCATCAAGTGACTAACATATGCCCATTTCCTTTTCCTGATCACTCATGAGACTGGTTGTTGTTCAGTCATCTGTCTTATCTCTGCATTGTTCTTGAATTCGTTCCACTTGATGCCCAGTATTTTCCTTAGGCATTTGTTTTCATTTGTTGTCTATTTCTTTAGTTGTTTTTGAACTTCCGCATGCATAAACGAGGGTGGATATTACATTTGAATTGAATAGTCTTAACTTGGTTTTTGTGCTTATAACTTTTGAATGTCATATGTTCTCAAGATTCTTGAAAATTGATGCTGCTTTTGCAATTCTAATTCCCTTTCTAGTGTCACCATCCTGGTCCATGTAGCTGACAAGATATGCAAATTGAATGACTTCTTCAATATCTGTCCCTTTTACATGTATTTTTCCATTGTGACTAATGGGAATTTTCATTATTTTTGTTTTGTCTTTGTTAATTTCAAGTCCTATTTTGCTAGCCAGTGAAGACAGGCTATTTGTTTTTTCTTATATGGAATTCACATTGTTACTGATAAGAGTTATGTCATCAGCAAAATCAAGATCTTCTAGTTGGTCCCCATGTACCCAGTCAGTACTTGTGTTACCTGTGCAGCATTTTTTTTCATTATGAAGTCTATTGTAATTTTTAAAAAAGTAAAGGAGACAGTATACATCCTTGTTTCACGCCTGTTTCAATCTGGAACCATTCATCATTCCTTGGTAGTGGAGTCTGCTAGAAAGAAATACTGTACACCTCCCTGCTTTTAAGCTCCGTTCAGGGTAACTAAAAAAAAAGCCGGCATAACCCGTTCCTAATGCGATACGATGCCGTACCTCAATATCTTCACAGCTTCGGCTGCAAAGAACGCCAAGCTCACAGATACAGAGAGATAGAAGATAAGACAAGGCCTGAACAACGTTTAGGCAAAGTATCAATAAAATGAGAAGTTAGAGTGCGTCTAACCCCAATCTATGTTATAAAATTATAGAGCAATTTCTTTCTTTCTTTCTCATCAAAGGTTTTTCTGGCAGATCATGGAAATTTATTCAGAACCGAAAGTGTTAACAATAACGTGAGATGTTACCATTGACATGTGCAAAACTCGCAGATCTGCTATAGTAAAATAAGCTTGTAACAGCTCTAAACTCGGTGAATGTACATTATTATTTTCAATGGGAGGTAAGTTTAGGTATAGTCACAATCCCTGCTCTCTGGTTAAGGTTCACAGGTGCTCCCTTCGTCTCTTTAGTATATCCATTCACCGTTAAGCGACTGCTGATGCTAGGCTGCATGTAGTAAAAAGTAAAAGGAAAGGTAACCCTGTCATACCTTAGAGGCACATAGGGATATGGTGTTAGTATCCATATTTTCCTTGACCTGTCAGCACACTAGAGGGTGATATGGTCAATATCACGCCTGGCTGCCTTTTCCTTCCCCAACTCCAGAAGAAGTCGGGTACCCATTTCTACAGCTGGGTGACTGGGGTGCCGCCGGTCGGATTCGAACCCCCGACCTTCGCCATGAGAGACCAGTGCACTAACCACTTCGCCACATACTGGATCTATAATTTCTCTTGACCAGTAAAGGCTCCATCCAATACGGCAATTAGCGATCCTTAGCTGACCAATATCCTGTTGTATCTCTCTTTTGGTACCCCCCCCTCCCCCAGCTTGGATGACGAGGAGGGGATCACAATAGTCTCCATGGTGATCTTGTATCCTTCCCGTGCCGTTAAACGTCACATAGGCCTCGCAAAGTAGTTCGCCAATCTTTCCTGTCTTCGGTGAGTCTTTCAACCTCATCAAAGGATTTTATGCCTGTTAATTTGGCTTCTCTTAACAATGTACTCTTCAGAGTTTCACGCGATCTGCCTCTTTTTCTTTGGCCTGTTGTGTTCCACTTGATAGCTTGTTTTGGGATTCTCTAATCGTTTCTTCTCATCAAGTGACTAACATACGTCCATCTTCTTTTCCTGATCACTCATGAGACTGGTTGTTGTTCAGTCATCCGTCTTATCTCTGCATTGTTCTTAAATTCGTTCCACTTGATGCCCAGTATTTTCCTTAGGCATTTGTTTTCATTTGTTGTCTATTTCTTTAGTTGTTTTTGAACTTCCGCATGCATAAATGAGGGTGGATATTACATTTGAATTGAATAGTCTTAACTTGGTTTTTGTGCTTATAACTTTTGAATGCCATATGTTCTCAAGATTCTTGAAGATCGATGCTGCTTTTGCAATTCTAATTCCCTTTCTGGTGTCACCATCCTGGTCCATGTAGCTGACAAGATATGCAAACTGATTGACTTCTTCAGTATCTGTCTCTTTTACGTGTATTTTTCCATTGTGATTAATGGGAATTTTCATTATTTTTGTTTTGTCCTTGTTAATTTCAAGTCCTATTTTGCTAGCCAGTGAAGACAGGCTATCTGTTTTTTCTTGCATGGAATTCACATTATTATTGATAAGAGTTATGTCATCAGCAAAATCAAGATCTTCTAGTTGGGTCCCATGTACCCAGTCAGTACTTGTGTTACCTGTGCAGCATTTTTTTTCATTATGAAGTCTATTGTAATTTTTAAAAAAGTAAAGGAGACAGTATACATCCTTGTTTCACGCCTGTTTCAATCTGGAACCATTCACTCATCCCTTGGTAGTGGAGTCTGCTAGAAAGAAATACTGTACACCTCCCTGCTTTTAAGCTCCGTTCAGGGTAACTAAAAAAAAAGCCGGCATAACCCGTTCCTAATGCGATACGATGCCGTACCTCAATATCTTCACAGCTTCGGCTGCAAAGAACGCCAAGCTCACAGATACAGAGAGATAGAAGATAAGACAAGGCCTGAACAACAAAGGTTTCATATCACACAAAAAAAGCACAGGAAGTACAGTGTGGTAGGTCGTTCTGACAAAATGTCTTATTCAAGTAGCAATTTTTTAAATGGATATACGAAAGAGGGGAGATAAAAACATCATTCGCCAATTGTTTTTCTGTAACAGTCAGTGTGTGTGTTAACTTTAGCAACGTCGCGTGTTTACAGCAGCTTTTTCAAATTTAATTTGCGTAATCCTTATCAGCAGACTCGGCTGTTTTGTTTAACAGCCACACTAAGCACTCATAAAGATCAGAGAGCTGGAGGATTCGTTTACCCTTTTCTCATTTCGAAGCCACTTATCTTTCCTGAGTATAATGGTACGAGCTACTGTTAAAATATCTTATATCCTTCCCGTGCCGTTAAACGGCACATAGGGCTCGCAAAGTAGTTCGCCAATCTTTCCTGTCTTCGGTGAGTCTTTCAACCTCATGAAGGGATTTTATGCCTGTTAATTTGGCTTCTCTTAACAATGACCTCTTTCACGCGGTCTGCCTCTTTCTTTGGCCTGTTGTGTTCCACTTGATAGCTTGTTTTGGGATTCTCTGATCATTTCTTCTCATCAAGTGACCAGCGTATGCCCATCTCCTTTTCCTGATCACCCATGAGACTGGTTGTTGTTCAGTCATCTGTCTTATCTCTGCATTATTCTTAAATTCGTTCCACTTGATGCCCAGTATTTTCCTTAGGCATTTGTTTTCAAAAGAGTCTAATTTCTTGTCTATTTCTTTAGTTGTTTTCCAGCTTTCGCATGCATAAATGAGGGTGGATATTACATTTGAATTGAATAGTCTTAACTTGGTTTTTGTGCTTATAACTTTTGAATGCCATATGTTCTCAAGATTCTTGAAGATCGATGCTGCTTTTGTTAAAATATGCAGAGGGGGAAAGACTGGACGCTAGAAGACGTGGGGGAGAAGTACAAACAGGCCAGGTGGCTGTGGAAAAGGGGGGGGGGGGGAGAGAAAGAATGGGAAGTGAAGAAAAGGGCTGTCTTTACTTGAGGGTCCTGCTCCAGTTTGTTTTGTCAACTCGAAGGCTCGAACTAGGACGTCCTCGAGATAGAGGTGCCCAGTTTCTAAACATTTTGTTTGGGCATGAGTAGAAAAAAAAAGAAAGTGTCTGATCAGAATAAAGAAAATGTCTGATCAGAATAATGAACATGTGTTATCAGAATAAAGAAAATGTCTGATCAGAATAATGAACATGTGTTATCAGAATAAAGAAAATGTCTGATCAGAATAATGAACATGTGTTATCAGAATAAAGAAAATGTCTGATCAGAATAATGAACATGTGTTATCAGAATAAAGAAAATGTCTGATCAGAATAATGAAAGTGTCTGATCAGAATAAAGAAAGTGTCTGATCAGAATAAGAAAGTGTCTGATCAGAATAAAGAAAGTGTCTGATCAGAATAAAGAAAATGCTAGCAGAAAAAGAAACTAACTTGTATTTTGTACAATAATATTCAAATAAAAGAAAAGGAAAAAAAATATCATATACGCATCTTGTACAGAACATCTTTTAATCTAACGAACCTATCCTGAGCCGTGGAAACACTTATCCAAGTGTAAACACTGACGATCTTTATTCCAGAAATATACTACCCGAGAAAGTAAGTAACGAGTACCTTGTACAGAACACAGTAAACAGGGGAGATAAACACATCATTCGCCAATTGTTTTTTTTTTCTGTAACAGTCAGTGTGTGTGTTAACTTTAGCAACGTCGCGTGTTTACAGCAGCTTTTTGAAATTTAATTTGCGTATTCCTTATCATCAGACTCGTCTGTTTTGTCTAACAGCCACAGCAAGCACTCATAAAGATCAGAGAGCTGGAGGATTCGTTTACCCTTTTCTCATTTCGAAGCCACTTATCTTTCCTGAGTATAATGGTACGAGCTACTGTTAAAATATCTTATATCCTTCCCGTGCCGTTAAACGGCACATAGGGCTCGCAAAGTAGTTCGCCAATCTTTCCTGTCTTCGGTGAGTCTTTCAACCTCATGAAGGGATTTTATGCCTGTTAATTTGGCTTCTCTTAACAATGACCTCTTTCACGCGGTCTGCCTCTTTCTTTGGCCTGTTGTGTTCCACTTGATAGCTTGTTTTGGGATTCTCTGATCATTTCTTCTCATCAAGTGACCAGCGTATGCCCATCTCCTTTTCCTGATCACCCATGAGACTGGTTGTTGTTCAGTCATCTGTCTTATCTCTGCATTATTCTTAAATTCGTTCCACTTGATGCCGAGTATTTTCCTTAGGCATTTGTTTTCAAAAGAGTCTAATTTCTTGTCTATTTCTTTAGTTGTTTTCCAGCTTTCGCATGCATAAATGAGGGTGGATATTACATTTGAATTGAATAGTCTTAACTTGATTTTTGTGCTTATAACTTTTGAATGCCATATGTTCTCAAGGTTCTTGAAGATCGATGCTGCTTTTGTTAAAATATGCAGATGGGGAAAGACTGGACATGGCGCTAGAAGACGTGGGGGAGCAAACAGGTCAGGTGGCTGTGGAAAAGGGGGTGGAGGGAGAACGAATGGGAAGTGAAGAAAAGGGCTGTCTTTACTTGAGGGTCCTGCTCCAGTTTGTTTAGTCAACTCGAAGGCTCGAACTAGGACGTCCTCGAGATAGAGGTGCCCAGTTTCTAAACATTTTGTTTGCGCATGAGTAGAAAAAAAAAGTAAGTGTCTGATCAGAATAAAGAAAATGTCTGATCAGAATAATGAACATGTGTTATCAGAATAAAGAAAATGTCTGATCAGAATAATGAACATGTGTTATCAGAATAAAGAAAATGTCTGATCAGAATAATGAACATGTGTTATCAGAATAAAGAAAATGTCTGATCAGAATAATGAACATGTGTTATCAGAATAAAGACATGAATATGTGTTCTGTACAGAATATGCTAACATAAAAAAGACATGAATATGTGTTCTGTACAGAATATGCTAACCACAAAAAGACATTAATATGTATACTGAATAGAATATGCTGACAGAGAAGAAAATTAACGTGTCTTGTATAGAACATGCTAGCAGAAAAAGAAACTAACTTGTATTTTGTACAATAATATTTAAATAAATGAAAAGGAAAAAAAAATATTACCATATACGTATCATATACAGAACATCTTTTAACCTAACGAACCTATCTTGAGCCGTGGAAACACTTATCCAAGTGTAAACACTGGCGATCTTTATTCCAGAAATATGCTACCCAAGAAAGTAAGTAACCCGTACCTTGTACAGAACACAGTAAACAGGGGAGATAAAAACATCATTCGCCAATTGTTTTTCTGTAACAGTCAAGTGTGTGTGTTAACTTTAGCAACGTCGCGTGTTTACAGCAGCTTTTTCAAATTTAATTTGCGTAATCCTTATCAGCAGACTCGGCTGTTTTGTTTAACAGCCACACTAAGCACTCATAAAGATCAGAGAGCTGGAGGATTCGTTTACCCTTTTCTCATTTCGAAGCCACTTATCTTTCCTGAGTATAATGGTACGAGCTACTGTTAAAATATCTTATATCCTTCCCGTGCCGTTAAACGGCACATAGGGCTCGCAAAGTAGTTCGCCAATCTTTCCTGTCTTCGGTGAGTCTTTCAACCTCATGAAGGGATTTTATGCCTGTTAATTTGGCTTCTCTTAACAATGACCTCTTTCACGCGGTCTGCCTCTTTCTTTGGCCTGTTGTGTTCCACTTGATAGCTTGTTTTGGGATTCTCTGATCATTTCTTCTCATCAAGTGACCAGCGTATGCCCATCTCCTTTTCCTGATCACCCATGAGACTGGTTGTTGTTCAGTCATCTGTCTTATCTCTGCATTATTCTTAAATTCGTTCCACTTGATGCCGAGTATTTTCCTTAGGCATTTGTTTTCAAAAGAGTCTAATTTCTTGTCTATTTCTTTAGTTGTTTTCCAGCTTTCGCATGCATAAATGAGGGTGGATATTACATTTGAATTGAATAGTCTTAACTTGATTTTTGTGCTTATAACTTTTGAATGCCATATGTTCTCAAGGTTCTTGAAGATCGATGCTGCTTTTGTTAAAATATGCAGATGGGGAAAGACTGGACATGGCGCTAGAAGACGTGGGGGAGCAAACAGGTCAGGTGGCTGTGGAAAAGGGGGTGGAGGGAGAACGAATGGGAAGTGAAGAAAAGGGCTGTCTTTACTTGAGGGTCCTGCTCCAGTTTGTTTAGTCAACTCGAAGGCTCGAACTAGGACGTCCTCGAGATAGAGGTGCCCAGTTTCTAAACATTTTGTTTGCGCATGAGTAGAAAAAAAAAGTAAGTGTCTGATCAGAATAAAGAAAATGTCTGATCAGAATAATGAACATGTGTTATCAGAATAAAGAAAATGTCTGATCAGAATAATGAACATGTGTTATCAGAATAAAGAAAATGTCTGATCAGAATAATGAACATGTGTTATCAGAATAAAGAAAATGTCTGATCAGAATAATGAACATGTGTTATCAGAATAAAGAAAATGTCTGATCAGAATAAAGAAAATGTCTGATCAGAATAAAGAAAATGTCTGATCAGAATAAAGAAAATGTCTGATCAGAATAAAGAAAGTGTCTGATCAGAATAAAGAAAATGTCTGATCAGAATAAAGGAAATGTCTGATCGGAGTAAAGTTAAGTGTCTGACCAGCTTGAATTTTTCGAATTTTTATTAGTATAATATACTCTCAAATATTTCTTACAATATTCTAATAATGAGACATAAAAAAATAAAAACAAAAGCTTACCTCTTGTTTCACCCCACCCACTTATCCAACATTTTGTCCCTGGGGTAAGAGGAAAGTCGATGCCCGGCAGACAAGCCGTCTGTACCTCCCCGGAGGTTATATCGACTGGTTTGTCTAGTTCCAGCAACGCTACATCGTTCGGGAAGTTACTGGTCCGGACATACTCGGGATGCTTTAGACAGAACAAGATAAACTAGGTCATTAACTGTAATCTATAGAATTTTGTTATTTATTATTATTTTTTTAAACTCATTTCTCATATGTCTAGAGTTTTATGGTTTTGTTCTGAAATTTGAACTTTAGCTCATGTTAGGGTCATTATGAATAAAATATGGGCATGTCCGTCAACTCACTACAAAAAAATAGCACTAAGATGGACACCACAGGGGAACAGAAGTAAGGGTAGACCAAAAGAGGCATGGAGAAGAACAACAGAAAGGATGTTGAGCAATAGAGGGCTCACCTGGGCAAGAGCAGAAAAAAAGGCAAAGGACAGGCATTTGTGGAAAACCCTTGCGGAAGCCCCATGTGCCCTTAAGGTTCACACAGAGAGAGAGAGAGAGAGAGAGATAGAGAGAGATAGAGAGATAGAGAGAGAGATAGAGAGAGATAGAGAGATAGAGATAGAGAGAGAGAGAGAGAGAGAAAGAAATGTCCGTCAGTGTTTCGATCTCTCTTGAAAAAGAGGACCTCGTTTTGGCGTGTACGTACTCTGTATAGGTAGACAGAGGTTGGTTTGGGGGGGGTGATAGTTTAGTTTTCTTCAACAGGACAGAAAAAGGAAGGAAAGAAGGAAAGAAGGACAGAAAAAGGAAGGAAAGAAGGAAAGAAGGAAAGAAAGCAGAAACAGCAGCCGTTATCTAACAGCCGGTTGTGTTCCCCCACCCCCACCCCCTGCACTTCTGTTCCTACTCTGTTGTAAGACTAACCACTACAAATATGTCTATCTCTTCTTCATTAGACCCAGTCTTACTTGTATTTATCTTTCACGTATTCTGCAGCATCCTGACTATGGGGGGGGGGGGGGGAACTGCTGCATAATTGGGGCCTTGGTTGTATAATTTGGGCCTTGGTTGTATAACTGGGGCCTTGGTTGTATAACTGGGGCCTTGGTTGTATAACTGGGGCCTTGATTGTATAACTGGGGCCTTGGTTGTTTAACTGGGGCCTTGGTTGTATAACTGGGGCCTTGGTTGTTTAACTGGGGCCTTGGTTGTTTAACTGGGGCCTTGGTTGTATAACTGGGGCCTTGGTTGTATAACTGGGGCCTTGGTTGTTTAACTGGGGCCTTGATTGTATAACTGGGGCCTTGGCTATTGGGGCGGGGCCCGGCTGCCCTTTCTCCTCTTTTCTTTTTTAAATTGAGGTAAAATTCAAAAAATTCACTTTATGTATTTGGACTGAGGGCCCGATTAGTAACTGGCTGCTGGGCCCCATCTGGTTTTCCTCGGCCCTGCTCCGTTGTTGCTGTGAGACTCGGCATGGGAACTGATTAAACCGACTATAAGGTATAGACGCATACAGGATGTCAGAGTGTCTTCTCTGATTTTTAGAAATCAAAGAAAATCAAAGAGTCACAGCGAATATCAGCGTCAGGATAAACAGCGTTTTTAGAGAGACCAAAAAAATATAACTAGCAGATACAAGCTAAGAAAGCAACAGACAGACAGACACACAGACAGATGGATAGGGAGACACAGCAGAACCCGCTTGACCTATCCTTATCTCGGATGGAACATGGGCAATGAACAGAGGGGACTTGTGTTACTTTTTATGTATACACTAAAATTTTTCGAATTTTTATTAGTATAATATACTCTCAAATATTTCTTACAATATTCTAATAATGAGACATAAAAATAAAATTAAAAACAAAAGCTTACCTCTTGTCTCACCCCACCCACTTATCCAACATTTTGTCCCTGGAGTAAGAGGAAAGTCGATGCCCGGCAGACAAGCCGTCTGTACCTCCCCGGAGGTTATATCGACTGGTTTGTCTAGTTCCAGCAACGCTACATCGTTCGGGAAGTTACTGGTCCGGACATACTCGGGATGCTTTAGACAGAACAAGATAAACTAGGTCATTAACTGTAATCTATAGAATGTTGTTATTTGTTATTATTTTTTTTAACTCATTTCTCGTATGTCTAGAGTTTTATGGTTTTGTTCTGAAATTTGAACTTTAGCTCATGTTAGGGTCATTATGAATAAAATATGAGCATGTCCATCAACTCACTACAAAAAAACAGCACTAAGATGGACACCACAGGGGAACAGAAGTAAGGGTAGACCAAAAGAGGAACGGAGAAGAACAACAGAGAGGATGTTGAGCAATAGAGGGCTCACCTGGGCAAGAGCAGGAAAAAAAAGGCAAAGAACAGGCATTTGTGGAAAACCCTTGCGGAAGCCCCATGTGCCCTTAAGGTTCACAGAGAGATAGAGATAAAGAGAGAGAGAGAGAGATAGAGAGAGATAGAGAGATAGAGAGAGATAGAGAGAGATAGAGAGATAGAGATAGAGAGAGAGAGAGAGAGAGAAAGAGATGTCCGTCAGTGTTTCGATCTCTCTTGAAAAAGAGGACCTCGTTTTGGCGTGTACGTACTCTGTATAGGTAGACAGAGGTTGGTGTGGGGGGGGTGATAGTTTAGTTTTCTTCAACAGGACAGAAAAAGGAAGGAAAGAAGGAAGGAAAGAAGGAAAGAAAGCAGAAACAGCAGCCGTTATCTAACACAGCCGGTTGTGTTCCCCCCACCCCCACCCCCTGCACTTCTGTTCCTACTCTGTTGTAAGACTAACCACTACAAATATGTCTATCTCTTCTTCATTAGACCCAGTCTTACTTGTATTTATCTTTCACGTATTCTGCAGCATCCTGACTATGGGGGGGGGGGGGGGGAACTGCTGCATAATTGGGGCCTTGGTTGTATAATTTGGGCCTTGGTTATATAACTGGGGCCTTGGTTGTATAACTGGGGCCTTGGTTGTATAACTGGGGCCTTGATTGTATAACTGGGGCCTTGGTTGTTTAACTGGGGCCTTGGTTGTATAACTGGGGCCTTGGTTGTTTAACTGGGGCCTTGGTTGTTTAACTGGGGCCTTGGTTGTATAACTGGGGCCTTGGTTGTATAACTGGGGCCTTGGTTGTTTAACTGGGGCCTTGGTTGTTTAACTGGGGCCTTGGCTATTGGGGCGGGGCCCGGCTGCCCTTTCTCCTCTTTTCTTTTTTAAACTGAGATAAAATTCAAAAAATTCACTTTATGTATTTGGACTGAGGGCCCGATTAGTAACTGGCTGCTGGGCCCCATCTGGTTTTCCTCGGCCCTGCTCCGTTGTTGCTGTGAGACTCGGCATGGGAACTGATTAAACCGACTATAAGGTATAGACGCATACAGGATGTCAGAGTGTCTTCTCTGATTTTTAGAAATCAAAGAAAATCAAAGAGTCACAGCGAATATCAGCGTCAGGATAAACAGCGTTTTTAGAGAGACCAAAAAAATATAACTAGCAGATACAAGCTAAGAAAGCAACAGACAGACAGACAGACAGACACACAGACAGATGGATAGGGAGACACAGCAGAACCCGCTTGACCTATCCTTATCTCGGATGGAACATGGGCAATGAACAGAGGGGACTTGTGTTACTTTTTATGTATACACTAAAATTTTTTTTTTTTAAATGTACAAAAGGTTTATATTCAAATTAAGAAAAAATGTATAAAAATACATACACATACATTCAGGATTAAGGCTCCCATTAGCCTATTTACGTAGGCGCTTGAGATGCAGACCTCATCGAGGCGTAGAACTGACCTTCAAGGGTTTGTATAAGAATAAGTTTAATAGAATAGTTAACCTTAGCAGCAGTGGCCTTTCCTGAACAGACATAGATACACTGCTGACTCTCGTCCCAATATAACACTGGCGAGTTAGTAGGTACTACACACTCCCATTGAGTCAATGCTCAGAATAATATGTAGATAAAGTCTGAATGAAATGAAAAGTGGCACATTTCTAATAGAATCTATAGTTTTATTTTAATTTATAAAGTAACTTACTTCCAGTTTCCTTACCACGAAAATTTATCATGAAAATTTATTCTGGCAGAACATGGAAATTAATTCGGGGGTTCAAAGAGTTAAAACAATGGCTTCCAGATTAGGCAGTGGAGAGATTTGGTTGGGAAAAAAAAGGAAGTGGAAGGGGGGGGGGGTTAGTGATGGAAAATGAAGTGGCAGAGGACATTAGAAGCAACTGAACAAAGACAGACTTTCGGGAGCAAGGAAGATGCCCTTGGAGTCAATAGAAGGGGCAGCTAGAAAAGGTTTTGGAAGGATAGCCTTGAACAATCGTTGTGTAGATTATGTGAGATGCTTCTATCACGTTTCGTTCAAGGCTTCCTCAGTAACAGACTTTACTGGCGTGTGTGCAGAGCCTACTCTACGACTACTTGCTGACAACTTACACTGATGATCCTGCTAACATCTCTGTAGATCTCGTTTCCAGACACAGAGTCCAAGTCATAGTCCGCCATCACAACCCTCCAGTTGTTGACAACGCCGTAAAAAGGTCTGTCAGAATAGATGCGGAAACATGACAACTGTTATGACAACTTCAAAGGCATAAATGCTTTGTTTAACTCTTTCATTCCAATGCAAGACTGTCTCTGTTGGCAGATCTTGCACATTAATGTTAATGTTCAGAGTAATATTTAGGCAAATTCTAAAATATGTAAAAATAAAAAGTGGCAAATTTCTAACCCAACCGATATTTTTAAATTAAGGAGTAACTTCCAGTTTCTTTCTATCAAAATTTCTCATCAGAATTTATCCTGGTAGAGCATGGAAGAGACAGAACTACAAAAATAAGATTTTTAAGGGCATCCATCGTTCCCATCGCAAAATAAGTCTGTGAGACCTGGACACTTTACAAAACAGCTGAGAAACACATAAATGCCAATGTAAATGCTACAGAAGAGTTCTTCAAATATCATGGACACAGAAAAGAACAAATATATCCATACTACAAGAAATTAATATTGAAGAAGGTTGGCTAGTAAAGAAGATTAAACAGAGAAAACTTAAATATTTTGGACACATTAAACGTCTAGAGAATTTAGAGAAGAAGACCAAGGCGAACATGGTTCCAAGATATGTTTGATAATCTGCAAATGGATGCATCGGCACCAGGCCATCTTGCTTACAATCGAGAGGCCTACAGGAGAGCTGTTAGGGAGGCGCAAGGGACAGGCAAATGACTGACGGCTTTCATTACTATTTATTGTAACAGGAAATATGCGAGGGCATTTTATTTATGAAAGAGTGAATTTTTTTTTACTTGCTTCAGGTGGATAGTGATGATGGTGGTGGTGGATTTTGCAGGTAACTATTTCTACACTTCTCGGCACTTTGCTGGTATTTTTACTACCATCTTTGACAGTAACTAGCAAGTAATACTCTGTTTGTTCTATCACTTTTATGTTACTCTCGTGTTCTTGTTTGTTCTATCACTTTTATGTTACTCTCGTGTTCTTGTTTGTTCTATCACTTTTATGTTACTCTCGTGTTCTTGTTTGTTCTATCACTTTTATGTTACTACCGTGTTTTTGTATTAAATCGAGTGTGTGAGAAGAATGAATGATGGAGTGATGAAGGGCAGAATGTAAGACGGGCCTACGTGCCCAATTCTTTACCCTTTAAAAATAAAGATTATTCATTCATTCATTCTTTCTTTCTTCTTACGTTACTGCAACTTTTAAACTGATTTTGAGGTAAGGCAGTGACACCATTTCTAAGGACAGCAAAATAAAACTAGAAAACCTCCAGTTGCTTCAAGGTATGAATCGGCAAGATTTGTTAAGAGTGATGGAAATTTATGATAGGCCTATTTGCTAGTCCTCTTTCTGGGAATAGTAAGAGGCTTTGTTAGCACCTCGGGGGTAAAGACTCTGTCCGATTAGATAATCAGCCACCCATAGCTGATATGCTATCGTCAGGGTTAGAGAACCATAGCTGACCAAGACCCTGTTCCACCTCTCCCAGTTAGACGGGCCTGCGTGCCCAATTCTTAACCCTTTTGAAATAAAGATCAATCAATCAAAGATCAATCAATCAATCCCTTGGTACATCCCCGTGTAACAGGCCTAGCATGGCTAACGGGGCAGGGATCGCCATAGTCCCCATGGTGGTGAAGTCTGCTAAAGAAGCATTGCACACCCCCTGCTTTTTAGCTGTACTCCAGGACTGAAAAAATAGCTGGCATAACCCGCTCCCACGCCGATACGATGCTGTAGCCCAACACCTCCACAGCATCGGCTGCAAAGAATAACAACTCGCAGTTACAGGGAGATAGTACAAATGTTAGCACCATTTCATTTAGAAGTGTCTTTTTGGCATCATCACCTGGCAGTAATCTTAACTGGCAGCTACAGGAAGACCCTTCAACAGTAAAATAGAAAATACATCATGGCTGATAGCTTTCCATAAACAATCTAGATTTTCAACAAAACAATTACCCCTCCACACAATGCGCCGCTGTGAGAACCCATCTGGCATGGACTAGTACTCCACCACACCTATGCCAGGGCGTTGTTGGAGTGATGATCTGCAGCGACACCTGCCACGGCCATTGACCAACACGTGACTTCCTGCCTCCGACAATCAGGGGCGTAGCCATTACTCCGCACCGATCTGGGGAAAGAAAGAAAAGGCACATGGAGTTAAACTGGAAACATCTTTGTTAGTTGAACAAAAATAAGTAAACTTTAAAATAATAATTAAAAACAATATTCATGTCTATCACCAAGTCAGAACAACAGCTGGTTCTAAAGAGTAAGAGACTGAGTTATAACCCCACTCCAAAGCTCTCCAGTTAGTTAAAAAGACGAACAACAGAATGCTAGATACGACTAATTAGCGTAAGAAGAGACCCCGGCCCAACGCCGATACGATGCTGTGCCTCAACACCTCCACAGCATCGGCTGCAAAGAACATCAGCTCGCAGTTGCAGGGAGACTGCACAACCAACCAACCAACCAACCAACCAGCCATCCAGCCAGTCAACCAACCAACCAACCAACCAGCCAGTCAGCCAACCAACCAACCAACCAACAACCCAACCAAACAACCAACCAACAAATATAAGTATACATATATATATATATATATATATATATATATATATATATATATATATATATATATATAAGTTAACATCGGAGCTCACTTCCTATCCGGCTTAATGCACGTTTTTACAATCTCCACCAAGTTCATCATCATCATCATCGTCACGTGACGTGACCTTTCCAAATCGTTGATCCTGAATGCGCAAGCTGATCAGTCTCCCAGTGACAGAGTTCCTATGATGCTCTGAGCCCACCTGCGGCGAGATCGCCCCTTTTCTCTTTTGCCGGTCACCATATCTTCTACTACCAACCTCTCCAAGCTGTTGTGTCTCTTGATGTGGCCCAAGTGTCTCCGCTTTTTAAAATTTTTATAGCGTATACTAGTCGGTTTTCTGTGACACCAAATCCCATTATTATTACTTTATTTGATTTCCTTTCTATCCATGATGTTCTATGTGCCCTTCTGTAACATCTCATTTCAAATGCTGTTACTGTCTTTTCTAGTGATTTGTTAAAGCGTCCATGTTTCTCATCTGTACTTTGGCACGTTGTCAGCTTATAAGAAAACATGTACGCGGTACAGCAGTAATACTTTTTGTACGGAAAAAAAATTACTGATTTTGAATTTACAAAAAGCAGAATCTTTCTTAGAGCAGCCAATATCAAGTCAATGTTGCATCCTTTCAGGATGTTGAAGAATAATGAAGACAAATAATAGAAAGAAGGCTGACCAACAAAAAAAAAAAGTGAGAAGATGAGACAGATATGAACAGCCAGAACCAATTATAGCATAAAACAAGCTACTTCTGAAATACGAGAAGCTAAATGATGATATTCTGATGGCGAACCAACCACAGTGCAGTCTGTGTTTCCCGTTTTTAGATCATGAATCCTGGAAAAAAAAAAATTAATGTACTTCCCACTGGAAGAGGTTTCTCAAAACGGATGCGTGTACTTCGTAGCGCTGGTAAGAATCTTACTGACTGCAGTAATCTGGCAGTGGGGATAGAATCCACTACACCCCATCAGTGCAGCTGCGTCGCGTCTGACCCGTCCACCCCCATTCCAAAAAAGAATGGGATCCACCCTAATCGCGGAAATAAGCAGACAATGGAATTCCTTAGAAATTACTGGATAAGTGAGAAAAATAAATGAACAAATATGTATTACATGAACAGTCTTTAGTATGAGACCGGCTGTTTTCCTCCCTCATGATATTGATGCAATTTTGATAAGAACTTGAGATGATGACTGGGAAAGTTGATGGAAAATCCTAACACTGAGATAAATCTCAGTAAGAAAGTTGATGGAAAATCCTAACACTGAGATAAATCTCAGTAAGAAAGTTGATGGAGTAAGATCATATGTTCCCTGCTTACAGATGCACCTCAAAATGATGATGATGAAAAACGTTATGTTCTAGAGTTTTATGTCTTGTACGCGCGCACACATGCATAAATTGTATCCAAAACTTCATATCGAGTTACAACGGGAATTCAAAATATATTTCTGCAGTCATTTACATCAAGGTATATGAACAAATGAATTTCTTTTGCTTCTGTCATGTTTTCAGAGTAGTTTTTAGATAATAGTTTCTGAATGAACAAAAATATAATAGTTTCTAAGTTAACAAACTTATAGTTAACAAACATATAATAGTTTCTAAGTTAGCAAACTTAGGTTATTAACTAACAAACATATAATAGTTTCTAAGTTAACAAACGCATACTGTAGTTAACAAACATATAATAGTTTCTAAGTTAATAAACTTATAGTTAGCAAACATGTAATAGTTTCTAACTTAACAAACTTATAGTCAGCAAACATGTAACGGTTTCCAAGTTAACAAACACATAACAGTTTCTAAGTTAACAAACTTAGGTTATTAATTAACAAATATATAATAGTTTCTAAGTTAACAGACATATAATAGTTTACATGTTAACAAACACAGTTTTGAAAGTTAACAAGAATATACAAACGTTTAGAATTAACAAACATACACAGAAAATAGTCTTATAAGCCTGCATATACAAAATTTCCGCAAAAGTTTGTAGAGGCACAGCCCAAGAAAACGGTAGACAAACTCACCTCCCTATATTATTTTTTTTTTCTCTAACTTTACAAATAAACATCTCAATTTCTAGGTCGAAAAAACACAAAGCTATAGGGTTTGGTCGACAAACAAATATTACCTCCCTTCTATCTCAGTCAAACAAACGCAGCATGAAAACACGTGGACATGAAGAACCAGAATTTGTCCTTCAAAGAAACAGGAACCGGACTTGTGAAAACAGGATTTTTAAAAAAATTTCTATAGGGAAACCTTCAGAAGTTGCGGCAGATATTTCTAGAAGTTAAAATATGAAAATATCGCCATGTCAGTTATTCAGACTTCCCCAGGGTTGTATAACGTGACCTCCAGATGTTTGGCAATATTGAGATGAAAACAAGAGCTCTTTGAAATGATTAAAAGGGAGATAGTTTCTGGGGGTTTTTTTTCCTTAATATTTCAGCTGACAAGGTCATTCGGAAAGATAGACCTCTGTTCAGTTATCTAGAATATGAGGAGAAAGATTTGGGGGGGGGGGGGGGGAGCCCGATGTGATTTAAGTACACATAAAAAATATCTTTAAAAAAATTATGTTCCGTGGTGTTTGCATGCCTTAAGTGTATGGACTCTTTGTGCTTCCACATATTTTAGGCCATTACAGCATTTGAGGTAGGGATACTTGCTGCCTTTCTTTTCATAATGAAACCCCAGGTAACTTCTTTTCTACTTTTTCCTTTTAGGTCGGGTTGACCCCGGTACTGGTTGGTCAGTGGAAAAAAAAAAAAAATTCGCCCGAGTGCAAAATTGAACCAGATCGTAGGCGAGTGTACTAACTACTGCACCACTGTGGCACCCATGTCTGTCAGGTCAAGAGGTAGGAAGGGGATTTCCCGTTCGGCAATGGCGATAGGTCGCATTTAACGATGTCACGTTCTCACAAACCACACAGCGATTGTTATGATATTTGATATGGAGCTGTGTTTCTGCTGCGATGTCGGTTAGCACTTGCGTCCTGCTGTGGCTCTTCGCTGTTTCATTGAGTGTGGTGCGGACAGAAACGCGCAAACTCGTCAAATGAGCAACAGTGTCGGCATTGCTTTCAAGATGGAGGGCGGTTCTGTGTGCCGAGATACTGAGCTTAGCGCTATGGCACCACTGTGAGCTGTCAACTTCGCATATACAGGCATTGATGGTTTTTTAGTTATGTCTATCCTGCCAATGGTGAACTGTGATGGTCTTTGTGTGTCCTGGTTCGGCTTGGTGCTTTGGCTACGGAGTTCGTGCCGAGAGCGACGCTGACTAGTTTCGCCTGTAGACTGTTGTAGTTCATAAAATGGCGTTCACACTGGGTGGCTCATCATTATGGGCTGATGTGGAGGACCATTTATGACAGTTCTGTGCGATACTCACTGGCAATTATGGGAGTATCTCTGTTCACGATGATAGCGAGAACCTAATAGTGAATACTGAATTACAAGAGCGGAATATACGTACACGTCCAGAGAGAGACAAAAACAGAGAGAGACTAAGAGAGACAGAGATAAACAGAGAGACAGAGAGAGACACGCACACAGACAGAGAGAGATAGACAGACAGAGACAGAGAGAGACAGAGAGAGACAGAGAGAGACATAGATACAGAGATAGACAGATAGAGAGAGAGAGAAAGAGAGAGACAGACTAAGAGAGACAGACTAAAAGAGAGAGACAGAGACAGAGAGAGCGGAAATTGAATGAATGACTGACCGAACTTTATTTGGATACGGTGAAAAATCGGATCGGACATGCAACACCCCCCCCCCCCCCCCCCCCCCCACCTTTCATTATGCCATTCATCTTACAACGTTCTCTCTATTCCAGACTTTTTACATCAGACAGTACAGATATTACGCCACGCATACTAGAAACACCGTTATGACTAAAATAACAACATTGAAATAACAAACCTGTTATCTTTCACTCTTACCCACAGGCTCATTACAGAGAAATAACTACATACATGTAACAAAGTTACTCTCATAATCTTACGCGCTAACGAGAATCTAAGGTAGAATTCAGTATAAAATCATATTCTGTTTACATTCTGTGCTGGGGAAAGGTGGAATAGATAATAAATGTTAAGAACAGATCGGTGTTGGGAAAGGTGGAAGAGATAATAAATGTTAAGAACAGATCGGTGTTGGGAAAGGTGGAAGAGATAATAAATGTTAAGAACAGATCGGTGCTGGGAAAGGTGGAAGAGATAAGAGATAAAAAATATTAAAAGCAGATCTGTGCTAGGAAAGGTGAAAGAGATAAACATGTTAAGAGCAGATCTGTGCTGGGAAAGGTGAAAGAGATAAACATGTTAAGAGCAGATCTGTGCTGGGAAAGGTGGAAGAGATAAAAAATGTTAAGAGCAGCTCTGTGCTGGGAAAGGTGGAAGAGATAAACAAGTTAAGAGCAGATCTGTGCTGGGAAAGATGGAAGAGATAAAAAATTTTAAGAGCAGATCTGTGCTGGGGAAGGTGAAAGAGATAAACATGTTAAGAGCAGATCGATGCTGGGAAAGGTGGAAGAGATAAAAAAAATGTTAAGAGCAGATCTGTGCTAGGAAAGGTGAAAGAGATAAACATGTTAAGAGCAGATCTGTGCTGGGAAAAGTGGAAGAGATAAAAAATGTTAAGAGCAGATCTGTGCTGGGAAAGATGGAAGAGATAAAAAATGTGAAGAGCACATCTAAAAAATGGTTCACAACTAGAAATAATGGTAAACTGTGTTAAAAAAAGGGAGGTCTGAGACTAAAAAAGAAATCTAATTCCCTCATATTTGTTTATATCGTGTTCCTTCATATTTGTTAGTATCGTGTTCCCTTATATTTGATAGTGCCAACTAAATAAAGGAAGATGCAGGTGAGTTCAGTTTTACAAGAAGAGAGAAGGAGTGAGGAAAGTGGTGAGAAACAAGAATGGCAGAAAGTAAGATGAGATTAATCTTCATGCTGACCTGCTCATCTTACTTTCTGCCACTCTTGTTTCCGCCCATTTTCCTCTCAATACTTGGGAAGAAAATATCAGGTTCTGATTAAAGCTACAGTTTGGACTCCAGATTTTCAGCTGTTTGAAATGACAGACAACAGAGCATGGGTAAAGTCTTGATTTAAGATTAATTTCAGTTGTTTGAAATGACAGACAACAGAGCATGGGTAAAGTCTTGATTTAAGATTATTTTCAGTTGTTTGAAATGACAGACAACATAGTATGGGTAAAGTCTTGATTTAAGATTATTTTCAGTTGTTTGAAATGACAGACAACATAGTATGGGTAAAGTCTTGATTCAAGATTATTTTCAGTTGTTTGAAATGACAGATAACAGAGCATGGGTAAAGTCTTGATTTAAGATTATTTTCAGTTGTTTGAAATGACAGATAACAGAGCATGGGTAAAGTCTTGATTCAAGATTATTTTCAGTTGTTTGAAATGACAGATAACAGAGTATGGGTAAAGTCTTGATTTAAGATTATTTTCAGTTGTTTGAAATGACAGATAACAGAGCATGGGTAAAGTCTTGATTCAAGATTATTTTCAGTTGTTTGAAACTTTCCGGGAATTCGAGAATCCTCTATTTTAAACTTTAAACTGCGTGTTTCAGTTTATCAAATATACACGAAGCTTGTTTCGTCATCTTAGATTTTTTTTTCCTTTCTATTTTTGTTAACGGGAAAGTTTCATTTAAAATTCCCTGAAAATAAATGTCAGCTTCATGGTTCACTTAACAAATAAGATTGCTATTAGTGCCTCAGTATATGTGACCTTGAGATGAATGTATTTCGCTGATAGACAAACACTGCACTTTTCTTTGAAGGTCATATACAATTAGTATTTCCTTTGGACATGTAATATATAGCACCAGTACTGTTTGATATCTATTTTTTCTACGAAAGATCGCTGGCAATTACACTCACAGAAGGAGACTGGCCATAGTCATTCATTCATTTGCATGTTCTTTGTGGAACCTTGCCTCCATAACAGCATTCCTGTAGGCCTCTCGGTTGTGAGCAAGACGCCCTGCCGCTGATGCATCCATTTGCAGATCATCAACGATGTCTTTCAGCCATCTTCGCCTTGGTCTTCCTCTCTTTCTTTTTCCCATTATGTATCCTTCCAATACGGTCTTCTCTAGATTATCATGACGTTTAATGTGTCCAAAATATTTAAATTTTCTCTGTTTAATCCTCTTTACTAATCAGCCTTCTTCAATATTAAGTTCTTGTAGTATGGGTATATTTGTTCTGTTTTGTGTCCATGATATTTGAAGAACTCTTCTGTAGCATTTACATTCAAAGGCATTTATGTGTTTCTCAGCTGTTTTGTTAAGTGTCCAAGTCTCACAGGCATATGTTGCGATGGGAAAGATGCATGCCCTTAAAAGTCTTATTTCTGTGGTTCTGTCTGTTTTTTTCCACAGATTCTTCAGTTGTTTTATTTTTTTGAAGAGCGATAGATGTCCTCCTTTTAATTTCCCTCATTGTATCTCCATTATTAGTTCCCAGTCAGAGAATGAGGGAAAAAAAAGCCGCCATAGCCCCCTCCCAAGCGGACATGATGCTGTGCCTCAACATCTTCGCCGCATCGGCTGCAAAGAGCTCCAGCTCACAGTTCCAGGGAGATAGAAGAAGAAGACTGAATTACAAGAGCGGAATATACGTACACGTTCAGAGAGAGAGAGAGAGACAAAAACAGAGAGAGGTCTTTCTTCTTCCATTCTAAGGCTTCTGGGTCCACCCTTAAAATGAGAAAACCCTCCAGGACCCTGAAGCGAAGCACCCAATGGAACACACACCCCCCACCCCACCTCCACAGGGTTTGCATAGAAAGGGGGGGGGGGTAAGTCTTCAGCCTCCAACATCATAGAATGAAGGCATGGGTGGTGGTGGTGATAATGATAAATATAACGATAGCGATAATTTCCTGCACGTACACTATACTAAGGCGAAGATGGCTGCAAGACATCGTTGATAATCTGCAAAATGGATGCATCAGCAGCAGGGCATCTTGCTTACAACCGAGAGGCCTACAGGAGGGCTGTTAGGGAGGCAAAGTTCCTCAAGGGACACGCAAATGACTGACAGACACACACACTCTCACAACTCTCTCTCTCTCTCTCTCTATCTCTATCTCTCTCAGAACCTTAAGTGCCCAGGGCACATGGGGCTTCCTCAAGGGTTTTCCCACAAATGCCTGTCCTTTGCCTTTTTTTCTGCTCTTGCCCAGGTGAGCCCTCTATTGCTTAACGTCCTCTCTGTTGTTCTTTTCCATGTCTCTTTTGGTCTACCCTTACTTCTGTTCCCCTGTGGTGTCCATCTTAGTGCTGTTTTTGGTAGTTAGTTATCAGTCATATGTCCCAACCATCGCCAGCGGACAGACACTATTACTGCGTACAAAATTATGGCAAACCTAAGAACACTTTCAGATGCCAGCTTACATATCTCTTAAGAGCGCTTGCCATTTGTCTAATGCTATTTAGATCACCATACAACTTGTCACAGATTGGTTCTTCAAGCGGCCAAAAGCACCGTCTCCATTCTTCAAACGAAGGGAAGTCCTGTAACAGGCGCTGGACCGTCATTTTGGGATTGTTGCATAAAAAGAAATATAAATAACTCTGAATTATTCTAGGAAGGAGTAAAACCCGAAAATGTCATTCTCAACCTTTGCAAAATATTGAATCAGTTTCCCTCGCCCTGCCGCGGAATTCTCGCAAAGATTGTGCTTGTTTAATAAAAATCCGGTCGAAATGAGAGGCATGTCTGAGTGACCCAGCCAGAGTTTGATGTGGACAAGGGTGGGCGTGCTTCCGGTGGCAGGGGGAGACAATTCGCGAACTGAAAGTTAGAAATAGTTATTGATTCTTGAATACTTTAAATCTCCCTCTCCCTATCTCTCTCTCTCTCTCTCTCTCTCTCTCCCTATCTCTCTCTCACTCTCCCCCTCCCTTCCCATCCCCACACAATACTTACAGCTGTTAACTTATACTCTTAACGTCTGAAAAAAAACGTTGGCAGAGATAGTAGTAGTAGTAGTTGTTGTTGTTGTTGTTGTTGTTATTGTTATTGCCGTATAAAAAGTAGTAGTGCTAGTATTTGTCATAGTAATAGAAATAAGAGTCGAGGTAGTAGCAGTAGCAATTGCTGTTGTAGAGCTTGTAGTACTGTAAACTAATGATATTAATGTAGTTGCAGCAGTAACTAATTGATACAGAAGTTGTTGTAGTATATTTGCTGTAGCAGTATTTACTGTAGAGGAAGTAGCGTAAGCAGCAACTAACAGATAATGAAGGAAGATGGCAGTGCGTACATGACAAGAAACTGTGC
This sequence comes from Achatina immaculata, assembly GCA_009760885.1. Lineage (NCBI taxonomy): Eukaryota > Metazoa > Mollusca > Gastropoda > Stylommatophora > Achatinidae > Lissachatina > Lissachatina immaculata. The sequence goes on from CM019701.1 coordinate 22,334,155, forward strand.
TATGATTTAAATTGGGAAAAAAAAATTAACCTCACGAATGGATAAAAAATAAAAATCAAATTTTCAGAATATATAAGTTGCACTACTTAAGCTGCACGAGCTTGCACCAGGGTCGGCGAACTATAGCTGGCAGGGACCCTATTCTGCCTCATAGTATTGCCATCTGGGAAACAACAGGTAGGCATGTGTATGGTTCAGTTTAACACCAAAGATAGAAAGAGCGAGGAAGTTGGCAGAAAATAAGATGTGTAATAGGGAAGTTGGCAGAAAATAAGATGTGTAACTATAAATGAAGAACATTTAGCAATCCCAAATTTTATTCATTTATACCTGCTCATCATACCGTATTGGAAGGATACATAATGGGAAAAAAGAAAAAGAGGAAGACCAAGACGAAGATGGCTGCAAGACATCGTTGACGATCTGGAAATGGATGCAACAGCAGCAGGCCATCTTGCTCACAACCGAGAGGCCTACAGGAGTGCTGTTTGGGAGGCAAAGTTCCGCAAGGGACATGCAAATGAATGAATGAATGAATGAATGAATGAACCTGCTCATCTTACCTTCTACCACTCCTGTCCCTGCCCCCACTTTCCTTGCTCTTTTGTACAAGTGAACCATACACCTCTATTTAGCCTCAGTAATAGATCCAGTTTTTAACCGCTGCGGTTACCACTCTTATCTCCCACGGATAGTACTTTGGCCCAGTGAATATAGATGGCAATGGGAAGCCAAAAGGTGGCCCTAAAAATACGCCGAGGAGAAGGTGGATGTGTTGGGTCGAAGGTGGCGTTACTGAGTTGCATCGCAACCAACGCCCTTTTGAGGGCGAAGGCAGATGTTAAAATATGTTTTCCTTGTGAGGGCGAAGGCAGATGTTAAAATATGTTATTTTTTTTAAAGGCTAAGGCGAAATCTCAAACATATCTCGGCTTTATGACCGCCTTTTAAAAACACGTTCTTGAAATAGTTCTCTCATTTCAGACGTTAAATCCTCGAGAATTGGCGAGAAGAATTTTCCGGAAGTCTCTAAACTGCCCTGCCTCGTAAATAAAAATTTGCACACATTCCTGAAATGTAGCTCCAATTCTTGGCTGGGCCATTTTTTGGGGCTAGTCTGTCAACAATTTTGAGTGGATCTACCGGAAACGTTACTGACCCAGAAACATCGACCTCTTGGGTTGTATGGCACAGAAACACTGACGATTTGAGTTGTAGAACGACTGCTTGAGTTCGTTGTCGTCATCATCGCTGTCGTTTGTTTTAATGAAGGAAACAAACTCGAGCTTCTTGTAGCTAACGGCGGCAAAGATCTTGAGACACAGGTTTTTGAGTTGGATGGGGAGTTGCCAGGAAAGTGAAGCAATTAAACAAAGCCGCCAAGTCATAGCAGGAAGGCGTTCAGAAAAAAAAATATCCGTCACTTAAACCCGTGACCCTTTAAAGTGGGGAGGGGACACCCTCCCCCCACCCTTCTTAAGTCATAATTCTCAGGGATTTTGTGGTTTTTTTTTTTTCTTTTCATTTCTTTCACCGTCACTCTTGAATAAAATCTTAATTACTCCACTACAAGGGACTGACGTCTTGCCTAGACTCCTAGAGTTGGACCTCCAAGTGATTTCACGGCTTCTTAATATCATCCACCACCGCAACGCCAGTGGTAAGATCCCCGCCTCCTTCATAATCTGGGGCTAATCAACCATTGTTGGGTTATCCATTAGGCTGAACAGATTTTGCCTAGGGGCCCGATAACAGGGGGCCGCATTAAGGAAAAAAATAATTTTGTTTTACGAATTTTATTTCAGGAGATGGACGGTATAGGTCAGAGCAGGCAGGGCCCTTACTAAGTTTAATCGGGGGACCTAAACAACATCATCATCATCGCCTTTCACTCCCTTGAGAGCATAGGCCACGGATAAAGGCTCTCCAGTCATCCCCGTTCTTGGAATTATTCCCTGCTTCCTTCCATGTCTAGGTACTTGGACAGCGGCTAATCCTCAGATACAACTAACCACCTGTGTAAAAGTGCCCCATCTCAAAGCTACATTCAACGCTCCTCTGAGGTATGCACCTTGTAGGGGCTGCCTTGGTCTGCGCAGTGGCAGCGCTCACTCTGCTCCCAAGCGTCGTTGTCTTTATACAATAGCACAGAACGTCTTGACATGATCTAAACTTTTTTTTCTCTCTCTGTTACTTCTCGTTTCAGCTTCAGTAGATCTGGTAATATTTGTGTGTGTTACTTTCTGCTCATTTCAAGTTATTTCGTTAACTTGACTAATCATTTCAAATCCTGGATACTAATCGTGTCAAATCCCTAGTGCTAATCGTGTCAAATCCTAGGTACTAATCGTGTCACATCCTAAGTGCTAATCGTGTCAAATCCTAGGTACTAATCGTGTCAAATCCTAGGTACTAATCGTGTCAAATCCTAGGTACTAATCGTGTCAAATCCTGGGTACTAATCATGTCAAATCCTGGGTACTATTCGTGTCACATCCTAAGTGGTAATCGTGTAAAATCCGGGGTACTAATCATGTCAAACCCTGGGTACTAATCATGTCAAATCCTGGGTACTAATCATGTCAAATCCTAGGTACTAATCGTGTCAAATCCTGGGTACTAATCGTGTCAAATCCTTGGAACTAATCGTGTCAAATCCTTGGAACTAATCGTGTCAAATCCTTGGAACTAATAGGACGTTTAGTGGAGTTAATGAATAAAAATAAAAGATACTGTTATTTTAACAAGCAGGAAAAAGAGACAAGCAAACAAGTACTAGATGGACTGAAATTCAGAAAAGATATAATAAAAGATACATAAACCAGACACATTTGAAACGTTGCAAACATTAGAATAATATTTGTAAAATTAATTTTAAAAAAGATAAATCAAAGAAGAATGAAAGTAACTCACAAGAAAGGTTATTTAACATTCGTTCATTTGCCGTAACCTTCCTTGAAAATTGGTGCGAAGTACCGAAAATAACCGTGCGATTGTTATTGCTGGAAAAGGTGTCTTTCCTGTCTTGTATTTGACACCTGCGTGTACAGTGTACTCGGGAATGTCTGACATTGCGGGCAGGTGTTCATCGATTTGTAGATGTCGGTGTCCATGTTTTAAACATTGATTATCTTAATTGCGTCTTTGCGCATGGGCAATCCAGTCAGTTTTGCGAGATAACCGTATAATTCCGTATCCGGTGCACCGCCATGTTGCTGATAAATCCATCAGGTATATGGCGCGACAGATAAATGCAAAGTTTTCTGGATATTTTCTCCTTTATTTTGAGCTGGAGAACTGCTTACATGCAGTGCGGGCCTTAAGTGGCGAAGCAGTTAGTGAACTTGCCTCTCTTGACCGAAAATAGGTAGTTTGAGGCAAAACTGTAACACGTTTCTTTCAGTTTATAAAATATATAAGGTGCAGCGAAAAACTGTTGAAGGTGAAATGTGATTATTTTAAAGCTAAATGTGCCTCTAAGGCATGACAGGATTACCGTTACCTTTTATATAAACCATAGATTAACACTGGATGACATTCTAAATAAAGTCTAAAAGTCATTATTTTTATCATCGATCAGAAAGAGCCGGTGGGGTGGGGATGGAGGGGGGGGGGGAACAGCAATTCTATAAACTGAGCTAGCGAATTATAGCCAACCACGTTTCTAACTCTTTTTCTAGAGCATCTTCTGTGTCACAGAAGCCTGACGAACGAGGTAGGAATTCAGGTGATTCGTTACATGGTGGTCTTTAATGAGAACTCTTTCTTTGTAGCATGTATGAGATACATATTCTCCCTCTTCCTCCCTCTTTCTTCCTCTCCCTCATTTGATCTCTCTTTCTCTTTTTATATATTATATATATATATATATATATATATATATATATTATTCCAGACCTTTAAGGCTCATTGTTGTAGTCACTGTCAGTCTCTGCTCTCTCTCTCTCTCTCTCTCTCTCTCTCTTTTGTTTGCTCCTAATTCTCGAGATATTTTATTATGTTGTCTCTCCATCTGTCTTTCGTCCCTGTCCTTTCAATCTCCTGCATGCGTGCCCATCTTTAGCTCTGCCCGAGGGCTCTGCCCCAATCTGTCTACACTACCCAGACATCAAAGTTTTAACTTCTATCCCGGAGGTAACCAATGACGCTTTGGAAATTTTCCTTCCTAACTTAGGAAATCATCCAGAAGCCGCGGGAATCATCTATTTATACCGTCACCATCATCTTTTGGCCAGAAGAACAAACTTTGCATTTCCCCACAAGAGTAATAATAATAATAACAACAACGAAATCAAGGTCTTCCACTGACCCCTCCAAATCACTGCCAGGACCCCCCCCCCCCCCTCAAAGATGTCCGGCTGTAAACATTGGCTGAGGCTGATCCCTCCTTGACAAACCGCCCCAGAATCCAACAAGTCAACATCAACTGCCCATTGACACAATAAAACTTCAGGCTGATTTCAGAGTAAGAGAAAACTCTGTCAAGCCAAGAGTCAACAGTCAAGACTATTTCAAATCACAGCCGAAGCCAAGTCTACGCGCGTCAGAACAAAAATAGAAACGAAATGTAAAAATAAGGCAGTTATTTCTCTATTTCTAGTAAAAAAGGTTTTTACAACAGTTTACACACGAACTCCTGTTTTATCCCGGGAGTTTTAAGCCCCGAAGGAGGTCTAGCACTAAAACAAAGAATTAAACGTGTGATATCAGTCTCCTGAAGTTCAGGTGCAAAGTCAAATAAGAGGTTTAAAAATCACGTGCAGTAACCTTTCCCTGGCACCTAACTACGTCGCATCTGTCCAAACAAGCACTGAGTATCTCCTCCAACGAGTCCACGCGAAGAAAAACTTGGACATTGTCTCATATCCAAATTCTGTCCATCAGGTTCTATCTGGAAATGCTAAGAGCTTAACTACAGGAACTTTTTTTTTCTAGTGTAACCAAGTTTGAATCTGAACTTTTGTTAAACGCAAATCCCCAAATCCTTGGCAGGAAAACTTGACCTGTCTCATGGATTAATAGGTACATCAGTTTTCTCGCTTTCTGTCCTGGCCAACAGTTGAAAGCCTTCCCCCCCCCCCCCCCCCCCCCCCCGAGTCTGCCAATCAATTCATTCTTTTCTACACTTTAGCCAATAGCTGCATTCCTAGGTTATTCACATTCATTTATAATCATTTATTTAACCATTTCCCATCTTTTACCCAAATTAAAAAAAATTTTTTTAGAGAACTCACTCTTTCGGAAAGAAAATAATATGGATGGATTACATTTGCAACCTTAAGTCAAGAGATGTCTGTAGGCAAAATACAAAAATAAGAGATGTATGTAGGCAAAGTACATGAATAAAAAAAAAAGGAAAGATATAGAACAGCACAAATATTACAGACAGCAACAGGAGGGGAAAATGGAAAATATCAGTAGGTGACTGATTGTTAAACCGCTAGCTCCGATGACACGGGCAGCCGCTTAGTCTTAAAAGAGCACCTACAAGGTACAATGATACGAAAGAACACAGAGAGATCAACATACGAGGACATCTATGCATACTAACCTTTGAGCTCTCTTCTGTATGGAGGCAGCGAAGCAAGGTCAGATGAAGAAATCAACGACTTCTCCCCGAACTTGTCTGCTGTTGGTGCTGTGGCTGTTGTTGCTGTACCGGATGAAGTCGAAATGAAGGTCATTGCTGTTGTGGTAGGATGTGGCATCTGGGTACCAGGCTTTGCTTTGAAGAGAAATTCTAAGTCATGCTTGACCTTAAAGTCTGACTTGTCGTTGTTGGTTTCGTAAAATGGAACCGTAAGTTGCCTTTTCAGTTCTGGTTGTCTTGTCAAGGAATCCACCTGCGGGGTCTGTATGAAAAGACGTTTATGTTTCAGAAGATTGACGTCCTCCATGGCTTTGGTTTGCTTTTGTTCGCCTGGATCATGAAGGACGTATGTTTCGAAAGGTTTCGAACCTTCACTTTTGTTTGAGTGAAGATTATTATTGTGAAGAAAGCGCTGCTTGGAGAATTCTGGAATAAACCAGTGACTTGGTTTCAATGTTTGTAAATCGCTGCTTCTGGTTTTACTCAGATTTCGAAAAGTATGCCCATATTTGTATTTAGAATAGCCCAATGTTTTACTCCGATCAAAGAACATTCTGTCTTGTGGCGGTTTAGACTTTTCTTGTGTGTTCTGTTTGCCGTGTGGAACCAAGTTCTCCGATCGTTCCTTCTGTCGTAGAACTGGATACTGACTCTGCGTAAGGAAGGGTCTCGCTTTCGTGTTCAGTAGCCGTTTTTGATTGTTCTTTGCATTCTTGTTTCTGTTCTTCATTGAGTGATTTAGAAGCTTCGGCCCTCGATGGTTCTTGTTCTTTCTTCTCTTCATCATCCGCTTCTGTTGGTTGTAGTGTATTAAGCCCAGGCGCAAGTCTTTGTTATGACGAACTGGTTCACGTTTTATGTCCACAAGCGGAAGAGGTAGGTCCTTTGGTTTAGCCCTGGTGTACCACACTGAAAATTCAGGAAAGGGAGAGTGGTCTTTACCATAGAGTCTTGTTTCGTTGCTACGTCCTTTGATTTCGCCTTTCTGGAGATTCTGTGACGTGCCATTCATGGACAGAGAGTGTAGCCAAAATGGAGCAGTCAAAGATCTGTTATTGTTCGTGTCTTTTCTGACGGAGTTGATACGTCCAGATTTTGAAGATGATATTTTGTCTTTCCGTAGTTTACTTGCGTACACATGTCGCCAGAAATAGTCCATGAGGAAAGGGTTGTCGGTTGCGTAGTAGTGACTCTCTGGTTGCCTTGTTAGTTGTTTAATTGCTTTGTTGTAAATCATTTGTGTTCTAAATCGCTTGGTAACTTTTGGCCACGTTCGAAACATGGATCTTGACGACCATTTAGAAAGAGTGTTATGGAGATTTGGACTGTAGCTCTTCGGTTCTCTGGAGTGTTGCTCCTTGTTATAGTCCTTGTCATAGTTTCTGTTTGTGGTGCGCCGTATGTAGCTGTTCCCGTCTAAACTGATGTGGTTTAATTGGCGTTTTCCGTAGGGCTTCTGTATCTGGGTGACTATCTGAAGAGATTCTTTCTTTATGTGCCGTGATGGCTGCAGCTCTGGGCCTCTGTACACTTCACGCTTTACATAATTAATGTGCTGTTTATCGTTGTTTTTCAAGTTATGCCCCCTAAAAGACACCGTTTTTAAAAGCGTTTTATCAGCAGAAGGAGGACTCTTAGTTACGGCCTTTATAAAACCTGGTTTATATTGTCGTGGACGATTGTCAAGATTGTAATGTTTGCCTAGTTGTCTGCCTCGGCCATAATGAAGATCTGGTTGTCTCACTCGGCCGTAGTGATTACCTGGCTGTCTGCGTCGGCCGTAACGATTGGCTGGTTGTCTACTTCTGCCGTAATGATTACCTGGTTGTCTGCTTCGGCCGTAAAGACTTTCCTCTGTTCCAGCTGGTCTGGATATATCATCATCTTCAGTTTCCTTAGACCCCACTTCTGACTGATAGTCTACATTCAGTGAAGATTTATCTCTGTTATAATCAATGAAACTCGGACCAAAATGAATAGAAACAGGCCTGCCTTTATTTTGTACGTTTTTATAAACCTGTGGATTCTCAGAGTCATCAAAGTACCTGTGTTTGTTCGTGAAATGGAGTGAGTCTTTGATTTCATCAATCTCAAGTGGAATCGAACCTTTGCCCCGTACGTCTGTACCCGCTTTATAAGACGCTGTAAGAGGCACCGAGGTGTTCAGTTCAAGACTTTGAACAGTAAACTCGCCAGTTGTGTAAACAGTTCCCATCCTGTCTTCATATTGTAGGATCTGAAACAGTTGTTTCCTGACATCTTCCATGTCAGTAGATCTGTTTAACCACACTGTGTTCTCTCCAGTCAGCGGCCATTCAAGGATATCTTGTCCCGGGAGAGTCATGTTTTCCTGATCTGTGTCCAGATACTCGTCATGAGAGAAATCGTGAGCAGTGCTAGCCTTAAGATGCTTTTGTGTGTGATATTTAAGGTTCTGATCAGCGCCTCGGTCTTCTTTGTTTCTGTTATGTATGGAGTCTCCTTCATGGTTAGATTCCTGACCGTCTGAAGTATCCTCCTCTCTGACCGTATCTTTCAGAACACCCTCTCCTTTTTCCTGGTAAGTATTATCTTCCAGCTGAATTCCAACAAAGTCCATACCTTTATTAGTAGACATTCTGTTCCTTTTATAAAACTCAACGCTAACAGGCCATTGATGTAGAGATTTCAGTTTCGTCGATCTTAGATCTGGTTCGTGTAGATGTCTTCGAGACTGGTTAGTTAATATCAACACCTGTGAGCTTCTTGGCAATGTTGCATTGGCTCGTGGTTTAACTGTAAGCCGCTGGGCAGTTATTCCTTGCAGAGCTGGATGGCTGATCTCTAATATATTATTTTTCATTGGTTCATAGAGTCTAGCATGCCCGCCCACAGTCCCGCCCATCACTTCTTCTACCAATAATTGGGATCTGGGCGTTTCCAATAACCTGCGAGCTTCTATGGAAACTCTACTATTAAAAGGTATATTGTAATTCTCCTCAGGGGCAACATGTTGAATCCTTTCCCTCATGCTATCTATAAAGTTCTCCTCATGTTGTCCTGTCAAATAAAGTGTCCCAACGTTGTCATTTACACAGTCGTCTAATCTCGAGTTTCTCCAGACACAAACATTGTGTTCCAGAGAGAATACCGTGCCCTGGACAGTGCACGATAGCTTCCAGGCCTGGTGGTTGTAGCAGATGAAGAAGATGGAGCAATTGCTGGGGTGGCGCTCGTAAGTTAACGTCTCGGCCGGGAAGGCTTGGAGACAAGGCCGTGAAGATCTTGCTTTGCTCTTGTCTAATACTATGGCTGACGAAAAACTCTTTAGCAGCAACAGAGCTACAAGTATTTCTGTTAATATCAAGTAGGAGATTCGACTACAGCATCTAGGACTAGAGGGCATAAAATGGGGCTTCTTTATAGATGCACAGCTTTGAGTTTGGCTGGTTTTCAGAGAGCTTTTATTCAGACTTTGGCTCTGATTACAGGATTTGCTAATATCGAAAGTGGAACTGTCCAAACTGGTTTTATAATGCACATAACTGTTGTTGGCAATGTTAGAATTACCTGCTAAGATTGCGTAATTATGCTCTGAAAGGACGTATGGGAAATTCTGTACATCATCAACGAACGCGTGATTAAAGATATCTTGCCTCATTGGCTTTGATTTTTGTGTCACTGAGGTCTCTGTACTTCTTTGGAATTCGATTTCATTATCGGAATAAGCTTCTTCTTTGTGTTGAACTTCAACGAAATCGAACGAGTTTGGTCGAATATTTTCAGCTCTTGTTTCCATGAAGCTTGAAAATTCTTTCTTAGTCAAAGTTGTCTGTGAAATCTGGCTGCTGGTATCTACACAGGTCCTATGGAAAGTTTGTGGTTTGTTTAGGAGCCAGGTGGAGGTTTGTTGTTTGGTGGACGAATGCATGTTTATTGGTCTCTCTGTTACGTTTAAAATACGTCACGTTTCAGCCATAATGTGAAGTTTACTTATCAGAAAATGGATTGTATCTTCTCCTATCTGCTCTGCGAAAGTAAAGAACAAAACCATATTAAACACTGAAGCGTTTTACCTCAAAGATGACCAATTATCATAACTACTTGTCGTACAGCACAGCGTTGGCGGCCACGTTTCGCCCTCTTGCGTGATCCTTGGTGATTCCTTTCCAGCCCACGTGGGACATTCCACTGAAATCTATTTTTCCTCTTGGCCTCGCTTTTCTTTTTTTTCCCATTGAGTTTTCCAGTTGTTATCAAGTTCTCTAACCTCTGTCTTCTTATGTCCGTCCAATAAATTTTGATTTTTTTTCCTTATAAACTGCTTTCTTTTCCTCAGACTTTTCTGAAGACCCCATTATTTCTCTTTATGGCTGTTCCACTCTTAGGAAAAGTATAGTTAATTTTGTAATTTTTTTTCATGCAGTATAGAAATAGATCTTATAGTGTTAACTGTTTGTTGTTTTAATTTTACTATACATATCTGAAGACTCACAAAATCAGATATTTTGGTCTCTGTTCCTGTCTTTTCAATTGTTTACTCTAAGTTCTAGCAGGTCGTCTTACAAATTATCTCTACGTTTTTCTCTCACAAAAGATTATTTGCTATCTCAGTTTTATATTTATTTATTTTTTTATAACAGTCTTTGAGAAAGAGGAAAAAAACATTGAAAAAATATTTTCTAACTTTTCTGTAAGTGAAACATACAGATAAAAAAATTTTAAAAAACTTTACTTACCTGGCGGCAGACAGCAAAACTTGGGTAAAATTATCAGGAATTTATTTCAATTATTGAAATATATAATGAAATAGTCCTGAATTTGATTCCTACAATGTAGTAAGTAAGGGTTGAAAAAATGCAACAGTTCTACAGTCCGTTGTAGTGATTGGCGAAAATTATGACAACGTAGCAAACCGAAATCACAAGAACACAAGTTGTTCAGCACGTGATCCACGAACTTCAGGAGGAGGCTTGTTTTGTCTCCCGCAGGTGACAGATCTGGACAACTGACGGGGGAAACATCAGCGCTCGACAGTTAAAAATACCCTGGCCAGTCTGGGAGTGGAGACAATGGGAGAAACGGGGATGGTGGAGTGAGAGAGAGACATACGCCCGCCACGTCTTGCCCAGTTTGACCAGAGAAAGAGAGAGAGGAGTCTTAGAACGGCAAGCAAGCGGCCGGGCCCGTTGTTACACATTAAATAGTAGCATTATTCCCCATTATAATCGTCTCTTTTTGTTTTCAGATAATTCCACGTTTATTTCATTTCGTAAACCAGAAAAAACATCTTGTGTAATAAATAAGTCATTGAATGTGAGAAAGAAAGTATAACAGCGCTGGATTGAAGCTGTTTTGCTATACAGATGTGAATCATGGACTGTTAGCAGCAAATGAATAAATAAATCATTGGAAGTAACAGAGAACGAAGGAACAGACTTTTTTTTTTTTTTTTTGAAAGGGTTAAGAACTGGGCAACAAGGGGTTCTTGAGAAGAACAATGAGGATCCCATGGGCAGCCAAGATAACGAATAACCAGTGTCTGAGACATGGAGAAGAAAAGTCGTAGTATCTTATCTTATATCTTATATCTTATATCCTTCCCGTGCCGTTAAACGTCACATAGGGCTCGCAAAGTAGTTCGCCAATTTTTCCTGTCTTCGGCGAGTCTTTCAACCTCATCAAGGGATTTTATGCCTGTTAATTTGGCCTCTCTTAACAATGTCCTCTTCAGAGTTTCACGAGGTCTGCCTCTTTTTCTTCGGCCTGTTGTGTTCCACTTGATAGCTTGTTTTGGGATTTTCTGATCATTTCTTCTCATCAAGTGACCAACATATGTCCATCTGTTGTAGTATAATAAGAAAGATAAGGAAACGGCAGTCATCAGTCTTGCTGCATGTGGTGAGACGAGAGAAGTTGGAAAACATCATAACAATGGGCAAAACTGAAAGCAGGAGAGGCAGAGGAAGACCGAGGGATCAGATATTAGAAGGCCTGACATTATGGCATGGGGGGGGGGGGAGGAATCAGCAGCAGAGTTACTGAGAAATGTCAAGGACCGAGAGATGTGGAGTAGTATCACCGCCTACGTCGCCTGGCATGGCACTTGATGATGATGATGATAATGATTATGATGATGATGATGATGATGAATTCCACAAAATTAATTTCCAAGACTTTAGTTATTCAAGTTAAAAAAAAGTATCCCATAAACGGAGAGATAGATAAGGATAAATATTATTTCTTCATTTCTTTACTGTTTTTGTTCATTGTGCATGTTCAACATTTATAATACAGGCAGAAACTGGAAGTTTGTCACCACAGGGTCTAGACCAGCGGAGTGTGGAGTGTGGAGTGTGGAGTGTGGAATGTGGAGTGTGGAGTGAACAAAATCCTGCGCCAAAAAAAAAAAAAAACAAACTGCTAGCATTAAAGTTGTGCGGGAATCAAGGAAACTGAGTGATGTTTCGAGTACTCAGATAAAGGCTGGGTCTGAAATAAACGTTGTCTCTGTCTTTCTATGGGTGTCTGAGTGGCGAAGTGGTTAGTGCACTGGTCTCTCGTGGCGAAGTGGTTAGTGCACTGGTCTCTCATGGCGAAGTGGTTAGTGCACTGGTCTCTCATGGCGAAGGTCGGGGGTTCGAATCCGGCCGGAGGAACCCCAGTCACCCAGCTGAAGAAATGGGTACCCGACTTCTTCTGGAGTTGGGGAAGGAAAGGCAGCCAGGCGTGATACTGACCAAATCACCCTCTAGTGTGCTGACAGGTCAAGGAAAATATGGGCACTAACACCATATCCCTATGTACCTCTAAGGCATGACAGGATTACCTTTACCTTTTACCTTACCTCTGTCTTTCTATGGAAAGACGTACAGTGTAGGTTAATATCAATGTAACAGAACAATAATTTTGGCATTTTCCAAATACACGCCAGCTTTGAACTGCCTCCGGCCTCTAATAAACGCCATATCACATCGGGAACGTGATACCATTTAAGAAAATACGGTATTATACATACAAGGTGTGTCCGGTAAGTAATGAGACATTTTATTCAGCCAATCAGCAGGGCCGGGCGGGGGGGGGGCGGATTCTCCGGGCCTGAAGGTTAGTGGGGGAATGTTAAGTAAAGAGTCAATATACTGTCATTTGGTTCTGAGCTTTTACAGAGTGCGGATCGCTTGCGAAGTGGACAGCTGTTTAAGAGTCGCTTAAGGGTCAAAATGTCGAGGAGTGTCGAGCAGCGATGCACGATAAAGTTTTGTGTTAAACGTGAAAAATCCACGACCTAGTCCTTGCTGTGGGAAGGATGCTTTATCGAAAGCACGAGTGTTTCGGTGGTATAAGACGTCCAACGAAGGAAGAGAGAGCGTCTACCGAGTCTCCTCGACCAAAGAAGGCTCGAATGAGCAAATCGAAGACGAAATCGATGCGTATTGTCTTTTCTGACTCTGAAGATGTTGTCCATAAGGAGTTCGTACCACCTGGACGTTGAATGATCGCTGCAGAAGTTTACGTGAAAGTGCTTAAACGGCTGAAGAACATTCTTCTTCTTCGTCTGCTTCTTTCTTTCTTTCTTTCTTTCTTTCTTTCTTTCTTTTGCAGTCAGAACGCGAATAAAAGAATTTGCAGGGAAAAAAAGCGAAAAGCAAATTTTAAAAAAGGTCTCAGAAATGTTGCATGGACAAATATATATATATATATATATCAGTCATTCGGAGCACATGTCCCAACCATCGCCAGCGTCTTTCCTCAATAATTGTTGTCAGTGGTTTCATCTGCATTTCTGCTAATAAGATGTTATTTCTTATGGTGTTTGGCCAAAATATTTTTCTAATTCTTCGTAAACATTTAGTCTGGAAAGAATTCAACTTGTTTTCTATGGTTTTGGTGATTTTCCAGCATTCACTTCCATATAGTAGTACATTTAGAACATTACTCTTAAATATCCTGATTTTCATATTTATGCTTAGTTTTTTTGATTTCCATATAGTCTGCATCATTGCAAAAGCCTGGTTTGCTCTAGTAAGTCTGCTGTTGATGTCCTCTGTGCTGTCTCCATTTTCTACTACTCTGCTGCCAAGGTATACAAATTCGTTGACCTCCTCCACTAACTTGTTATCTACTCTGAGTACACTTCTGTTGTTCACATTTTGCTTCATTAACTTTGTCTTTCCTACGTTGATCTTTAGTCCTATGTTGTTTGCATTCTGAATCAGCTTGTTTATTTTATCTTGCATATCTTTGTGACTGCTTGATAATAGACAAATGTCGTCCGCAAAGTCAAGGTCCTCCAGCACTGTGTCAAGGGTCCATTGTAATCCTCTGCGTTTGTCTGATGTTGCCTCCTTCATTAACCAGTCTACTGCCAAGATAAATAATGTTGGTGATAGTACACATCAGAAGAACAACAGGAAGGAGCAATAGAGGGCTCACCTGGGCAAGAGCAGAAAAAAAGGCGAAGGACAGGCATTTGTGGAAAACCCTTGCGGAAGCCCCATGTGCCCTGGGCACTTAAGGTTCATATATATATATATATAACCACTTGGAAAAGTTGCAGGAAAACAAATACAACTAAAACCAACAGAAAAAAAAGACAATCTAAACCCTACAGGCTTGATAGGAGAAAAACACGCGTGAAGGGACCTGGCAATCACTGGGAAACTCAAAGGAGAAGAAATAAAACAGAAGACAGAGAAAAATGTCTTCACACACTGATTAAATAACGCGGTAGGAGAAATGGAATCCACGGTTTATTTAGAAGAAATAAATAGATTTTAGTGTTGGTCAAGTTTGAGGAAGGACATCTTTGTTTTGGAAAGCGAAGGGGAAAGGGAGACAATCCTGTCAAAATGGTAAATGTCAGAATAAGTTTACGTTCTTTGATAATACTTCGTTGAATTTTTTCCTTTAAGTGGCACATACTACTATTGCTACTACTACTACTACTACTACTACTACCACAAATATTACTACTACTACCACAACTATTACTACTACTACTACCACTACTGCTACTACCACTTTACTACTATTACTACTACCATTACCACAACTACTACTACTAACATTTTACTACTACTACTACTACCACTTTACTACTACTACTATTACTACCACTTTACCATTACTATTACTACTACCACTACTACTACTACCACTACTACTACCCCTTTACTACTTCTACTACCATTACCACTGCTGCTACTATAACTACCACCACTACTATTACTACCGCTACTACTACAGTTACTATTACGACTACTATTATCACTAATGCTACTACAACTTCGTTATCACTCCAACCGCCACTACCACTAGTACAACAAAAACAACAACAACAACTACTACTACTACTACTTCTGCTACTACTACTACTACTACTACTACTACTACTACCACCACCACAACCACTATCACAACTACTACTATCACAACTGCCACTAATATTTCTACCACCACTCTCTCTGTATTTATGAACACTTAATCAGACCATGACTATAGCTACCACCACCACTACTACTACTACTACTACTACTACTACTACTACCACTACTACTACTACTACTACTACTACTGATGCTGCTAATACTGCTACGACTACTACTACTACTACTACTACTATTACTACTACTACTACTACTACTACTACTACTACTACTACTACTACTGCTACTATTATTAGTTCAAAAGGGCGTTTCACGGTCGTTTTGTGTCACCGTTCAGTTCTCTCAGCAGACTTTGATTCGACGTATTTTTAGGTTCAGGTTTGCTTTCCCAGTTCGATCCCTCTTCGCAAACTATTGCCCGTCTCCAAGGTCACACCAAGGGGAAATGGAACCGCCTTGTGGCTGACTATGGGCTCAGCAACCCTGATCCAGGCCGTCAGTTGTAGGTGTCTGGCCACGGTCTCATTCACTGACACATCTTCGTCCCACTGAAACATCTTCGTCCCACTGGAACATCTTCGTCCCACTGGTTTTTATATCCTTGTCATACTCTTCACATTTCGGCTTTATGTGAAGTCAGCCTCCTTCTATTCATATCTCTTTCCCCCCTCTCTCTCCTCTCTTCCTCTCTTCTCTCTCTATTCCCTCTCTCCTCTTTCTCTCCTCTTTCCCTCCTCTCTCTCCTCTCTTCCTCTCTTCTCTCTCTTCCCTCTCTCCTCTTTCTTTCCTCTTTCCCTCCTCTCTCTCCTCTTTCTCTCCTCTCTCTTCTCTCTCCTGTCCCTCTTTTCTCTCTCTCTTCTCCCTCTCTCCTCTCTCTTCTCTCTCTCCTCTCTCCTGTCACACAGCCGTAGGCCTTTGAAGTGTTAGTTCCTCCACAATTTTTAGGCCCCTGAAGCATGTGAGATAGGGATGCTGGCACCTGTCCTAGCTGTCTCTGTTTTTTTTTTCTAGGGAAACCCAAAGTACCCATAAGCTGGAGGGTGGGTCGACCCTGGTGCTGGTTGGGTGGAAAAGAAACAAAACAAAACATTCCTCCCGAGTGCGAAATCGAACCAGGAGCCGTGTAACTAGTAGGCTAGCTCTGTAACTAGTAGGCTAGCCTGTAACTAGTAGGCTAGCCCTGTAACTAGTAGGCTAGCCCTGTAACTAGTAGGCTAGCCCTGTAACTAGTAGGCTAGCCCTGTAACTAGTAGGCTGGCGCTATAACTAGTAGGCTAGCACTATAACTAGTAGGCTAGCACTGTAACTAGTAGACTGGCGCTGTAACTAGTAGACTGGCGCTGTAACTAGTAGGCTAGTCCTGTAACTAGTAGGCTAGCCATGTAACTAGTAGGTTAGACATGTAACTAGTAGGCTGGCCTTGTAAATAGTAGGCTAGCGCTGTAACTAGTAGAATGGCGATTTAAATAGTAGGCTAAAATGTATTTAGTAGGAAAAAAAATAGGAATAGCTTTATTACTTAACGAGTACACAGTTGTGACGTTTAGGCTTGAGCCTTAATCAAAGAAAGACATACAGGACGAAGAAATAGAGAGAGGAGATAAAATATAAATTCCTATGAATGCTATGTTTAAAAAATCAAATAAAAATGAATAAAGCATTTAGCTGTAACTTGTAAGAAACTGTGGCTTATCCGACGCTGTGTGTCAGAAATGCGAATGGTGGGGTGTAGAAAGTATTTAAATGGAGACTTGTGATGTGTGATAGGTGGGTTGTAACTTAGGGTAGTGGGTGGGGAAAACGTGTAGGGGAAAGAGAGTGATACAATGGTAATCTAGCCGGGAGAAGGTGAAATATATGATTATACTTGGGGTAGAGGGCTTGTAATGTGACGCTGTGATGAGGTTCTGAGCTGTGTGCAACAAGCGAAAAGGGAGTGGAACTTAGCAGGGAAGGATTATGATTGTGGAAGAGGAGAACGTTATGTGCAGCTGAACAACGAGTTCTAACCATGTGGTTCCAGAGTTCCATATTCCTGAATGTAGTGGTTCTCAAGCGCTAGGCGCCTTGAGTCGTCTGCGCGACACTGTTTGATGGCTGTTACCAGAAAGTCAGATTTGCCTCTGTGGTTGGGGCCACTGAAATGATTCGGGACTGGTTTTGATGCTGGGTGATATCGTACAGATGTTTTTGCATGCAATCCCCAAATCTGAACCCTGTTTCACCAATTATAAGTTATTCTACATCTTTTGCATACAATGACATATATCACATTACGGGACTCACATGTGAATCCCTCATGGAGAGTGAGGATAGTTTTGGTAAAGGTGGTCGTTTTCTTTTCCCAGACTACAGGGCAGGTAACACAACGAGGGTGGCTACATTTTCCAGTGCCAGCATATTCAAGCTTCCCTTTCTAGTGGCTATGGACGAGGATGTCCTTAAGATTTGGTTCCAGTTTGTATGCTAATAGGGGTGGATCAAAGAAAATGTCGCGAGTGTCGGGGTCGAGATGGATTAGTGGCAGATGACAATAAAGAATTTTCTTAATCATCTGACCAGGTGGATGAAAAGGAAGTGCTAATTTAACTCTGTCATATGGGGTAACAGGTTTTTTCCTGAATGCTTCTTTGTGGCTCACTAGTTGGATGCGGTTAAAGGCTTCACGAAGGACATTTTCTGGGTAGTGGCGATGACGGAAAAATTCTAATAATTTGTTGGACTGATCTATAAAGTCGAAATCATCCTGACATAGGCAGCGAAGACGGAGGAGTTGGGAGTATGGAATGGAGTTATTACAAGCTTCAGGATGAGAGGAGGTGTAAAGTAAATAGGTGTGGCTGTCGATGGGCTCGTAAAATACAGAGGTGACAAGCCTGTCTGTGCCAATAGATATTTTGATGTTTTGATATTTCACAAGTTACAGCTAAGTGCTCTATTCATTTTATTTGATCTTTTTTTTTAAACATGGCATTCATGTGAATTTATACTTTATCTCCTCTCTCTATTTCTAGGTCCTGTGTGTTTTTGTGTGATAAAACCTTATAAGGCTCACGACGAAAGTTCACAATTGTGTACTCGTTACATAATAAAGCTGTTCATACTGTTTTTTTCCCCCTAATTTATACATTTTGGCATCACAGCTTTACTGCAGTGGCTCTGTGTATAGTTATATACTTATACACTAATTATTGTGTGTAACTAGTAGGCTAGACCTGTAAATAGTAGGCTAACCCTTTAACTGGTAGGCTAGCCCTATAACTAGTAGACGTCAGCTGCAACTAGTAGGCTAGTGCTGAAACTAGTAGGCTAGCGCTGTAACTAGAAGGCTAGCCATGTGACTAGTAGACGAGAGATCTAACTAGTAGGCTAGCCCCGTAACTAGTAGGCTGGAGGTCTAACTAGTAGGCTAGCCCTGTAAATAGCAGGCTGGAGGTCTAACTAGTAGGCTAGCCCTGTAAATAGCAGGCTGGAGGTCTAACTAGTAGGATAGCCCTGCAATTAGTAGGCTGGAGGTTTAACTAGTAGGCTAGCCCTGTAATTAGTAGGCTGGAGGTCTAACAAGTAGGCTAGTCCTGTAATTAGTAGGAGTGGAGGTCTAACAAGTAGGCTAGTCCTGTAATTAGTAGGCTGGAGGTCAAACTAGTAGGTTAACCCTGTAATTAGTAGGCTGAAGGTTTAACTAGTAGGCCAGCCTTGTAATTAGTAGGCTGGATATCTGACTAGTTGGCTAGCCCTGTAATTAATAGACTGAAGGTCTGATTAGTTGGCTAGGCCTGTAACTAGTAGGCTGGAGGTCTAATTAGTAGGCTAGCCCTGTAATTAGTATGCTAGCCCAGTAATTAGTAGTCTGCAGGTCTAACTAGTAGGCCAGCACCGTAATTAGTAGTATGGAAGTCTAACTAGTTGGCCAGCCTTGTAATTAGTAGGCTGGAGATCTAACAAGTAGGCTAACCCTGTAATTAGTAGTCTGGAGGTCTAACTAGTAGGCTAACCCTGTAATTAGTAGGCTGAAGGTATAACTAGTAGGCTAACCCTGTAATTTGTAGGCTGAAGGTATAACTAGTAGGCTAACCCTGTAATTAGTAGGCTGAAGGTATAACTAGTAGGCTAACCCTGTAATTAGTAGGCTGAAGGTATAACTAGTAGGCTAACCCTGTAATTAGTAGGCTGAAGGTATATGTAGGCTAACCCTGTAATTAGTAGGCTGAAGGTATAACTAGTAGGCTAACCCTGTAATTAGTAGGCTGAAGGTATAACTAGTAGGCTAACCCTGTAATTAGTAGGCTGAAGGTATAACTAGTAGGCTAACCCTGTAATTTGTAGGCTGGAGGTCTAACTAGTAGGCTAACCCTGTAATTAGTAGGCTGAAGGTATAACTAGTAGGCTAACCCTGTAATTAGTAGGCTGGAGGTCTAACTAGTAGGCTAAGCCTGTAACTAGTAGGCTGGAGGTCTAACTAGTAGGCTAACCCTGTAATTAGTAGGCTGAAGGTATAACTAGTAGGCTAACCCTGTAATTTGTAGGCTGAAGGTATAACTAGTAGGCTAACCCTGTAATTAGTAGGCTGAAGGTATAACTAGTAGGCTAACCCTGTAATTAGTAGGCTGGAAGTCAAACTAGTAGGCGAGCGCTGTAATATGTGCAACTATTAATATACTAGAGATTGAACGAGACAAATTACATGCCCTACTTAGTCCGAACTGTGACTTCTCAAAGTCTAGTACATAATGTAAGTACACACAACATAGTACGACAAACCTGCAAAACAAACTTTCTATGTTTTATCTTCTCGAAGCACAGACAGAAAGAAAGACAGACAGACAGACAGACATATATATATATATATAGATAGATAGACAGATAGATAGATAGATAGATAGATAGATAGATAGATAGATAGATAGATAGATAGATAGATAGATAGATAGATAGATAGATAGATAGATAGATCGATAGATAGATAGAAATAAAGGGACTAGTTGTTGATCTCCTTACTTGACTATTTGAGCACAAGGAGCAACATTTCTACAATCTGCACTTCTCTGTCGTGTACGCTTTTCCAAACTGCCCGTCTCTTCTGATTATCTGTATTAATTAGCTGTTTTATATGAGTTTGACAGGTTGATAAATAATTTCAAGGGAAATAAACCTCAGATTTAAATACTAGCCAAGGGGAATTATATATATATATATATATATACCTTGGCATGCCTTGGCAGCTACATAGATCAAGATGATGACACTAGAAAGGAAGTTAGGATTAGAATTGCAAAAGCAGCATCAATCTTCAAGAATCTTGAGAACATATGGAATTCAAAAGTTATAAGCACAAAAACCAAGTTAAGATTATTCAATTCAAATGTAATATCCCCCCTCATTTATGCATGCGAAAGCTGGAAAACAACTAAAGAAATAGAAAAGAAATTAGACTCTTTTGAAAACAAATGCATAAGGAAAATACTCGGCATAAAATGGAATGAATTCAAGAACAACGGAGAGATAAGACAGATGACTGAACAACAACCAGTCTCATGGGTGATCAGGAAAAGGAGATGGATATATGTTGGTTACTTGATGAGAAGAAATGATCAGAGAATCCCAAAACAAGCTATCAAGTGGAACACAACAGGCCAAAGAAAAAGAGACAGACCTCGTGAAACTCCAAAGAGAACATTGTTAAGAGAGGCCAAATTAACAGGCATAAAATCCTTTGATGAGGTTGAAAGACTCGCCGAAGACAGGAAAAATTTGCGAACTACTTTGCGAGCCCTATGTGACGTCTAACGGCACGGGAAGGATATAAGATATAAGATATAAGTTATATATATATATATATATATGAACGTATATGTGTTTGTTCCAGCATCACACTGGAACGCATGGAGCAATTTCAACCAAACTTGGCACACGTATGACTTACTATCTGGACAGTGCACAGCGGTAGTTAGATCGTCCCGAGGGGGCTTGGGGATTTGGGGTGGGATCGAAACCGACCGATAGAAACGACGGGAAGTAACTCCCGTTATATTTATGCCTGCTTTGGATTGTCGGTCGTGACCGATAAAGGTCAGACCACACAAATCGATGATGTTAAGTCTGCTGAGATGCCGAAACTAGAGACATTACACACGGAGCAGATTTATGATTCACGAAAGACATCCTACTGTTGTCACCAGAGCGTCCATTTTTAAAATGGCCAGAGTGTTTATTTCATAACAGAGAGCGGATTCTAGAATCTTCTAGAAGGTTGTGGATATGAATGCGAGTCCCGAAATGTGATATATGTCATCGTTTGCAAAAGATGCAGGAAAACATATATCGGTGAGACTGGCCTCAGATTAGGGGACCGCATGCAAAAACATCTGTACGACATCGCCCAGCATGCTTCGAAACCAGTCCCAAATCATTTCAATGGCCCCAACCACAGAGGCAAATCTGATTTTCTGGTAACAGCCATTAAACAATGTCACGCAGATGACACAAGCCGCCTGGCTCTTGGGAACCGCTGCATTCAAAATTATGGGACGCTGGAACCACATGGGTTAAACTCGCTGTTTAGTTACACGTAACATCATCTTCTTCAATCATTATAGTACCTCTCCACTAAATCCACCCCTTCTTACTTTTCAAACTTCCTCACAGCATCACTCTGCAACCCCGCTATTTTCTCTGCAACCCCTCTTCTCTGCAACCCCTCTTCCCCAATCACCTGTTTCAATTTCTCCTAGCTAGGCCAGTAGTGCGTCACTCTCTCTCCCCTCCCTGGTTCCCCATCCACCACCCCCAGTTACAACCCACCGACCACATGTCACAGGTTTCTATTTAAACAATTTCCACGTCCTACCAGATCCATTTCTGACACACACCGCCGGACAAGTCACATCTTGCAATTTACAGCTAAGTACTCCTTTAAGAAAAAAAAATTTTTTTATACGGTATTCATGTGAATCTATACTTTATCACCTCTCTCTATTTCTTCGTCCTGTATGTTTTTGTATGATTAAGGCTCACGCCGAAACGTCACAACTTTGTAATCGTTAAGTAATAAAGCTGCTCCTACTTTGTTCCGATTTTATACATTGTGGATATGAATGCGGTCTTTGACTCATGATGTTCGAAAAATTTCTAGCACCCACTCGAATCTTAGATGGTCGTATATAGTCAGTCAGTCATTTGCATGTCCCTTGTGGAACTCTGCCCCCGAAACAGCTCTCCTGTAGGCCTCTCGGTTGTAAGCAATATGACCTTCTGTTGATGCATCCATTCCCAGATTATCAATGATGTCTTGCAGCTGTCTTCGCTTTAGTCTTCCTCTCTTCATTTTTCCCATTATGTATCCTTCCAAGACTGTCTTCTCTAGATTATCATGACGTTTAATGTGTCCAAAATATTTAAGTTTTCTCTCTTTAATCTTCTTTATTAGCCAGCTTTCTTCAGTATTAAGTTCTTGTAGTATGGTTATATGTGTTCTTTTTTGTGTTCATGATATTTGAAGAACTCTTCTGTAGCATTTACATTCAAAGGCACTTATGTGTTTCTCAGCTGTTTTGTTAAGTGTCCAGGTCTCACAGGCATATGCTGCGATGGGAAAGATGCATGCCCTTAAAAATCTTAGTTTTGTAGTTCTGTCTGTTCCTCTCCACAGATTCTTTATTTGTTTTACTTCCTGAAGAGCAATAGATGCCCTCATTTTAACTTCCCTCATTTTATCTCCATTATTAGTTATAGTGATCCGAGATATTCAAAACTTCTTCCAATTTTTCCTCATTGATAAATATTTCGGCTGTCTTGTTTGTTTTGTCAGTTGTCATCATTTTAGTTTTCTTTGCATTAAGATAGAGGTTCTGCTCTTCGGTATTCTTATGAAGTGACATAATTAGTTTTTCATTACTTTTTGTGTTGTGGGAAATAATACTGTGTCATCAGCATATCTAATCTCTGGTATTTCATAACCTCCAATTGTTACGGCGTCATAATATTCTTTGTCTACATCTTCTCTAACATTCCTCATTATATTTTCAGTATACAAGTTAAATAAGTAAGGTGACAATATGTACCCCTGACGGACCCCTTGTTTTATGTCAAACCAAGTTGTTGTTTCACCATTTATTCTTACTACTGCCTATTGGCCTTAGATACAGCAGTGATGTTAATGGTCCTATATAAGGTAAGTGAATTCGGCAATTCTTCCAATTTATCATCTTTCATGAATTGTGACATTTGTTATTTCGCTAGATTCGTTCATTAATACTTTTTTAAAAAATCTCTGTGATGAGTTTTATCTTTCTACACTGATGTAAGTATTTCATGATGTAAAAATTTTAATTTTGTGGACTTTACACTATAGATAGACTTCATTCATTTTCCTGTCTCATAGAAGATATCGTTCGTGTGTCATGGACGCTGGTTGTTAGATTTAGAGATAAACAACTACTGGCATAATTAGCTCTCATTTGCCTTGTTATGTGTTACGTTCTTCTCCAATAGAGCAGGCAAATAAAAGTAATAGTTTAAATAGTTTAAACTATTCACCGGTATAAATTTATACAGTGCGTTAAATGTAGCGCCCCAGTCATCCAGGCGTAGAAACTGGTACCTGACTTCTTCTGGAGTTGGGGAAGGAAAGGCGGCCAGGAAATCACCGGGCAACGCCGGGTAATCAGCTAGTACTAAATAAATAGTTAAAACAATCACTTCACTTTAAAGGAAGTTTCAACACTCTCTGTAATGCTAAGGGACACAACTCAAAATATGTATGTGAATTAGTATATGTAGAGTTATCTCAAAATTTTTTAAAATAATGCTATAAAAATTCTAAGGTTTTAATTTGCTTTGAAATTTAAAAAAAAAATACAATAAACTGACTTCTCTAAAGGTTTTAAAGACTTAGGCAAGTTATTAGCATTTACATCTAAGGATATTTAAAGTATTGCTTTTTTTACGTTAAGGTAGCTTTAAATATGTGTTCGTACAATCAAGGTTTAGTATTTTCATGAATGTACATTTGTTAATCTTTATTTTTGACGGGCTTTTGATGGGCCCTCTTTTAAAAAAAAAAGAAAATAAGAACAAATAAGAAATATAATAGAGGTGTACATATCTTGTACACTAAATGAATCAAGAAAGCAAATGGCTGCACCCCGTAGTACAGAGAATGACATGGAAATATCGCACAGAGCACTATCAGCTACAGGAATCACTGACGACAGACAGATTGTAACTGTAACTGTCAATAAGGGGACCTGACTCTGTTGCTGGTCCTTGGGAAACAGCATCATTACACTCGGGGCACGCCCATACAGGTCGGCCTTTGACATCAGGATGTCCTTCAGTGTTTTTAGGGAGATGACTCTTGTGTTGTGCTGATTGTGTAGATAGATAGATAGATAGATAGATAGATAGATAGATAGATAGATAGATAGATAGATAGATAGATAGATAGATAGATAGATAGATAGATAGATAGATAGATAGATAGATAGATAGATAGATAGATAGATTGATTGATTGATTGATCTTTATTTCAAAAGGGTTAAGATAGATAGATAGATAGATAGATAGATAGATAGATAGATAGATAGATAGATGGATGGATGGATGGATGGATGGATGGATGGATAAATGGATGGATGGATAGATGGATGGATGGATGGATAGATAGATAGATAGATAGATAGATAGATAGATAGATAGATAGATAGATAGACAGATGGATGGATAGATAGATAGATAGATAGATAGATAGATAGATAGATAGATAGATAGATAGATAGATAGATAGATAGATAGATAGATAGATAGATGAATGTTGGGATATATAGACAGATAGAATGATGTTGTGATATATAGACAGATAGATGGATGTTGGGATATATAGACAGATAGATGGATGCTGGGATATATAGACAAGTAGATGGATGTTGGAATATATAGACAAAAGGATAGATAGTGGGATATATAGACAGATCGATTGATGGTGGCATATATAGACGAAAGGATGGATGGTGGGATATATAGGCAGATTGGTGGATGGTGGAATGTATAGACACAAGAATGGATGGTGGGATATATAGACTGATGGATTGATGGTGGGATATATAGACAGATAGATGAATGGTGGGATATATAGAAAGACGGATGGGTGGTGGGATAGACAGATGTTACAAGAATCATTTTCACTATCCACAGTGGCCCAACAGTTGGGCCCTCGGTTTACAAGTTGCTCGTGTAACGAGAACTCCTAATCCTGGCTCACCTACTCTGAGTATAACGTAAACTTCAAGCAATAGGAGAAGAAGTCAACACACGAGTTTGCAGCTAGTGATAATATTAACTGATTACTTTACTTGCTGTTTTTTAAAACTTATTATTATTATTATTATTATTGTTATTATTATTTGCATATCCCTTCCTTGCTGAACTTTGTCTCCCTAACAGCTCTCCTGTAGGGCCCTCGGTTGTAAGCAAAGATGCTCTGCTGCTGATCCGTCCATTTGCAGATCATCAACGATCTCAAGAAAGTACCCACTTTTCTTTTTTTTACGGATGTATGAATGGGGCGCCCCCCCCCCCCCAAACCACCCGCACCGGTTCGAACCACAGACCTTCGCAGTGAGATAGCGGCTATACTAACTACTTCGCTACTGAATCTCTATAATCCTCTTCCGCCACAACAGCCTGAGAGGAAGACGAGTACCAGGTCCTGGAGTGAGCACGTAACCAACTCGAGTCCCCAAGTTTCTTTCTGACATCTACAAGCACAGAACATGCTGCAGTAACTGGTCAAGTTAAGGTTTAATGGATGCAGAGAATGATGATGATGATGATGGTGATGATGAGGGCTGGGCATGCCATGCAGTATATAAAAATGATCGTCTCAGATACAAACACGCACACATCATGGCGGTAACATCAAGCGTTTCTTGCCTGAGACGCTCAAAAAGTAGAAAATTGTAAGCGAACAGGGAGAGATCCAGAGTTATTGCTGTCACTCAACAACAAAGACCCTACCAACGAAAGAGAACAAAACGCCCGCTCGGCTCAAGTGTTCAGATCTTTCTCCACCGCCCCAACACGCCCCAGCTATTGGGTCTTTTTCGGGTTTCCCATGCTCACGTTGCACGAACTATTCAAGTCTCTTGGGTCAAGCAAAATACTTAACACTAGCTTTCTTACTTTATCCTAATACTAGCTTTCTTACTTTATCCTAATACTTGCTTTCTTACTTTATCCTAATACTAGCTTTCTTACTTTATCCTAATACTTGCTTTCTTACTTTATCCTAATACTAGCTTTCTTACTTTATCCTAATACTAGCTTTCTTACTTTATCCTAATACTAGCTTTCTTACTTTATCCTAATACTAGCTTTCTTACTTTATCCTAATACTAGCTTTCTTACTTTATCCTAATACTAGCTTTCTTACTTTATCCTAATACTTGCTTTTTTAACTTTATCCTAATATTTGCTTTCTTACTTTATCCTAATACTTGCTTTCTTACTTTATCCTTCCTCTTGTGAGAGGAAGTGTCATGAGGAGGTGCAATTCGTGTTTTTAGACCACATGAGTGGCCTCGGTGATGGTCATGCCATAATTAGCGAGTGTTTCTCTGATACCATCTATCCATCTCTTTCGCTGATACCATCTATCCATCTCTTTCACTGATACCATCTATAAATCTCTTTCACTGATACCATCTTTCCGTATCTTCCTAGGTCTTCCTCTTGGTCTGTGTCCTGTAGTTCTTTTGTTGAAGGCTCTCTGGGCTGGATGTGAGTATGCCATTCTCATTACGTGGCATAACCACCTGATTCTTTGCTTCTCTGTGTATAGTGGACATGGTGTAGTTCTTGCCATCTGTCTTATGGTGCCATTTCTTAGCTTGTCGAACCCGGTAAAGCTTGCTTCTTTCCTAAGACGTCTTATTCCATATGTGTTTTTTTGTGTGTATTCTGTTGTTTCTTAACAACAAGCAAATGAGTGGCATAGCACAACATATGCATTGTTCATAGATTTTGAGAAAGCTTTTGACAGTGTCAACAGAGATGCAATGTGGAATATCCTAAGATGGCATGGCCTCCCCCATAAGACAGTGAATGTAATCAAAGCCCTATACGAGGGTTTTCAGTGCAAAGTGATCTGTGGAGAACATACCTCCAACAGCTTTAGTGTACAAACAGGAGTGAAATAGAGATGTGTAATATCGCCAACATTATTTATCTTGGCAGTAGACTGGTTAATGAAGGAGGCAACATCAGACAAACGCAGAGGATTACAATGGACCCCTGACACAGTGGTGGAGGACCTTGACTTTGCGGACGACATTTGTCTACTATCAAGCAGCCACAAAGATATGCAAGATAAAGTAAACAAGCTAACTCAGAATACAAACAACATAGGACTAAAGATCAACGTAGGAAAGACAAAGTTAATGAAGCAAAATGTGAACAATAAAAATGTACTCAGAGTAGATAACAAGTTAGTGGAGGAGGTCAGTGAATGTGTATACCTTGGCAGTAGAGTAGTAGAAAATGGAGACAGCACAGAGGACAACACAGCGGACTTACTAGAGCAAACCAGGCTTTTGCAATGCTGCAGACTATATGGAAATCTAAAAAACTAAGCATGAATATGAAAATCAGGATATTTAAGAGTAATGTTCTAAGTGCACTACTCTATGGAAGTGAATGCTGGAAAATCACCAAAACCATAGAAAACAAGTTGAATTCTTTCCAGACTAATTGTTTATGAAGAATTAGAAAAATATTTTGGCCAAACACCATAAGAAATAACATCTTGTTGGCAGAAATGCAGATGAAGCCACTGACAGCAATTATTGAGGAAAGACGCTGGCGATGGTTGGGACATGTGCTCTGAATAACTGACTACTCACTACCAAAAATAGCACTAAGATGGACACCATAGGGGAACAGAAGTAAGGGTAGACCAAAAGAGACATGGAGAAGAACAACAGAGAGGATGTTGAGCAATAGAGGGGTCACCTGGGCAAGAGCAGAAAAAAAAGGCAAAGGACAGGCATTTGTGGGAAAACCCTTGAGGAAGCCCCATGTGCACTGGGCACTTAAGGCTCAGAGAGAGAGAGAGAGAGAGAGAGAGAGAGAGAGAGAGAGAGAGAGAGTTTCTTAGCAAGAACCCGTGTCTGATATTGGTAGCGCAGCGTTGGTAATGAATATGCTATTAACTAGTTTTCTCTTAGTTTCACTAAGGATGTTTGGGTGTGCAAGTAGCGACAGCTTTGGCTCTTTGTCTTCTAAAATCAGTTGGTAAATCAAGCTTTATCATACTTTATAACAAGTTAATTTATAAACACTGAGTTCAGGGGGCGGAGGTGATGGCGTAACATTTGTAAGTCTTGCCACCTGTGGCAGTCCTACTGTTACAGCGCTGCGTAACAT
Organism: Achatina immaculata; assembly: GCA_009760885.1. Taxonomy (NCBI): domain Eukaryota; kingdom Metazoa; phylum Mollusca; class Gastropoda; order Stylommatophora; family Achatinidae; genus Lissachatina; species Lissachatina immaculata. The sequence continues at coordinate 22,362,529 of CM019701.1, forward strand.
ACGAAAGCTGGACACATACATACGGTATAGACATAGCAGCAGAGAGTTGGAGATGTCGACATCCTGTAATGAATTAAGCTATTAGTACAAAACAAAGGGGGTACGGACGGACGGACGGGGAAACAATTGTGGTTGAATCGAGTTTTGGAAGTCGATAACGCGTTAAAATGCTGGCAGCTGTCAATATTATCAGTGTTTTAGTTCAGGGTGAGGTACACCAAGCTATCTGTGTTGTTTGTTCACGTGCATTCAGCAAAAATATTCGGTTTCTGTTTGTCTTTTTTTTTTGTGAGTGGTTAACGGTTTGAAAGTCGAATAGACAGAATGGCGGTGCTCTAACGTGATTGTTATTTGCTCTCTCTCTGTCTTTCTCTCAGTCTCTCTTTCTCTCTCTCTCATTCTTTCTCTCTCTCTGTTTTTCTCTCACTCTCTCTGTCTTTCTCTCACTCCCTCTCTGTCTTTCTCTCACTCTTTCTCTCTCTGTGTCTTTCTCTCACTCTTTCTCTCTCCGTCTTTCTATCACTCTTTCTCTCTCTCTCTCTCTCTGTCTTTTTCTCACTCTTTCTCTCACTCTCATTCTGTTTCGTCCCCTCTTTCTTTCTCTTTCTCACTTTCTTTTCCTCTCTCACTCTTTCGCTGTCTCTCTCTTTCTCTCTCTCTCACTATATTTATCTCTTTTCTTCTTTCTCTCTCTCTCACTTTCTCTCTCTTTCTCTCACACGATCTCTTTTTCCCTCCTCGCTATCTCTATCTTTCTCTCTCTCTCTCACTCTCTTTTTATCTATTACTCTCTCTCTCTCTCACTCTCTATTTCTCTATCTATTTTTCTCTCACTCTCTATTTCTCTCTCTCACTCTTTACTTCTCTCTCTCACCCTCTCTCTGTCTCTCTCGCTTTCTATTTCTCTCTTACACTCTTTTTCTATCTCTCGCTGTCTATTTCTCTATCTCTCTCACACTCGCACTCTCTACCTGTCTCTCTCCTACTCTCACTTCGTTAAGCGATCATTACCCAGTCTGCTGTACGTGGACAAGAAAGGGGTATAAACTTCCTAAACACAATCACATCAGTATGAAATTTAGGAGCTTCAGAAAATTTAACCTAGAATTATTCCTTAATGATTTGCAAGAATCTTCACTTACACACGTGTACCAACTAACTGACCCTGATGAGGCAATAGAATATTGGCTAAAGATCTTCAGAGATATATTAGACAAACATGTCCCCATGAAAGAGATGAGAGTAAAACACCAGACGAAGTCACCTTGGATAACACCTGAAATACTACAATTCATGAGAGAACGTGATCGGGCGCACAAAATCAAGGACTTTATGACCTACCGCTCACTCAGAAACAAAGTTCAATACTTAATAAGACAAGAGAAAAAAAATTACTTCAGGAATCTAATACAGAATAAATCAGACAGTAAATCAATTTGGAAAGCCATAAATACCCTATCAAATAAAAGAAAAGAATTTGATTCTCACGCCATCAATCGTGCATACACTAGCGCACATATCAGTACACATTTCAGAGAAGAAATCAACGTTCTTAAATCATCAGTATCAGCTCCTGTATGCGACTTACATGAACTACAAACATTCCTGGACAGCAGATGTACTGATTTTAAACAGTTACACATTCCATTCTTAACAGTCAATAAGTTCACAGTTATCTCTTAACCTTAAAAAACAACAATACAGCTGGGTTTGATGATATTAGTAATAAGATCTTACGTTATGCTGCACCTGTCATTTCACATACACTAACATATATTTACAACCAGTGCATTGCAAAATGTTATTTCCCTGAGGCTTTTAAAACTGCTAAGGTGTATCCTCGCTTTAAATCTGGCTCATCTAACAATCTTACCAACTATAGACCAATATCCATATTATCGTCATTATCAAAACCACTCGAAAAACACATACACAAAATAACTCTACGACACATGCAAGAGAACAATTTACTCATAGACAGTCAGTCAGGCTTTAGACCCAATCATTCCTGCCACACAGCTCTTACCAAAATGACAGAAAACTGGTTAGTAAACATAAATGACGACAGACTATGTGGTGCCATTTTTGTCGACTTTAAAAAGGCATTTGATATGATTGACCACGATATTCTTGTAAGAAAAATAAAGACTTATAGACTGCACCATGACCTAATAAAATTAATTGCATCGTTTCTGTCAGACAGACAACAGGTAGTATTCTTCAACAATTCTCTATCAAATTCTGCTAAAGTTGACACTGGTGTTCCGCAAGGTTCTATTCTAGGCCCGTTGCTCTTTGCTATCTATATCAATGATCTTCCACTTCATCTTAAACACTCTTCTTGTGACCTTTTTGCTGATGATTGCACAATCTACACCAGTGACTACGATTGTGTTAATCTAGAATCAACTCTTCAGGTCGAGTTATACAATTTAATTGGATGGAGCAAAAATAATGGCATGATTATAAACACCGATAAAACAAAATCAATGCTCATAACAACAAGACAGAAACTACAAAACGCAACAAAAACAACACTTCGGCTCTGTACAGAAACATCACAGATAGAAAACGTTAGCGAGCACAAAACACTAGGTCTTATTATTGACCAACATCTGACCTGGAACTCTCATGTGCAATGTCTAACAAAACTCATCGCACAAAAAGTATACCAATTAGCTAAAATTAAGCACTTCATAGATCAAGACACTAGGAAGACATACTACATAGCTCATATACAAACACATTTAGACTACTGCTCAACAGTTTGGGATGGTTGCTCAGTGTCAAATACAAAAAGGCTTTGCTCTCTCCAAAAGCGAGCAGTAAAGCTTATTAGTGACAAAGATCAAGCACAATCAACTAATCATCACAAACGTATCAAAATACTACCTCTTAAGAACAGATTCCTCTTCAACAAGGCCAAGTTAGTACATCAAATTCTTTCACGGCATGCCCCGCCTTATCTATGGAACCTGTTTAAATTTAACCCAAAGTGCAGCCAACGCTTGAACAATATATGTCTTCCAAAACCTAGACTTGATCTTTACAAGAAAAGCTTTAGTTATTCTGCTGCTCATCTTTGGAATACCCTCCCATCCTATATAAAAAATATAAATTATACTCCTTCCTACAACTACAAGCTTTCCCAATATCTATTTGATGTCGACTACATGCCTCCATGAATTATAAAACTTAAAAGTTATCTTAAGCTGCTCTTACAGACACCGAATACAATTAATTGTTTTCTGAATAGTCCCGAAAATTTTGTTTAGTAGATATTCATTTATATATGTATGTAGTTACTTCTGTACTGAGTGAATGTGTAAGAGCGAAACGTAAATGTTATATTTTATTTTATGTCTCTCAGATTCAATGTTGTTATGTTTGTTATATGAACAGCATATTTGTAGAATGTCTGGAATAGAGTGAAAAATGTATGATAAAGGGCAGAATGTCAGACGGGCCTGCGTGCCCAATTCTTAACCCTTTTGAAATAAAGATCAATCAATCAATCAATCAATCACTCCCTGCTGGCTTTAAGCTTATGGGCGCCATATAGACAATAGATTCAATGGGTATGTTTTATTTAACAGAAAGACAGAGAGAGAGAGAGAGAGAAAGAGTCAGAGAAAGACAGAGAGATAGAAAGAAAGAGTCAGAGAAAGACAGAGACAGAGAGAAAGACAGAGAGGGAGTGAGAGAAAGACAGAGAGAGTGAGAGAAAAACAGAGAGAGAGAGAGAAAGAGTGAGAGAAAGACAGAGAGGGAGTGAGAGAAAGACAGAGAGAGTGAGAGAAAAACAGAGAGAGAGAGAAAGAGTGAGAGAAAGACAGAGAGAGTGAGAGAAAGACAGAGAGAGAGTGAGAGAAAAACAGAGAAAGAAAGAGTGAGAGAAAGATAGATAGAGAAAGAAAGAGTCAGATAAAAACAGAGAAAGAGAGAAAGACAGAGAGAAAGACAGAGAGGGAGTGAGAGAAAGACAGAGAGAGTGGGAGAAAAACAGAGAGAGAAAGAGTGAGAGAAAGACAGAGAGGGAGAGAGAGAAAGACAGAGAGAGTGAGAGAAAAACAGAGAGAGAGAGAAAGAATGAGAGAAAGACAGAGAGGGAGAGAGAGAAAGACAGAGAGAGTGAGAGAAAAACAGAGAGAGAGAAAGAGTGAGAGAAAGACAGAAAGAGAGAGAAAGAGTGAGAGAAAGACAGAAAGAGAGAGAAAGAGTGGGAGAAAGAGAGACTGAGAGAAAGACAGAGAGAGAGAGAGAGCAAATAACAATCACGTTAGAGCACCGCCGTTCTGTCTGTTTGGCTTTTAAACCGTTAATAAAATAAAAACATAAAAAACCCAGCCATTTCAACAGACTCCAATACTTTTAGGGGTAGGATTGTGCAGTCGAAATTTGAAGCAATTCTTTGGTTGAATCAGCGTCAGTAGGCTATATCATTTATGAATGTGAAGTCAGGAGACTATATCATTTATGAAGTTGAAGTCAGTAGACTATATCATTTATGAAGGTGAAATCAGGAGACTATATCATTTATGAAGTTGAAGTCAGGAGACTATATCATTTATGAAGGTGAAGTCAGGAGGCTATACCATTGATGAAGGTGAAGTCAGGAGACTATACCATTTATGAAGTTGAAGTTAGGATACATTTATGAAGCTGGAATCAGTAGACTGTACCATTTATGAAGTTGGAGTCAGGAAAACTGAAGTTAGTAGACCGTACCATTTATGAAGAAGTCAGAACCGAAGTTAAAATCTGACAGCGGAAAATGAAGAGCTGAGAGCGGGAATTCTTAAAGGCGTCAGTATAGGAGAATTGTTAAAATGTATCATCTATGTGTACCCCATTCAGAGCCCCAGCCATGCAAATGTACATGTCACGTGACCTGAACTTTTTTTTTTAAATGGGGGGGGGGGATGGGGGAAACTCCGTCTCTCGTTTCGTTACATACAGGACATTTTGATCGATCATTCATTCATTCATTTGCATGTCTCTTGTCGAACTTTGCGTCCCAAACAGCAGGCCTCTCGGTTGTGAGCAAGATGGCCTGCCGCTGATGCATCCATTTCCAGATCGTCAACGATGTCTTGCAGCCATCTTCGTTTTGGTCTTCCTCTCTTTCTTTTTACCATTATGTATCCTTCCAGTACGGTCTTCTCTAAATTATCATGACGGTTAATGTGTCCAAAATATGTAAGTTTTCTCTCTTTAATCCTCTTTACTAGCAAGCCTTCTTCAATATTAAACTCTTGTAGTATAGATATATTTGTTCTTTTTTTGTGTCCACGATATTTGAAGAACTCTTCTGTAGCATTTACATTCAAAGGCATTTATGTGTTTCTCAGCTGTTTTGTTAAGTGTCCAGGTCTCTGATTGTGTCTATGATCGATAACAAAGTGAAATAGCCGACCTATGACTGTATGATGTTTTGAAGTGCCTTGTGACAGATTTCACATCTGACAAAAGGTGACGATTGCTGCGATAATACAATGAAGATAATACTGAAAAGTTGAGTGAAATTAATGAAAGCAAATACGGTCCATTTTAAACCCATGTTTCTTCTTTTCCGTAATCCTCGCAGACACCAGCTGCTAAGAAATTAGTTTCGATTTTAATGAGATGATATCTGTCATCAATCAATCAATCAATCAATCAATCAAGCAGTCGAAATAAAGGGCACATAATTTTACAATAGAGCTGAGTCTCTTATGAAAGGTTTGTTATTTCCCTTTTGTTCTGATAAGGTGTCATTTTCTTTGTAAGAAAGTTATGTCCCCTATATAGAAAAAAATGTGATTGAGGGTCTTGACACAAGTATTTGGCCCATACGGGAAGAAAGCCTTAACGAAATTGGAAATAAAAGGCTTAAAACAGTCAAAAATCGAGACTTTTAAACTTATAATGTTAAGATATCAATTATTACTTGTAATGTTTAGATACCAATTGTTCACTTACAATGTTTAGATACCAATTCTTTACTTACAATGTTTAGATATCAATTACTCACAATGTTTAGATTCCAATTCTTTACTTAAAATGTTCTGATATAAAATTTTCACTTGTAAAGTTTAGATACAACCTTTTCACTAATAATGTTTAGATACCAAATATTTCACTTACAGTAATGGACACATTGAGTCATTCATTCATTTGCATGTCCCTTGCGGAACTTTGCCTCCCAAACAGCACTCCTTTAGGCTGATCGATTGTAAGCAAGATGGCCTGCCGCTGATACATCCATTTGCAGATCATCAACGATGTCTTGCAGCCATCTTCGTTTTGGTCTTCCTCTTTTTCTTTTTCCCATTATGTATCATTCCAATACGGTCTTCTCTAAATTATCATGACGTTTAATGTGGCCAAAATATTTAAGTTTTCTCTCTTTAATCCTCTTTACTAGCCAGCCTTCTTCAATATCAAGGTCTTGTAATATAGATATATTTGTTCTTTTTTGTGTCCACGATATTTGGAGAACTCTTCTGTAGCATTTACATTCAAAGGCATTTATGTGTTTCTCAGCTGTTTTGTTAAGTGTCCAGGTCTCACAGGCATATATTGCGATAAGAAAGATGCATGCCTTTAAATATCTTATTTTTGTGGTTCTGCTTTGATCTTACAAATATACCAGAACAATGCAGTATAGAAGTGAAGAACCGTTTCGAAATCCTGATGGCTGTACAGGAGGAGATGACACCAGATGAATTGGCTATGCAGGCCAAATATATCTTAATAACAACAGCTAAAGACATGGTTCCAGTAAAGAAAACACAAAAGAATGGATGGATTACAGCAGGTACACTAGAACTGATAAAACAACGTAGAGAAATGAAGACGCATTGGAAAGTGACAAACAACAACAAAGAGAAATATAAAATTTTAACAAAAGAAGTACGAAGAAACATAAGAAAAGACAAAAAAAAACCAATACATACAAGATTGTTGTGAAAGAATAGAAGAACATCAGAAGTGTGGAAGAGATAGTGAAATATTTAAAGAAATGAAGACATTGACGAGAAATGTCACACCTAAGCTAAATGTAATTTGTGATGAGATGGGAATACTTTGACAGAGACAGAGGAAATTCTAGAAAGATCGAAGAAATATTACAGAGGAATGTATGAAACAACCGACTGTGGTAGCAGAAATCAACAGTGTGAATTATTATTAGAGGAAAAAGAACCCGAACCGACAACAGAAGAAGTTTTATGGGCAATAAAGAATCTGAAAAATGGTAAATCACCAGGATGTGATGAGATAACAGCTGAATTTATTAAATCAGGAGGAAAGGAATGTGCAACAATCTATCATGCACTGTGCAAAAAGATATGGCATTCAGGTATTTGGCCAAAAGAATGGAAAAGAACACATTGAGTAGTTCAATTTATAATGCATAGATTTCACTCTGTCATTATTGTTTTTACTATTATATCTTACTGGAACAGTGAATCTTCACAATCGATGAAGTGAAAGATGTTGAACACCAACAGCCTCGTGGTGAGTACAAACTAGAGAGGTGAGGGCAGGGTCTTGATCAGCTGTGGGTGCGTCCTCACACTTTCACTCTCTAATTAATAACGGCGAGCTCTCATTGTATTATTTATAATGTATAGACTTCAGTCTATTACTATAGATCTTACTTTATCATTTATAATGTATAGACTTCACTCTGTTAGTATAGATTTCACTTTATCATTTATAATGTATAGACTTCACTCTATTAGTACAGATTTCACTTTATCATTTATAATGTATAGATTTCACTGTCGTATGTAATATATAGATTTTGCTCAATCAATACTGATTAAATATAAAATTTCACTATATCATATTTAATGTAAAGATTTCACTCAGTGATATTTAATATATAGATTTTGCTCCAATAATATTTAATGTGCAGATTTCGCTCTTTCATATTCAGTGTATAGATTTCACTCTATTAGTATAGAATTATTTCCAGACTAAATGTTTGCGAAGAATTAGAAAAATAGTTTGGCAAAACACCATAAGAAATAACATCTTGTTGGCAGAAATGCAAATGAAGCCACTGACAGCAATTATTGAGGAAAGATGCTGGCGATGGTTGGGACATGTGGTCCGAATGACGGACAACTCATTACCAAAAATAGCACTAAGATGGACACCACAGGGGAACAGAAGTAAGGGTAGACCAAAAGAGACATGTAGAAGAACAACAGAAATGATGTTGAGCAATAGAGGATAGAGGACTCATCTGGGCAAGAGCAGAAAAAAAGGCAAAGGACAGGCAATATATGGAAAACCCTGGGCACTTAAGGTTCAGAAAGAGAGAGAGAGAGGAGAGAGAGAGAGAGAGAGAGAGAGAGAGAGAGAGAGAGAGTATAGATTTCACTTTATCATTTCTAAGGTATAGATTTTTCTCTATCATTTTCAGTGTTTTAGGCTTTAGTCTATCATTTGTGTTGTATAAATTTCAATTTCACTTTAATATTTATAATGTATATATTTTACTGTTTCATCTATAATGTGTAAAAGCAATTTATAAAGGCGACCTGGTTGGCTCAGTGATTAGGGGTTCGGTCTACTAGTCAAGTGGTACCATGTTCAAATCCCAGCAGCGGGGATTAAAAAAAATTTTCTGGTTCACACCAAAATGTTCCCGGGGTCCACCCAGCCTCTTAAAAAAAGGTAAAGGAGGTTATGAAATACCAGAGATTAGATATGCTGATGACACAGTATTGCTGTCCACAACACAAAAAGGAATGCAAAAACTAATTATGTCAGACTGTAAGAACAGCCAAGAGCAGAACCTCTATCTTAATGCAAAGAAAACTAAATTGATGACAACTGACAAAACAAACAAGGCAGCTGAAATATGTATCAATGAGGAAAAACTGGAAGAAGTGGAGAGTTTTGAATATCTTGGATCACTACTAACTAATAATGGAGATGCAATGAGGGAAATTAAAAGTAGGACATCTATCGCTCTTCAGAAAGTAAAACAACTAAAGAATATGTGGAGAGGAGCAGACAGAACCACAAATATAAGATTTTTAAGGGCATGCATCTTTCCCATCACATCATATGCCTGTGAGACCTGGACACTTAACAAAACAGCTGAGAAACACATAAATGCCTTGAATGTAAATGCTACAGAAGAGTTATTCAAATATCGTGGACACAAAGAAGAACAAATATATCTATACTCATCATCATCAGGTGCCGTGCCGACTGGCGTTGGCTATTATGCTTCTCCAGAGTACCCGATCCTTCATGCAGGCCATCAGTTCAGTTGGTGATCTCCTCTCACACCATCCCGTCAGACTGTCCAGTATCATTTCTCTTGGTCTTCCTCTTGATCTTCTTCCTTCTATTTTTCCTGTTGTTATAATATTTTCAATGCCTCCTCTTCTCATTGCATGTCCTATGAAAGTACATTGTCTCTCTCTTATCTTTTTGACAAGGTTTTTTGTCTCTCCAGCTCTTCTCATACATTCTTCATTAGTTATTTTTGCTGTCCAGGGGATTCGCAACATTCTTCTAATAAACCACATTTCTGCTGCTTCCAATGATTTTTGTGCAGACTTGCTTATTGTCCATGATTCACTTCCATAAAACAAGATAGGTTCAATATAGCATTTTAGGACTCGTTTTCTAACATTCATTGACAAAGATGTTTTAACTAATATGCTTCTCATTCTCAGAAATGCAGTCTTTGCTTGGCCTATTCTGTTCCTAATTTCTGTTCTGCATTTCCCATCTGAAGTTATCTATGCTAAAAGAGCTTAATATTGAAGAAGGCTGGCTAGTAAAGAGGATTAAAGAGAGAAAACTTAAATATTTTGGACACATTAAACGTCATGATAATCTAGAGAAGACCGTCTTGAAGGGTACATAATGGGAAAAAGAAAGAGAGGAAGACCAAGACGAAGATGGCTGCAAGACATCGTTGATGATCTGCAAATGGATGCATCAGCGGCAGGCCATCTTGCTCACAACCGAGAGGCCTATAAGAATGTTGTTCGGGAGACAAAGTTCCGCGTGGGACATGCAAATGAATGAATGAATGAAAGGTAAAGGTAATCCTGTCATGCCTTAGAGGCACATATGGATATGGTGTTAGTGCCCATATTTTCCTTGACCTGTCAGCACACTAGAGGGTGACATGGTCAGTATCGCGCCTGGCCGTCTTTCCTTCCTCAACTCCAGATGAATTCGGGTACCCATTTCTGCTGCGTGACTGGGGTTCCTCCGGCCAGATTCGAACCCCCGACCTTCGCCAGGAGAGACCAGTGCACTAATCACTTCGCCACTCAGACACCCAGGCTCTTAAATTGGGTAGCAGAAAAATCTGGGAAGGCAACTGAGGCCTGGCGTGATACTGGCCACATCACACTTTCATGTGCCGAAGGTCATGAAACTACGGGCCTAGTACCCGTATGTCTAATATCCCTTAATTGCACGGAAAACGGGGGGTAACATTTCACTTTACAACTGGTATAGATTTCACTGTATCTTTCTTAACGTACAGTACATAAACTGCCATCATACCTACAATGAAATAACGACATTTGACGGTCAAATTTCGTAGTTAGGGTTCTATTTACTGGAGCAATGAAAACACATTTAATGAAAATAAATTCTGCTATTGCTTCTGTGGAAACTACAATGTAAAGAAAGAAACAATCGATAACTGAGTCGTAAAACGATGAAACACAGCAAGCAAGGGACTATTTGCGCATGAAACATGAATATTTAATGGGGAAAAGTTATTAGGCGAGTGTATTTTGAGCGTTGTGTTTAATATTACTTTCAGAAATAGGAAGTGTTGTATACACGTTAGTGAACTGTGTGTTGTAGTTGGGATTTTAAAAAATTTGTTTACAACGTATGTGTGTGTGTGAGATAGAGAGAGAAAGAGTCAGAGAGAGACAAAGAGGAACAGGAAAGAGAGAGAAAGACAGAACAGAGAGACAAAAAGAGAGAAAGAGAAAGGGATATAGGGAGAGACAAAGAGAGACAGGAAAGAGACAGACAGACAGACAGAACAGAGAGACAAAAAGAGAGAAGGAGAGAGAGAAGATAGAGAGAGAGACAAGGAGATGAAGAGAGATAGGGAAGGACAAAGAGACAAAGAGAAACAGTGACACAGAAAGACAGAGAGAACAGAGAAAGAGGATGAGGATATAGAGAGGCAGAGGGAACAGGGAAAGAGAGATAAAGAGACAAGAAAGAGAGAAAAAGAGAGACGGATAGAGAATGAGCCAACTTTTTTTCCCAAAGAGTACCCAATTCCTGACGCTATGAGGGTTGTTAGACAAGTAGAGATATGGTTATTGTGGTCGTTTCCTCAGGGCTGTTGGACAAGTAAAGATACGACTACAGTAATCGTTTCTCCTTATTCTGTGCTCATGACTCTACAGTCTGCGACGTTGAAGAAAAAAGGCCACCATGTACCTGCTCTAGCTGTACTGCCAGGACTGATGGCATCGACAAGAAATGTAAGACAAAAAAAAAACGACCCTGCCTAAAAAGTAAGAGAAAATTCCACTTTACGTTCATTCATTCACTCATTTGCATGTTCCTTGCGGAACTTTGCCTCCCTAACAGCAGTCATGTAGGCCTCTCCGTTGTGAGCAAGATGGCCTGCTGCTGATGCATCCATTTGCAGATCATCAACGATGTCTTGCAGTCATCTTCGTCTTGGTCTTCCTCTCTTTCTTTTTCCAATTATGTCCCCTTCCAAGACTTTACGTACAAGATTTATTTTTTAACTCCCCCTCCCCCCCCCCCCCCCAGGAAATGTATCACCCAAGTTAAGTGCTTAAGTGCTACCTATGTTTACCGTAGTCAAGCTTCTGTCCAATCTCTAACCTTACACCAACCACCTACTAACTGTACAAGCTTACACCAGCCACACCCTAACTGTATAACCTTACACCAACCACCTACTAACTGTACAAGCTTACACCAGCCACACCCTAACTGTATAACCTTACACCAACCACCTACTAACTGTACAAGCTTACACCAGCCACACCCTAACTGTATAACCTTACACCAACCACCTACTAACTGTACAAGCTTACACCAGCCACACCCTAACTGTATAACCTTACACCAACCACCTACTAACTGTACAAGCTTACACCAGCCACACCCTAACTGTATAACCTTACACCAACCACCTACTAACTGTACAAGCTTACACCAGCCACACCCTAACTAGCAGTATAACCTTACACCAACCACCTACTAACTGTACAAGCTTACACCAGCCACACCCTAACTAGCAGTATAACCTTACACCAACCACCTACTAACTGTACAAGCTTACACCAGCCACACCCTAACTAGCAGTATAACCTTACACCAACCACCTACTAACTGTACAAGCTTACACCAGCCACACCCTAACTAGCAGTATAACCTTACACCAACCACCTCTAACTGTATAACCTTACACCAACCACCTCTAGCAGTATAACCTTACACCAACCGCCCCTTTAACAGCATAACCTTACACCAAGCACCCCTAACTGTATAACCTTACACCAGCCTCCCGCTTTACAGCATAACCTTACATCAACCATCCTTTAACAGCATAACCTTACACTAATCACCCCATAACTGTTTAATCTTACACCAATCACCCTCTATAATCTTGTACCAACCACCCCTAACTGTTTAATCTTACACCAACCACCCTCTATAATCTTGTACCAACCACCCATAACTGTTTAATCTTACACCAAGCACCCTCTATAATCTTGTACCAACCACCCCTAACTGTTTAATCTTACACCAACCACCCTCTATAATCTTGTACCAACCACCCCTAACTGTTTAATCTTACACCAGCCATCCCCTAACTGTTTAATCTTACACCAACCACCCTCTATAATCTTGTACCAACCACCCCTTAACTGTGTAACATTACACCAAACACCCCATAACTGTTTAATCTTACACCAGCCATCCCCTAACTGTTTAATCTTACGCCAGCCACCCTGTAAAATATACGATTGTTACTTGGTGCTTGGGTAACTTATTGTTACTCTTTTTTAACTTCTCAACTCGTCTCTCCCATCTTGCTTCTTTATCTGTTATCTTCTATCATCGTCAGTGGAGCCTTCTCTCGCTGGTGTCCCTGGCTGGGTTCGCTAGCCTTATTCTGCTGAGTTTAGTGGCCAATGAAGTACAGCTGTGCCCGGAGCACTCTCAGTAGCGGCACCTCTCCTGACGATCCACCACCCAGGCTCTCCCCCCCCCCCCAGTTGATGTATATCTCAGCTCCCCTACAAAGGTTTTAGCTGGCTGGAAAATAAGTTATCATCTCACTCTCCTCTCTCACCACCAACTGTAAAGAACTACTCAAAAGGCATACGCTGATCAAGGCAAAATAAGGTTAGGTTTATTTACCAAACCAGACGCCATACACACGACATGTATCTCCACGGCAATGAACATCACGCACGGAAAGAAACATTAAGCATGTCATGAACGTCAGCATGAAACAAAGGCGGCACTCCAAGGGGCCCATTTAACTATTCAACTAGTTAATCTCCTTTCTTCAGTAACTCTTGTAACACATATTCCATGTTAATCAAGATCTGGCCACGAGCCCTTAACACAACACAGGAGCCTCGCCCCGACTCACATATAACACATACACGAAGAGACTCTGCTAGCGTTCAACATACGACACGTACAGCGCACATATGAATGATTCAGCGACACATTAATTACTCAACTGTGACTCAATGATGATAAGGAAAGTTGAACAAAGCATTTCATTATAAAACCACGTGCTATCGACACTGAATCAGCAAAAACACGCGAGTCACACACGAACACATGGGAAAACATTTCATTGTCTATAATCAAAGGTAAATATATATATATATATATATATATACGTAAAATGGAATTTTCTCCATCTTAATTTTTAGGCAGGGTCGTTTTTTTTTTTGTCTTACATTTCTTGTCGGTGCCATCAGTCCTGGCAGTACAGCTAGAGCAGGTACATGGTGACCTTTTTTCTTCAACGTCGTAGACTGTAGAGTCATGAGCACAGAATAAGGAGAAACGACTACTGTAGTCGTATCTTTACTTGTCCAACAGCCCTGAGGAAACGACCACAGTAACCATATCTCTACTCGTCTAACAACCCTCATAGCGTCAGGAATTGGGTACTCTTTGGAAAAAAAAAGTTGGTTCATTCTCTATCCGTCTCTCTTTTTCTCTCTTTCTTGTCTCTTTATCTCTCTTTCCCTGTTCCCTCTGCCTCTCTATCTCCTCATCCTCTGTCTCTGTCTTTCTGTGTCACTGTTTCTCTTTGACTCTTTGTCCTTCCCTATCTCTCTTTATCTCCTTGTCTCTCTCTCTATCTGTTATATATATAACAGAATCAGACACCTCAAACATACCATGATACGGCTCCTCCAGATACGTGCTGCCCGCCATAAGGCCCCAAACAAAACTGAAATGGCTCAACACACTACACCCTTATCTGACCAACACATCACGTGACCAGGCAGCACAGAGAACCACAAGGTGGATCGACTCTTGACCCCCTCCCCCCCCCCCCCCCCCACGAAACGGCTGAATTTCGAAAAGACCAAGACGAGGCCACTTCATACACCCCCTAACTGTTTAATCTTACACCAACCATTCCTGAAACTTTACACCAACTACTCCCTAACTGTTTAATCTTACACCAATCACCCCCCCCCTAACTGTATAACCTTACACCAACCACCCACTAACTGTATAGCCTTACACCAACCACCCCCCTAACTGTATAACCTTATACCAGTCACCCCCCTCAGCTACCCCACCCTCTGCCCTTACTATTTTACTCATGTCTGGTTTCTTACATAACAAAATTAGACCCGACCTAAACATAACCTTGACCTTGAAACAATTTTACTGGAAGACAGTAAAGTTTTTTCAGGGAAAAAAATTGTGTGATAAAGTTACGTGATCATCATTTGCAGCCCAAAAGAAGTCCGCAGATTGTTTTTTTTTCTGAGAAGTAACTCACCTGGGTGCACTAACTCCGTAGTCAACCGTTGACCGAATGGAAATGGCGGAAGAAGCAGCGGTAAAAAACATCAACTGGCTTCAGTTTGAGAAACTTTAGTTTGATACCGCTTTGTTACCCTGCGTCCACGTGACATGAGAAATAACAGTTCGGGTTAAGCGAACGTGTGAGCTCGAAATTCATTTTTGATCAGATTTTCAAACTAACAAATTTGTGTAGGCGGGGTGCAGCAACATTTGCGGAAATTGATGTTACTGACCAAAGAGTGACATGCTCAAAGAGTTAATGACAATGGTTCCCAAAATTGACGAAACGGAGTCCTCCTTGCGCAAGACATCATAAAACTTTTTTAATCGGCATAGAAGAAAGTACAGATTTTCTAACAGCTGAAATTATTCTTCTCCATCTTCTGGAAATTACTTCTTACGTAAAAAAAGAGCGAAGAAGACATGCTTGTCATTTGTATTAGAATATGTTTGCCAGGATGTGCTCTCCTGCAAAGTGTCATGTAAAGTTAATGCCATTGGTTGTTTGTTTATATACTCAGGTTTATGGGATGATTTCCCCAAATTTTTGTTAGCACATATTTCCTCGTGAAACTGGACTTGACTACAAAAGGGCGTGGGATTTATGAGAGAAAGTTTGAGAATGATTTGTAAGGTATGACTGAAAACATAAATGTCGTTTTCCACAACCAATACCAGTCCTCCGTAGCTAAATCGCTAAAGACGCATTTCAAAGTGCAGTGCCAACTTAATCCCGGGACGAAAAAAAAAAAGCAACAACTCACAAAACCTCTGGGAGTCATGACCCAGAGGGCCCCCCACCCCCCTTAGAGTGCCAGGAGTTTAAATAGGGCCGAAACACTTGTTTGAAAGGGGGAGAGGGTACTTCCTCTGATGATCTGATGGAGTTGTGTTGTTGTTGTAGAGAGTTTCCGGCATATGATTTTTTTAGTTAGTATTGGTGATGAAGCCTGGGTCTAACATTGTGTGAGAGAGGTCGTATTTTGTGCTCGAGTCTTCAAGTGAATGTTAAAATGTGAGAGAGGGTCGTGTATCTATTGTTTTCTTGGTCTTCTAATGGTTCCAGTAGATTATGGTTCTTTATGTCACTGGAATTTGTTATCCGTGTCTTGTCGCCAGTTTGTGGTCACGTGATTCGAATATAGCATCACCTATCACATGAAATCCTCACGGAAATAGAAAAGCGAGGAAGACCTAGACTTACTTGGAGAAGAGAAATTATGACAGTGCTCAGAGACAAGGGATACACATGGAAGGAAGCAGAGAATAATTCCAAGAATAAGGATGATTGGAGAGTCTTTATTCGTGGCCTATGTTCTCGAGGGAGTGAAAGGCTATTATTATTATTATTATTATTATAACATGAACTTCATCATCATCCTGAGCCACCGTTAAACTCCTCTGATGTTTTTCCCTGATCGATGCCGTGCCTTGGTAACATTCTGTAGTGAACTGTGCTACTGTCTACGTGAGATGTCTTAATTGGGCCCCTGTCAAATGTTTATCATACAGGAAAAGGGGCGTTGTCGATGTGTGACTTTGTGTTACTTCTTAGGGATCGTTTCAGTGGAGACCCCATTGAGGACACCCTTCCATGGGTCTTCATCGATCAGACTTACTGGGAGGGGGGTCACATGAACTGCCATACTCAGTGCAAATCTGCATCATGTTCACCAGTAGCAGTCTTAACCAAGCTGTCAGTTGATGCCTACAGTCTAAGGTGAACTGCTATGTTCTTCAGGTATATCCAAGTGATGTCCACAGTCTAAAGTGAACTGCTATGTTCTTCAGGTATATCCAAGTGATGCCCAGTCTAAGGTGAACTGCTACGTTCTTCATGGATATCATAGGTGACGTCTGAGACTGCCTGATGAAGAAATGTTCTGTCAGGCATAAAGTTATTTTGAGATATCAGTTCTCTCTGCGCATGAGCAGCTACACCGTAAAGTGCTGATCTCTGAAGTGAAAGGGAGTGGGTTCTAGCCTGGCTCCAGTGCTCTCCAGTCAATTTAGATCTAGAAAAACAAATTGGGTTTAAAAAAAACAATTGCCAAGCAGTCGCGTCCAAAGAATGGTAATGTTTAAGTAAATTGAGTACCGCTATGCATGACTGACAGCGTAAAGTACAACAGGGCATTCAGATACAGATTAAACTTCTTTCTGTGTAGTAACTCATGGCTTGATGGCCTGGTTGGCTGAGTGGTTAGACTCTAGGTCCGCTAATCAAAACGGGTTCAAGTCCCAGCAGTGGAAACGTTTTTTTCGGGTACCACCACTACACCAAGAAAGCCCCGGGGGTTCCACCCAAACTCTAAAAAATAAGGGCCAGAGAAATCAGGGAAGGTAAATGCGGCCAGGCTTGATACTGACCACATCAGACTTTCACGTCCCGACTGTCTTGGAAATAAGGGCCCTAACACCGTTTCCCCAGTATCCCTTAAAGGCATGTTCATGACTTGAAGCGGATGGACACAAATCAGAAGGTCAGTTCCTAGAGAGGCAGTTCAAAGTCGAGACAGAAAACCATGGACAGTGTCGAGATAAGGGTTAACAGAGAGGCACCAGTTCGGCAGACAGAAGACCATGGACAGTGTCGAGATAAGGGTTAACAGAGAGGCACCAGTTCGGCAGACAGAAGACCATGGACAGTGTCGAGATAAGGGTTAACAGAGAGGCACCAGTTCGGCAGACAGAAGACCATGGACAGTGTCGAGATAAGGGTTAACAGAGAGGCACCAGTTCGGCAGACAGAAGACCATGGACAGTGTCGAGATAAGGGTTAACAGAGAGGCACCAGTTCGGCAGATGGAAGGCATCACAGACAAAGAAATGCGGAGATCAGCTGTCGTTATCTATCGACGTAGCACATGGGGTTAAGTATAGTCCGTATTATTCAACAGTTTGAGAAACATTCATCTAGCCAGTTAGTCATTTGCATGTCCCTTGCGGAACTTCACTTCCCGAACAGTTCTTCTGTAGGCCTCTCAGTTGTAAGAAAGATGCCCTGCTGCTGATGCATCCATTTGCAGATTATCAACGATGTCTTGCAGCCATCTTCGCCTTGGTCTTCCTCTCTTTCTTTTTCCTATTATGTACCCTTCCAAGACTGTCTTCTCTAAATTCTCATGACGTTTAATATGTCCAAATTATTTAAGCTTTCTCTCTTTAATCTTCTTTGCTAGCCAACCTTCTTCAATATGAAGTTCTTGTAGTATGGATATATTTCTTTTTTGTGTCAATGATATTTGAAGAACTCTTCTGTAGCATTTACATTCAACGGCGTATATGTGTTTCTCAGCTGTTTTGTTAAGTGTCCAGGTCTCACAGGCATATGTTGGTGTGGGAAAGATGCATGCCCTTAAAAATCTTATTTTTGTAGTTCTATCGGTTCATCTCCACAGCTTCTTTAGTTGTTTTATTTGTTTTAAGAGAGATAGATGTCCTCCTTTTTAATTTCTCTCATTGTACCTCCATTATTAGTTAATAATGGTCCAAGATATTCAAACTCTCCACCTCTTCCAATTTTTCCTCATTGATACATATTTCAGCTGCTTTGTTTGTTTTGTCAGTTGTCATCTATTTTAGTCTAGTGAATGTGCGGTTTACAAAAGCCTGGTTTGCTCAGTAGCAGACTTATTAGAGCAAACCAGGCTTTTTGCAGTGCTGCAGACTATATGGACATAAAAAAAACTAAGCATGAATACGAAAATCAGGATATTTAAGAGTAATGTTCTAAGTGTACTACTCTATGGAAGTGAATGCTGGAAAACCACCAAAACCATAGAAAACAAGATGAATTCTTTCCAGACTAAATGTTTACGAAGAATTAGAATAATATTTTGGCCAAACAGCATATGAAATAACATCTTGTTGGCAGAAATGCAGATGAAGCCACTGACAGCAATTATTGAGGAAAGACACTGGCGATGGTTGGGACATGTGCTCCGAATGACTGACAACTCACTATCAAAAATTGCACTAAGATGGACACCACAGGGGAACAGAAGTAAGGGTAGACCAAAAGAGACACGGAGAAGAACAACAGAGAGGATGTTGAGCAATAGAGGGCTCATCTTGGCGAAAGCGGAAAAAAAGGCAGAGGACAAGCAGTTGTGGAAAACTCTTGTGGAAGCCCCATGTGCCCTTGGTACTTAAGGTTCATAGAGAGAGAGAGAGAGAGAGAGAGAGAGAGAGAGAGAGAATGTGAGGTAAGTGTAGTCCACATTATCCAACAGTTTTAGAAACACTGTTCTTGTGAATGCGAGTATAATCTACATTGTTCAGACCTCCCAGATGTTGCTCTGTCTACCGCCTATTGATCAGCCCGAACTCCCCACTAGCTAATGTGTCACTCCACGCTTGTCTCCCCTTCGTTACTGTGTACACCCAACCCCCGACATGTTTCGGATGTGTACCTTAATGTGTGTTTTTCCTAACTTTCGTCACTGAACTGAAATTAAGCATTTCGCAGTACCTGTAGACGTGCCGTAGGTGTGTCCAACCAAACACTTCTGGAGGATTGCATTAACTACTTGTAAGCATTCGATTTATTGAAGTGACTAAACTTTGTGAAGAGTTGTAGTATTTCGTGTGATAGGAATCAAATCTTTGCAGCAAATCTAAATGAGTGTACACTTATGTGTAGTTGTTTCTCACAGTATTACTGTCTTAACATTCATTTATGTGCCATGTGGCAAATCACTATATGTATCTGGATTCATTTCGAACCGCTGCTTATTATGTTTTAAAAGATATTTGAACTTTTTGTTGCAATATATATATATAATGGAAATGCCTGGAACAAGAATGGCCAGCCTGCAGCCCCTTGCGGCCCGCAAGATTATTAGGAAAAATTTAATTTATTTGATTAAAATTAAGATTTCTTTTCCTCAACATGTGTAGAAGTTAAACAAAAATTTGAAAAGAACGGGAAAGCTAATTAAAAGCAGTCATTTAATCTTTATTTCATAACTGTTTTTGCATTAATTTTTATGTAGTTTGGTAAACACTAGTTGATTTATATATAGGTTAGTAAAAACTAGTTGATTTATATATAGGTTAATAAAAACTAGTTGATTTATATATAGGTTAGTAAAAACTAGATGATTTATGTATAGGTTAGTTAAAAACTAATTGATTTATGTATAGGTCAGTAAAAACTTGTTGATTTATATATAGGTTGGTAAAAAGTAGTTGATTCATATATGGTTTGGTAAAAACTAGTTAATTTATATATAGGTTGGTAAAAACTATTTGATTTATATGTAGGTTGGTAAAAACTACTTGCTTTCTACATCAGTCAGTCATTTACATGTCCCTTGCGGAACTTTGCTTCCCAAACAGCTCTCCTGTAGACTTATCCGTTGTATGCAAGATGCTTTGCTATTGATGAATATATTTGCAGATCATCAACGATGTCTTGCAGTCATATTCGCCTTGGTCTTCCTCTCTTTCTTTTTTTCCTATTATGTATCCTTCCAAGGTGGTCTTCTCTAAAGTCTCATGACTTTGAATGTGTCCAAAATATTTAAGTTCTCTCTCTTTAATCCTCTTTACTAGCCAACCTTCTTCAATATTAAGTTCTTGTAGTATGGATATATTTGTTCCTTTTTGTGTCCATAATATTTGAAGGACTATTCTGTAGCATTTACATTGAAAGGCAATTGTGTGTTTCTCATCTATTTTGTTAAGTGTCCAGGTCTCACAGGCATATGTTGTGATGGTAAAGATACACGCCCTTAAAAATCTTATTTTTGTAGTTCTGTCTGTTTCTTTCCACAGCTTCTTTAGTTTTATTTTTTGAAGAGCAATAGATGTTCTCCTTTTAATTTCCCTCATTGTATCTCCATTATTAGTTAGCAGTGATCTAAGATATTCAAAACTCTCCACTTCTTCCAGTTTCTCCTCATTGATACATATTTCAGCTGCCTTGTTTGTTTTGTCAGTTGTCATCAATTTAGTTTTCTTCACATTAAGATAGAGCTTTTGCTCTTCGCTGTTCTTACTGACTGTCATAATTAGTTTTTCCATTTCTTTTTGTGTTGTGGACATTAATACTGTGTCATCAGCGTATCGAATCTCTGGTATTTCATAACCTCTAATTTTTATAGCATCATAATATTCTTTGTCTACATCTTCTCTAACATTCCTCATATTTTCAGTATACAAGTTAAATAAGTAAGGCGACAATATGCACCCCTGACGGACCCCTTGTTTTATGTCAAACCAAGTAGTTGTTTGACCATTTATTCTTACTGCTGCTTGTTGGTCTAGATACAGCAGTGATATTAATTGTATCAAATGTGTTGGAAATCCAATTTTTTCCATTATTTCCCAAAGTTTCTGGTGTTGTACACAATCATATGCCTTTGAATAGTCTATAAAAGATAAATATAGATTCGCATTAAATTCTCTGTATTTCTCTATTATTAATCTTGTATTGAATATATGATCTCTTGATCCTCTTCCTTATCTAAAACCAGCTTGGACCATATTGATATCTTCTATTTTCTTACGAAGTCTACCCATTATGATTTTTAAAAGAATTTTACTGGCATGACTAATCAGAGCATGACTAATTAGATTTACATGAAGGTTGATAAAAACTAGCTGATTTATATGTATGTTTGTAAAACCTGGTTGATTTATATGCAGGTTGGTAAAAACTAGTTGATTTATGTGTAGGTTGGTACAAACTGGTTGTTTTATGTTTAGGTTATTAAAAACTAGTTGATTTATATGTAGGTTGTTAAAAACTAGTTGATTTATATGTAAGTTGGTAAAAACTTTTTGATTTATGTGTAAGTTAGTCAAAAACTAGTTGATTTACGTGTAAGTTGGTTAAAAACTAGTTGAATTATGTTTAGGTTGGTAGAGACTAATTGATTTATATGTGGGTTGGTAAAAACTAGTTGATTTATATTTAGGTTGGTAAGAACTAATTGATTTATATTTAGGTTGGTAAAAACTAGTTGATTTATTTGTACGTTGGTAAAAACTAGTTGATTTATATGTAGATTGGTTAAATCTAGTTGATTTATATGTAGGTTGGGAAAAGCTAGTGGATTTATATGTATGGTGGTAAAAACTAGTTGATTTATAAATAGGTTGCTAAAAACTAGTTGATTTATATGTATGATGGTACAAACTAGGTGACTTATATGCCTCCAACCACTCGTGATTTTCACATAGAGTTGTCATCCTTTAGGCCACATGGCCGCCCTCAGATCTAGAGAATTTCCTCATACATTGTGTTTTAACTGTGGAGTGGGGGCGAATACGCATTGGGGATGAATAAAATAGCGATCAGCTAACCATAACTGACTGCTTGTGTCACAGTTGACGAACCATAGCTGACTGCTTTTGTCACGGTTGGCGAACCATAGCTGACTGCTTGTGTCACAGTTTGCGAACCATAGCTGACTGCTTATATCACAGTTTGCGAACCATAGCTGACTGCTTGTGTCACAGTTTGCGAACCATAGCTGACTGCTTTTGTCACGGTTGGCGAACCATAGCTGACTGCTTGTGTCACAGTTGGCGGATCATAGCTGACTGTTTGTGTCACAGTTGGCGGACCATAGCTGACTGCTTGTGTCACAGTTGGCGGACCATAGCTGGTAAAGACCATTTTCTACCTACTGATGGTGTTCCTGGAAACTGGCGGTCGTCTGGCCAAATGAATAGGGATCACAGTTGGAAGAGGATGTAAGCCTAGCCGGTGCTAGATCTACAGTTGGGGACAATGTAGGGAAGGGACAGGACCAAAAACCCAGCTGCAACCCGCAAATCCATGGCCAATGTACTACCCTACCGGGTGACCAGGCTCAAAACCCATCTAACCCTCGACCCAGGATTTCCCCCTCTCTCTCCCCCCTCCCCCACGGATACTGTATGCCAGTTATGCAGCATAGCATATTACATACATTTATACCATATACATGAGTGGCAATACACATTACCAATTCAAACAATAAAATCAATCAATATATTTATTATCCACAGTACATAAACCATATTAACACCCACAAAAATATTGCATAAACAGGACATCATTGTGTATCATCATGAGTGTAATAAGCATGACATCAACATAATGTATAACTCTCTAAGTATCAACTCAAATCATATGGGCCCAATTGGCCTGGTCTTTCCTGGCCCTCATAAGCATATAATACATTCACATAAATTTTGTTGCCGACTTATTAACATTGCAGCTACTGCTGCTCTTATGAAACTCGTATCTCTCAGTATCACAAGGTGCCGCTGCACTTCTGCACTTGCAACAGCTGATGCCATGATCCCCCTCCTCATACTACACGTAATCTCCATTGTGCTAATGCACTGAATATCACAACATATCTCTCCTTGTGCTAACGCAGTGGATTATCACACATATCTCCCCCTTGTGCCAATTCACTGAATAATCACAAGAATTACCATATGCTAATGCACATCACTCATTGCCCAGCTTCCTGCTGCCAGGTTAGGTATCTCCTAATACCAGTGAAACAGTATTATCCATGCAAGTGAAACATGATGGACCTTGATGTGTGCCCCCTCCAAATATATAACGAATATCATCAGGAATCAGATAATCTCAACATACGACGAGATTGACATAATCCACAGCACGTTATGATTCCACAATACATTATTAAACAGTAGGAGGTCGGCTGGGATTAAGTATTTACGATAATCGTAAGTACAAACGAAACGAAACTAGACCCCGCCATTTCCTCAGGCTTTTCTCTCCCCCGTCACGCATTTCCTTGAGCATATATAGGTCTTCGTGCGTTCGGATCACGTGAGCGAAGACGTTCCGCCCCCCCCCCCCACCCAAATCCGTACACACTTCCGGGCATCGCGTGCTTGCTCACAAGGAACCAACATCCTAAAAATACTTCCAGCCGAAGTAGGATGTGTTGGGCCAATAGGCGCATAATCGAGACACAATGCAACTACAACCATGTGAGGACGAACAAAGAAGAAGAGGAACAAAAGAAGTAGTAGTAGTTGTTGTTGTTGTTATTGTTGTAGTAGTAGTAGTAGTTGTTGTTGTTGTAGTCGTAATAGTAGTTATAATAGTAATAGTAATAGTAGTAGTAATAGTGGTAGTAGTAATAGTGGTAGTAGTAATAGTAGTAGTACTAGTAATAGTAGTAGTAGTTGTAGTAGTAGTAGTAATAGTAGTAACAGCAGAAGTAGTAATGGCAGTTGTAGTAATAGCAGTAATAGTAGTAGTAATATAAGTAGTAGTAATAGTAGTAGTAGTAGTTGTAGTTCTAGTAGTAATAGTAGTTTTAGTAGTAGTTATAATAGTAATAGTAGTAGTTGTAATAGTAATAGTAGTAGTATAGTAGTAGTAGTAGTAGTAGTAGTAGTAATAGTAGTAGTAGTAGTAGTAGTAGTAGTAGTAATAGTAGTAGTAGTAGTAGCAGAAGTAGTAGTTACAGTAGTTTCTGTAGCAGTAGTGAAGTTGTAACAACTTCAGACTTGTTAAACTCTGCCTGAATGAACGATTCACGGCTAAAATACTTTTCCTTCTGTTTTCAATCTGTGTTAAGGGCTTCCGATAAAAACTTTCTAAGCTGGCGGAAAACTATTTTTCTCGGGCCCTCGGGCCAAATCAGCTGATTAGTTATTCTGTTTTCATTCACTATAGGCCCCTTTTAAAACGTGCCCAGGAGCAATGCACCACCTGCGTCAACCACTCACAGAGGGGCTTTTTTGTGCTAGTGTAAGAAACGTGAAAGGACTTATGACAGCACAGAACGTTAGTAACTTGTAAACATGTATGTTCTAATGTTCTTGTTTTGAAAAGAACGAACAGTAGTTTAGTGCCACGCTGTTGGTCGATGATTGCTGCGGGGTAGCTATTTTTTTTCTTCTGTTATTTCCCTTTATAACGGATAGGACTTTCCCCATTCTCGACGCTATTTGCCCACAGGTATCGTTTTTCTCCTGTTCGTATTCTGCCCTCTAAATTACCCATTTTTTTACACTTCCCCACTACATCATTGTGCCGTTTAACGACGAAAATACATTAGTTAACTAATTCGAATATTCTTCTTCTTCTTATTCTTCTTCTTCTTCTGAATTTCAGTCTTTATTTCATCTTCTTTTTTGTCCATAAAATCCACGCTATTGTCATTTTACATAGGATTTTGCTGCGCCATTTTCTTACATAATATTCGATTTTTCATTATATCTAGCGTAGGGGAGACGATTATGACTACTTCGAAGTGTGAAGAAGTGTTGATGAATATGTAGCTTTTCATGGAGGGTGAAGACTCTTGTCCGATGAGGCTGATATGTCAGTGTCAGGGTTAGCGGGCCATAGCTGATATGCCAGCGTCAGGGTTAGCTACCCATAGCTGATATGTCAGTGTCAGGGTTAGCGACCCATATCTGATATGCAAGTGTCAGGGTTAGCTACCCATAGCTGATATGTCAGTGTCAGGGTTAGCGACCCATAGCTGATATGCCTGCGTCAGGGTTAGCGAACCATAGATGATATGCCTGCATCAAGGTTAGCGACCCACAGCTGATATGCCAGCGTCAGAGTTAGCGACCCATAGCTGATGTGCTTGCGTTAGGGTTAGCGACCCATAGCTGATATGCCAGCGTCAAAGTTAGAGAACCATATCTGACCAAGACCCTGTTCCAACTCTCCATGGTACCCCCAGTAACAAGTCTAGCCTGGCTAACGGGACAGGGATCTCCATAGTCCCCATGGTGGTGGAGCCTGCTAAAGAAGCATTACACACCCCCTGCTTTCTAGCTGTACTACGGGACTGAAAAAGTAGCTTCTATAACCCACTCAGCACCTCCACAAAGAACATTGGCTCGCAGTTATAGGGAGTTGGTACATGTACAAATAGATGTTTATACCATCCACTTCCGTCAAATACAAAAAGGGACGAGACGAGCTTATCCCGTAAGCCATGAATATCTTCTAATTTATTTTACCGCGTTATCGTTTGTCGTTTTGTATTTTTATCTTACAAAACTTTACCGTCAGAGGAAATATGAGGTATCGATACGATCGCCAATGTGGATTGTTACCGCAACGAAGATTCTAATCATGCAATATTGACCAGGACGAAATCGATATCGTTTGATCGCACACAAACTGCAAGCACATATTTCATATATTGATACTTGCGATGTTAATCATTCGACATTTCCACGTAAAATATCTGTCAGAGAGTTTAGAGAGTAAATGTATGTAAAATTAAACTGAAATAAACGAGACAGTAAATATTATAACTGACCGGCAGCCACGCAGTGTAGAGTTATCTGGTACGCATAAAATGATGACATCATTTGGTTGGTGACTGTGTACTCTCTAGCCATTTCTTTAAACTGTTGCTAATGGCTACCCACCAGAAAATCGTTATGCACTTGATATCACACAGAGCTGGAATTAACTCTTTGATCACAGCAAATGAAAAATACAGCAGAACGTAGAAGTTTTAGAAAACGTGTAGAGTACTTGCACGTTGTAAATATTACACAGTTGTTTCAAAAAATATCCAATCAATAACATCAGCAAATATGAAAATGCATCAAATGAAACGTGTAGGACGTACTTATTATTAGTTAGTAATGAGACGTATGAAACATAACTTTCCTTATACTTGTCGTTTAGACAGATGGGCTATCTATCTATCTATCTATCTATCTATCTATCTATCTATCTATCTATCTATCTATCTATCTATCTGTCTATCTATCTGTCTGTCTGTCTGTCTGCTCGCCTGCCTGTCTACCTAACTGTCTGCCTGCCAGCCTGTCTGTCTGCCTGTCTGTCTGTCATCGTCAAAGATTACATATTTTTTTCACTTTTTAAATACTTCCTGGTTTTTCTTCCTTAAGCTTCTCTCTTTCTCTTTGTTAGCTGCATTTGCAGCTTCGTCTTTTCTCCTTCTCTCTCTTTTTCTCTTTCTCTCTCCTCCTCTCTCTCTCTCTCTCAGACATACATATGTGCTTAACGTGCTTTCTCTGCCATGAGCACACATCCCTGGAAGCACAACAGCCTCTTCATAAAGTTCATAAATCAATAAGAACAAAGGAAGATTGTATCTTCCGACAATCTGGTTCCGTCTTAGCGGGAGGACAGCTGGGACTGCGAGGAATGGAGAAACTAGACTGACACAGAAGTGACTGCCTGTAGTTCCTCTCTCTATGAGAAACGGATAGAGGAAGAAAGAGAGAGAGAGAGAAAGAGAGAGAGTGAGAAAGAGAAAGAGGGAAAAAGAGAGAGAGAGAGGGAGAGAGAAAGAGGAACAGAGAGAGAAAGAGGGATAGAGAGAGAAAGAGATAGAGAGAGAGGGAGAGAGAGAAGATGGACAGAGAGAGAAAGAGAGAGGGAGAGAGATCTATGTATATAAATACACAGATCTCTCTCTCTCGTTTCTCTCTCTCTCTCTCTGTCTCTTTCTCTCTCTCTGTCTCTTTCTCTCTCTCTATGTATGGATGTAAGTATGTAGGTATAAATGTATGTATACTTGTATGTATGTATGTATGTATGTATGTATGTTTGTATAAATGTGTGTATACTTGTATGTACATACTTGGCGTATGTATGTATGTATGTATGTATGTATGTATGTATGTATGTATGTATGTATGTAATGTATGTGTGTTTCCGTACGCTATGTAATGTGAGTAATGTAATTTATGTATGAGTGTGTATGTTATGATTGTGTGTGTATGTATGTATGTATGTGTGTATGTGTGTATACTTGTATGTATGTATGTATGTATGTATGTATGTATGTATGTATGTATGTATGTATGTAATGTATGTACACATGTTGTGTATGTAAAAGGTAAAAGATAAAATTCCCGTTTCCGTGCCGTTAAAACATATTGAGGATACGGTATTAGGTCCGTATTTCCACGACCTTCGGCACATGAAAGTCTGATATGGTCAGTATCAGACTTGTCTGCTTTACCTTCCCAGATTTCTCTGCTACCTATTTATAGAGGCTGGTGGACCCTTGGCATATACCAGAAAAGAATCCCACTGCTGGGACTTGAACCCATGTTAGTTTGTATGTGTGTATACTTATATGTTAGACTGGTATGTTTGTTGGTATTCATATCAAAATGTGTCTTTCTTTTAAGGAAAACTTCCTGGGTATATTGATATTGCGTTGTCCTCTCTTGGCTGGGCGGCTGATTTTGTTTGGAAGTCTGGGGTTTGGTTCACGCTTATTCTCTTAAATTTTTCTCTCTCTCTGTCGCGTCTAAATGGCACAGTCTAAAACTTGTGGAAAGTAAAATTCTTACTCTGTTTTAACACTTTGCTGTGCGCAAACCTCGCTGTTTTTCAACATTATTTTAACACTTTGCTGAGCGTAAACCTCGCTGTTTTCACATATTAAAAACGTATACAGTAACTTAATATAGCACAGTGTTATATGTGTAGCATTCGAAAAAATAGTGGACAAATTATTTTAGACTTGAGAGAAAGGAAACTGACAAGAGAACTACCAGGGACTCTAATCACGGACTTTGCTAGGTCAAGCAGGTGCCTAACTACAAAGAGAAATTATGTCGAGTGGATAGACCGCTGTTTTTCGCGGCTTGGCAACATGTTAAAGATCTGTAAAGTTTCTGTAATGGTCTGAATACAGCAGCGACTATTTCTTACATATTTTTTTTTAAAGCTAAAGTGATAAAATGAAACTCACACGCCACATTTTGAAAACCGCTCATGTAGAGGTGCTTTAGTGCGCGCGACTGCGTTATATCGATGCCACATTTTGTTTGCCCGGGTAATTCCAGCGCACGTTTGTGTACGTGCTTCCATGTTCCTGCAAAGTTCAGCATTGTATATATCAGTTATATTAGCATTACTATAGATTTTGTTATCGAAAGACAAATATGAAGCCTATGTATGAGAGTGAATATAAGACACACACTGACATTCTGGTTGCTAGGGAAACCGGCAAACAAGAGAAAGGAGGAATAGATTTGTAGAATTTTACTGCATGGTTTCATAGAAATCTGTTGATGAAAGAATTCCTGTTGCTTGTATAAGCCATGATGTAATCAGTGTAGTTCATGATATAGGCAGTATAAGCCGTGATATTATGGGCAGGAGAAACCATGATATATGCAGTACAAGCCATGATATTATGGGAAGGAGAAACCATGATATATGCAGTACAAGCTATGATAGTGTGGGCAGGAGAAACCATGATATATGCAGTACAAGTCATTATACAGGCAGTACGAGTCATGATATATACAGTATAAACCGTGATATATGCATTACAAGCCATGGTATATGCAGTACAAGCCATGATTTTATGGACAGGAGAAACCATGATATATGCCGTACAAGCCATGATATAGGCAATACACACCATGTTATAGGCAGTACGAGAAATGACATGAATAGTACAAAAATGATATAGACAGTATAAACTATAACATTATGGACAATATGAACCGTGTTATAGGCAGTACAAGAAATGATATTATCGATAGTACAAACCATGATATAAGCAGTGCAAGCCGTGATATTATGGGCAGGAGAAACCATGATATATGCAGTACAAGCCATGATATTATGGGAAGGAGAAACCATGATATATGCAGTACAAGCTATGATAGTGTGGGCAGGAGAAACCATGATATATGCAGTACAAGTCATAATACAGGCAGTGCGAGCCATGATATATACAGTACAAACCGTGATATATGCATTACAAGCCATGGTATATGCAGTACAAGCCATGATTTTATGGACAGGAGAAACCATGATATATGCAGTACAAGCCATGATATAGGCAATACATACCATGTTATAGGCAGTACGAGAAATGACATGAATAGTACAAAAATGATATAGACAGTATAAACTATAACATTATGGACAATATGAACCGTGTTATAGGCAGTACAAGAAATGATATTATCGATAGTACAAACCATGATATAGGCAGTACAGGCCATGATATCGACAGTACAAGAAATGATGTTATGGACAGTATAAACCATGATATAGGCAGAACAAGCCATGATATCAGCAGTACAAAAATGATATAGGCAGTATAAGCCATGATATAGGCAGTACAATCCATGATATAAGCAGGATAATCAATGATATAGGCAGTATAAGCCATGATATAGGCAGTACAATCCATGATATAGGTAGCTCAAGCCATGGATACACGTAGTGGCACTTTTAATCTTGGAAGAGGGTATGAAGCAGACAGATATTTTTAAACTGACTTAGCCCGAGGATTGTTTTGCTGAAAAGTTCTTGTCATGGGTGATTCTATGAATGGCTTCATTTACATCTCTCTCTCTCTCTCTCTCTCTCTCCCATCTCTTTCTCTCTGAACCTTAATTGCCCAAGCCACATAGAGCTTCCGCAAGGGTTTTCCACAAACCCCAGTCATATGCCTTTTTTCCGCTCTTGCCCAAGTGAGCCCTCTATTGCTAAACATCCTCTCTGTTCTTCTCTGTGTCTCCTTTGGTCTACCCTTACTTCTGTTCCCCTGTGGAGTCCATATTTGTGCTTTTTTGGTAGTGAGTTGTCAGTCATTCGGAGCACATGTCCCAACCATCGCCAGCGTCTTTCCTTAATAATTGCTGTCAGTAGCTTCATCTGCATTTCTGCCAACAAGATGTCATTTCTTACAGTGTTTGGCCAAAATATTTTTCTAATCCTTCGTAAACATTTAGTCTGGAAAAAAATTCAGAGTAGTACACTTACAATATTACTCTGACATATATATTCTGACACTAACAAAACTGACAAGACTAACTAACCTATATAAAACTGACAAGACTAACTAACTTATATAAAACTGACAAGACTAACTAACTTATATAAAACTGACAAGACTAACTAATCTATATAAAACTGACAAGACTAACTAACCTATATAGAACTGACAAGACTAACTAACCTACATAGAACTGACAAGACTAACTAACCTACATAGAACTGACAAGACTAACTAACCTTTATAGAACTGACAAGACTAACTAACCTATATAAAACTAACAAGACTAACTAACCTATAGAAAACTAATAAGACTAACTAACCTAAATAAAACTGACAAGATTAACTAACTTATATAAAACTGACAAGATTAACTAATCTATATAAAACTGACAAGACTAACTAACCTAAATAAAACTGACAAGATTAACTAACCTATATAAAACTGACAAGACTAACTAACTTATATAAAACTGACAAGACTAACTAACCTATATAGAACTGACAAGACTAACCTACATAGAACTGACAAGACTAACTAACCTACATAGAACTGACAAGACTAACTAACCTACATAGAACTGACAAGTTTACTAACTTATATAGGACTGACAAGACTAACTAACCTATATAAAACTAACAAGACTAACTAACCTATATAAAACTAACAAGACTAACTAACTTATAGAAAACTAACAAGACTAACTAACTTATATAAAACTAACAAGACTAACTAACCTATAAAAAACTAACAAGACTAACTAACCTAAATAAAACTGACAAGACTAACAGGCCACGGTAACATGATCCAGTGTTTGCCTTGCGATAACCATTCTTCTAGTGCTGATATTTTTTTCTTTTATCAAATCTGGTTGCAATTTCAAACAATAATCCACCTTTAACGCAGAGTTGAACTCCATGTTACTTGATCTGTCTCCAGGTCTTGCCAGCCCTGGTGTGTTGACTGGCAAAGCCCTCGTGCATTATTTACAAACATGCCTTGTACTTCGTGTTAAGCCAGTAAACTTTCAGAAAACTTAGACAAGCAAACTATGCTATATCCAGTGAAAGAAGTAGAAGTTTTCTTTCAGATAGGACAAGCTGTCATTCATTCATTCATTGATTCATTCATTCTCCTCCTCTTCCTTCTTCTTCTTCTTCTTTTCCTCCTGCTCCTTCTTCTTCTTCTTGTTCTTCTTCTTCTCCTTGTTCTTCTTCTCCTCCTTCTTCTTCTCCTCCTTGTTGTTGTTCTTCTTCTCCTCCTCCTTGTTCTTCTTCTTCTTCTCTTCCTTGTTGTTGTTGTTGTTGTTGTTCTTCTTCTTCTTCTTCTTCTTCTCCTCCTCCTCCTCCTTGTTCTTCTTCTTCTTCTCCTCCTTGTTCTTCTTCTCCTCCTTGTTCTTCTTCTTCTCCTCCTCCTTGTTCTTCTTCTCCTCCTTGTTCTTCTTCCTCTTCTTCTTCTCCTCCTTCTTCTTCTTCTTCTTCTTCCTCCTTATTCTTCTTCTTCACTTCCTCCTTCTTGTTCTTCTCCCCCTTCTTCTTCTCCACCTCCTTCTTCTCCTTCGTCTCTTTCTCTTCCTCCTCCTCCTCCTTCTACTTCTTCTTCTTCATAAGTCGTTTTCTTCTTTTTCTTTTTCTTCTTCTTCCCTGAAACTATGACAAGCCAATGCGGTGAGGATGTTGATGCACAGCATCGTGTCGGATTGGGAGCGGGTTACGGAAGCTATTTTTTCAATCCCCGAGAGGACCTATACAGCGGGGGGTTGGGGTTGGGGGGGTGTCTTTAACAGTGTTTCCCGCCCCCAACCCGTCAGCGATCTCCACCCCATTAGCCAGACTAGGTTTGATACTGATGGTATAAACAGATTAGTAGGACAGAGTTCTTGGTAATCTATGGTTCCCAAACCTGATATCAGCATGTCATCTATGGTTCGCCAACCTGATACCAGCATGTCAACTACGGTTCGCCAACCTGATACCTGTATGTCAACTATGGTTCGCCAACCTGTCAGCTATGAAACGCTGACTGCCAAATCAGACAGTGTCTTGCAACGAAAACCACGATGTCACGCAATCCGCTTCAGAGACCCACCAAGAATACAGGCTAAAGCCCTGTGATACTCTGAACCCCTTGTGGTCCTCTCGGGGATCTCGTGTGGTCCTTTCGGGGAGACCACGGGACCTAACGAGGACCACAGGCGTAAATTCAGTAGGATCACAGTGCGGTTTTGGTGGTAGAAGCGAACGAAGAAGAAGAAGAAGAAGAAGACAGTGTCTTCTCCGGCTGCTCCGTAGTACACCAGAGAACCAACATTAAAAGCTAAGTTTCAGCTATTTCGGCACTGTAGTTTTCAGGCCCTATAAGAGAGTGGCTTTTAAAACTTTCATTTCTTCCCATGCCAGTTTGTCTGGACAGTTTTCTCTTTGGACGCTTTTCCTGTGTCGCTCTGTATGACATAGAATAAATATTTACGTCGATAAGTTGGTTATTTCTCTGCTTCACTTGGCCAAAACGAATATTCCACTTCTTATCTGGCATTTATTCACTGTAGTGTCCTTTTTGTGGCATACTTCTTGCCTCATTCAAGAGCTTTGTGGAGTTCTTTGATATAGGAGTGTGTGTGCTGAAAAGTAGTTTTAAAGACACGCTGGCATTTTTTTTTCAAATTTCCAGGTTTTACTGTATCTCTGGGGCATGTTTGTAATTTTGTTCCACCTAGAGTCTACCAATCTGGACATAGTTATTCAGTTATTTTGCATGCACCTTGCGGAACTTTGTCTCACTAACAGCTTTCCTGTAGGCCTCTCGGTTGTAAGCAAGATGTCCTGCTACTAATGCATCCATTTGTAGATTACCAACGATGTCTTGCGGCCATTTTCGCCTTGGTCTTCGTCTCTTTCTTTTTCCTGTTATGTACCCTTCCAAGACGGTCTAAATTCTCATGACGTTTAGTCTGTCCAAATATTTAAGTTTTCTTTGTTTAATCCTCTTTACTAGCCAGCCTTCTTCAATATAAAATTCCTGTAGTATGGATATATTTCTTCTTTTTTTATATCCATGATATTTGAAGGACTCTTCTGTAGTATTTACATTCAAAGGCATTTATGTGTTTCTCAGTTGTTTTGTTAAGTCTCCAGGTCTCTAAAGCATATGCTGCGATGGAAAGATGCAGGCCCTTAAAAATGTATTTTTGTAGTTCTGTCTGTTCCTCTCCATCTCTTCTTTAGTTGTTTTATTTTTTTGTAGAATGATAGATGTCCTCCTTTTAATTTCCCTCATTGCATCTCCATTATTAGTTAGTTGTGATCCAAGATAGTATTCAAAACTCTCCACCTCTTCCAATTTTTCCTCATTGAGATATATATTTCAGCTGGTGTATTTGTTTTATCATTTGTCATTAATTCAGTTTTCTTTGCGTTAAGATAGAGAGGTTTTGCTCTTCGCTATTCTTACAGACTGACATAATTAGCTTTTCCCATTTCTTTTTGTGTCGTGGTCAGTAATACTGTGTCATCAGCATATCTAATCTCTGGTATTTATTAACCTCCAATAAAAACATGAAAATGCGTAATGAGAATATGTCCGCGTGGTGGATACAGGGTGAGGTGATAGAATTTGTCAGTTTTACTTCTTGTTTCTCCATGGAACTGCAAGGTAGTGTTGTTCACAGCCGATGCAGTGAAGATGTTGAGAAACAGCATTGTTCCGGACTGGGAGCGGGTTATCTTATATCTTATATACTTCCCGTGCCGTTAAATGTCACATAGGGCTCGCAAAGTAGTTCGCCAATTTTACCTGTCTTCAGAGAGTCTTTCAATCTCATCAAAGGATTTTATGCCTGTTAATTTGGCCTCTCTTAACAATGTCCTCTTCAGAGTTTCACGTGGTCTGCCTCTTTTTTCTTGGGAGCGGGTTAAGGTGGCTATGTATTCATTCCACGATTGCTGCGCAATACTTCTCTAGCAGACTCCCAACACCGTAGAGACTAAGGACTGCCGGGTTAGTTGGGCTAGACCTATTACTGGAGATACCAAGAGAGAGAGAGAGAGAGAGAGAGAGGTGATCCCCCACCCCCCGTCTCCCACGTTTTGGCTGGCAATGGTTCGCCAACTCTGAGGCTAGAGTGCCAGCCACGGGTCGCTGACTGCCAAATGGGACAGTGTCTTCGCCACTCCCACCCTCCCCCGACTTTATACATGAAGAGAATGTGCCACGGACTGATAATCGTGAAGAATGAAAGCTGTTTATTGCCAGTGCTGTTTGGACACCAATATCGTTGGAATTTACGCTGCAGATACACTAGCGCAGTGGTTCTCAACCTTTCTGTATCCAAGGATAAGCGTGAAGACGCCTGTTCGATGAGGCTGATATGCCAGCGTTAGGGTTTGCGGACCACAACTGACCAAGACCCTGTTCCACCTCTCTGTGGTACCCCCAGTAACAGACCTAGCCTGGCTAACGGGGCAGGGATCGCCATAGTCCCCATGGCGGTGGAGTCTGCTAAAGAAGCATTGCACACCTCCTGCTTTTTAGCTGTACTCCGGGACTGAAAAAGTAGCCGCCATAACCTGCTCCCACGCCGATACGATGCTGTGCCTCAACACCTCTACAGCATTGGCAGTAAAGAACACCAGCTCGCAGTTACAGGTAGTTCGTACAAGTATCCAAGGATCACTTGTTCAACTACATATAAATTGCAGGTCACTTGCCTATGTGCAGTATCGCAATTCCATCTTTTATTCAGTTTCTGACAATTAATACCAAACTGAAAAAAAAACAGTCGCAGATTTCCTGATAATGCAAAGGACTGGGAACTAGAGGTTTAAATAAAATCAGTTCGTACGACAACCCTCGGATCTGAAGAATATCGTCCTACAGTTTGGAGAAGCTCGTCGAAGTCTCGGAGATGGGCTCGTCTAACAGAATCGTCGATTCTCTCAGGAAGGATTTGTAGGCGAATGTGATATTTCAGAGAATGAGAAACATATTGTGCAACACATCTTTATGAATGAATGTTAGAAAACGAGTCCTAAAATGCTATATTGAACCTATTTTGTTTTATGGAAGTGAATCACGGACAATAGGCAAGTCTGCACAAAAGTCATTGGAAGCAGCAGAAATGTGGTTTATTAGAAGAATGTTGCGAATCCCATGGACAGCAAAAATAACTAATGAAGAATGTATGAGAAGAGCTGGAGAGACAAAAAAATCTTGTCAAAAAAAATAAAAGAGAGACAATGTACTTTCATAGGATATACAATGAGAAGAGGGGACATTGAAAATATTGAAAGAACATGAAAAATAGAGGAAATAAGAGCCAGGGGAAGACTGAGAGACATAATACTGGACAGTCTGACGGGATGGTGTGAGAGGAGATCACCAACTGAGCTAATGGCCTGCATGAAGGATCGGATACTCTCGAGAAGCATAATAGCCAACGCCAGTCGGTATGGCACCTGATGATGATGATATTTCATTGTTCTTGTAGTGCTTCCTACCTACAACTTGTGTCACAATAGCCATGTACATGAGGTGGGGATCACATGACTCGCGTTATAACGTAGTTTATCCGGGAGCCTGGTTGTGTTGTCAGTAGAATCACTGAACTATTTTGTGCTGTAGAAATGAGGTACCTGACTACTGGTGATGGGGAAAAAGAGATGCAGCCAGGAATGGAGATGACCTCATCACCCTCTAGTGTGCCGACAGGTCAATAAAACACTGGCACTAGTTCTGCCTACTCCAGTTATTTCTGTGGTATAACAGGTCTACTTGTACTTTACATTATTACTTGCTTGTTCTTAACGAACTCTCTGTAACTACGAGCTGTTGTTCTTTGCAGCCGATGCTGTAGATATGTTGAGGTACAGCATCGTATCGGCGTGGGAGCGGGTTACGGCAGGTACTTTTTCAGTCCTGGAGTGCAGCTAAAAAACAGGGGGGTTTGCAGTGCTTCTTTAGCAGACTCCACCACCATGGGGACTATGGCGATCCCTGCTCCGTTAGCCAGGCTACTAGGCCTGTTCCTAGGGGTACCAACGGAGAGGTGGGATAGGGTCTTGGTCAGCTATGGTTCGCTACAACGCTGAAGCTAACATATCAGCTATGGGTCCCTGAGTGCTTCATCGGACACTGTCTTCACCTCCTTACATTACTACATGTATTAATACCACTACATTACGCACAGTAAAGTAATAAAACACAGCACTGTAAGGCTATCTTGAAAAAAAAAGATGTACACACAGCACTTTAGAAGTAAGAAAAAGAAAAACGTTAGGAGAGTGAATGCGAATCGAACCTCGGACTCTGGTAGGACGGACAACCTCCCAGCTAGGGCAGGACAACAGATTCAGCGTGGTGGCTGAACTAAATGTAAAGCGTTCGCACTTTATATTATTCCCTAGAAGAATTAGAATGAAAACTAATTTTGAAGTACACATGGTATATTTTGCATTTAATCTTTCAAAATTGTCTCTCTGCTGCACAGTTTGCCGCCAGAGGCGTATATCCCACCCATCTCACGCCAGTTACGCCACTGAATGTCTCCTGTGTGTGCTATTCCCTCTGTTTGTTAGCTTTCTCTCCCCAAATGTTTTCCTATTGCCTATTAATTTGTTCCTTATGCTCACAACTCTCCCTTCCGTTTATTTCTAGCTTGTTGACGAAATATTCTCCAACTTTTAAACCTTTCCTGGCACGCCCAGAGAATGCGAGCTGTTTATTTACCATCTTTTCTTCCATATTAGCACAGGTCTATTTTTAAATTGCCGCCATTTTAACTGTCCGATGAATTCCCAACATTCCTGGCGAGAAATGAATTCCGGCTCTCTCCTTAATCTTTTACGGTGTCTGGATTTATGATACTGAGACAGTAAAAGATCTTATACTTGTAGATTTCAATCCAATTTTCTCCGGGTATGGTTTTGATGCATTGTTAGGTTGTGGATGACAAACCTCTCTCTCTCTCTCTCTCTCTCTCTCTCTCTGTCTCTCTCTCTGAACCTTAAGTGCCCAAGGAATAGGGGCTTCCACAAGGGTTTTCCACATACGCCTATCATTTGCCTTTTTCCCTCTCCTGCCCAAGTGATCCCTCTATTGCTCAACATCCTCTCTGTTGTTCTTCTCCATGTCTCTTTTGGTCTACCCTTACTTCTGTTCCCACGTGGTGCTCATCTTTAATGCTATTTCTGGTAGTGAGTCGTCAGTCATCTGGAGCACATGTCCCAACCATCGCCAGCGTCTTTCCTCAATAATTGCTGTCCGTGGCTTCATCTGCATTTCTCCCAAGAAGATGCTATTTCTTTCGGTGTTTGGCCGTATGACAAATATGACCTTTGTATCCGTTCCACTTTCCAGTCGGGTACACTCTGTTATAGACAGAGCCGGGGGTAGTATTAGACCAAATAGGCAACCTCTCAAGGCGTACGACTCATGGGAGAACGAACGAATGAATGAATGATCGTTATTTTTGGAGGACGAAGAACTGTACAAAGAGGCAAGTCTGACATTCTGCCATTTATCGCTCATCTTTCATTCTTAACCACACATTCTATTTAGTACACACGTACATATTACATTAACAAAAACCATAGGTACGATATGTCAAATAAGATTATAACATTCACGAATATAAGATGTTTAGCTACATGGGAGATAACTTGTCAGCTACATGGGAAATAACTTGTTAGCTACAAGGGAGGTAATTTGTTAGCTACATGGGAGGTAACTTGTGAACTACATGGGAGGTAACTAATATAACATTGTTAACACAAATACATTTTGATGCAGTGCTTGTTACGTGATATTCTTCCACAATCTTTACGGCAACTTCTAAATAAACTACTACCTATGGAAGTATGTTGTCTTAGAACATAACTTAGTGGCTGACAAGCCAACGAGAAGAGTGCAGCACATACTATAACATTGGAAAGATCTCTTGGTTAGCCTAACTAGTTTTATATAGGTTATATAGGTTTTATATAGGTTAGTTAGCTTTGCTAGTTTTATATAGATTAGTTAGCCTTGCTTGTTTTATATAGGTTAGTTAGCCTTGCTGGTTTTCTATAAATTAGTTTGCCTTGCTAGTTTTATATAGATTAGATAGCCTTGCTAGTTTTATATAGATTGGTCAGCTTTGCTACTTGTTCGATGAAGCCGCACTGTGATTTCTGGTTTTATTTTTCTCTGACTCTTCTCATAACAATACGAAGCAGGATTTTGGTAACATAGCTCATAAGACTAATGGTTCGATGGTCTTCACATTCAACTGCACCTTGTTTCTTTGGTAGGACAATGAAAACTGAGTGCAAAAGGCCCGATCGGACATAGTTACTGTTATAGATGTTATTCAGCAATATAATTTCTATGCCAAGCTCTCCTAATGCTTCCAATTCTTCCTTGGTGATTTTATCTGGTCCTGATGATTTAACAAATATATCTATACTACAAGAGCTTGATATTGAAGAAGGCTGGCTAGTAAAGAGGATTAAAGAGAGAAAACTTAAATATTTTGGACACATTAAACGTCATGATAATTTAGAGAAGACCGTATTGGAAGGATACATAATGGGAAAAAGAAAAAGAGGACGACCAAAACGAAGATGGCTGCAAGACATCGTTGACGATCTGCAAATGGATGCAGCAGCGGCAGGCCATATTGCTCATAAAAGAGAGGCCTACAGGAGTGCTGTTTGGGAGGCAAAGTTCCGCAAAGGAAATCCAAATGAATGAATGAATGATGATTTGCTGTTTTTCATGTGTTTGATGGCTTCTTCCACTTCTGCTTTTAACATGTGAAGCCCTTCATTACTATTTCGTATATCTGTTTCGCCTCTATTGTCGTCATACAGTTCTCTAATGTATTCGCACCATCTTGCCATTATTTCATCTCTGTTCATTACTGTATGCCCCTCCTTTGACTTCAGGCAACCAGTCTTGTGGTATGCCCTTTTGTTTGCTAACTCCTTTATTTGTTTGTACATATCTCTTGCGTTTCCATGATGGCGTGTCTCTATTTCAATACATTTCTTATTTAGCCACTCCTCCTTAGCTTTATTGCATTTATGTCTTATTTCTTTATTTATTTTGTCATATTCATCTTTATCATAGCAACTGGAGGGGGGGGGGGAGGCATTCTGAACACTTTATTGTTAAATCTGGGGTTCGGCAAGACTGCATCTTATCACCACTGCTATTTATAACATATATCGATAACATTTGTAGAGAAGCTGGACTGATAAGGACAGCAAAAAATCAACAAAATGAAATAGAACAAACAGAAGACGACATAACCATAAACGAACTGTTATTTGCAGATGATCAAGCTCTAGTTGCCGACTCAGTAGAAGGCTTGCAAGATCACATTAATAGACTGAATGACGCATGCAAAGAACACAATATGAAAATTAGCCTAGGTAAAACAGAAATCATGACCATCGCAAGAGTAGACACACCAATAAACAATGCACTGGAAAACCATACTATGAAGCAAATAACGCAGTTGAAATACCTCGGAAGTATTTTCTCAACAAAAGGAAAAATAGACATAGAGATCGAAAACAGATGTAACAAAGCGAACCAACTTATCAGGCAAATGGCTCCCATACTAAACAACAAGCATGTCTCAGTGGAAACCAAAAGAACTATCTATAAGACAATCTTCATACCAACTTTGTGCTACCAATGCCATGCATGGACGCTGACAGCAAAAGGCAAAAGGAAAATTACAACTGAAATGAGATTCTTGAGAAGAATTGTTGGAATATCAAGAATGGATAGAATCAGAAATATGTCATTAGAAATAAAGTAGGAGTTGAACCCGTTCTGATCTATATTAAAAAAAACAGCAAATAAAATGGTTCGGCCATGTATCACGACTACCAACAGAACGTGCACCACAGAGAGCAATGTTTTACAGACCACACAAGGGCAGAGGATGCAAACGATGGACTGATGGTATAGCAGAGTCATTGAGCGTCTCAATGTACGAAGCCAACAGGCGAGTCATTGGGATACAATTGCACTTCACCTCTACACCTAACAGTAAATGTGGAAGGACAAAACAAGACAAAATTCATCTTTATCGTCCTTAAGACGTCTTCTCCGATCCATTAGTTGCAAAATTCCTTCTGTCATTCATCCCTGTTTAGCGTGTCGTTTATTTGGAGGTACGATTTCGATAGATGTTTTGCTGAATAGAGTCTTTGAGCAATCAAGTCTAAAGATTTGGAATTGTGGATAGAAATGATCGCCTACGCCACGCGGCATGGCACGTGAATTGGATAGCTTTGCTAGTGTTATATAGATTAGTTAGCTCTGCCAGTTTTATATAGATTAGTTAGCTCTGCCAGTTTTATATAGATTAGTTAGCTCTGCCAGTTTTATATAGATTAGTTAGCTCTGCCAGTTTTATATAGATTAGTTAGCTCTGCCAGTTTTATATAGATTAGTTAGCTCTGCCAGTTTTATATAGATTAGTTAGCTCTGCCAGTTTTGTATAGATTAGTTAGCTCTGCCAGTTTTATATAGATTAGTTAGCTCTGCCAGTTTTATATAGATTAGTTAGCTCTGCCAGTTTTATATAGATTAGTTAGCTCTGCCAGTTTTATATAGATTAGTTAGCTCTGCCAGTTTTATATAGATTAGTTAGCCTTGCTAACTTGATACACGAGGACGAGTTAAAAAGTAACTGCAAAAGGGACGTAAGGACTGAAATCTATATAAAGATTTTTGTGATTCGCCCTTATGTCTTTTCAGAGATTTAAAATGATTGCGTCCCTTGATTTGCCTTTATTTATTTATTATTTTTTTTGGACTCGCCCTTGTAGATTAGTTAACCTTATCAAGAAGGCAGAACAGTTACTGGTCCCATGTTCAAATCTTTAGCGGAGAACGTATGTAATATTCAGAACACTCTCTTGATAAAGTGCAGTGGTTGTATCGCTGGAGTGTTAACCTGCTGTGTGTTGTAAGCATTGTTGTCGAGGACAAAGAGACACATGGATAGTATCACCTGACAGTAGATGCCGCTATCATATTCTAGGTCAAGGAGATAGCAGGGCTCTCCGTTCTGAGCTGGGTATCTCTTTTTTTTTAACCTCTCAAAGACGAGAAGAAACCATTGTTATAATGACAAAGAGCGGAAACCTTTGTTATAATGACAAAGAGGAGAAACCTTTGTTATAATGACAAAGAGGAGAAACCTTTGTTATAATGACAAAGAGCGGAAACCTTTGTTATAATGACAAAGAGCGGAAACCTTTGTTATAATGACAAAGAGGAGAAACCTTTGTTATAGTGACAAAGAGGAGAAACCTTTGTTATAGTGACAAAGAGGGGAAACCTTTGTTATAATGACAAAGAGGGGAAACCTTTGTTATAATGACAAAGAGGGGAAACCTTTGTTATTATGACAAAGAGGAGAAACCTTTGTTATAATGACACTTCGTACTTCCTGCGTAGACGAGATACCAGTGGCTGTGTCGGCATCTACAGGAATTGGGGGTGAAGGTTTTTGTTTTTGTTAAAATAATGTTTAAAAATATGTTATAATGAAGAGAATATGAAGAAAAGTGTGGAAGTTGTTACTTCTTTGAGACAGAATGGTCGTGAAGTTAGAAATATGAGGAAAGTTCTCATTTTTATTTCTTTAGTCATTATTCCGAAACGCCGGCACAGACTAGTTCTAATAAAATTCAGATTTTTTTTTCTCGCGCCATATTTTTTGGTGAGTTATATCTAATATCTGAAGCCACTGACAGCAATTATTGAGGAAAGACTCTGGCGATGGTTGGGACATATGCTCCGAATGACTGACAACTCACTACCGAAAATAGCACTAAGGTGGACACCACAAGGGAACAGAAGTAAGGGTAGACCAAAAGAGACATGGAGAAGAACAACAGAGAGGATGTTCAGCAACAGAGGGCTCACTTGGGCAAGAACAGAAAAAAAAAGGCAAAGGACAGACATTTGTG
The DNA here is from genome assembly GCA_009760885.1 of Achatina immaculata. NCBI lineage: Eukaryota > Metazoa > Mollusca > Gastropoda > Stylommatophora > Achatinidae > Lissachatina > Lissachatina immaculata. The sequence goes on from CM019701.1 coordinate 22,405,308, forward strand.
GAAAACCTTTGCGGAAGCCCTATGTGCCCTGGGCACTTTAAGGTTCAGAGAGAGATATCTAATATCATGAACACAAAAAAGAACAAATATATCCATACTACAAGAACTTAATACTGAAGAAGGTTGGCTAGTCATGAGGGTTAAACAGAGAAAATTGAAATATTTTGGACATATTAAACGTCATGAGAATTTAGACAAGACAGACTTGGAAGGGTACATAATGGGAAAGAGAAAGAGAGGAAAACCAAGGCGAAGATGGCTGCAAGACATCGTTGATGATCTGCAAATGGACGCATCAGCAGCAGGTCATCTTGCTTACAATCGAGAGGCCTACAGGAGCGCTGTTAGGGAGGCAAAGTTCCGCAGGGGGCATGCAAATGAGTGATATCTAATAATGTAATAATGAGAAATGGAAATGGCTCACAACCTCATTACATACCGACCTACAATACTTTCTGACTACGAGACTTACAAGTGTTTTCATATTTGAATCTGAAATGCGGATACAGTCTTTTCCTAAAGAGAAATATACGATTTGCAATGTTTTTGTTTTTTTTTGTGTGGAGACAGCCACTCTCTGTGTCTATGTGAGGTTTTGTCCTACACAGCTTTACAGAAGTTCTTCATCTTCGTCGTTCGCTCAAACATCGACCACAAATCACACTCACAAATGAAGAGCAGTTCGTCTCAGGTTTTCAACATCATCGTGTAGCTTCTCTTTTAAAGGTGGGGGTGGGGGGGGGGGGGGCTGGGATCTGCCCAGATCCTGTGCCTAGATAGTTTGTGTGGATGGTAACTCTGGAGGACGTGATGTGCTGTCTGTTGCTCTTTGGCACAGGCACATAGATCTGTTGTGCCCATTTTCATCTTCTGGTATTGATGATGTCTCAGCCTGCAACGTCCTGTTCTCGATCGGAAGATTATCACTTGGTCATTTCTTGAGTTGTCATCTGGTTTTGCTGGGGTGCTGTTTTGTAAATTTGTCTTTATACACGGCTTTTAGTCTTTTTTTTTATTTTTATTTCTTCATACCAATCAATCAATCTGCCATGCCGCGTGGCGTAGGCGAACATTTCTCTCCACAATTCCCTGTCTTTAGACTTGATTATGAGATCCACCGGTGACTTTCTTCCTAGCCACACTGACAGCCCATCCAGTAACTTCTCCCTCTGTCTTCCTCTGTCTCTTCTTCCCTCAATTTTTCCAGTTGCCACAATGTGTTCCAATTTTCCTCTTCTCAGAAAATGTCCACAAATCTGGCTTGTCTGCCTCTGATCTTTGCTGTAATTTGCCTTTTAACTCCAGCCAGTTTGTTCATAAACTGTGCTTTTATAGTCAGCGACCTGGCTGATGGGCAATGACCTGACCTCTCATCCATAAGGCTTTAGGATCCTGGACCGGCATTGAACGGTTACCTGTCAACATTTAGGTTTATCAGCAGATCATTCTGTACACGGTATCCAAGACTTGGGCTTACCAGCAGAACGTTCTGTACACGGTATCCAAGACTTGGGCTTACCAGCAGAACGTTCTGTACACGGTATCCAAGACTTGGGCTTACCAGCAGAACGTTCTGTACACGGTCTCCAAGACTTGGGCTTACCAGCAGAACGTTCTGTACACGGTATCTAGGACTTGGGCTTACCAGCAGAACGTTCTGTACACGGTATCCAAGACTTGGGCTTACCAGCAGAACGTTCTGTACACGGTATCCAAGACTTGGGCTTCACCAGCAGAACATTCTGTACAGGGTATCCAAGACTTGGGCTCACCAGCAGAACGTTCTGTACACGGTATCCAAGACTTGAGCTTACTAGCAGAACGTTCTGTACACGGTATCCAAGACTTGAGGTTACCAGCAGAACGTTCTGCACACGGTATCCAAGACTTGAGCCTCCGTGATATTTGTCCTAGATCTACCAGAGCATGGAAAAGCCAAGATTTTGTGCTTAATTAAAACTAAACATAAAATCTTGGTCTTTCATTCATTAAACAAAGTCCCGGATATTGTTGCCGGTGGTGCTTCTCCATCTTGTGCGATCCTTAGTGTTTCTCATCATCATCATCGTCCTTCACTCCCTTGAGAGCATAGGCCACGGATAAAGGCTCTCCAGTCATCCCTGTTCTTGGAATTATTCTCTGCTTCCTTCCATGTGTATCCCTTGTCTCTGAGCACTGTCATAATTTTTCTTCTCCAAGTAAGTCTAGGTCTTCCTCGTTTTCTATTTCCTTGAGGATTCCATGGAAGTGCCTGTCTTGCTATGCTGGTGTCGGGTTTTCTCAGGGTGTGGTCAATCTACCTCCAATTCCTTGACATGATTTGTAGGTTCATAGGTTCTTGTCCTGCCCTTTCCCAGACCTTCTTTTTCCTGATCTTGTCTTGCCTTTTCCAGGACCTCCTTGTTCCTGATCTTGTCCTGCCCTTTTCCAGACCTTCTTTTTCTTGATCTTGTCCTGCCCTTTCCCAGACCTCCTCGTTCTTGATCTTGTCCTTTGGTGTTTCTGATCAAATGAAATGTTTTTATGCTTCTGTGCCACTTATACAGTCCGCTGACTTTTTTCCTCTTTTGGTCTCCGTCTCTTCTTCTTTTTTTTCTATGAGTAATCCAGTCAATACTAAGTTCTCTAACTTCTGTCTTCTCACGACATTCCCAGAAGATTTGACAACATTTTTGTTATAATTTTAACTAATTTCGTTAATTTTAAAGTTATATTTTATTTCTAAACCTGACCTTAAATAAAATACAACATTTATCGTATTCCTGTTCTTCCAGACCTATCAACTACCACAGACATTAGTTATTTTATGAAACGATTACAACCCTTTTGTGTGTGTGTGGTTTACATAAACTTCTGTATTGTGTTGGAAGCGATGGATTTCTGATGTAGTTAGAAATGGGGGAAAAAATAATCATTTGAAAACTGAAGAATATTTCTTTGCCAGAGCTTTAGAACTTGGCAGTGTGAAAGTGTGCTCCAAGTGTAGGGGAGGGGGGGGGGGCCCAAGTGTTGCGAGTTTTAAGATGCTCTGAATCAATAGAAGCTTTCTCGGAGATGAAGATGATGTTTGAAGAGACGCAACTTGGATCGTTTGTAACGTTAGCTTTGTGCGCTAATCTCTCCCTCCCCCCCCCCCCCGGGGGTCTGTGGTTTTAGGGTTTTCAGTAGCCATGTTGGAGACTTTCCGTGACTTTGCAACAAACCTCACCCAGAGTCTAAGCCTGCTTTTTATTCTCCACTCCCGTTTCGTTTTTTTTTTTTTTGCTTCTTCTTCTTCTTCGTCTTCTTCTTCTTTGGCCCTGCTGGTAGCGTTATGTCCTGGTTATGCAAACAGGCTGCGATATCTGCGCCTTTCTGCCCCAACACGTCCCGTCTTCGGCATGGTGTATTATAGGAGAGTGGTAGCCTTCCTATTTAGATGCCTGTTCCTCATGGAGCAGAGACAGCACTTGGGAAGGAGAGCAGGTTTTTTTTTTTTTGTTTTTGAGATGCTTTTGTTGGTTAATCTCGACAAAGGAGAAATCTCGCTTCTTTGTTCCTGGCAGAAACAACTTCTGAACGTTTGAACAGTTTATCAAGAAAAATTAGTGGTACCCTAGAAGTGTTCTATAAATTACTGGTACCCTAGAAGTGTTCTAGAAATTACAGGTACCCTAGAATTGTTCTATAAATTACTGGTACCCTAGAAGTGTTCTATAAATTACTGGTACCCTAGAAGTGTTCTATAAATTACTGGTACCCTAGAAGTGTTCTAGAAATTACAGGTACCCTAGAATTGTTCTATAAAAATTACTGGTAACCTAGAAGTGTTCTATAAATTACTGGTACCCTAGAAGTGTTCTAGAAATTACAGGTACTCTAGAATTGTTCTATAAAAATTACTGGTAACTTAGAAGTGTTCTATAAATTAATGGTACTCTAGAATTATTCTAAAAATTTCTGGTACCGTAGAATTGCTCTAGAAATTACTGATAGTCTAGAATTGTTCTCAGAAATTATTGGTATCCTAGAATTCTTATAGAAATCACCGGTACCCTAAATTTGATCTAGAAATTACTCGTACATTAAAAATGTTCTTCTCCCCCCCCCCCACCCCCTCCCCCCTCCCCCGTGTTATTATTTTTGTAAAATCCACCTGGATCCTCCATCTTGTTTTCATGGCGCACCTGGTCATATGACTTCTCGTTGTTCACTAATCAGTTTCTTTGTGTCCTCTTTCTCTTTCGCCGTCGAGTTTTTTTTTTCATTCGGTTTTTATGATATGCTGTTTCTTTTTTTTTCATTTTATATGGAAATAGTATTTTGTTTGGTCATTTTTGTTTCGTCTATTCAAGTGGTTGGTGATCACGTTTCCTATTTTTTGTTGTTGTTAGATCTGGTTTATCCAATGAGATCGGTGGCTTCTTCCCCTTCCTGTGAAACTTGATGAGTAGTGTCTTTTTTGTTTCGTTTTTTTTTTCTTTCTCCGATTTTTTCCTTTCAAGTTTTCCTAGTAAACTGTCAGTATCTGAACCTTTAATTCTAATCTTCTCCTGACACATAGAAAGAGTTTTTAATGGTCTTCTTTTTTTGTGGAATGGTTTTTCCTGTTCTGCAACTGTTCCTACAACTTCTTCATTTGTAATTGTTTTTTTTTTATTCTGGTGCTACAGTGTTCATGTTGTATTTTTCTTCAAAATCATAAGTTTATTGTTTCCTATTTCTGTTTGTTTGTTTGTTGTCTGAATCCATTGATGCTGTGCCACAGAAGGTCTGGGGTTTTCTCTTCCATTTCCAGACTGAGATGAAGCAGAGATCTAGAGATGTTCTATGCGTCTTCAGGCGTGGTGAAAATCTAGAAAGGGGAACAGTGAGCATGAAGTTCTTGGAAGAGATCTGCTGTCGGAGGAACGACGGAATGAATGTGGAGGGCTAGGGAGAGAAAGAAGGGAAGGGGCGCAGGTGACAGCAGGGGCTTCGAAATTTCTAGAACAGGCTGTTTTTAGATGTCAGAAGAAGAAACGTAGGCAGAGAATGGCTGGGAACAGAGAGGAACCGCCCAGCCATGAGTGACAACATATTAATGAAACGAAACGCCATTGAAATTGTGCCTCAGTCAATCAGTCATTTGCATGTCACTTGCCTCCCTAACAGCTCTCCTGTAGGCTTCTCGGTTGTAAGCAAGATACCCTGCTGCTGATGCGTCCATTCACAGATCATCAACGATATCTTGGTGTCATCTTTGCATTGGTCTTCCTCTCTTTCTTTTTCCCATTATGTACCCTTCCAAGACAGTCTTCTCTAAAGTATCATATTAAAATACAAGGGGTGATTGATAAGTTCTCGGCATACGGTACAACGGATTATTTGTAGACAACTTTTTTTGGTTATTTCTCAACATAGTCCCCTTGCAAGCTTATGCACTTAGTTCAGTGATCCTGGAGCATACGGATCCCTTCATCGCAAAAGTTAGCATCTTCTGCCAGTAGAAAATGGTCTACAGCATGAATGACGTCATCATCTGAAGTTGCAAACACTGAGCTCCTTTTTTGAGTTTGGTAAACAAGTAATAGTCCGAAGGAGCCAAATCTGGGAAGTAAGGAGGATGTTCAAGAAACTGGAATCTGCATTCATGAATGGCAGCCATTGCCACCGCCGACTTGTGAACTGGAGCATTGTCTTGTTGAAAGATGACTCCTCTCGTCAATTTCCATCGATCCTTTTCCTTCAATTTGACCCGCAGTTGCTTCACAAGATTAGCGTAATAGGCCCTGGTAGCCGTTCTGCCCTTTTGAAGATAATCTACCAACAGCACAACTTCAGAATCCCAAAAGATGGAAGCCATCACTTTGCCTGCAGACAGAACCATCTTTGCTTTCTTTAGAGGTGAGGATCCATGATGTTTACACTGTTTTGACTGTTCTTTGGTTTCTGCTTGGATGAACCCAAGTCTCACCCATAGTCATAAATTGCTGGAAGAAACTTTTCAGGATCTGCAGAAAAATGGCCAAGATTGTCTTTTGACATGTTGAGACGCTGTCGTTTGTGATCAGCTCCAAGAAGTTTCGGGACCCATCGAGCAGAGACCTTTGTAATTTGAAGATCATTGTGAATGATGGCATGAACACGTTCCTGGGAGATGCCCAACTTGGTAGCAATGTACCGCTCAGTTAATCATCGATCCTCCATTATCGTGTCATGGATTCTGCCGGTGGTTTCATCTGTGGTTACCGTTCTTGGTCTTCCTGGACGGGGATCATCTTCCAGACTCTCCCTTCCATGTTTGAATTGAGCTGCCCATTTCTTCACTGTGCTGTAAGAAGGGGCACTTTCCCCTAAGGTCTCAGTCATATCCTCATGAATCTCCTTCGGTGATAAGCCCTTGATGCAGAGGTAGCGAATGACTGCTCGATGAAAAGTTTTATCCATTTTCTCAATTTCTGCCACCCCTTACCACTTCAGTAGCCTGTAAAAAATTGATTGCAGTTAATTTCTTGAAATTTTGTGTTTAATCGTACATACTTGATCTACAAATACACCTAATATCAACTGTGTGTTTCAAGTATTTGTACTTTATGCCGATAACGTGTCAATCACCCTTCGTATGTCCAAAATATTTTAAGTTTTTCTCTGTTTAATCCTCTTTACAAGCCAGCCTTCTTCAATATTAAGTTCTTGTAGTATGGGTATCTTTTTTTCTTTTAAATTGTGCCCAGACAAACAAAAAATAAATAAATAAATAAACAAATAAATAGGAAAGAAAGAAAGATAGAACAGAATGAAAGAAGTCAATAAAGAAAGAAAAATCACAGGAAATAGCCTTGTCGTGTTTCCTTCAGTATCGAACAGACAAACAAAGGCGTCTTAACAGGTCTTGGCGAGCTGCTTCATAAAATGGGAGATTTACGGTTTCTGTTATCCCCTCCATCCATTTCAAGAGTGGATGGTAGCTCCCTCTGTTTTCTTCCATCCTCAGTGTGTGTGTTTTCAGTTGCAAAGAAGTTGGGCATCAATTTTTCAGAAATTTTGGAGAAGTGCTCAAACTTTTCAAATGTCTAAATACAACGGGCGACGACTCTTGTTTGTGGCCGCCCTTGTCAACACAGGTTCTGCATTGGCCGTTTGTTTGATCGCATGCTTGTGTTACTGGTTTTAGTTACAGAGTGTGGTGCTGTTACTCCTGGACGTAACTTTTTCCACGGTGTTGTTACAAGAATCTGTTACAATTACCAGTTGTTGTTGAGCTATGTAAGTTTTTTGTGCTTACATGTGAAATTGTGTAAGAAGGAATAATGCAAACAAAGACGTACAGTATGCATACGTTTTGTCTTGTTAAACTGATAGCTTCTCACTCATAGTTAGGGTTTTTCAACATCACTCATTGTTAGGGTTTTTTCAACATTACTCATAGTTAGGGTTTTTAAAAAAATATTACTCTTTTGCTTTCGTTCCCGCTGTGACTCGCGTGGGGGTACCGTATTTACAGGACTGAGTTGTGCATGACATCGTGTATCGCCATTCATCCGCTGTAAGCTGTATTGTGCCAGGTAGCAATTCACAACACCTTCCAGTGTTCACAGATAGTCTCAGTCTTTGGAGGAGGGGAGGGGGAGGGGAATTTGTCCTCAGCACGGTGTGTCGAGTGCTTATTTCATACAGCTTAGTCCACTGGAGGGTGAAGGGTGGGAGTCGATCGCAGTGTCTGTAGTCCGATACTGATTGAGAGACCGAGTTACTATCGATTCGATCAGTTCCACCCTCAGTTGTTCTGTTATTATTGTGTTTTTTTCTTTTTTTTTCTTGGGAGGGGGGGGGGGGGGGGGGGCTTTCGTTAGTTCTTCATATATCCTCAGATATCTAGGACCTCAGATATCCCCATATAACCTCATATACCCCAGATATTCTAAGATATCTAGGACCTCAGATATCCTCATATAACCTCAGATACCCCAGATATTCTAAGATATCTAGGACCTCAGATATCCTCATATAATCTCAGATACCCCAGATATTCTAAGATATCTAGGACGTCAGATATCCTCAGATACCTCAGATATCCTTAGATATCTAGGGCCTCAGATATCCTTAGATATCTAGGGCCTCAGATATCCTTAGATATCTAGGGCCTCAGATATCCTTAGATATCTAGGGCCTCAGATATCCTTAGATATCTAGGACCTCAGATATCCTCAGATATCTAGGACCTATTATTATTTCACCTTTCTCCACATCCACACAAAGTTTATGTGGAAATATAACAGTAAGACCCGCCCCCTCCCCCCACCCCCCCACCCCCACCCCCACCACTCACTTGGCACCCACAGTACCCGACCCAGCCTGGTTAACGTGGGTAAAGATCCCTATAGTCCACCCCTTCCCCCACCCCTTCCCCCACCCCACCCCCTTTCCTTGTTTTTATCTCCGCCCAAGTATTGGAAAAACTAGCCACCCTAACGTACTCCGCATCTGCTCACAGATTCTGGTAGATACAACAACAACATCATCATCATTGCCAACAACAACAACAACAACAACAGCGACAGCGAAAACACATCCAGGCTCTAGCTAGCGTATGTGTGTCATCGACATATAGAACATGAGCTTCCAGTGCCGTGCCGAGGGGGGGGGGAGGTGGAATAAACAACATTTTTTTTAAACAAAAGAAACATAAAACCAGAATCACTCATGCGTGACTGGCATGTGTTCAGGTCACGGTGGGAAAGCAAATAGGTACAACTATAGCCGACCCCCCCAGTGCTGTGTTCCCCTCCTGTGTACCTTCAGTACAACTCTAGTTCCAGCTTGTCCGATCTTGGCTACAGTGTCAAGTTAACTAACATGAATTCCTGAGAGTCGTTAGTTACTTAGCCCTGGAAGGAACTGTGTCTCAAAGGTCATACTGTCACTTACACCTGTAGCCTGTGCTAACGTGGCCTATTCTGATCTTTAGGGGGTACAATTTAGACCAAAAAAAAAAAAAGATGCAAAAGGATTTAAAGATGTAAAGTTTATTAATCTTAGTCTAATCTCTTAGATTATTTTTGTTTTCAATCAAGACAATTGTTCTGCCGTTTATCATTCAGTGTTCTGTTCTATGTTCTGCTAGAAAAGTAATTCAGCATTTTGGAATGCCTGCGTGTTCTTTTATAATGGAAAGTTCTCTTTTAGTATGGAACTGTATGTCTTTTTTTCAGAATCTAAGACGTAGGTGTCGCCTGTGAATGATTTTGTTTCGCAACTGTACGTATTTATAACAAAATTTCCTTTCTCATTTACATTACAAGTAGAGAAAGTTTTCATTAACTTTTTTTAACAGCTTGACTGACAAGAGCCATAGCTTCAACTAGAACCAAAAAAGCTGTAGGTAAAGGGCACAAAAGGCAAAGAGACTGGATCATACAACACGAACATTATTTGTTATTAATTACTGTGGACCGATTAGTTAAACCCAGTATTGGTAGAATTAGTTTTACAATCTATCTATCTATCTATCTATCTATCTATCTATCTATCTATCTATCTATCTATCTATCTATCTATCTATCTATCTATCTATCTATCTATCTATCTATCTATCTATCTATCTATCTATCTATCTTGTTCATACAGTGCTCAAGAAAATGGGCCAGCTGGTAGCAAGAGATTTTCACGTTTGCCAGTCCTTCGCCATCTTCTTGGTCGTCTCCCATGTTCATCAAAACGATAATGATAGATTCTAACATATGTTTGTTTTAACGTTGGCTCATAAAATGACAAAGTGTCATTGCTGTTTGTTTTAACACTGGATCCTAAAGTGACAAAGTGTCATTATTGTTTGTTTTAACACTGGCTCTGAAAATGACAAAGTGTCATTGCTATTTCTTTTAACACTAGCTCCCAAAACATACAAAGTGTCATTACTTTTGTGTTTTAACACTGGCTCCTAAAATGACAAAGTGTCATTACTGTTTATTTTAACAAATAAACTAGAATGACAAAGTGTCATTACTGTGTGTTTTAACACTGACTACTATAATGAAAAAGTGTCATTACTGTTTGTTTTAAGACTGGCTCTTAAAACGACAAAGTGTCATTACTGTTTCTTTTTTAACACTGGCTCCTAAAGTGACAAAGTGTCATTACTGAAAGAAACTATTCTTGTGCTTACGTGTACTGTAGAAATGAATCATTTCAGTACTTTGCTACATGCAGTGTTTTATTTCCTTTAGCGTATTTACAGTGCCATTCCCCGGGTTTGTTTCAGTCTACTTCAATGATTCATTGGTTGATAAGTGTCCACTTGATTAGGAGTTTCTAGTGCCGCCTGGCAATAGGCACTCTAGGTGAAGATAGAGAAAAACAGACTTTACACAGAGTAAACAGAAAGTGAAGTATTCACTGGCTTACAGTGATTCTTTGGGCTAGGCTTAAGAACTGTTGATCTCTAGTAGCTCTGTCACTAACGGGAGCACGTTGATGTCTACCTCGTTGGTTGGGCTATAAAGCCACAATAGCCTGTTATAAGAAGCGGAAGGTCCAAGCTAGCTTTGTCTCGCTGGGGATAATCTCATATCTAACTATGGCCTCAGATTCATGCTGATGTTAATAAGTATATAACAACGCCAGAATAGCTCTTATCTTAATTTGTAGACGTTCTCAGCTCTTGGCTTTATATGTAGACATTCCTACTAATAGCTCTTAGCTTTAACCGCAGACGTTCCCAGCTGTTGACTTTACTTGTAGATGTTCTTAGCTCTTACCTTTATCTGTAGGCGTTAGCAGGTCTTGGCTATATCTGTAGGCGTTATCAGCTTTTTAATTTATCTGTAGACGTTCCTGTTACCTGTAAACGTTCTCGGATCCTGGTTTTATCTGTAGACATTCTTAGCTCTTGCTTTTATCTGTGGACGTTCTTAGCTCTTGGGTTAATCTGTGGACCTTCTGAGATCTTGGTTTTATCTGTAGACATTCTCAGCTCTTGGCTTTATCTATGGATATTCTTAGCTCTTGCTTTTATCTGTAGACATTCTTAGCTCTTGGGTTAATCTGTGGACCTTCTGAGCTCTTGGTTTTATCTGTGAACTTTATTAGCTCTTAGTTTTATCTGTGAACTTTATTAGCTCGTGGTTTTATCTGTGGACATATTTAGCTCTTTGTTTTATCTGTGAACTTTATTAGCTCTTGATTTTATATGTGGACATATTTAGCTCTTGGTTTTATCTGTGAACTTTATTAGTTCTTGGTTTTATCTGTGGATTTTATTTGCTCTTGGTTTTATCTGTGCACATTCTTAGCTCGTGGTTTATCTGTGGACTTTCTCAGCTCTTGGTTTTATCCGTGGAATTCTTAGCTCTTTGTTTTATCTGTGGACTTTCTAAGCTCTTGGTTTTTATCTGTGGACATTCTTAGCTCTTGGTTTCATCTCTAGATATTCTCATATCTTGATTTTATCTGTGGACATTCTTAGCTCTTGTTTTTTATCTGTGAACTTTCTCAGCTCTTGATTTTTATCCGTGGACATTCTTAGCTCTTGGTTTCACCTGTAGATATTCTCATATCTCAATTTTATCTGTAGACATTCTCAGCTCTTGGATTTATCCTTAGACGTTAGAATAGAGATCGCCCTGTGTTGGTATTTCTAACTTTGATTCTTTTTTCTTTAGTGGGAAAAAACATTGAAAATCAACTTCTGAAAATCCTGGCCTTCAACTCCAAAGCAAGAGAACGCTACCTAAACACAGCGACTGTTTTATCAGCGACTACACTTCTGACCAGGTTACAGGGACTTCCAAAACAAAAACAAAACAAATTATCTTCGCTGTGTAGCGACTATGTCCTGGTTTATTGACTGTGACTCGATGATAGTCTCTACAAAGTGTACATAGCTCAGAGCTAAACGTGCGTTAATTATCGTGGCCGTAGCCTTTGGCTGTCTGTGTACAAACTCTTGTTATGTAGCGAGGCTGTTTTCTTTGTGTTAATTGCTTTGTTTGCTAGTATTCTTTGTGTTAATTGCTTTGTTTGCTAGTATTCTTTGTGTTAATTGCTTTGTTGCTAGTACTCTCAAAATACGCAGAAATAGCTCTCCTGTGACTACTCTGGCACTGTAGCTACCCTGCCACTGTGGCATCACTGGGAATGGAAAATGCTGCGCCCTAGACTAACATGGCAGCAGAATGGAACAAAGCAGCAGTCAAGTCAGTTACAGGGAGGCCAAGACCATCATGCGAAGCTGCTACGACCAATTGTGTGGCCAAGAGGCCGGACGCCTGCAGCGAACCGGATCCAGTCCACCAGTTACAAAGGAAGCAAACGTTCCTGTTCTGATTAAGAACTGGTCACTGGAGGCTGCTGGGTTATGTTGACCGACTCAAGATTTCACACGCCCCTACAGTGGCGGAGTACAGACCCCAGAAGACGATCTCCAAGAGTGCCCAACTTTTACAGATCTATCAGCCAGACAGGTCTCAGACCTAAGGGAGAAGATATGGGGCTAATGAGAGGACCTGGAGAAGACTGTGGACTTCATCCTGGCGACTGGGTTTCCGATCTAGCATGACCAAGAAGAAGAAGAAGAAGAAGAAGAAGAAATCCTACGAGCTGACTATCTGAGATTCTGTCTTGTTATAGATAAACTACATGGCTTTTGTAGTTTATGTAGAATTTATATCACAACGTTTTTCCCTTTTCGTGACGAGAAAACTGAACCCTTCCTGGCATTCCAGCCGAATCCACCAACACCAGGCAAACGTCCATCCCTACCTCATTCGATAGAATAATATGACCAGGACTATGCAGTCTGTAGAGGAACCCATCGATTCTGAATCGGACTCCTCCGTTTTCTTGCCTTACTACCCGGACCACAGCCTCATCAGCAACTGCCTTCGACATTGAACCCAACTGTTTTATTTTATCCGTCCAGCTCTTTCTGAAATGATACAGTTCCACCGACTCCATCCGAAACTGCTTGCTACTTCAGGACGCTGACCTTGACTCCATCCAAAACTGCTTGCTTACTTCAGGACGCCGACTCTGATTCCATCCAAAAGCTGCTTATTACTTCAGAACGCCGACTCTGACTCTATCCAAAAGCTGCTTATTACCTCAGGACGCCGGCAGGACTCCGACTCTGGCTCCATCCAGAACTGCTTACTACTTGAGCAAGACTCCGACTCTGGCTCCATCCAGAACTGCTTACTACTTGAGCTGGACTCCGACTCTGGCTCCATCCAGAACTGCTTACTACTTGAGCTGGACTCCGACTCTGGCTCCATCCAGAACTGCTTACTACTTGAGCTGGACTCCGACTCTGGCTCCATCCAGAACTGCTTACTACTTGAGCAAGACTCCGACTCTGGCTCCATCCAAAACTGCTTACTACTTGAGCAAGACTCCGACTCTGGCTCCATCCAAAACTGCTTACTACTTGAGCAAGACTCCGACTCTGGCTCCATCCAAATTTGCTTGCTACTTCAAGGCGCCATGACTCCACAGTAAAGTGTATTTTCCCAGGCCGAAGCTGGCAGTAATAAGGTCAATGCCTGGACAGTTAATGTCCACGCTAAAACATACTCGCATAAACTATTGCTAAACTTTCATATGCAAGGTTCTGTTTTATCCCGATTAAAAACAAAAAAGGGCAGTCATCGATAAGTATTCTATGATGATGGAGCCTGATGGTAAGCTTTTTTTCAGATGTTCTTATGAAGAAGTTTTAAAAAAATATATTAACCGTTACTAATGCCTGTATGCCAGGAGATATCAATTCCCATCACATCAGATACAAATATGTTACATTCTTAATTACATGAAGACTCTGGATCATCATCATCATTAGCAAAATAGCCACCTTGATACACAAGTAAAGTCATTATATCGCTACCAGGAGGTTTTTGCCCCAGACAGCCGCCGATAAGGGGATCACAATCTTTTATTCTAAACCTGTCAGTATAAAACCATACACGTTAGTGGTTTATGACTTTATGTAATGTACAAGAAATCGCTGAAGAACAGTGTGGGCTTCGTTGAAGGAAAAGGTACACGTAACGCCACAGATATATAATAAGAACATTGGCGGAGAGATAAACAGAAGTAAAGACGGACCTATACTTATGCTTCATAGACTACTTACTGTAAAGCATTCGATAAAGTGAGACACACAGAAATTATAAGAATGCTAGAAGACATCAACATAGATAGGAAAGATCTGAAACTTATCAAAAACATATACTGGCAGCAATCAGCAGCAATGAGGGTTGAGGACCAAATAAGAGCATTCCAAGATATAAAATTGGGAGTGGGACAAGGATGTGTTTTATCTCCTGACCTCTTCTCCTTGTACAGCGAAAACATAATGAGAAATATTGAGAACATGCCAGGAATATCAGTTGGCGGGTACAACCTTAGCAACTTAAGATATGCAGACGACACAGTCCTGATTGCTAAAAGTGAAGGGGAGCTACAGGCTCTTCTGGACGTCGTGGTTCGTGAAAGCAGAAGTAAAGGTCTCAGCCTGAGTAAAAAGAAGACTGAAGTGATGGTCATCTCAAAGAAAAAATACCACCAAAATGTAGCATTACCATTGATGGCATAAATCTGAAACATGTTGATAGATTCAAGTATTTAGGAACAATTATAACAGCTGATGGGAAATGTCACAACGAAATAAAAAGCAGACGTGCTCAGGCCAAGTCAGCATTTAAGAAAATGAGAAACACTTTGTGCAACAGATCCATATCAACGGAAACAAGATTCCGAGTACTTAATTGTTACATCGAGCCAATTTTGTTTTATGGGTGTGAAGCATCACATTCTTTTCCATCGCAACATATGCCTGTGAGACCTGGATACTTAACAAAACAGCTGAGAAACACATAAATGCCTTTGAATATAAATGCTACAGAACAGTTCTTCAAATATCATGGACACAAAAAAAAACAACAATATATCCATACTACATGAACTTAATATTGAAGAAGGCTGGCTAATAAAGAGGATTAAAGAGAGAAAACTTAAATATTTTGGACACATTAAACGTCATGATAATCTAGAGAAGACCGTCTTGGAAGGGTACATAATGGAAAAAAGAAAGAGAGGAAGACCAAGGCGAAGATGGCTGCAAGACATCGTTGATGATCTGCAAATGGATGCGTCAGCAGCAGGGCATTTTGCTCACAATCGAGAGGCCTACAGGAGAGCTGTTAGGGAGGCAAAGTTCCACAAGGGACATGCAAATGAATGAATGAATGGGTGTGAAGCATGGTCTATGAATAAGAGAGTACAACGAAAAATGGAGCCCATAATGATGTGGTTTATAAGAAGGATGGTGACGGTACCATGGACAGCCAAGAAAACCAATAAAGAAGTCTTAAGAGAGGCTGGAGTTAAAATGCAAATTATAGCAAAAATCAGAGGCAGACAAGCGAAATTTATAGGACATTTCCTGAGAATAGGAAAATTGTAACACATTGTGCCAACTGGAAAAATTGAAGGAAGAAGAGATAGAGGAAGACAGAGAGAGAAGTTGCTGGATGGGTTATCAGTGTGGCTAGGAAGAAAGTTCACCGGCGGATCCCATAATAAAGTCTAAAGACAGGGAACTGTGGGGAGAAATGATCGCCTACGCCTCGCGGCACGGCACTCGAACTGAATGTACAAGAACAACATCTTACGTACAACCGTTGCTACGAACGACTCTCGTGAAATCAATAACAATAGAAATTCGAGTGACATACAACGACTGCTAATAACAAATGGCTGCTACTTTGATATAGGCATAAAAACATAGTGCGTCTGCGGCAGTTCTTTAATCTCTTTTATATATCGAAAGGTACATCCTAAACTACATACTACTTACCTGAAGTTAGGTAGATACGAACCGGCCCTGTTTTCACTTAGATACAAAGTCAACTTACAGACGTAGGAGTGGTACTCGTTCGTAACTAGAGGACTGCCTATAGTACTACTAGTAGTAGTAGTAGTAGTAGTAGTAATAGAGGACTGCCTATAGTACTACTACTAGTAGTAGTAGTAATAGTAGTTGTAGTAATAGTAGTAGTAATAGTAATAGTAGTAGTATTTGTAGTAGTAGTATTAACCGAAGTTAATAGTATTAGTAGTAGTAGTGGAAATAGTATTAACAGCAATAGTAGTAGTTTTAGTAGTAGTAGTATTCTTTGTTGTAGTAGTATTAGTAGAAGTAGTAGTAGTAGTAGTAGTAGTAGTGGTATTCGAAACAGTAGTATTAGTAGTAGTAGTAGTAGTAGTAGTAGTAGTAGTTGCAGCATTAGTAGTAGTATTAGTAGTAGTGTTAATAGTATTAGTGTCAGTAGTAGTGGTAACTGTGTTAGTAACAGTAGTAGTTGTAGTAATAGAATTAGTAGTTGTAGTAGTGGAAGTAGTAGTAGTAGTAGTAGTAGTTGCAATAGTAGTAGTGACTGTAGTAGTTGTAGTAGCTGTAGTACTAGTAGTGATAGTAGTGGTAATTGTAGTAGTAGTAGTAGTAATAATAGTAGTAGCAGTAGTAGCATTAGTAGTAACAGTAGTAGTAGTAGTAATAATAGTAGTAGCAGTAGTAGCATTAGTAGTAACAGTAGTAGTAGTAGTAATAATAGTAGTAGCAGTAGTAGCATTAGTAATAACAGCAAGAGTAGTACTATTAGCAGTAGTAGTACCAGTAGCGGTAGTAGTAGCAGTAGTAGTAGTAGTTGTATTAGTAGTATTAGTTGTAGTTGTAATAGTAGCAATAGTAGTAACAACAGCAGTAGTAGTAGTAGTAGTAGCAGCAATTGTAGCAGTAGTAGCAGTAGGAACAGTAGTACTAACAGTAGCATGAGTAGTAGTAGTAGCAGTATTAGTAGTAGTAGTAGTAGTAGTAGTAGTAGTAGTAGTTGTATTAGTAGTAGTAGTTGTAGTTGTAATAGTAGCAATAGTAGTAACAACAGCAGTAGTAGTAGTAGTAGCAGCAGCAATTGTAGCAGTAGTAGCAGTAGGAACAGTAGTACTAACAGTAGCATGAGTAGTAGTAGTAGCAGTATTAGTAGTAGTAGTAGTAGTAGTAGTAGTAGTAGTAGTAGTAGTAGTAGTAGCAGTAGTAGTAGTATTAGTAATATTAGTAGTAGTAGTAGTCTTAGTTGTAGTAGTACCGATCGCGTTAACTGGCAATTGTCAGTAAAGTACGGAGTGAAAAACAGAAGAAAAAAAAACTCAACAAACTCTTGGAGGTCACCTGTCAACTGTTACAGATTTGCTCTATCAAAAACCTAGCAGAAATCAAGCAGAGAAATGGGTTGGACGGGGGATAATCAGAGCAGTAGGCTGACGTTTTTAAGTCTTGTATGGAAGTAAATCAACCAATCCTGTCTTTCCTTTAGAACGCGTGCACTTTGAAAGATCAATTCACACCGGAAATAAGGTTATGGGAAAAAAAAGAAACCCGCAAACATTTAATGTCCGCTGGTGTTTGTAAAGTGTTTTTCATTTTACAAGGAAAGAATTTGGGGAGTGAAGACGAAGTCCAATGAGGCAATCGGCGACCCATAGTTGATATGCTAGCGTCAGGGTTAGCGAACCATACCTGACCAAGACCCTGTCCCACCTCTCTGTTTGTACCTTCAGTAACAGGCCTAGCCTGGCTAACGGGGCAGGGTTCGCCATAGTTCCCCTCCCCCCAACCCCCCATGGTGGTGGAATCTGCTAAAGAAGTATTACACACCCCCCCCCCTGCTTTTTAGCTGTAATCCAAGACTGAAAAAGCAGCCGCCATAATCCGTTCCCACGCCGATACGATGCTGTGCCTCAACATCTCTACAGCATCGGCCGCAAAGAACACCAGCTCGCAGTTCGTGCAAGTACAAGTACAATGAAAGAAAGCATAAAGTACCGAATGTAGTATGGAAGAAAAAAACCCCAGTATTTCGGAAAGTACTTGAAGCAAGCTGAAAGACAGGTACAGCTACACCGGTTTCCAAAAAGACATCCTAGCTGGAACACTGTGTGTAGCAGTAGTAAGATCTCTGTCCTGCAGCATCTGCATGTCGTATGGGGGTGAAGTGTTAGTGCCTTCCCATTCCTAGGCCAATACAGGATTTGAGGTAGGGATGCCAATGTATGTCCTCGCTATCTTTGTTTTCCTAGGGAAGCCCCAGGTGCCCTTTTTATCGCCTGAGTACGAAATGGGAAAAGGGACCTTCTAATCCACAGGCAAGTGCACTAACAACTACACCACAGCGGCACGTAGTAGTAGCAGTAGTAGTAGTTAGTAGTAGTAGTAGTAGTAGTAGTAGCAGCAGTAGTATCAGTAGTAGTAGCTGTAGTAACATAGTAATAATAGTAATAGTAGTAGTTGTAGTTGTAGTAGTAGCTGTACTAACTGTAGTATCAGTAGTAGCTGTAATAAGAATAGTAGTAATAGTAATGGTAGCAGCAGCAGAAGTAGCTGTAGTGACAGTAGTATTAGTAGTAGTAGCAGGTGTAGTAACAGTAGTAGTAATAGTAATAATAGCAGCAATACTAGTAGCTATAATAACAGTATTATTATTATTATTATTAGTAGTAGTAGTAGTAGTAGTAGGAGTAGTGTAGCTGTAGTAACAGTAGTATCAGTAGTAGTAGTGACAGTATTAGTAGTAGTAGCTGTAGTAACAGTAGTATCAGTAACAGTAGTAGTAGCTGCAGTAGAAGCAGTGTTATTAGTTGCAGTTGTTGTTGTAGTAATAAATCACAAAGAAGTAACAAAGCGCATGTTACATGTGCTCTGTTGCTGTGTGACAGTATTATCTGCGTTCTGTTACTGTGTAATAGTATTACTTGTGCTCTGTTACTGTGTAACAGTATTACTTCGGGCATCTCTTCTGAAATCTCCGGTCAAATTCGTCGCGTTCCCGTGGATTTTCCTCTATGCGGGGATGACCATGACGATGTCAAGTGTGCTCAGAATTCTATAAATAGAACTTTCGGGGAAGCCTGGGGAATTCCTTTCAGTTCATGCGAAGAACCTGGACCTATTTTCTCTCGCGGCGACATCAACACAAGCAAACCGCTTTCTGACTGCTCTATCGATCGGCGGACACCAGGTGCGGAGTCACAGCAACACGCGGGAGTGGTGGAGTATCGACCAGACTCCCCGTCACAGACTTCAGGTAGGTTTGAAACACAGCACAGTGACAGGCCAGGTGGGTGTCACATTCACCAGTATGTTGCCTTTTCTTGTCCAGCTCTAAACCAAAACAGACGCGACGAGAACAGCATAGACTCCACGAACTACGACGTGGCTAGCATCACTGATTCAAGTTTAGAAGAAAACGACGATTTGTTTATAGACGTCAGTGCTGATAATAGCTACAGACCCCAGCATATTTTCGTCGACTCTCAAGAACGTCGATCGTTATTCGACCAGGACAACACAACGGACGACGCAAACGACGACAAGGACGACGACTTCAACGTCTCGTCCGAATATGACCATTATCAGCATAACGACAGCGATGATTTCGTCGGATATGATTATGATGACGCTGATAACGACGACATTCAACCACGTGAGCTGGATTCGGACGAGGAGCTGTTCTGCTGCTCCATTTTGGAGCCGATAATTGAAGAAGATTCCGACGATATCACGACTTCCAGCGAGGGCGACAGTCGAAGCGAAAGAGGACTACACAGTCACAAGAACAAAGTAACCGACTATCACCTACAGCACGACGGCAGAAAGACACCCGTTGGGACACCAAATGACACGGTCGAAGAGTCCACAGACTGGCCGGAAACAGATTTCGAAGTTCCTTCTGAAAGTTTAATATCAGCGAGCACACTTAATGTGGGACAAAGATCCGCATTTGAAATTAAAAATGGCATACCTGACCTAGATTACCGTGGTAGCAGATTAAACGACACAAGCACTCCACCGTCTGCTGATACGGATTATAAAGCGAGCAGTGCAGGTGAAAGAAACAGTCACCCCTTCGGCTGGAGCGCTCACACCGATAACGAACATGCGCAGTTTCTTTTGCTCGAGGACTGTTTAACTGGTGTAGGCGAGGCTGTTTTTCCAAGGGACGAGTATTCTGAATATATTCGTTGTTATGGGAGTAGCGTAGATCGAGTGTCGCGTAATGCTGTGAAAGTTCGTACATCGAAAGACGGTGAAGATTCTGTTGAGGATGGACAAGGCGAGAAGGTGGTAAGTTTTAACGACGACGGAGCGATCGCATCTTCTGATGAAGCTGATCCCGAGCATTTCGTGGTTCATCGTTTCGCTCATACTTTCTCCACTCGTGTAGAAGTTGAAGACAGTAATTCAGACAGCGATGAATCAGTTCAGACAGTTATATCCCGGCAGGCGTCCAGAGAGTTTGACTTGAGTCATGGCCAAGGAGTGACCTCACGCCCCGCGATAGCATCTTTTAAACGTTCTCTTGAAGACCTTTACGGCAAGTCTGCAAGAAAGTGGAAGACAGAGCCGGCGCTAGAAACATCCCTAGGGGACAAAACTCTCCATGAAGGATTGTCTGCTCCTTTTCAAGAGGAGGTAAGCGAGCAAGATCAGGGACAGAAACTGTCATCGATTAAGGGTACATACAAATCAAGTTACGACGTAACGAAATTCTCAGATTTATCAAAGGACAGCAAACCTGGTGTTAAATATAGTAACAGGGAAATTCCAGCAACAAAATTCAGCGGGAATTTGGAAGGATTCAAGGATTTTTCCCATGATTCAAACGAACCTGGACTTACGAGTGATGAATCAGACATTGTGAAAGGTACATATTTGTACGATGAGAAACAACAAGTACAAGAAAGAAATGATAAGGATTATGCAGATTACCGTTTTGGTTCCAGTACCAAGTTTGTGACATCATGTAGCGAAAAACCATTTGGAAATTTTGATTCTCCACTGGATGATAATTCAGGATTATTAGAATATCCATTTGTGGATTCTCATACTTCCACGGAGGGGAGTCGGGAACTGGATAAAGCTGATGAAATGGATAGAAATATTTATTACTCTTCAGAAGAGTTAAACGGATTTAGAGAAGGGAGTCGGAGAACAGATACAGGAGAAGGCGGCGCAGCTGAGCCGGAGGACGAGATGGTGGAGACCTATGTGCTGCCGATGTCTCCTGGAGTCACGGCTCTGAGAACCATGCGGCACCTGAAGGACTTTATCGACCAGAGGAACCTCGGCAGAGGATCGGGTGTCGTGGCACAAGATGGCAGCGACGAGGCGTGGCAGAGCACCTGCACGGCGACGATGATCGAAGTCGAAGGCTACGGCGCATTGGGCTTCGTCGGAGACCAGGACGTGACCAGCGGGTACCGCGACCAGTGCCACGCGCTGAACAGCACAGACAGGTACCTGAAGGACAGATTAGGATTTGAACTAAGCCTGGATGAGTTCAAGGCGGGTGACTACTCTACTGCGCCTCATTTGCCGGTTGTGAAGTACATAGAGAAGGAGAGAGTGTATGTTGAGGAGCACGGCCTTGACAGAAGTTCTCTCCCCGATGATACAGATAGTGGTTCAGATGAAAGGAAGATGTATGGAAGCAGCGATTTAGATGAAGAACTGCAGAGAGACTCAGAGAACGAGTACAAGCATGAAGAGGAAATAGAGCAAGAGAGAATGAGAGAAGAGCAACAAGAGACAGAGAAACAAGGGCTGGCCAAAAGTTATTTTACAGACCAAAAAGAGGATATTCTATCACAGCCGCATCGATACACTGCTACTGGACAGTTTGGACCTGATGATACCGAGTACATCAATATGCACCGACAAAATGCCTTATTCCCTAGAGCAACACCCCAACAGACACCTAGCTGGCCTGCCTCCAATCAGATCTCACCCATGCTTAGTGACGAAACAGTTCCACAATCACCAACCACGTGGACAGAAAGCCTCACCCGACGTTCAGCTGTCCAGAGACCGACAAAGATTCAGATGGAGAAAGCAAATACCCCAGGCACTGAAACCCGAAACCCTAGATCACGCTCAGAGGTGGGCATATCAACAAACACTTTCTCTGGTTTCGATCTTCAAGAGAAGCGATATGACGCCTTCGGTATGTTGACTAGCGGCGTTCCTTCCAGAAATGAGTCCGTAAAAAACTACGACGAATTCGTCCGCCATATGTCAGGGAAGGGCAATAGACCAGTTCTCGGAACAGACATTGAAGACCTTCCCCTGACTTCCACAAGCGCCATCCTCAGCGGCAATGTTTCTTCGCCCCACAGCAAATGGAATATGTTGGAGTTTGAAAATGATAAACAAAATTCTCTTAAACGTTCGAATTCTGCTTCTATGCAAGAGGATAACGAAGGCGGAGAATACGAAGAAGGTGCTACACGAGAACTAGGAAAAGAAGATGGTTATGAGCACGTGGATAATGTAATGAAGGCAAGGCTCGTCAGGACATCCACAAGACAGGATGACGAAGAAATGGTAAGAAGAACGCATCCCTTCAGAAGAGCCTCGATAGGGTCAATGTCTGATGAAACAACCAGCGTTCTAAATCGCTCATTCGAGGAGCCATCTAGCGGAAAATTAACTTTAGAACGCAGCAACTCTGAACATGGAGAATATGAAGACTTTGACAGGAGCAGAGTCAAAGAAGGTCTAGCTAGGATGAAGAGTAGAGGATCTCTCATACTAGATTCTCCCACGGAAGAGTTCTCGGGTTTTCCCGAACCTGCCAGACAGTTTAGACTGCTCATGTCGCCCGGGCAGTCACTGCGGGACGTAGTTTTGGAGTCTTCTCCTAATCGAGATAAGCCATCTCGGGAGATCACCAGGTCAGCTGCCTCGTCCTCTACCGCAGCTTCTTCAGCACCGAGTCCTCAGGTCGCTGCGTCGCCTGCGGTGTGGACTCGCGTTATTCCTGGTTCTAATTTCATCGAGGAGAAAGTGTCCTCACTTGAAGAAACCGGCGCCTCGGATAGTTCTCGAGATACACTTGGCGAAGGACAGAAAATTAAGCCAATGTCTTTAGAGAGCAGCCCATCTTTGCAACCGCTGCAAGTGTGTCCACCGGCCTCTATTGTGGCAAAAACCAGTGCAGCGTCAGCAGAATTTAGTCCTCATAACTCAACACTGATTTCCACTTGTCCGCAACAATCTCCGGATTCTAGTTCACCTGCATTCATTTCAGTGCCGGCGTCGGACATTTCGAAATCGAATATCAGTCTTGAAGACAACACCTCGCCTACGTCAAATGCGGACAGAAATGGGATTAAATTCGACCAAACTCGACTTGTTTGTGAGAACTCAGACGTTGTAAATGGGCTGCATCAAGAAAATAACAAACTGGAACAAGAAAATAGCTATGAGAGTGAAGAGGAGGAAGTATATAGCAGTGAAGAGAGTAATTTAACAGATGAAAATCATGACGAGGAGGAGGAGGAGGAGGAAGAAGAGGACGAGGAAGAGGAGGAAGGAACATCTTCATCTGAAGAGATGAATAATAAAACGAATCCCTCAAAAATCCTTCGCTCCGTGGAGGGTGTTCGTGAGTCGTTTCAGCAAGACACATCATCAACTTCCTTTGCATCTCCAGCAAAGACAACATCAGCATCATCATCTTTCCTAGAGTCTAGCTCGACAGCCCTCAGCTCTGTCAAGAAGACAAGCGCAGCGCCTTCATCTTCCCCTTTCCAAGGTACAATCTGGTCTCATGGTCCTTTTACTGCAGATCCGTCTAAAAAGCCGAAATCCATGAAGGAAATCAAGAAACGGCAAAAACAATCGTACAAATCAATCCTTATGCAGGATCCTTCGACGATGTCTACACCCCAGGCTGCGCCGTTTGTTCTGCCGGACCACATGATGACTCCCAGCAGATTAAAGATCGTCCAGTCTCGAAACCGGTTTTTGAGCGAGGAGAATTTAATCAGCGATTCTTTCTCCGACGGGTTTGCAGCCCACAAGGAAAACTTGATGCAGGCGACAGCTGCGCCAGTGAAGGACAGGAAGTACATCCCAAAGATGTCCAGGCATTCAAAGTATCGAAGCCAAGAACAGCTTGAGAAGATAATGCACATGATAAGCCTTAAACCGGGCCGCTCTGAAGGCTCGCTCCAACACTCCGACTGTTTGCATGATGACTGCATTCTCTCAGAGAAAGGAAGGCGAGAGATTCTGGACAAGACACTGTCTATTGACAATTTACATACCGACTTGAACAAATATTTGCAAAAACTAGGCTCCGGTAGTGATAGCAGGCAGATGGGCGATACATTTTTTCCTGAAACAAACAATGATTTGTTTGATCTGACGTTTCCTTTCGAAGAAGAACTGAATCGACTTTTGAACCGCCCAGTCAGCATGGGTGAGCTTCGCCAAGCCTCTGATTATACTACAATTAGTGGGTCGGGGCCAGGACTATACAGCACGCAGGGATACAAGGTCAACGGTGGCTCCGCCCAAAGACATAAAATGTCAAAAAGTTTATGTGAGCTCGATACCAACACGGACGACGTCACTTTCATGTCATCGTCAATGAATGATAGTCTCCAGCGCCCGCCTTCTGTCCATGATCTCCGAATCAGCAAATCTCTACAGAAACTGAATTTGCCGGACTGGTACAGACGGTCCAGTAGATCAAAAAGTACGGGCTCTCTGCTGCAGTATGACTCCTCCTCCGGCATGACATCTTGGGCGTTGTCACCAAGTGCAGTCTCCTCCCCACGCACCACCCCTTCCAACACATCAAACGTTGTGATCAGATCCCGTGTTCAGTTCCCTACGTCAGCCCGGAACTTACGGTCTCCCAGATTCTCATCAAAATCTGCCCCGGCAACGCCTTCTTTCATGACGGACGAGTTCAGCCTCACCCCATCTGCCCCAGCTAAGCTTCCCAGTGAGAAGATGAGAGCAGCTGATAGGTCCAAAGCTCTAATGCCGATACCGATTGTGCCTTTTGATAAAATTCGGGCCATGTTGGAGAAAAAGAAACAGCAGGCAAATACTGAGAAGCTGCAAAGTCTTACCTCACTGCCGTCCTTACCGCCTTCAACAGAAAGAACACAAGCTTCAGTACCGGCAAAGACTAGCCCTCCAGAGTCGCTAGCTATCAATAGCAAAGAAGGAACACACAATTTGGAAGAAAACAAGTGGAAGGTAATTACTTCTGCAAGTGATCCTACTGTCAAAAGTATTACTTCTCCAAGTGATCCTACTGTCAAAAGTATTACTTCTCCAAGTGATCCTACTGTCAAAAGTATTCTGAAGCGAACAAATCAAGAGAAAATGTGCACGGAAAATGAAGAATTTCTAAATAAGGACAAAGAGGAAGTAATCAGACCAGTTCAGACCAGTCCCTCCGCGTTTGTACCAGCCGTGACGTTGATCCAGGCACCGACAGCAATTAGGCCGCCAGAACTCTCGTCACAACAAGAAGCAGTTTTCAGATACGGTACCAAGGAAGGTCCTGTACCAGCAGAGAGACCCACATCGAATGATTTCGGGCAGAGACGGAGAACTGAAGAACAAAGGCCATTTCAAGTTACCAGGAAAGATAAGTCTCAGAACCAGCAGGCTGATGAGGAGTTTCAAGTCCCGTCTACTGCAAACTCAAGAAGTTTGCCTAAATCTTTGCATTCTTCTTCTTTATCGTCTCCAGACGAGGACGTGAATAAAGAACACAAATCTCCCATATGGAAAAGGCAGGAATCACCAACTTCTCATTCAGTAAATGGAGACTCCAGCTTGGATTCATCAGAAACATTTTCTGCCTTGCCTGTTGGTAAAGGATCTCAAGAGGTCAGGAAGTCGCCGGTGGTCACAAGCTCGCTAGAAACTTTCAAGCAAACAAAACGGGCTGTTCCAGACTACACAAAAGATGACCAAGAAGAACCCGAGGAGATGGTCCCAGTTTTTGAAGGCTCTCCAGTCATGGATACACCAGTTCGAAGACCATCCATTGCTCCAGTAATGTCAGATCTTTCCATCGAAGACAACTCTCAGGCTGACTTGTATTACAGACAACCTCTGGAGCAGTACATGTCATGGGACACGCAGTCGCAAGAGTCAGTTCTAGAGAAAGAACAGTCGGACACGTCCAGGGACCATGATACACCAGCCAGGCTCGAGCCAGCCGAGGCTGAAGCTCAGCCTCAGAAGACAAGAACGTGGGTGCCTAAACCTACTAAATCTAGGCCAAGCAGGTTAGTTAAGTCCCCGGGTATTTTAGATATGTCCAAGTTAGATTCCAAACATATCACAGTTTCAGAAATACAGATGCTGCCTGAAGTCCGGCGATCTTCGCATGAAATACGTGATCTTCATTATCCAGAGGAATATACGCTCGAGAAGAAGAACTTTGTTGAGGATTTGTCGCAGTCAAACGATTACCCCTACAGCCGAAACATAACTCAAGAGAGGGATCAGACACTTCCTTACAGTGCCAGTTCTGCAGACAAATCCAGACAAGACAGTGCGGATTATTCACAAAAGTCCCCACTAGAGAGAAAAGCCACCGATGTTTTAGATAAAAACTTCACCCAGAACTTTTTTCGAGGCTTCGATAATGATTTACCCGGTAACCTTTATCAAGGCCATGTCTTAAAGCGGAAAACTTCAGAGAGTGATTCCTCATTTCGTGAACCCGGGCCTGACTCTGGCAGGATTAAAGATATAAGACCTGATTTTGATGACAATGAAAGAAACAGGGACATTGATCCTGATTTTGAAAGCTATGAAAATCAGGATTACGACAGAAGGGAAAATAACTATGATATTAAAAACAAGGATTACGGTAGAATAGAAGTTTATGAAGTTCAACAAAGAGATCACAATAGCAACAGAGATTATGAAAGTATAACATATTACGACAGAAGAGCGAATTCCGACAGAGATCTTGACCACGCGGGCTCTGAATTCGATAAAAGAAACAGTATGGATAACAGACCCGATACTGGCCTGCAGCATGATAGAAACCGGAACCTCCTGAAAGATCCACAATTTTCCAGCAGATCTGGTCCTAACGCAGACCCAGACTGGAGCTCCGCTTCCGGAAGCAGGATTAGCAATCCAGATTTATCCAGGCAACCTGGCCTTCAAAGTCCCTCTTCAGAGAACGTGGAAGACAAAACGTCATCCAGAACCTCTTTGTCTTCTGGTCGCACGTGGCAACCTAAGCCTCGGAGAAGTCGCAGAAGCAGTTCCTCTCCTTCCCCGAGACGCCAGTCAACTCCCGAGCGCGACGAGAGGAGGTCGACCTACAAACCATCTCACGATTCGAACGGAATATCTACAAGCGTGTCCCCATACAAGTACAAGGTGGAGGGCAGTGCCTTCAGCTCATCAAAACCTGACAGGGTAGCAGGGATTAACACTCCTCCAGCAGATAAGCACGAAACTGCCGCAGCGTCATCCTCTGCTGTATCTACAGAAGACGTCAGCATGTCAAAAGGTAAGTTATCTTGACATTGCCCTCGTAAATGAGTACTCCCTTAGCGAGTTTTATATTTTATTCACCAGCTCCGTTCTTGGCATCAGGGTTATTCATAAGTTCGGATACATTTCAAAACTTCACAACAAAGAAACTACGTATCGGATCATGATTATTCTTGCGCCAAGAGAGAGAGAGAGAGAGAGAGAGAGAGAGAGAAACTCTCACGTTTTTTTTTAAAATAAAGCCTCGGCGCAGAGCTCTCGTGGTTTGCTGCTAGGAGGCAGCAGTAGCAAATATGGCGTTTAGTGAACGTGAGCAGTCATTTTGTGTTTTCGAATACGCAAGAGCCTCGTCCGTTGTGACTGTGCAGCGACGATTTCGAGCGGAATTCTAGAATGGCAGCACCTGTTTTCAACAGTATCAGGAAGTAGTATGCGAAATTCTGGGATGAAGGCTGTCCGTGCACAGCCCCTTGGCAGGAACGTCCAGGACCAAGCGAAGAAAGTGTGAATCGTGTTAGAGAAGGTTATCAGCGAAGCCCCGCCTTCATCCTGGAATTTCGCATACCACTTCTTGATACTTTTGAAAACAGGTGTTGCCTTCTGGAATTCCCCTCGAAATCATCACTGCACAGTCACAACAGACGAGATTCTTGCGTGTTCTAGAAACACAAAATGACTGCTCACTTTTACTAAACGCCATATTTGCTACTGCTGCCTCCTAGCAGCAAACCACGGGAGCTCTGCACGCAGGCTTTATTAAAAAAAACACAAATTTGAAGAGTTTCTCTCTCTCTCTCTCCCTCCCCCTCTCTCTCTTTCTCTCTCTTGGTGTAAGAATAATCATGATCCGTTACGTAGTTTATTTTTCTGATGGATTGTTGAAATGTTTCACAGACTTATGAGAAACTTTGTATGACTTTCTAGTAGTTTCCTTCACATACACAATAATGCCACTTCTCTCCATTGTGGGATCCGTCTTAGTAAGCTGGGAAAAGAGACTCGCGACCAGTAAAGTGGTGACCCGTTGTCCTCTCCTGGCTGGGCGGTTGCTCCTCTAAAGGGAGTCCTAGGATCAAGACACTGTCATTCTCTTTCATTTTTCTCTCTCTCTCTCTCGCTCTCTCTCTCTCACGTCCGAATTTGTATGCTGGTTTTTCTTTTCGAAAGCGAATCATACGCACTTTCCTCTAACATTTCACTGCCAGCATTAGCGATGTAATCGAGAGGCCTACAGGAGAGGTGTTAGGGAGGCAAAGTTGCGCAAGGGACATGCAGCTGACTGACTGACTGACTGATGAGCGATGTTTGCTCTTGTTCATGTTATCCTGTTTAAACTTACGAGTCACATGTACATCCATCAAGGGATAAATTAGTCGTTTCATTTTAAGAACAGTTGACTAATTAATGACAATAATAATGTCCAGAGTCTTTCCTTTCGGGGGGGGGGGGGGGGGGGGGGACGACTAGAAGACTGAAAAGAAACGGCTGCAGTAGAAAAAAAAATTCGCAGTCTTCAAATAAAAGGAAAGACAATCTGAAAGGCTGTAGTAAAAACTCAGAAAGGCTGAAATAAAATGTCCCAGAAAGGTTGTAATTTTTAAAAAAGCCAAAAAGGCTGGAATTAAAAAAAAACAAACCAGAAAAGCTGCGGTAATAAAAAAAAAGCCTTCCAAAATGCTGCAATAGAACAAAGAAAAGAAACTCAGAAAACCTGCAATAAAAACTCACAAAAAGATGCATAAAAAATAGTAGGGAAAGACTGTCATAAAATATAAGGTTACAAGAAGATAATTTGATGTACGAGCAGCGTAAACGTCTACTGTGACTAGCACAGCATAACAGATGATAACAGTACGAGTTTTGGCCGGTGTTAAGCGAAAGAAAAAGGATTTAAAAGATGCTTATAATCTGATGCTGAAATACTGTAGTGGGGTGTCTCCGTTACGCCGGAGCTAAGAGACCCGGACTGACAGCTTTTTGTGAGGGTAGAATTCAGCCTTCAAGTGTAATTCAAATCTTGTAGTGTATTCCCGACATCCAATACTGTAGTGTATTTCCAGCATCCAAGATTGAAACGCATTGCCAACATCCAGTTCTGTAGTGTATTTTTAACATGTAGTCTCGTAATGTATTTCCAACATCCAATCTTATAGTGTGTTTCTAGCATTTAATATTGAAATGTATTCCTAACATCCAATACTGTAGTATATTCTCGACATCTATTCTTGCAATGTATTCCAGGCGTCTAATCTTATAATATATTCCCGACATCAAATCTTGTAGTGTATTCCCGGCATCAATTCTTGTAATGTATTCCTGACATCAAATCTTGTAGTGTATTCTCGATACTAATTCTTATAATGTATTCCAGACACCAAATCTGATAATGTATTCAGGACATCAAATATTGTAGTGTAGTCCTCACATCAAATTTTATCATGTATTTCCGACACCCAATCTTGTATTGTATTCCCGACATCCAGTCCTGTAGTGTATTTCTAACAGGCAATCTCGTAATGTATTTCCAACATCTAATCTTATAGTATGTTCCAAATATCCTGTCTTGTAGTGTATTTCTAACACGCAGTATTGTTAATTTGTTCCCAACATCAATCTTGTAGTGTATTCCTATACATACAGTCTTTTAATATATTCCCAACATTCAATCTCGCAGTGTATTCCCAGCATTCACTTTATAGTGTATTCCCAACATATAATCTTGTATTGTATTCCCAACATCTAATCTTGTAGTGTATTCCTAACATCAATCTTGTAGTGTATTCCTATACATACAGTCTTTTAATATATTCCCAACATTCAATCTCGCAGTGTATTCCCAACATTCAATTTTATAGTGTATTCCCAAGATATAATCTTGTCTTGTATTCCCAACATCTAATCGTGTAGTGTACACCCAACATCTAATCTTATAGTGTATTCTCAACATCTGATCTTGTTATATATTCCCGATATCAAATATTTCCGTGCGTTCCAGACACCACTTTTGTAGTGTATTCCAAACATACTCTCTTGTAGTGTGTATTTCTAACATGCAGTCTCGTAATTTACTCCCATCATATAATCTTGAATTGTATTCCCAACATCAATCTTGTAGTGTATTCCTATACATACAGTCTTTTAATATATTCCCAACATTCAATCTCGTAGTGTATTCTCAACATTCAATCTCGCAGTGTATTCCCAACAGTCAATTTTATAGTGTATTCCCAACATATAATCTTGTATTGTATTCCCAACATCTAATCTTGTGTTGTATTTCCGACATCTAATCATGTAGTGTATTCCCAACATCAAATCTTGTAGTGCATTCCCAACATACGATATTGTAGTGTATTCCTAACATTTAATTTAGTAGTGTATTCCAACATCTAATATTGTATTGTATTCGCAATATCTAATCTTGTAGTGTATTCCCGATATCTAATCTTGTATAGTATTCCCAACATATAACCTTGTATTGTATTCTCAACATCTAATCTTGTAGTGTATTCCCAACATATAATCTTGTAGTGTACTCCCAATATTTAATCTTGTATTGTATTCCCAACATCTCATCATTTATTTTATTCCCAACATCTAATCTTTTATTGTATTCTCAACATTTAATTTTGTAGTGTATTCCCAACATCTAATCTTGTATTGTATTCCCAACATCTAATCTTGTAGTGTATTCCCAACATCTGATCTTGTATTGTATTCCCGACATCTAATCTTGTATTGTATTCCCAACATCTAGTCTGGTAGTGTATTTCCAACATGTAATATTGTATTGTATTCTCAACATATAATCTTGTATTGTATTCCCAACATCTAATCTTGTAGTGTATTCCCAACATCTGATTTTGTTATATATTCCTGACGTCAAATATTTCAATGCGTTCCAGGCACCAATTTTGTAGTTTATTCCAAACATACTCTCTTGCAGTGTGTATTTCTAATACGCAGTCTCGTAATTTACTCCCAACATCTAATCTTTTAGTGTATTCCCAATATCTAATCTTGCAATGTATTCTCAGCATCTAAACTTGCAGTGTATTCACAACATCTAATCTTGTATTTTATTCCCAACACCTAATCTTGTAGTGTATTCCCAACATCTAAGCTTGTATTGTATTCCCAACATCTAATCGTGTAGTGTATTTCCAACATCTAGTATTGTAGTGTATTTCCAACATCTAATATTGTAGTGTATTCCCAACATTTGATCTTGTATGGTATTCCCAACATCTAATCTTGTATTGTATTCCCAACGTCTAATCTTGTATTGTATTCTCAACATCTAATCTTGTATTGTATTCCCAATATTCAATCTTGTATTGTTTTCCCATCATCTAATTTTGTTGTGTATTCCCAACATCTGATCTTGTTATATATTCCCCACATCAGATATTTCAGTGTGTTCCAGACACCAATTTTGTAGTGTATTCCAAACATATTCTCTTGTAGTGTGTATTTCTAACATGTAGTCTCGTATTTTACTCCCAACATCTAATCTTGTGGTGTATTCACAGCTTTTAATCTTGTAGTGTATTCCTAATATCTGATCTTGTAATGTATTCTCAATATCTAATCTTGTAGTGTATTCCTAACATCTAATATTGTAGTGTATTCACAACATCTAATATTCTAGTGTAGTCCCAATATCTAATCGTGTAGTGTATTCTTAACATCTAATCTTGTATTGTATTCCTAACATCTAATCTTGTAGTTTATTCCCAACATTTAATATTGTAGTGTATTCCCAACATTTAATATTGTATTGTATTCTCAACATATAATCTTGTAGTGTATTCCCAATATCTAATCTTGTAGTCTATTCCCAACATCTAATCGTGTATTGTATCCCAACATCTCATCATGTAGTGTATTCCCAACATTTAAGATTGTAGTGTATTCCCAACATTTTATATTGTAGTGTATTCCCAACATCTAATAATGTATTGTATTCCCAACATCTGATCTTGTTATATATTCCCGACATCAAATATTTCAATGCGTTCCAGACACAATTTTTTAGTGTATTCCAAACATACTCTCTTGTAGTGTGTATTTCAAACATGCAGTCTCGTAATTTACTCCCAACATCTAATCTTGTAGTGTATTCCCAACATCTAATATTGTAGTGTATTCCCAAATCTAATCTTGCAGTTTATTCTCAACATCTTATCCTGTATTGTATTCCCAACATCTAATCTTATATTGTATTCCCAACATATAACTTAGTATTGTATTACCAACATATTATCTTGTAGTGTACTCTCAACATCTAAACTTGTAGTGTATTTCCAATATCATATCTTGTATTGTATTCCCAACATCTAATCTTGTATTGTATTCCCAACATATAATCTTGTATTGTATTCCCAACATCTAATCTTGTAGTGTATTCCCAACATATGATCTTGTTTGGTATTCCCAACGTCTAATCTTGTATTGTGTTCCAAGGTCTAATCTTGTATTGTATTATCAATATCTAATCGTGTACTGTATTCCCAACATCTAATCTTGTATTGTTTTCCCAATGTCTAATTTTGTTGTGTATTCCCAATATCTGATCTTGTTATATATTCCCGACATCAAATATTTCAGTGCGTTCCAGACACACATTTTGTAGTGTATTCCAAACATACTGTCTTGTAGTGTGTATTTCTAATATGCAATCTCGTATTTTACTCCCAACATCTAATCTTGTGGTGTATTCACAGCATCTAATATTGTAGTGTATTCCCAACATGTAATATTGTAGTGTATTCCCAATATCTAATCTTGTAGTGTATTCCTAACATCTAATCTTGTAGTGTATTTCCAATATCTAATCTTGTAGTGTATTCCCAACATTTAATATTGTAGTGTATTCCCAACATATGATCTTGTATGGTATTCCCAACATCTAATATTGTATTGTATTCCCGACGTCTAATATTGTATTGTATTCTCAACATCTAATCGTGTATTTTATTCCCAACATCTAATCTTGTATTGTATTTCCAACATCTAATTTAGTATTGTATTCCCAACATCCAATCTCGTAGTGTATTCCCAACATCTAATCTTTTAGTGTATTTAGCATATCTAATCTTGTATTGTATTCCCAACATGTAATATTGTATTGTATTCCGAACATCTAATCATGTAGTGTATTCCCAACATTTAATCTTGTATTGAATTCCCAACATATAATCTTGTAGTGTATTCTCAACAACTGATCTTGTATGGTATTCCCAACATCTAATCTTGTATTGTATTCCCAACGTCTAATCTTGTATTGTATTCTCAACATCTAATCTTGTATTGTATTCCCAACATTTAATCTTGTATTGTATTCGCAACATCTAATTTTTTTGTGTATTCTCAATATCTGATCTTGTTATATATTCCCGACATGAAATATTTCAGTGCGTTCCAGACACCAATTTTGTAGTGTATTCCAAGCATACTCTCTTGTAGTGTGTATTTCTAACATGCAGTCTCGTAATTTACTCCCAACATCTAATCTTTTAGTGTATTCACAACATCTAATCTTGTAGTGTATTCACAACATCTAATCTTCCAGTGTATTCTCAACATCTAATCTTGTAGTGTATTCGTTGGAACGCGATAAAGCTCATGACAGTCTGTCATCATCATCATCATCATCATCATCATCATCATCATCATAGCGTACAGACAGATCTCATGACACTCGGAAAAGCTCTACGTGTTCTCTCCACATCCTCAGGAATCTGACAGCTTCTGTAGCAGTCGTGCTCCGGACTGTACCTTTTCTGCCACCATCTTTAGCTACTTCTTCCAGAATACTGACATTCTTTTGTCATGTCTTTTATTTACTGGGATTTGTTTTCTTCAAACCCGATGTCCTGGCAAATATTAACTCAGAAGTCTTTTATTGTATAATCTTGTGATAATTTAACTCTCTCTCTCTCTCTAACTCTCTCTCTCTCTCTCTCTCTCTCTCTCAACACCTTAAGTGTCCAAGGCACATGGGGCTTCGGCAATGTTTTCCCCATAAACGCCTGTCCTTTGCCCTTTTTTCCCCCTGTTCTTGCCCAGGTGAGCCCTCTATTGCTCAACATCCTCTCTGTTGTTCTTCTCCATGTCTCCTTTGGTCTACCCTTACTTCTGTTCCCCTGTGGTGTCCATCTTAGTGTTATTTTTGACCGGAGCACATGTCCCAACCATCGCCAGCGTCTTTCCTCAATAATCGCTGTCAGTGACTTCATCTCCAAGAGACCTGGACTGACAGCTCCCTATGAGGGTAGAATTCAGTCTATAAGTGTAATCCCAGTATCCAGTATTTTAGAGTATTTCCGACATCCAGTCTTGTAGTGTATCTCCAACATCCAAGATAACCTAACTACTTCTTGTTTTCTATTTCAACTTTGTTATAAACGTCCGTTCCCGTGCGAGTAGAAGATGCTTTAATAAATTAAACGGTGTGCTTTCGTGTAGTCATGAGACTAGAATCGATACATTGTTTCTATAAACTAGGTTGACTGAACCATAACTCGTATGTTATATTAATGAAAACTCACTTAGTAGTATCGATTCACCGGCAATGCACACTTTAAAATAAGTGTTAGAGTATTTTGTAACAGAGTAAAAAAAAAAAAGGATTATGGTTACGCCCAGCTGTTAACGACCTCCAGGGCACTCCGGCTGCTACAGCTTGTGATAAAATCGTACACATATCCTCTAAACCATTGCTCTACCCATACGTTGTATGTTTGTTTCGTAAAATCTATACTGAAGCGCTGTCTACTTGCCATTGTTAGTTTTGGATTCTGAAAGATGATTTATCGGCGTCCTTATGGAAGAAGGGAAAAGCTGATAACTTTCTGTGTGAGTTTTGAGCATGTTGGGCATGTTCGATTTTCCCCTTTAGTCTCTTCTGAGCTTTTCTTTAGATACCTTCTCTGTCAGTCTGTCTTTTTCTGTCTCTGTCTGTCTCTGTCTCTCTCGCTGTCACTATCTCTGTAACTATCTCTCTCTGTGTCTCTTTCTGTCTCTGTCACTATCTCTCTCTGTATATCTCTCTGTGTCTCTCTGTCTCTGTGTCTCCCTCTATCTGTCTGTCTCTTTCTTTCTGTCTCTCTCTGTCTCTCTTTCTCTGTATCTCTGTCTCTGTGTTTCTCTGTCTGTCTCTTTCTGTCTCTCTGTGCCTCTCTCTGTCGCTCTTTGACTCTCTATCTCTTTGTCACTATCTCTCTCTGTATCTCTCTGTCTCTGTGTGTCTCTCTATCTGTTTCTCTCTTTCTTTCTGTCTCTCTCTGTCTCTATTCTCTGTCTGTCTCTATCTCAGTCTGTCCCTGTCTCTGTCTGTCTCTCTCTGTCTGTCTCTCTCTGAATCTCTTTCTCTGTATTTCTGTCTCTGTGTTTATCTGTCTCTCTCTGTCTGTCTCTCTCTGAATCTCTTTCTCTGTATTTCTGTCTCTGTGTTTATCTGTCTGTCTCTCTGTCTCTGTGTTTCTCTCTCTCTCTGTCTGTCTCTCTCTGTATCTCTCTGTTTCTCGCTCTGTCTGTCTGTCTGTCTCCCCTCATCCAAGGACATATACTACAAAAATAAGATCGTTAGGTGTTTTTCTCTAAGGTATGTCGGTCATGAAACTATTGTGTTACATTTCGGTGAAAGGTTGTTTTTATGGTTTAAAAAATGGGCAACAAAATTATTCTCTCTGTCCTTTACGTGAAGTGAAATAGTTCACATTTTTTATACTTTAACCCTCAACCAACCATGCGTCTTTTAAATGGTTAAAAAAACGAAAACAAAATAAATACAGTCACGTGGTTTTAGTCTGTAGCTAGCAGTTCGTAATTTTAAAATGCCGTAAATGCATAAAACAGGCGAGGGGAGCGCGGTCATGTTTGCTAATAAAATAATGTTCGTGTGTCATGGGAGCTGCTCGGTATGTTAAGAGTTGAGGGGGCGCTATTTTCTTGTGTGTCCTAAGGACCATAACCCAGGTTCCACAGCAGAAGTGACCTCAAGACCTGAGGTCGCGCTAGGTTTATTGTTGTTGTTGTTGTCCAAACAGGTACAGATGTACCTAATCTTAGTACTGCACGAAGTACTTTCTGCGAAGTACCGGTTTTGTCGAAGATTCAGCAGTTTCTACTTCCTTCTAGTATAAAATTACCCACACTTTACAAACATCACTGAGAATTAAATGCTTCTTTGAAATTGCTTAGCTTACCTCATCTACGGCGAGACTTTGTGCTTAAAAAAATGTTCACAACCAGCGCAGACCCTTTATTGAGACACACTCACACAATGCACATTAGAACTTCATATCACCAAAACTAGGGGGGGGGGGGGCTTTGTTGAGAGACTTAAGCACAATGCACGTAGAACTTGCTATCACCAAAACCAGGGGGGTCCTTTGTTGAGAGACTTAGGCACAATGCACGTAGAACTTGTTATCACCAAAACCAGGAGGGGGGCCTTTGTTGAGAGGCTTAGGGACAATGCACGCTAGAATTTGCTTAAACTAAAACTTGGGGAGGAAGGAATGGCCCTTTGTTGAGAGACACTTATAAACAATGCACGCTTGAACTTGCTATGACCAAAACTTGGGAGGGGGCCCTTTGTTTAGACACAAATTTACGTTAGAACTTACTGTCACCAAAACTTGGGAGGGGCCCTCTGTTTAGACACAAATGCACGTTAGAACTTCCTATCACCAATACTTGGGAGGGGGCCCTCTGTTGAGACACAAATGCACGTTGGAACTTCCTATCACCAAAACTTGGGAGGGGGCCCTTTGTTGAGACACAAATGCACGTTGGAACTTCCTATAACCAAAACATGGGGGTGAAGATGCTGTCCAATTAGGCAATCAGCGACCCAGGGCTGATATGTTAACATCAGGGTTAGCGACCCATAGCTGATATGTTAACGTCAGGGTTAGCGACCCATAGCTGATATGTTAAAGTCAGGGTTAGCGACCCATAGCTGATATGTTAACGTCAGTTTTAGCGACCCATAGCTGATATGTTAACGTCAGGGTTAGCGACCCATAGCTGATATGTTAACGTCAGGGTTAGCGAAAAATAGTTGACCAAGACCCTGTCCCACCTCTCCGTTGGTACCCCTAGTAACAAGCCTAGCCTGGCTAACGTGGCAGAGACCGTCATAGTCCTCCATGGTGGTGGAGTCTGTTAAAGAAGCATTGCACACCTCCTGCTTTTTAGCTGTACTCCATGACTGAAGAAATAGCTGCTTCCATAACCCGCTCCCACGCCGATACGATGCTGTACCTCAACACCTTCACAGCATCGGCCGCAAAGAACAACAACTCGCAGTTACAGGGAAGTAGGACAAGACAAGACAAGACAAGACAAGATAAGACAAGGCAAGATAAGACAAGATAAGTCAAGATAAGATAAGAGAAGACAAGATAAGATAAGATAGGATAAGAGAAGACAAGTCAAGATAAAATAAAACAAGACAAGACAAGAGAGACAGGACAAGACAAGATAAGACAAGACAAGACACGATAAGACACGACAAGACAAGATCACCCAAACTTCCATCATGGCATTGTAAATCTCACTGCACACCACAATCATCTTCATAATATGCTGTTGATTATAACTGTTTTGTGTACATTTTGTCTGAAGCTGTCATGTACTGATTTTTTTACAGTAAAGTTCTATTAAAAGAGAGCTAGTACTTCCAGGTCGAGGCCCGTCTATCTCTGTATCTCTGTACCCTATCTCTGTATCTCTGTACCTTATCTCTGTATCTCTGTACCTTATCTCTGTATCTCTGTACCTTATCTCTGTATCTCTGTACCTTATCTCTGTATCTCTGTACCTTATCTCTGTATCTCTGTACCTTATCTCTGTATCTCTGTACCTTATCTCTGTATCTCTGTACCTTATCTCTGTATCTCTGTACCCCATCTCTGTATCTCTGTACCTATCTATATATCTCTGTACCTTATCTCTGTATTTCTGTACCTTATCTCTGTATCTCTGTGCATTATCTCTGTACCTTATCTCTGTATTCCTGTCTCTCTCTGTATCTTTCTGTCTCTCTCTGTCTCTGTCTCCCTCTCTGTATCTCTCTGTCTCTCTTTCTGTCTCTCTGTATCTCTCTGTCTCTTTTTGTACCTCTCTGTCTCTCTGTATCTCTCTGTCTCTCTATCTATCTTTGTATATCTCTGTCTCTTTCTGTCTCTCTTTGTATCTCTCTGTATCTCTCTGTCTCTCTTTGTCTCTCTGTCTCTCTTTCTGTCTCTCTTTATCTCTCTCTCTCTATCTCTGTGTCTCTCTGAGACCTGCGATCACCCCAGATGTGGGTGACTGGAGTGCGTAATTTCTTCCTAGTTGGGACTGCACTGTTCTCCCTCATATGCTCAGACAAGAATGACTGGATAAAGACAAGTCAAAAGTGGTTGATTCTCCTCCAAGCAAATTAAGTAACATAAGCTTGTGTCCCCCCCCCCCCCAACCCAACCGATTTCATTGGTTGCGTTTTTCACTAGGTTCTTTATAATATAAACTGGGTACAGTAACTGACGACCAAAAGTTTCAGTTTTTCTTGTTTTTTTTTTCGCTGTTTAAACATAAAACAACTAAAGAAGCTGCGGAGAGAAATAAACAACTATAAAAATAAGAGTTTTAAGGCCATGCATCTTTCCCATCGCAGCATATGCCTGTGAGACCTGGACACTTAACAAAACAGCTGAGAAACA
Organism: Achatina immaculata; assembly: GCA_009760885.1. Taxonomy (NCBI): domain Eukaryota; kingdom Metazoa; phylum Mollusca; class Gastropoda; order Stylommatophora; family Achatinidae; genus Lissachatina; species Lissachatina immaculata. The sequence continues at coordinate 22,444,371 of CM019701.1, forward strand.
CATAAATGCCTTTGAATGTAAATGCTACAGAAGAGTTCTTCAAATACACAAATATATCCATACTACAAGAGGTTAATATTGAAGAAGGCTGGTTAGTAAGGAGGATTAAACAGAAAAAATATTTTGGACACATTAAACGTCATGAGAATTTAGAGAAGACAGTCTTTGAAGGGTACACAATGGGAAAAAAGAGAGGAAGACCAAAGCGAAGATGGCTGCAATACAACGTTGATAATCTGCGAATGGATGCATCAGCAGCAGGACATCTTGCTTACAACCGAGAGGCCTACAGGAGAGCTGTTAGGGAGGCAAAGTTCCGCAAGGGACATGCACATGACTGACTGATTGACTGCCGGTTAAATATATCACTTCCTCGGGTTTTATGAAGATAAAATGTTCGGACTGGGGTCTTGCTTTGATGGTAGGGATAAAGTTAACTAACTTGGGGGTGCTACACACACAAAAAATGGAACTGTGTAATCAGAAAGTTCTTGTTAAATACAGCAATCCTTGCATATGCTTACCAAACAGGGGCGTTTGAATGGTGAAACGTATAATGCACTTGCCTGTGATAGTCATGGTCGATAGTTTAATCACAAACCAAAGTGGCCCTGGTCTCTGAAGTCGACCTTGTGTGACTTTGAAGCACAGGATCAGGAGTGGACTACAGTGCCTCACTTCTCCGCACGCTCGGCCACCAAAGAGAGCGCGTAGAATCTTTGCCTGGCTGTGCAGGCTGTACTGGCACAGCAGCCTGAAGAAGAGGTAGAATTTCAGTTAGCCCTGGGTTACGAGCCCCTGGCAAACCAGGACAGATTCATCTAAGCTGACAACCAGGTGTCATCAAATGACACTCGTTGTCATGATAAATGAAGAATTTACAAATACGTAGGCGCATATCACAAAAAAAAAAAAAGAAAAAATATATCTGTACTACAAGAACTTAATATTGAAGAAGGCTGGCTAGTAAAGAGGTTTAAACATAGAAAACTTAAATATTTTGGACACATTAAACATCATGATGATTTAGATAAGACCGTCTTGGAAGGGTACATAACAGGAAAAAGAAAGAGAGGAAGACCATGGCGAAGATGTGTGCAAGACATCGTTGATGATCTGCGACTGGACGCATCAGCAGCAGGTCATCTTGCTTTACAACCGATAGGCCCACAGGAGAGCTGTTAGGAAGGCAAAGTTCCGCAAGGGATGTGCAAATGACTGACTGACTGACTGACTAGGTGCATATCAGCTGCAGGTGAAAAACTCCAGGATCGTTCATGGCAAGGTAAGCCAAGTCCTATGAGAGATGGATGGAGCCAGTCTAATAAGCCTGGACTTCAGTATAAATAAGACAAAATATATAAGTATCCTGAGATCCTGCACGTGTCCGAACTAGAAAATATAACTGCCCTCTCTGTGTCACCTGCCTTGTATAATCCGGGAAACGAAATCGACGACTTTTTCCCAAAACAGTCCTCACACTCTACAATGGATCATATGCGAGTCCCGTGAAGTAATATATGCAACTCTCTGCAAAAAGATAAGGTAACTTATATTGGAGAGACTGGTCTCAGATTAGATGAACGCAAACAGAACTTTACGATATCTCCCAGCATGCTTCTAACCCAGTCTCTAATCATTTCAACTGCCCCAACCACAGACGCAAGTCTTAACTTTCTAGTAACAGCTATTGAACAATGTCACTTGGAGACAGAAGACGGCAGGAGCTCGAGCACCGCTACATACAGGAATATGGGACGCTTGAACCATACAGTTTGAACGCGAAATTCGGCTATACTTAAAATTCCATTTCTCCACAATCATATTACCTCTCTACTTAGTTCTACTCTTTCTCTATGTAGCTTATACTCAGAACATTCACTGTACTACAAACCCTCTACCTTTCCACATTAATGTATTCCCAACCACTCTTGATTCAAAAGTGTATCATTCTCTCTCCTTTCCGCTTTCCCGACCTCCTCTTTACTACCAGCATATCACACCTCACAAGTGAACATTCACAATACTCCTCTATGCGAACCCTCGGAATCAGCTTCTAGCAAGTCACAGGTAAATGGTTCCCCCCCCCTCATTTTTTTCTATCTTTTCCCCATTTTTATTTGTTGTATAGCATTCGTGAGAAAGTATATCTTATCTTCTTTCCAGATCTCTTTGTCCTGTATATTTGTTTATGATTATGGTGTAAATCGAAACGCTAGAACTATACACTCCACGTGGGTCGGGGGGAGGGGGAGGGAGGGGAGAACGACGACAATCTGAATATTTTGGCTGCAGTTAAAATATACTTATACTATACTTTTTTATGAACTTGATTAACTATTATGCTTGTAGGGGGAGGGGGGGAAGGGAGCATCAGTGTTTTTAAGGAGTTGAAATGGGGCATTATCCGAAAAAATGTTGGGAAACGTTGTTTTAAATAGTCTTAACATTACTCCTGGACAACAGAGGGAGGTGGGTTTTTCGGAGGGCCAGTTAAAGAGGGGCCCCGAGGACTACAAGACAAAACCTCCGGAAATAGAGTAAAGGTTTCGAAAATAGTTCTGCACCGTGCTACAAAGTTCTTCTCAGCCCGCCCCCAGTGAACTAACACAGAACTAGTCTCATCAGTTGTTGTTCGCTAACGGCTATATTTAGAAAGAGACCGGAGCAGGACCGATCCTGCCCTGGGGTCTGAGAATCTGCGAATGTTAACACTGTGTACAGCAAACTGGGTGGGGAAAAATCTACGGCAAAGAAAGCAGGAGAATGACAGTGATGTAACTGCCAACGTGAAGTAATATTTTTATATCACAAGCCTGGTTTTTTTTATAGTTTTCCTGAAGTGGTATTTCATGGGTAAGTCTGCTATTTCTTTGATCATTTTGTTATTTCTCATGTTCCATTATTTGTTACATTATTCTGTTTCCTCATATCACTATATTATTTCTCAGATGATTCTCATGTTGCTCTTCAGATCACTGCACCATTTATCAAATTATTCTGTTATTTCTCAGATCATCGTGTATTTTCTTTTCTCAGTCTGTTACAACTATAGCCATAGGCTGTTTCTTAAGTCAGTTTGTTGTTTCTCATTTGTATCCACTGTTTATTAATTAAGTATGTTGTTTCTCATTTGTATCCCCCTTGTTTATTAAGTCAGTCTGCTGTTTCTCATTTACATCTGTTGTCATTTTTATTTCTCATTTGTATCCCCTGTGTCATTCTGTTATTTCTCACTTGTGTCAACTGTTTCTTAAGTCCATCTGTTATTTCTCATTTGTGTTAACTGTTTCTTAAGTCATTATATTATTTCTCATTTGTATCAGCTGTTTCTTAAGTCCTTCTGTTATTTCTCATCTGTGTCAGCTGTTTCTTAAGTCCGTCTGTTATTTCTCTGGTAACTTTTCTTAGTTCCCAGACATATATCAGCATTATTTTTTTTTATTCCTTAAGTCAACTTTTTTTTTTTGGTTACTTCTGAAACAAGTCTCAGCCAGTTAGTTATTTCTCAGGTTAGTTATTTATCTTAGCAGTCTGCTATTTCTCAAGTTGCAGGTCATTTTGTTCTGACATTGGTTTTTTTTTTCGTTTTTTTTCTGTTGATAAACACTAGATGACGTGCTCTGCCACTTTGAAGGAAATGACATTTCTCTGCGTTTGTTTGCTTGGGTTTGTTCCGTCTGATTGGATAAATTACAACTTGTTCTAACAAGAGCTTATTTATTGATTTTTGCTGCGTCTGGATTTGCTCTATGGAGAAATATGGTTGCGTTAATTTCTAGAACTTTGTTGCTGGTTTGTTGTGTAATGCAAGGCGAGGTTCAGTAGTCTCTAGGGCGTGGACCTTTTTGTTTGGTTGGTTGTTTGAGATAGTTTGTTGTGGGTGTTCTATCTATCTATCTATCTATCTATCTATCTATCTATCTATCTATCTATCTATCTATCTATCTATCTATCTATCTATCTATCTATCTATCTATCTATCTATCTATCTGCCTGCCTGCCTGCCTGCCTGCCTGTCTGTCTGTCTGTCTGTCTGTCTATCTATCTATCTATCTATCTATCTATCTATCTATCTATCTATCTGCCTGTCTGTCCGTCCGTCCGTCAGTCCGTCCATCCATCTCTGTCTGTCTGTCTGCCCGCTTACCTGCCTGTTTGTTTACCTGTCTGTCCATCTAACCATCTGTTTGTCCATCTGTTTGTCTACTTGTCTGTCTCTCTCTCTATTTTATCCTTTTTCATTAATTCTGTCTGTCTGTCTCTCTCTCTCCGATTTCCCACTTCCATTAGCATGCCTCTTTGCCTGACATGGACCGAATCTGTCCGATTTACATCAACTAATGACAATCACGCAGGCGTGTCTATCAGATCAGTCACTAGCCATCGCATCTCCAGGCCAGCACGCTTATATCTGCTCATGTCACTGTGACCTGCCTGTCACCAGCGCTGGCTTGCTAGACCTCAGATTATTTGGAACGTGAGATGCAGAGGAAGCAGTTGTTGTTACTGTTGTTCTTCTCCTGTCCCTCTTGAACTGCAAGCATGTTGTTGTGTACAGCTGATGGCGTGCAGATGTTGGGGCCACAGCGTCATGTCGGACTGGGGACAGGTTACGGCGGGATTTTTTTTTCACGCCATGGGTGGAGCTGAAAAAAAAGCAGGGGATGTGCAGTACTTCTTTAACAGACTCCACTACCATGGCTAGACTTGTTAGTGGGGCGGGGGTGGGGAGGGGGTGCCAAATGAAGATGTGGGGGCAGGGTCTTGGTTAGCTATCGTCCCCTAGCTTTGACGCTAGCATGTCAGCTATGTCTATGCCAAGAGAGAAAGGTTGTTTGTTTTTTTTTCTCTTCTCTTCTTTCTCAAATTTCTAATAATCCGAAGGCTAGAAAGTCTGACCACTATCATAACTGAACACCATCAGCGTTTTGGCCTCGAAAACAGTATATAAGACAGATATAGAACTTGCTGGTCTTAGGCGCAGAGTTTGTGAATGCTGAGTGAGGTAAAGGTAAAATTCCCAGTTCCGTGCCATTAAGGTTTATCGGGTTTATGGTGTCTATCTTCAAGACCATCGGCACATGAACGTCTGATGTGGTCAGTATGACGGCTGGCCCTATTTACTTTCACAGATTTCTCTGGCACGCATTTTTAGAGGCTGGGTGAACCCCGGAGCCTTTTTGTTGTGTACCAGAAAACAAAATATTATTGCTGGGACTGAACCCGGTACCACTGGATTAGTAGACGGAGCGTCTAACTACTCATCTAACCATTCAGCTAACTACTCAGGTAACCAATAGGATAACCACTCGGCTAACCAGTAGGCTAAACAATTCAGCCAAACACTCAGCTAACCAGTCAGGTGCTCAATTTAAAAGGAACGTGTGAAGGACCATACGCTGACTTGGGAGTATAGTCAGGCAAACATTTGGTCCTGGAAGCATCATCATCATCATCATCATCATCATCATCATCATCATCATCAGGTGCCTTGCCGACTGGCGTTGGCTATTATACTTCTCCAGAGTACACGATATTTCATGCAGACCATTAGCTCAGTTGGTGATCTCCTCTCACACCATCTCGTCAGACTGTCTAGTATCATTTCTCTTGGTCTTCCTCTTGATCTTCTTCCTTCTGTTTTTCCTGTTGTTATAATATTTTCAATGCCCCCTCTTCTCATTGCATGTCCTGTGAAAGTACATTGTCTCTCTCTTATTTTTCTTTTTTTTTTGACAAGGTTTTTTTCTGTCTCCAGCTCTTCTCAAACATTCTCCGTTAGTTATTTTTGCTGTCCAGGGAATTCGCAACATTCTTCTAATAAACCACATTTCTGTTGGTTCCAATGACGTTTGTGCAGACCTGCCTATTGTCCATGATTCACCTCCATATAACAAGATAGATTCAATATAGCAGATAGGTTCAATATAGCATTTTAGGACTCGTTTTCTAACATTCATTGATAAGGATGTTTTGCATAATATGTTTCTCATTCTCTGAAATGCAGTCTTTGCTTGGCTTATTCTGTTCTTGATTTCTGTTTTGCATTTCCCATCTGAAGTTATTACTGCTCCAAGGTATTTGAACTTCTACACCTGCTTTAGAATAGTTCCATTTAATTTAATACTGCATGCTGGTGGATTCTGTTTCTTAGATATAACCAAAGTCTCTACCTTTTTGATGTTCAAAGTAAGGCCTTTCTGTTCACTTTCTTTGGCGACTTTATCCAAGAGATTTTGCAGGTCTTGTTAGTTCTCAGCTATCAGTACTGTGTTGTCATACCAAAGGTTGTTAATGTTGTATCCTCCTACGTTTATGCCTGGTTCTGTTATGATTGTTCTTAGAATATTCTCTCTGTACAGAGAAAAAAAAAGGGTCTGGAGATAGTACACATCCTTGTCGCAGCCCTTGTTTTATAGGTTGCTATTTTCCAGTTTTATTTTTAATTCGAATTGCTGCTTCTTGCTGCCAGTATAGATGTTTTACAATCCTCAGGTCTTTGCCGTCTTTATTGATGTCTTCAAGCATTTTAATAACGTCATTATGTTTCACCTTGTCGAATGCCTTGGTGTAATCAATGAAGCATAAGTAGAGATATTTCTGTACTTCTAAAGCTCTTTCTGTTAATGTTTGTAAAGCATAAATTGCATTTTGTGTTCTCTTTCCTTCAAATGTCCAAACTATTCATCTGCTATGTCCATTTTATCTTTTTCTTTGTTCTTCTCATAATAATTCTCAGAAGTAGCTTTGTTATGTGACATGCGGTGAAGCCTAAATCTAGCTTTAGGCTCGCGAGCCTGTGAGACAGGAAGGTAAAACAAGCGACACTGAACAAACCGCATCCACTCAGATAGTGTTAGGTTTGGAAGTATGGCGCCAGCACTCAAGTATGAGCCGCTGTATGTTATCTTGTGAAGCATTTAATCCACACACAGTGTCATCCGCCGACTAAGCCCATGTTTCAGACAGCAGGCCGTCTGGTCGTAAGATGATTTGCCGTAAGATGATCTGGCCGTAAGATGATCTGGCCGTAATATGATTTGGGTAAAATGATCTGGTCGTAAGATGATTTGCCGTAAGATGATCTGGCCGTAAGATGATCTGGCGATAAGATAATTTGGCCGTAAGATGATCTGACCTTAAAATGCTTTGGCCGTAAGATGATTTGGCCGTATGTCGGTCTATAAAGGGGCCAGATCAGACGCTTTGTACAGTTCACAATTATAACATGTTACGCCATCAACATACACATTTACAGTCACTTTAGAACGCTAGCAGACAGCAGGTTAGCACAGTTATATCTGCGGATGTTAATGGCAAATTAACACCAAACTCACAATCGTACCGCAATAACCTTTCAATGACGCACAAACACACATACACACATAATCATATACACACACTCACGCGTATGCAGCTTGTACGCATCAAATGAGAGCGTCACGTGACCATGCTTCTGTAGATGTTAATGAAAAAAAAAAAAGAAATAAACTTCAAAAGTTAAACGTTTCTTGCTAGCAAGACAATTTATTATGTAAGAAGCGAAATGTCAAGGACGCGATGTCAGAACCAAACTGTTTTACCACATACTTCATGCACACTTCCTTCTTTAACTCTTTCACTCCAAGCCAACACTGACAGTGCTGATAGATTTTGCACACTTCCTTCTTTAACTCTTTCACACAAGCCCACACTGACAGTATTAGTAGATCTTGTACACTTCGTTCTTTAACTCTTTCACACAAGCCAGCACTGACAGTACTAGTAGATCTTGTACACTTCGTTCTTTAACTCTGTCACTCCAAACCAACACTGACAGTACTAGTAGATCTTGCACACTTCCTTCTTTAACTCTGTCACTCCAAACCAACACTCGCAGTACTGGTAGATCTTGCACATTTCCTTCTTTAAAACTCTTTCACCCAAAACCAACACTAACAATACAGGTAGATGTTGCACATTTCCTTCTTTAACTCTTTCACACAAGCCAACACTGACAGTACTGGTAGATCTCGCTCACTTTTGTGAAACATTGCGATACTTAAGCAATCTAAATTAGATGAAAAATAGAACATTTCTAACCCAGTCCATATATATTTTTTTAAATACAGAGTAACTTTTTTCCCAGTTTCTTTCCGCCTGATTTTCTCATAACAGTTTTTCTTTCTGATAGAGCATGGAAAGCATTTAGAAAACGAGGAAGAGACGCACTAGGAGAAGAGAAATTATGACAGTGTTCAGAGACAAGGGATACACATGGAAGGAAGCAGAGAATAATTCCAAGAACAGGGATGACTGGAGAGCCTTTATCCGTGGCATGTGCTCTCAAGGGAGTGAAAGGCGATGATGATGATGATGATAATGACGCTAATGATGATGATGGATTTCACGATCATTAAGTTAATAAAATATACGTTTTACCTTTCGGCCGTAATTAAGAACGGCCGTAACCCGGCCGGCTTTAAGTCGGTACATGATTGTAAACGGCCGCACAATAACGAAGATCTCAAAAAAATGGGGAAGAGGTGGGGGGCAGGACTTGATTTTGATCAGAACACTCTAATACATGTTACTTAGCCTTACCTAGAGGGGGAAAAGGAGTCTGGCACCGGTCCTGACTGTGGCCGTTCAAGGCCAGCTACACGAACCCTGGCCAGCCCGACAGAAGTAACGTGCTGAGCTTCTGAGGACGTGACAGAGTCTATTGGCTGTCAAGCTGGAGCCAGGGTTGGCGAACCATAACTGGCCAAGACCCTGGCCTACCTTTCCGATTGCACCCCCCCAGTAACAGGCCTTGCTTGGCTAACAGGGCAGGGTTCGCCATAGCCCTCCATGGTGGTGGAGTCTGCTAAAGAAGTATTGCATACACCCTTACTTTTTAGCCACACTTTGGGACTGAAAGAATTGCTGCCATAGCCCGCTCCCAATCCGCCACGATGGTGTGCGCCAACACCTTCACAGCGTCGGCTGCAAAGGAAACCAGCTCGCAGTTCCAGGGAGAAGACAAGACAAGACAAGAGGAGACAAGACACGACTCAGCTTGTTACGGTACGGTAAAGACAGCAGAGGAATACGCCAGATCTGATGTCACACTTCAGTAACTTTTACCGCTTAGGCTATGGCCAGTTGAGTTGAGCTTTAGACGGGGGGGGGGGGGGTAGGGGAGTGGGCGTGGCACCAGGAGAGTTAAATTGTTGTTATTAGATTAGTAACAAATAAGGAGAGTTAAATTGTTGTTATTAGATTAGTAACAAACAAGGAGAGTTAAATTAGATTAGTAACAAATAAGGAGAGTTAAATTGTTGTTATTAGATTAGTAACAAACAAGGAGAGTTAAATTGTTGTTATTAGATTAGTAACAAATAAGGAGAGTTAAATTGTTGTTATTAGATTAGTAACAAATAAGGAGAGTTGAATTGTTGTTATTAGATTAGTAACAAATAAGGAGAGTTGAATTGGTGTAATTAGATTTGTAACAAGCAAGGAGAGTTGAATTGTTGTTATTAGATTAGTAACAAATAAGGAGAGTTGAATTGTTGTTATTAGATTAGTAACAAATAAGGAGAGTTGAATTGGTGTAATTAGATTTGTAACAAGCAAGGAGAGTTGAATTGTTGTTATTAGATTAGTAACAAATAAGGAGTTGAATTGTTGTTATTAGATTAGTAACAAATAAGGAGAGTTGAATTGGTGTAATTAGATTTGTAACAAGCAAGGAGAGTTGAATTGTTGTTATTAGATTAGTAACAAATAAGGAGAGTTGAATTGTTGTTATTAGATTAGTAACAAATAAGGAGAGTTGAATTGGTGTAATTAGATTTGTAACAAGCAAGGAGAGTTGAATTGTTGTTATTAGATTAGTAACAATAAGGAGAGTTGAATTGTTGTTATTAGATTAGTAACAAATAAGGAGAGTTGAATTGGTGTAATTAGATTTGTAACAAGCAAGGAGAGTTGAATTGTTGTTATTAGATTAGTAACAAATAAGGAGAGTTAAATTGTTGTTATTAGATTAGTAACAAATAAGGAGAGTTGAATTGGTGTAATTAGATTTGTAAAAAACAAGTACAATTAAACTGTTGCAATTGTACTTTAAAAAAATTATCAGAGAAGCGACGGTTTTGTAATATGTATTTGCATAAAACATTTTGTGCGAATTAAGCTTATTATGTGAATTAGTTTGAGAATATAACTTCTATCATGAACTATCAGTGATAATTTTGAATCACTGTTTAAATTCAACAGATGTAATCATGCTCTTTTTTACTTTAGTAGTGTTTACTACAAAATGTAATGTAAGCGTACTACAAATGTCATTTTGGGATAATTTTTAAAAAAAAGCTTCTCTTAAAGGATAACATTATCACTAACCATGTTCACATTTGTGGTAAGTTATTGTTTCCTCTTTGGGAATTTGAAAAAGAAATAACAGAAAGAAAGTAATAAATAACATATAACAGGCGTAAAGTTTGAAACGTTAGTAAGGAGATCCAGGTCGAGCCTTGAAAACAGACCTGCCTAAAGCAACATGGCGCCCCACTCACAAGAGAGGACATTTTTAAACATTCAGTAACTAGGACTCTTAATGCCCCTCTTTAGATATTTCTATCTCCTCTCCTTTCTTACCCCTCCATCTTCTCTCCCCCATACCACTCCCTCTTTTCTCTCACCTCCCTCTTACCTCTCCCTCTTCTCTCCCACTCCTCTTACCCCTCCCTCTTCTCTCCCACCCCTCTTACCCCTCCCTCTTCTCTCCTACTTCTCTTACCCAACCCTCTACTCTCCTACTCCTCTTACCCAACCCTCTACTCTCCTACTCCTCTTACCCCTCCATCTTCTCTCCCCCTTTAGCACTCACTCTTCTCTCCTACTCCTCTTATCCCTCCATCTTCTCTCCCCCCTTAGCACTCACTCTTCTCTCCCACCCCTCTTACCCCTCCCTCTTCTCTCCTACTCCTCTTACCTCTCCATCTTCTCTCCCCCTTAGCACTCACTCTTCTCTTCCACCCCTCTTACCCCTCACTCTTCTCTTCCACCCCTCTTACCCCTCACTCTTCTCTCCTACTCCTCTTACCCTTCCTTATTCTCTCCTACTCCTCTTACCCCTCCCTCTTCTCTCCTACTCCTCTTACCCCTCCTTCTTCTCTCCTACTCCTCTTACCCCTCCCTCTTCTCTCCTACTCCTCTTACCCCTCCTTCTTCTCTCCTACACCTCTTACCCCTCCCTCTTCTCTCCTACTCCTCTTACCCCTCCTTCTTCTTTCCTACACCTCTTACCCCTCCCTCTTCTCTCCTACTCCTCTTACCCCTCCTTCTTCTCTCGTACTCCTCTTACCCCTCCCTCTTCTCTCGTACTCCTCCTACCCCTCCCTCTTCTCTCCTACTCCTCTTACCCCTCCCTCTTCTCTCCCACCCCTTCTTACCCCTCCCTCTTCTCTCCCACCCCTCTTACCCCTCCCTCTTCTCTCCCACCCCTCTTACCCCTCCCTCTTCTCTCCCACCCCTCTTACCCCTTCCTCTTCTCTCCCACTCCTCTTACCCCTCACTCTTCTCTCCTACTTCTCTTACCCAACCCTCTACTCTCCTACTCCTCTTACCCCTCACTCTTCTCTCCTACTCCTCTTACCCAACCCTCTACTCTCCTACTCCTCTTACCTCTCCCTCTTCTCTCCCACTCCTCTTACCCTTCCTTATTCTCTCCTACTCCTCTTACCCCTCACTCTTCTCTCCCACTCCTCTTACCCTTCCTTATTCTCTCCTACTCCTCTTACCTCTCCATCTTCTCTCCCCCTTAGCACTCACTCTTCTCTTCCACCCCTCTTACCCCTCACTCTTCTCTTCCACCCCTCTTACCCCTCACTCTTCTCTCCTACTCCTCTTACCCTTCCTTATTCTCTCCTACTCCTCTTACCCCTCCCTCTTCTCTCCTACTCCTCTTACCCCTCCTTCTTCTCTCCTACTCCTCTTACCCCTCCCTCTTCTCTCCTACTCCTCTTACCCCTCCTTCTTCTCTCCTACACCTCTTACCCCTCCCTCTTCTCTCCTACTCCTCTTACCCCTCCTTCTTCTTTCCTACACCTCTTACCCCTCCCTCTTCTCTCCTACTCCTCTTACCCCTCCTTCTTCTCTCGTACTCCTCTTACCCCTCCCTCTTCTCTCGTACTCCTCCTACCCCTCCCTCTTATCTCCTACTCCTCTTACCCCTCCATCTTCTCTCCCACCCCTTCTTACCCCTCCCTGTTCTCTCTCACCCCCTTTTACCACTCCCCCTTCTCTCCCACCCCCTCTTACCCCTCCCTCTTCTCTCCCACCCCCTCTTACCCCTTCCTCTTCTCTCCCACTTCCTTTCATCACTCCCTCTTCTCTACCACCCCCTCTTATCATTCACTCTTCTTTCCCACCCCCTCTTACCCCTTCCTCTTCTATCCCACTCCCTTTCACCATTCCCTCTTCTCTCCCACCCCCATCTTACCCCTCTCTCTTCTCTCCCACCTCTGCGATAGCCCTTGCATATTTTTTTTCTATTTCTCTGAAGCAGGTGAAAAGCGCTGTTAGAGCCCCCACCTTATGCAGGTTGTGTTCAATCGATCATGAACGTGCCCAACCAGTGGCTCCCGGTCCGGACTAGAACATGATCCAATTATAAGCTCCCTGGGGAAAATATGGCACTGGATACAGGGGGGAGGATGTATTGAGTTCTCTTGAAGAAAGAGTTGAGGACAATGTTGGGGGGGGGGGGGAAGGGAGAAGAGAATGAAAGAGGTCTTGGCTGACAAAGAGAATGGAATGGACAAAGAAACCGATGGAGAGAACTGAAACTAGCTAGCGGCAGGAGCTAAAGGAAAAAAGTTAATGAATAATTAATGCATGTGAAAACTGGACAGAAAAAGGTTTCAGTCTTTGAAAGTAAATTCTTTTGTTTGTTGTTTTTTCCTTTTTCAATTTCTTGTAGCCAACATGTAACGCAGAAGAGCCATGTCGGGGTCCGTGAAAGGATCATGTGGGGGTCTGTGAAGGGTCATGTAGGGAGTTTGTGAAGGGTCATGTGGAGGTTTGTAAAGGGTCATGTGGAAGTCTGTGAACGGACTTTTGGGGGTTCGTGAAGAGTCATGTGGGGAGGTCTTTAAAGGGTCACCTGGGGGCTGTGAAGAGTTATTTTGGGGGTCGGCGAAGGGTCATGTGGAAGTCAATGAAAGGTCATGTGGGGTGGGGGGGGGGGGTCCGTGGAAGATCATATGAGGATTTATGAAGAGTGATGTGGAGTCCATGAAAAGTTACATGGAGTCCGTGAAGAGTCTTGTGGGGTGTCCACGATGGGATACTTGTAGGGTCTTGTGGAAGTCAGTGAAGAGTCACTGTGAGTGGTCTTGTGGGTGGAGGTCTGTGAAAGGCCATGTGGAACTCTGTGAATGGTCATCTGGAAGTCTGCTTTGGAGGGGACGGGAAGGGGGCCTCGTAAACAAGGCGTGGTTATGAATTATCGTTGGTTCCAGGGGTCCACGACCTGATTTTAAAAAAAGATATGAGAACCCCTGATATAAAAATTACAGTTATTATAAAAAAAAAACAAACTCTCACATCTGGTCTTTGATGCACCAAATCTAAGGAGATAAATTCTTTAGTTGGCGAGTAGGTGGTTGTTGGTGACCATCCTTTCCATTTTTATGCCTGCTCCCTCTTATGTTTAGTCAGACCGATGCCCCCCCCCCTTTTGGTGCTACTTTGTTAGCCTTTACCCTGTACCTATATCTCCTACATTGAGATTTCCTTCCGTCCTAGATTAGTTGATTTTATTTGTTTATCTCCCCTAACCTTGCACGTTGGATTCAGTTGTTCTTTCCTCTTCAAATTCTCCATCTTTTCATATTCAATTTCTGTCACTTTTAACTAACGTGGCGTTTCAGACTCCATCATTCTTGAACCCTTCCACTCTTAAATTAGTTTCCATCCTCTTCCCAGAATAAATTTTGATGCGGGTTTTTTGGTTGAAATTTCTTAGAAATTTCTAGAAACTTGTAATTCAAATATTGGGTTAGAAATATAATGCTTTTCAATGTATTTATATTTCTTAAACATTTTAAATTTCTTTATATTATCTAAATATCACTCTGAACATTGATTCACATGAATATGCAAGATCTATCGAAAATTCTCGTGTTGTTCTGGGGTGATAAGAATTAAACTTCTTCGTTGGTTGTGCGTAGTGAATTCGGAAAATACCTTTCAAGGGAAACAACCTAATTAAATAAAAATGGCTCTGTGAGGTATCAGTTGTCTCTCATGAAAGTCGTAATCATTCCTGCAAGTCTCAGGTTGGGAGACGAAGACGCTAATGTGCTAGGGAAGGGGTTAGAGAACCATAGCTGATCAAGACCCTGTCTCATCTTTCCGTTGGTACCACCAGTAATGAAGTAGACAGAGATGTATGGTTCAGTTTTACACACACACACACACGCACGCACGCACACACACACACACACAATAGAAAGAGTGAGGAAAATAGACAGAAACAAAATGGCAGAAAGTAAGATGAACACGTATAAAATAAGAACAAGCTTTTTTAAAAAAATTTGTTTAAAGAATCACGTACAAGTAAATTCTTTGTTCGTTTCTTACTCTCCTTTTTCTTTTCCTTTTCTTACAGTCATCTCTCTCTCTCTCTCTCTCTCTCTGAACCTTAAGTGCCCAGGGCACATGGGGCTTCCGCAAGGGTTTTCCACAAATGCCTGTCCTTTGCCTTTTTTTTTTAGCTCTTGCCCAGGTGAGCCCTCTATTGCTCAACATCCTTTCTGTTGTTCTTCTCCATGTCTCTTTTGGTCTACCTTTACTTCTGTTCCCCTGTGGTGTCCATCTTAGTGCTATTTTTGGTAATGAGTTGTCAGTCATTCGGAGCACATGTCCCAACCATCGCCAGCATCTTTCCTCAATAACTGCTGTCAGTGGCTTCATCTGCATTTCTGCCAAGAAGATGTTATTTTTTATGGTGTTTGGCCAAAATATTTTTCTAATTCTTCGTAAACATTTAGTCTGGAAAGAATTCAACTTGTTTTCTATGGTTTTGGTGATTTTCCAGCATTCACTTCCATAGAGTAGTACACTTAGAACATTACTCTTAAATATCCTGATTTTTGTATTTATACTTAGTTTTTTAGATTTCCATATAGTCTGCAGCACTGCAAAAGCCTGGTTTGCTCTAGTAAGTCTGTTGTTGATTCTTACAGTCATATAACACCGAAAAAGGGGCCCTGTTGGGGTCCCGTGAGAGGTCCTGCGGGGGATCACGTCTTGAGTCTATCTAACAACAGGTTATTGTCGTCCGTCAGAATGTGACATTACTCGTCTAGTCAACTGCCTGCCTCATCTTGACACGTCTTTATAAGCATGAACAACGAGCTGTCACAACCCCGCCGTGACTCGAACCCGTATCTCTTGGATACGAAACTTGTGTTCGAACCGTACGGCCACTCCGGCGATTAAAAAAAAACAAAACATTCTTTGATAAACCGAAACTTTGTTTTGTGAGAGGCTTCGCTGTGCAAGGGTTAATTTAAAAACTAACTACACTGTTATTTCCGTGCCTAGTTTTCATTGGCCGATACATATTAGCTCCGCCCCTTTTTTAACATTCCTATGTAAAAAGGTAAAATTACCGTTCACATGCCATTAAAGCATCAATACGGTGTTAGGCCCGTATTTTCCATGACCTTCGGCACATGAAAATGTGATGTTGTCAGTATCACGCCTGGCCGCTGTACCTTCCCAGAATTCTCTCATACCCATTTTCTGAGGCTAGGTGAACCCCGGGGCCTTATTGGTGAGAAAAAAAAAATTCCAACTCAGCTGGGGATTCGAACCCTCAACCATTCGGTTGCTAGATGAATGCTCTAATCACTACGCGAGCCGGTCCCTAACATTTCTATGGTATTTGCTAATAATTTCTTCTGTTATATTCAAATTTCGTTTACTTTATTCGTGAATTTATATTTTTGTTTATGTAAACAACATTAGTTAATTTTGTTATAACAGAAATATCGTATTTTTTTTCAGAAACTGCTGTTTAAGATACCGTCAAATGCTGGGAAAGGCGAATTTTCTAGCCTCTGGAACTCTTTATCTCCAGTGACCATGAACCAAAGCGCTGGTAACATTCATCAAACTTGTTTCTATCACGTGCACCTCTTTACTAAGGCCCCCGGTATCGAATCCTTCTGTTTGATGTTAACTTCAGCCATGGTATAGACTACATCCTTACACGGACGATTCTACTGTTGCGAATACATAAATGTCCAGGACGATTACTGACCCTCTGCATGATCAAGGAGGGCAGACGGGGGATTTCAATTTGAGGATGTTAGAGATTAATTTGGACCCTACAGAGTAGTAAGCCAATACACTACAGAGAAATAAGTCAGGACCCTACAGAGTAGTAAGCCAATACACTACAGAGAAATAAGTCAGGACCCTACAGAGAAGTAAGCCAATACACTACAGAGAAATAAGCCTGGACCTTACAGGGAAGTAAGCCAATACACTACAGAGAAGTAAGTCAGGACCCTACAGAGAAGTAAGTCAATACACTACAGAGAAATAAGTCAGGACCCTACAGAGTAGTAAGTCAATACACTACAGAGAAATAAGTCAGGACCCTACAGAGTAGTAAGCCAATACACTACAGAGAAATAAGTCAGGACCCTACAGAGTATAAGCCAATACACTACAGAGAAATAAGTCAGGACCCTACAGAGTAGTAAGTCAATACACTACAGAGAAATAAGTCAGGACCCTACAGAGTAGTAATCAATACACTACAGAGAAATAAGTCAGGACCCTACAGAGTAGTAAGTCAATACACTACAGAGAAATAAGTCAGGACCCTACAGAGTAGTAAGTCAATACACTACAGAGAAATAAGTCAGGACCCTACAGAGTAGTAAGTCAATACACTACAGAGAAATAAGTCAGGACCCTACAGAGTAGTAAGTCAATACACTACAGAGAAATAAGTCAGGACCCTACAGAGTAGTAAGTCAATACACTACAGAGAAATAAGTCAGGACCCTACAGAGTAGTAAGTCAATACACTACAGAGAAATAAGTCAGGACCCTACAGAGTAGTAAGTCAATACACTAATGAGAAATAAGTCAGGACCCTACAGAGTAGTAAGCCAATACACTACAGAGAAATAAGCCTGGACCTTACAGGGAAGTAAGCCAATACACTACAGAGAAATAAGTCAGGACCCTACAGAGAAGTAAGTCAATACACTACAGAGAAATAAGCCTGGACCTTACAGGGAAGTAAGCCAATACACTACAGAGAAGTAAGTCAGGACCCTACAGAGTAGTAAGTCAATACACTACAGAGAAATAAGTCAGGACCCTACAGAGTAGTAAGCCAATACACTACACAGAAATAAGCCTGGACCTTACAGAGAAGTAAACCAGGACCTTACAGAGCAGTAAGACTAAAGATACAAATCCTACACGCATCAGTTGTTCCAGTAACGGAAATTATGAACATTCTATGTTCAGGCACGATACATCTATGTTCAAATTTTCGTTCATGAGAAAGTGGGGGGGGGGGGGGGGTGTGGATGTGTCGTTAAGGTGAAATAGCGTACATATCCTGTGTGACAAATTGGGGTTGGGAGGTTTTGAGGGGTGTTGGGGGGGGGGGGTCTAATTAAGAACTTTAACGGGGAGAAGTGGGGGGAGGAGGGTCTTGGCCAGCTGTAGTTTATATATAGGCCATCACAATTCAAATATAATATCCACCTTCATTTATGCATGCGAAAGCTGGAAAACAACTAAAGAAATAGAAAGGAAATTAGACTCTTGAAAACAAATGCCTAAGGAAAATACTCGGCATCAGGTGGAAAGAATTCAAGAACAATGCAGAGATAAGACAGATGACTGAACAACAACCAGTCTCATGGGTGATCAGGAAAAGGAGATGGACATATGTTGGTCACGTGATGAGAAGAAACGATCAGAGAATCCCAAAACAAGCCATCAAGTGGAACACAACAGGCCAAAGAAAAAGAGGCACACCACGTGAAACTCTGAAGAGGACATTGTTAAGAGAGGCCAAATTAACAGGCATAAAATCCTTAGATGAGGTTGAAAGACTCGCCGAAGACAGGAAAAATTGGTGAACTACCTTGCGAGCGTTGTGTGACTTTTAACGGCACGGGAAGGATATAAGATATAATAAGATCACAGCCACACCATCATTAGGCACGGTCAATGAGGCTCCCATTGTCTTGAAGTACAGATGAGAAATCTCATGATGAATTAACGTAGAAGAAAACATTGTTGTAATATTTCGTTCATACAATTAGTGTACAATATAGTTTATCATGATTTGTTATGTATATAAATGTGCAATGTTATCTCGCTTTTGTAAACATTACGTAATTATTTTTTTTACAAACAGTTGTTTACAAACTTTGACCTTTTGGGTTAACCTATGACCTATAAACTTCGGACCTTTTATTTTTGCATACTTTTATCCCACACACGTGTGCCTGTATCGATTACTGGATTTAGAAATGTCTTAACTGTTAAAAAAAAAAAAAAATTCTACTTTCATATTTCAAAAATAAATTTGAAGTATCGATGCTATAACCACAGTGCCTTGAAAGACTATCGATTCTTCATTTGGCATTTAATTTCCCTATGCTATATTTGATAGAACTTCTAATATTGATATCATTGTTGGGTGGATTTTAATGGACGTTTTTGTTGATAACCTTTGTGATATTTGTTCATTGTTGAGGATATTTTATTATCAGTAACATTTGTTTTAAAATGTGTTTTTAAATACGGAGTTTTTTTTTACCAAGAATATGTCAGTTCAATATCTTTTATATTAGTATCAATACCTTAGCAAGAAGAGTATTTTATTATCGATATGTTGTTCAGTGTATATTAATATTGATATTATGTGAAATTTACTTTAACTTCAATGTACTGTTAAGTGTTTTTTTTTAAATTTCCATATATTTCAGTTTATATACTGAACTTATAAAATATCTAACTAGGTAGATCCATTTTAAAAAATGACAAGAGAGATATGAAAAGTGAATTCCTGTTACTCTAAATAATGCTGTATGTATATTTTAGGAGTTCTAAAGAATTTCATCATGTGCCATTTTCTTTCAAAATAGTTGAATCTTTCCACTCAGTCTGGTGGACTTTTTTTTTTCATTCATATATGGTGGACTTTTTTTCACTCAAAAGCAGTAGACCCTTTTCACTGAAATTTAGTGTACAGACAGTAGCCGAACGATGTCTGAGCGAAAAAGCGAAACGATATTCACGTATCATACAGGACCTGTGTGATACACGGGATAAAACAGGAAGTAGTTGAGCTGTGGTTCCCGTTAGCTCACACAGTTTTACGTCGTCTCCGTATCTTACGTTAAAAATATTGGACTTGACAAACCCATTGCGAGACACATTAGAAGTATCCATGATGACTCCTCTGTTTGTGAAGCAGATGATGTGAAATATGAAAGGCATAAAATTATGACAAGAAATCCGTTTTTTTTTTTTTTTTAAATCTGTTTTATTTCCCTCTTCCTTACTTGTACACGTAACAATAATCGGCTTGACAAATTATCACCGTATAGAATAGATCGATAAAACAACGTGGACAAATGTCATTACCTCCACTTGCAGAAAGAGATGATTACTGTAATGAGGGTCAAGACATTAAGGTTGTTACTTCTCTTTACTGATGGAATTATTTAGCTTCTGAGGCCATTATGGAAACTCCAATCAAAGCAATTATCAGACATATGAACAAATTGCTGTTAGATAGATCAACAAGTCGCTATCAGAATGATCAACAAGTCGCTATCAGATAGATCAACAAATCGCTATGAAATAGATCAACAAGTCGCTATGAGATAGATCAACAAATCGCTGTTAGCTGACCAGTTCTTTATATACTAGTTTTCTGATCATATTTGTACCATGGCTATCCATATATAATTTTTTCTTTCTTTATGTCAATAATAGTGTAGAGATGAAAAGACGAAGGTGCTAATGAAATTAAAAGTTAATGGAATAGATGCCCTCACATTTCAGACAAAATGTGTCAAAATGTTTATAAAAATACCTCCATATTTTAGCCGGGGTATAGGATAGGAAATTAATGAACTAGTAGGTAGGGCATAGGGCAGGAAATTGATGAAATAGTAGGCGGGGTATAGGACAGGAAATTGATGAAATAGTAGGCGGGGTATAGGACAGGAAATTGATGAAATAGTAGGCGGTGTACAGGATAGGAAACTGATGAAATAGTAGACGGGGTATAGGACAGGAAATTGATGAAATAGTAGGCGGTGTACAGAATAGGAAACTGATGAAATAGTAGACGGGGTATAGGACAGGAAATTGATGAAATAGTAGGCGGTGTACAGAATAGGAAACTGATGAAATAGTAGACGGGGTATAGGACAGGAAATTGATGAAATAGTAGACGGGGTATAGGACAGGAAATTGATGAAATAGTAGCCAGGGTTTAGGATAGGAAATTGATGAAATAGTAGACGGGGTATAGGATAGTAAATTGATGAAATAGTAAACAGGGTACAGGATAGGAAACTGATGAAATAGTAGGCGGGGTACATGATAGGAAATTGATGAAGTAGGCGGTGTATAGGATAGTAAATTGATGCAATAGTATCCATATTTGGAGAGCAACTGCTTATTTATCGCTTATTTATTGATTTTTGATTTTACTCCTGTTGCTCTTTTGCAAATTGTCAGATCGTGTAAATAAACTGTGATCTGAGTGAATCTTGATTGTTCACTGAATGAATGTGGGGAAGTCTGAGAAGTTTTTTTTCAAAATTTTATTTTTGTTGCGTTGTTGTTAATTAGTGTATCCTACATCTAGAGCACCACATGTATACCGTCCAGGCCACGCCGGAGTCGACGGAAACAACAAAGTCGACCAGCTAATAGCAAGAGCCAAACCAAAAAGGCCTCATCAAAAAGAGCCAAATCGGACCCGTACAAATCCATCAAGCAACACCTCCATGAACAAATGCGAAGCAACTTCTTCCAAAGTACCTGTCACATACGATTCAATGCATTACACGTAGCCAAGGCCAGTGGTTGCAAACCCCAACTAAATGCTATCTCACGGGGAACACGCAGGTCAACACAACATTAGAGTCATCTCCCTAAAAACACTGAAGGAAATCCTGATGTCAAAGGCCGAACATGTATGGGCGGGCCCCGAGTGTAATGATGCCGCTCCTTAGGACCCGCTAGGCCCCCCCACCCCCCACCCCCCCACCCCAACCCCATTTTTATACAGTTACATCGTTGTTGTGAATGATGATGTAGGATATGAGGATACTATAGTAAAGACTCGTACCAGCACAAACTTTTATGAAGGCAGATTACACGGGCGCTCGAAATGAAACGCACAAACAACCTGGACTGTCGCATCTAAAATAAGAACAAGTTTATCGTTCACGATAAGGTTTGAAAATTTAAAACAAACAAACAAACAAACAAACTAAAGGCAAAAAATTCTCGTTTCCGTGCCATTAAGACATACTGCGGATATGGTTTTAGGTTCGTATTTCCAAGACCTTCAGCACATGAAAGTGTAGCGAGGTCATTATCAGGCCAGGCCGCATTTTCCTTTCCAGATTTCTCTGGTACCCATCTTTATAGGCTGGATGGTGTCAAGTAATATATATATATAAAATAAAAATAATGTAAGTTTAAACTTATATATTTGCAAGTTTTATGTTATTTTTATTTTATTTTATTTACAAATGTAAACTTGTGTATTTGTAAATAAAATAAAATAAAAATAACATAAAACTTGCAAATATATAAGTTTAAACTTACATTATTTTTATTTTTTAAAATATCATCATCATCATCAGGTGCCGTGCCGACTGCTGTTGGCTATTATGCTTCTCCGGAGTACCCGATCCTTCATGCAGGCCATCAGTTCAGTTGGTGATCTCCTCTCACACCATCCTGTCAGACTGTCCAGTATCATTTCTATTGGTCTTCCTCTTGATCTTCTTCCTTCTATTTTTCCTGTTGTTATAATATTTTCAATGCCCCCTCTTCTCATTGCATGTCCTATGAAAGTACATTGTCTCTCTCTTATCTTTTTGACAAGGTTTTTTTGTCTCTCCAGCTCTTCTCATTCATTCTTCATTAGTTATTTTTGCTGTCCAGGGGATTCGCAACATTCTTCTAATAAACCACAATTTTGCTGCTTCCAATGATTTTTGTGTAGACCTGCCTATTCTCCATGATTCACTTCCATATAACAAGATAGGTTCAATATAGCATTTTAGGACTCGTTTTCTAACATTAAATGATAAGGATGTTTTGCATGCTATGTTTCTCATTCTCTGAAATGCAGTCTTTGCTTGGCCTATTCTGTTCTTGATTTCTGTTCTGCATTTCCCATCTGAAGTTATTACTGCTCCAAGGTATTTGAATTTATGCACCTGCTTTAGAATAGTTCCATTTAATTTTATATTGCATGTTGGTGGATTATGTTTTTTAGATATAACCATAGTCTCTGTCTTTTTGATGTTCAAAGTGAAGCCTTTATGTTCACTTTCTTTGACGACTTTATCAAAGAAATTTTGCAGGTCTTGTTTGTTATCAGCTATCAGTATTGTGTCGTCAGCATACCGAAGGTTGTTAATATTGTATCCTCCAGTTTTTATGCCTGGTTCTGTTATGATCGTTCTTAGAATATTCTCGCTGTACAGAGAAAAAAGGTCTGGAGTTTGTACACATCCTTGTCGCACCCCTTGTTTTATAGGTTGATATTTGGATTATTTTAATGTACGGCGATACGATTCTTTCTTCTTGTTAGTTTTATCTTAGACTACGGCGGTACGATTCTTTCTTCTTCTTAGTTTTATCTTAGTGTACGGCGGTGCGATTCTTTCTTCTTCTTAGTTTTATCTTAGTGTACGGCGGTACGATTCTTTCTTCTTCTTAGTTTTATCTTAGTGTACGGCGGTGCGATTCTTTCTTCTTCTTAGTTTTATCTTAGTGTACGGCGGTACGATTCTTTCTTCTTCTTAGTTTTATCTTAGTGTACGGCGGTACGATTCTTCTTCTTCTAGTTTTATCTTAGTGTACGGCGGTGCGATTCTTTCTTCTTCTTAGTTTTATCTTAGTGTACGGCGGTACGATTCTTTCTTCTTCTTAGTTTTATCTTAGTGTACGGCGGTACGATTCTTTCTTCTTCTTAGTTTTATCTTAGTGTACGGCGGTACGATTCTTTCTTCTTCTTAGTTTTATCTTAGTGTACGGCGGTGCGATTCTTTCTTCTTGTTAGTTTTATCTTAATGTACGGCGGTACGATTCTTTCTTCTTGTTAGTTTTATCTTAAAGTATACACCCATACTGGTGAAATATGCCTAAACCGGCTTACACCAGGGGTGAAACTTGATGGTTACACATGTCGCGGTACCTCTGCTCTAGAGGTCGGTCACGTCCATTATATACCCATACTGGTGAAATATGCTTAAACCGGTTTACACTAGGGGTGAAACTTGATGGCTACGCACGTCACTGTACCCCACTCTACAGGTCGGTCATGTCCTAAACACATCCATACTGGGATAATATACCTAAACCGGCTCACACCAGGGGTGAATCTTGAAGGCTACGCATGTCACGGTACCTCTGCTCTAGAGGTCGGTCAGGTCCCAAACACGACCATACTGGGTTAATATGCCTAAACCGGCTCAACCCTGGGGTGGAAGTCACTAGTGGCGAGGATTCATCCTCCTGGACAAAGCTCCGTCCTGGTCACAACTAGGAAGGGTAGAGGCCATGACCACAAAATGCTTAAGTCGGAGACATTGGACCAGGGCAGTTTAGATAGGCAACCACCTCTCACCCGGCGGGGATGTAAGCGTATCCTAATCACGCTGAGGTTTTCTTGTGAGAAAGTCCAGCACTGGACTGGAGGGGCAACCACCTCTCACCCCGCAGTGATACACGGGTATCTCAAACCACGTCGAGGTTTTCCGGTGAGAAAGTCCAACTCTAGACTAAACTGGTGCAACGAAAACCACGGAGTCAGACAATCCCGCTTCTAAGACCCATCAAGAATACAGGCTTAAGCCCAGCGATACTCTGAACCTCTTGTGGTCCTCTCGGGGATCTCATATGGTCCTTTCGGGGACCACACACGGGAACCACAGGACCTACTGAGGACCACAGGCGTAAAGTCAGTAGGATTACGGGGCGGTCTTGGTGGTAGAAGCGAACGAAGAAGAAGAAGAATAAGAGGTGAGAGCGCAGTTTGACACTAGTCGCTTATCTTTCAGCACTTTAACACACGCCGTTTGTCTAAAAATACTTTGACACTAGTCGCTTGCCTTACAGCACTTCAGCACAAGCCGTTTGTCTAAAAATACTTTGACACAACAAGACTGACACATTATTTGCCTACAGCTACCACGGCCCGAGAAGGCCTCATTTTGACACTAAACGCCTGTCTAAGAAATACTTAGACACTGAGCCCCAGTGTCTTAGAGTACATGTAAGATTACCCCCCGCTTGTCTAAATATTACTGTGACACAAAGTTAAAAACATCCATATTCTGAACGTCCAATTTGATCGTAACATAACTCACAGAAGGAGAGCACCATTTAGCACGGGGAACAAATTGATACAGAGAGTGCAGTCAATTGCTGCTTACATCCTTAGTCTACCATTCAGACTTGGGACATTGTAAAGCGCTTAAACAGCATGGGCACGAATATCGCGGGGAAGTCAAAACCCCTAACCAGACAGCAAGCTGTGGCAGGGAAGGTGAGTGATAGTTTTCATTCTTTGAACGGCTTTGCTGCCTGGTCAACGTGGCTTGAGTCATTTGCAGCGTCACCTTCATCTATGCCCCTGGGCATACAGGCGTCCAGGGAAATGCAAGAGCTGATAGGATGGCTGACTCTGCCGTCATAGCAGGTGGCCAGCCACTGGATCGAACCGGTATTGTTAACACACAATAATTAGTGTATAAGTATACAACTATACACGAAGCACTGCAGTAAAGATGTGATACCAGAATGTATAAAATAGGAAAAAGTAGGAGCAGCTTTATTACTTAACGATTACAAAGTTGTGACGTTTCGTATTCATGTGAATCTATACTTTATCTCCTCTCTCTATTTCTTCGTCCTGTATGTTTTTGTTTGATTAAGGCTCACGCCGAAACGTCACAACTTTGTAATCGTTAAGTAATAAAGCTGCTCCTACTTTTCCTATTTTATACATTCCGGTATTGTTAACGCCCTAAGAGAGATAGGCGGGGTGGAGGACTTTGAGAGCAGCGAATCCACATCGCCGATTAGACTTAGTGAGCTGGGAGTACAGATTGGCGTGGTCAAGGAACGAGTGGCATACTGGGCACTTGAGAGGACTTGTCAGCCAACACAGGACTGCCACTCTTAGCCGTGGGACGCTGAAGGGTGTGTTGTGGGGGGGGGGGGAGGGATCTGCGCACCCATGAACATATCCCTAGTGGAATGATGATGATGGTCCAGATCTTGAACTGTCTAGTCAAATGTGGTCCCAGGGAAAAGCGCTGGTGTTATGCTTGCTGTTGTAAAGGTTTGGTACAGCGGTTCCCAAGATTTTTTCCCATGTCGCTAACCCTCTGCTGCAATAATTCCTCCAGCTCCCCACCCCCACACCCCCACCCACACACGCCCACCTCCCACTCTATGCATTTCCTGTCACTTGGTGTTAGATTCAGAGAACCCTCTTACATTTTTGTTTATTCTTTATACTCTAAACTTGCTTCGTGGATTAGCACAAGCCATTAGTGAACTAGCACAAGCCCTTCTTGGATTAGCACAAACCCTTCTTGGATTAGCACAACCCCTACTGGGATTAGTGCAAGCCGTTCGCTGATTAGTACAAGCCCTTCTTGGATTAGCACAATCCCTTCTTGAATTAGTACAAGCCCTTCTTGGATTAGCACAAGCCCTTCTTGGATTAGCACAAACCCATCTTGGACGAGCACAAGTCTTTCTTGGATTAGAACAAATCTTTCATAGATTAGCGCAAACCTTTTGGTTTCATGCCTTGGAGAAGTTAAATTGATAATAGTTGTTTGGTACTTTTTTTCCCACCACTGCATCTTGAAGTGTATATTTTTTTTTAAAGGGATGATGTCCTTCCCCTGACCTGTTGTTTCTTTCTGGCATATCTAATCTAATCCTAAGTGCCATGCCGCGTGGCGTAGGCGATCATTTCTCTCCACAATTCCCTGTTTTTAGACTTGATTATGAGATCCGCCGGTGGCTTTCTTCCTAGCCACACTGACAGCCCATCCAGTAACTTCTCTGTCTGTCTTCTTCTGTCTCTTCTTCCTTCAATTTTTCCAGTTGCTACAGTGTGTTCCAATTTTCCTATTCTCAGGAAATTCCTATAAATCTCGCTTGTCTGTCTCTGATCTCTGCTATAATTTTGCTTTTTAACTCAGCCTCTCTTAAGACTTCTTCATTGGTTTTCTTGGCTGTCCATGGTACCTTCAACATCCTTCTTGTAAACCATATTTCCATGGCCTCCATTTCATGCTGTACTCTCTTATTCATGGACCATGCTTCACATCCATAAAACAAAATTGGCTCGATGTAACATTTAAATACTCGGAATCTTGTTTCAATTGATATGGATCTGTTGCACAAGATGTTTCTAATTTTCTGGAATGCTGATTTGTTCTGAGCACGTCTGCTGTTTATTTCATTGTGACATTTCCATCAGTTGTTATAATTGTTCCTAAATACTTGAATCTATCAACTTGTTTCAGTTCTGTGCCATCGATGGTAATGCTACATTTTTGTGGTATTCTTTTTTTTTAGATGACCATCACTTCAGTCTTCTTGTTGTTCAGCCTGAGACCTTTACTTTTACTTTCACTAACCACGATGTCCAGAAGAGCCTGTAGCTCACCTTCACTTTTGGCAATCAGGACTGTGTCGTCTGGCATCTCAGAATGTCTGTTTCTGAGACTCATAAAAAAATAAGAAAATCATCGGAGTGAACTCTCTGTTCTTCATGATCCCCGTTTCCAAGAAATGTACAGCAAGGTCATCTCGAAAGATATCAGATTTAGATATACTGAGAACAAGAAAACACCGGGCAAGGGACGACTCCTTTAGTGTGTGCACCGATTTCCCACCTTGATGGAAGTTCTCAGACCAATGCATGTGCACCCAGTAGGACTGACATGAACCCTAATGTATAAACCAGGAAAAAAAAAGTAGGAGCAGCTTTATTACTTAACGATTACAAAGTTATGACGTTTCGGCGTGAGCCTTAATCATACAAAAACATACAGGACGAAGAAATAGAGAGAGAAGAGAAAGCATAGATTCGCATGAATGCTATTTAAAAAAAATTAATATCCACATATTCTTGCAGTTACAGCTAAGTGCTCTACTTATTATTAATTTTTTTTTTTAAAATAGCATTCATGTGTATCTGTGTTCTATCTCCCCTCTCCACCTCCTCGTCCTGTATGCCCCTGTATGGCTAAGGCTCACGCCGAAACGTCACAGCTTTGCGATCGTCAAGCAATAAGGTCGCTCTCACCCCTTCCCAGCCCATACATCCCGGCACCACAGCCCCACCTCAGCGCCCCCGTGCATAGTTGTACGCCCATACACCAATTTACAGTAAGAAAATAGGCTCTTCTCCTCTTTTTCCTCTTCCGCTTAGGTCAAGGACTTATCCTAAAGTCTCCAGGAAACCCCACCTTTGTGGCAGAGTAATAGAATGTTTCCCCGCATCCGTTCTCTGACTCCGTACCGTATGTTGGTGGCTGAAGTGTCTCGTACGACGTACACGTGCAAATCTCTCCCTGCCTTCTTCCAACGGTATAACTTGTTCCGATCTCACTGGCAAAAGAGAAATCTTTCCTTTTATCGTCGACACTGTTATCGTGTGGTATCACAGATATCGTGCTGGATGGGAAGTGGATTATGGCGGTTTGTTTTAAAGATCTAGACTGGATTTTAAAAAAAAAAGAAAAGAAAAAGAAGAATAAAACGAGAGGCACAACAGCCTGAACCACCTCAGCTAGGCCTAACTGTTAGTTAGGCTGAAGTGCCACAGCTTTGCTGCTTGGGAAACTATGAAGGTGTGGATGCACAAAGGGGGGGGGGGGGATTCGTGGAGACTTTAGGATAAGTCCTTGACCTGAACGGAAGAGGAAAAAGAAGAGAAGAGCCTATTTTCTCACTGTAACTGGTGTATGGGTGTACAACTATGCACGGGGGCGCTGAGGTGGGGCTGTGGTGCCGGGATGTATGGGCTGGGGAGGGGTTGGGAGCGGCTTTATTGCTTGACGATCGCAAAGCTGTGACGTTTCGGCGTGAGCCTTAGCCATGCAGGGGCATACAGGACGAGGAGGTGGAGAGGGGAGATAGAACACAGATTCACATGAATGCTGTTTTTTTTTAAAATTAATAATGAATAGAGCACTTAGCTCTAACTGTAAGAAGATGTGGATATTAATTTTTAAAAAAATAGCATTCATGTGAATATTTGCTTTATCTCCTCTCTCTATTTCTTCGTCCTGTATGTTTTTGTATGATTAAGGCTCACGCCGAAACGTCACAACTTTGTAGTCGTTAAGTAATAAAGCTGCTTCTATGTTTATTTCCCTAGTTTATATATTTTGTTATCACAGCTTTACTGCAGTGCTTCGTGTATGCTTGTATACTTATACACTAATTATTGTGTGAAATGAACCCTGGCCGAGTGGAAGCAGAGATAGGCTGTAAAAGAAACTCACTATCTTTAATACTAAAAATCAGCGAGGAAATCAAATCGGGAATTCCAGCTCACAAGGTCTTGGACTTTACTTGATCCTTCCTCTCGCACCGTGAAGTGTCGTGGGGACATGCAAAGGGCGTTTGTGGACCACATGGGTGGCCTCAGAGACCATAATTAGCTAGGGTTTCTATGACACCATCTTTCCATCTCTTTCTGGGTCTTCCTCTTGATCTGTGACCTGTAGTTCTTTGGTTGAAGCTTCTCGTGGCTGTTCGTGAGTGTGTGATTCTCATTTAGTGGCTAAGCCACTTGATTCTTTGCTTCTCTGTGTGTCGCGGACATTGTGTAGTTTCTGCCATCTTTGCTTCTCTGTGTGTCGCGGACATTGTGTAGTTGCTGCCATCTGTCTTTTGGTGTCATTCCTTAACTTGTTAAACCTGGTGATGTTTGCTGGTTTTTTTTAAGACATCTCATTTCACATGTAATTTATTTTATTCTGTTGTTTCTTAGCGTGGCCATGACTGGCATTAATAGTCAGCGCTGGTATGTAAGTAAGTAAAGTAAAGGTAACCCTGTCATGCCTTAGAGGCACATAGGGATATGGTGTTAGTGCCCATATTTTCCTTGACCTGTCAGCACACTAGAGGGTGATATGGTCAGTATCACGCCTGGCTGCCTTTTCCTTCCCCAAGTAGGTGTCGTATGTGTAGCCAACATTTTTTAAAGCTGTCTTATATTATGACTACGCTATTAATTAGTTTTCTATTAGTGGGATTTTAGAGTGTGTAATTAGTGGGGATACGATGAGGGAAATTAAAAGGAGGACATCTATCGCTCTTCAGAAAGTAAAACAACTACAGAATCGGAGGAGAGGAAACGACAGAACTACAAAAATAAGATTTTTACGGGCATTCATCTTTCCCATCGCAACATATGCCTGTGGGACCTGGACACTTAACAAAACAGCTGAGAAACACATAAATGCCTTTGAATGTAAATGTTACAGAAGAGTTCTTCAAATATCGTAGACACAAAAGAGAACAAATATTTCCATACTACAAGAACTTAATATTGAAGAAGGCTGGCTAGTAAAGAGGATTAGACAGAGAAAACTTAAATATTTTTGACACATTAAACGTCATGATAATTCAGAGAAAACCGTCTTGGAAGGGTACATAATGGGAAAAAGAAAGAGAGGAAGACCAAGGCGAAGATGACTGCAAGACATCGATGATAATCTGCAAATGGATGCATCAGCAGCAGGCCATCTTGCTCACAACCGAGAGGCCACAGTAGAGCTGTTAGGGAGGCAAAGTTCCGCAAGGGATATGCAAATGACTGACTGACTGAATCAGTGGGGATATATGGTATACGATAGGTTTGGCTTTTTTGTGTTCTAAGATCAATTTCTTTATCAAGCTTCCCTTCTAGTGTGAACGAACAAACATCCAAAATACTTGAAATCTTTTACTTGTTGGATTTTTCTGCCTTTTGTTTTACTCAGCACTAGCGGGACCGTGCTAAAATATGAGACGTACGCGCGTTGGAAAATGGCGGAGTGGAAGACTGAACTGCATGTTAGCGTCATGTTTCTTGTGAAGGTGAAGAAGTCCATAACGGAAACTTTTCAGTTAATGACAGAGACATACAGTGATGATCGTTTGCCTCGTGCAGCATTTTTGAATGCCACAGAAGATTTTCGGAGGGCATAGAAAGCATGAAAGATGATGACCGTCGGTTGAATTTTGCATGAGAACAATGCGCCATCCATAGCGCTTTGTCCATGAAGCAGTTTTTAGCAAATCACAACTTCACTGTGCTCGAACACCCACCATATTTGCCAGATCTGGCTCCCAGTGACTTCTACCTATTCCTAAATCTGGTGCTCAAAGGAATGAATTTTTTGCCAGTATGAAATATGAAAGCAAAAAAAACGACGGAGGGCCTCAACAGCATTTCAAAAGAAGTGATGTGCAGAATCGCTTTCAACGTTGGCAGCTTGGCATACTGCTTTGTGTCAGCTCGAAGCTGAAGAAGATCGAATTTCATTTTTTCAGCTTGCTCAGTAAAATAAGATACAGGTACAGTCTCGTTATAATATATATATATATAATTACCAGACTTTGTCCGGGTGTTTATTTATCCCAATCAACAAAGTTATATTCATTTCCACAGCCTTCTAGAAGATTCGACAGAGGCCTGTTCAGTTCCACAATTTTCGAGAAGGTTCTACAATGATCTATTCATTTCCACAACCTTCTAGACGGTTCTACAGAGTTCTGTTACATCTATTCGACTAAACGTGGGCTTAATTGTTATCAGGACTGTCACCAGTCACTTAGTGACCCTGAACACTATGTATTCGACACTAATCTCGGTCAAATTGGACATTTAACCACTTCTCACCCCCCCCCCCTCCTTCCATGCCGATTGGGGCTGAAATTGCGATTGTCACTATATATCTCAGCGACCCAGAAAACTATGGATTCGACACTAATATCGGTCGTTTTCGATAATTTGTACATGTCACCACCATCCCACCCCCAGCCCGAGGTCCCCTATGCCGCTGGAGGCTGAACTTGGACTTAAACGGCATCGGGAGTGTCACTATTCATCTCAGCGACCCCGAAAACTGTGGACTCGACGCTAATATGGTTCATTTTCGATTATTTTTACATGTCACCCCAACCCCTAGGGGTCGTAGGAGTATCTAAGGGATGTCTTACCCCAACATGATTTCTTTCCAGATTGTAAGTCATATGAATACAAAGTTTAGTTTGAAATTGCTCCAGGCGTTCCAGCATGATGCTGGAACATACATATATAGACATATTCATATATATATATGAATATGTCTATATATGTGTGAGAGAGAGAGAGAGAGAGAGAGAGAGAGGGGGGGGGGAAGAAAGGTATGCAAGGTCCGACAATTCAGTAATGAGACTCATTTTATTATGACCAAAACAAAAATGCCATCTATGAAGCAACTCATGGAATCCAAAGAGGCAACCTTCATCTATGATCTGCCAACTTTTCATCGCCGCCCGATAAGCAGACGACAAACAAGCCTAGATTTTTTTACCTATTTATAGGTCCATTGTTACGTAATCAGCATGGAGCAAAAAGCTGCTATTAAATTCTATTTAAAACTTGGGAAAAGTGCCATTGAGACAGTTGAATTGATGCAACAAGATTATTGGGATAATTGTTTATCTCGTGCACAGATATTCAGGTGGTATTCATGATTCAAAAGTGGTGTGGAAACGATTACAAATACAACTAGACATGAACGCCCAATTTCTGTTCGTAATAATGAACTTATTGCAAAAGCCAGAGAACGGATACAAGAAGATCATTGCTTGACTGTGAGGATGATGCCAGATGAATTTGGTGTTAACCAAGAGACCATTCGTAAAATTTTAGTGGAAGAAATGGGCAATAAAAAAGTTGCTTGCCGATTTGTACCGCATGCGTTGTGTGATGACCAAAAACACCAGCGTGTTGAGTACGCAAAAGACATCATCAAAACGTGTAGCAGAAATAACCATTTCTTAAACTTGATTGTTGCAGAGGATGAAACATGGTTTTTCCACTATGATCCCACATCTAAATGCCGAAGTGATCAGTGGAAGTCATCATCATAACCACCAGAAGGCTAAAAATTTCGTCTTCGAAAGTCGAAAGTGAAGACAATGTTGGTGTGCTTCTACGGCAGCAAAGGAGTTATTCACAAAGAATTTCTTCCAGAGGGACAGACTGTAACTGCTAAAGTTTATTTAAGTATTTTGAAATGCCTATTGATTCTCCGAGTCTGACCCGAGTATTCAACACATGGCAGTTTTTTTTCCTTCTTCATGATAACGCACCGGCTCACCGGGCGGTAGTTGTAAAGGAATTTTTGGCCCGAAAACAAGTGTGTGTTCTCAACCATCCACCCTATTCCCCAGATTTGTCTCCCTGCGATTATATTCTATTCCCAAAATTAAAGTTACCATTGAAAAGACGCTTCTTTGACGATACTGATGACATCCATAGGGCCGTAACATCGAGTTTAAGGGCCATACCAACAGAAGAACTGCAGAGGTCGTCCCAGTAAATTTGTTAGATCGTGCCACTCGCTGTATCAATGCACAAGGGGCTTACTTTGAATAAAATACAGGTTATATCTTCAACTGTTGTTTATTTTATTTTTTATGGAATTAGTCTCATTATTTAATTGTCGAACTTTGTATATACGAGGGGCGTGCAGAAGGTAATGTACCACATCGGTTTTTCTCAGCTAATAATGAAGATAGATGCATGAACATTTGCACACTTTACATATGACATGTTCCAAGAGCAGAAAAAAAGGCGAAGGACAGGCATTTGTGGAAAACCCTTGCGGAAGCCCCATGTGCCCTGGGCACTTAAGGTTCAGAGAGAGAGAGAGAGAGAGAGAGAGAGAGAGAGAGAGAGATGTTCCAAAAGTGTGAACCAAATTGTACCGCAACCGGCCAAAGAATATGGCTGCCCTAACCGTTGAAAAGGAGCGTTTTAGCAACTTGCGCTATAAGCAGCGAATTGTGATAGAATTTCTCGTTGCAGAGAAGGAAACTACTGTGAACATTCACAAGCATCTATGTGATTGGAAGTTTTGCAGTCGACGGGAGTAGAGTCAGTCGCTGGGTTCAGAAAATCAAAGAATCAATAAGTGGAGATTAGGAGTTGCATGATCGGCTGCGTTGTGGACATCCTGCCACAGTCACCAAGACAGAAATGTTGAAATGTGCTGAAGGCATTATTTTTACTGATAGGCGTAACAATTGGCCTTAAAGCTGTCGGTCAGCAATGGTAGTGCAAATGCAGTTATAAAAGCTCTAGAATTTTCTAAGGTTTGCGCAAGATGGGTTCCTCGAAGTCTCACAAATGACCATCGATTGCAAAGGAAAGCAATTTCTTCTGAATTGTTGAAGCATTTCAATGCTGAGGGAGAAAACTTTTTGGCTAAGATCGTAACAGGTGATGAAACCTGGGCACATCATTTTGAACCTGAGACAAAAAGACAGTTAGTGGAGTGGAATCATCCGCAATCACCACGAAGAAAGAAATTCAAGACAACTCCTTCAGCTGGAAAGGTCATGATCACTGTCTTTTGAAACATTGAAGATGTGATTCGTGTGGATGTTATGCCAAGATAAGAGACAATCAATTTGCAAGCTTACATTAAAACATTGAAAAAACTCAATCAACGTTTTTGCAGAGTTCGGCCGCACAAGAATCCAGCAGACCTGCTTCTCCTTCACAACAATGCGCGCCCTCACACAAGTCTGGTAACACGGGAAGCAATCACCAAACTGGGTTGGACTGTATTACCCCATCCTCCCTACAGTTCTGATTTGGCAGCCTCTGATTTCCATCTGTTTGGTCCACTTAAAGATGCACTCCGAGGGGTAAGATTTGATGATGACGAAGGAGTGATTCATGCATCGAAGAAATGGCTACATAATCAAGAGAAAATCATCTAATACGGGCTAGGAATACATGCACTTGTTTCGCGCTGGCGTAAAAGCCGTTCAAGTTGATGGAGATTATGTTGAATAATACCGATGTTTACGTGATATTTCCATGTATATTGTGTATAAATCTCATTATTTTTGTATAAACAGCCCCTGAGAAACCTGAGAAAAACGATGTGGTGCATTACTTTCTGAACGCCCCTCGTATATATATCTTGTCTTGTCTTGTACTTCCTTATTTACTGCTAGGTGTAGAGGTGAAGTGCAATTGTCTCCCAATGGCTGGTCTGTTGGCTTCGTACATTGAGATGTTCAAGGACTCTGCTATACCATCGGTCCATCGTTTGCATGGGCGGCCCCTTCTTCTGCCTTTGTGTTGTCTGTAAAACATTGCTCTCTGTGGTACACGTTTTGTTGGTAGTCATGACACATGATCGAACCATTTTATTTGCTGTTTTTGAATATAGTTCAGAACGGGTTCAACTCCTACTTTATTTCTAATGACGTCATTTCTGATTCTGTCCATTCTTGATATTCCAAGAATTCTTCTCAAGAATCTCATTTCAGTTGTTGTAATTTTCCTTTTGTCTTTTACTGTCAGCGTCCATGACTGGCTTTGGTAGCACAAAGTTGGTATGAAGATTGTCTTATACATAGCTCTTTTGGTTGTCAGTGAGACATGCTTGTTGTTTAGTATGGGAGCCATTTGCCCGATAAGTTGGTTCGCTTTGTTACATCTGTTTTCGATCTCTATGTCTATTTTTCCTTTTGTTGAGAAAATACTTCCGAGGTATTTGAAACGCGTTACTTGCTTCATAGTATAATTTTCCAGTGTAGTGTTTATTGGTGTGTCTACTCTTGCGATGGTCATGATTTCTGTTCTACCTAGGCTAATTTTCATATTGTGTTCTTTGCATGCGTCATTCAGTCTATTAACGTGATCTTGCAAGCCTTCTACTGAGTCGGCAACTAGAGCTTGATCATCTGCAAATAATAGTTCGTTTATGGCGATGTCGTCTTCTGTTTGTTCTATTTCATTTTGTTGATTTCTTGCTGTCCTTATCAGTCCAGCTTCTCTACAAATGTTATCGATATATGTTATAAATAGCAGCGGTGATAAGATGCAACCTTGCCAAAAGCCAAATTTAATAACAAAGGGTTCAGAATGTCCCCCTATTGCTCTGATGATGCCACTTCCGTTGTTGTACAGACTCTTACACAGATTTATTAGATGATTGGT
Source organism: Achatina immaculata (assembly GCA_009760885.1). Lineage (NCBI taxonomy): Eukaryota > Metazoa > Mollusca > Gastropoda > Stylommatophora > Achatinidae > Lissachatina > Lissachatina immaculata. The sequence goes on from CM019701.1 coordinate 22,479,916, forward strand.
AACCCCATATTGTTTTAGGATTTCCCATAGTTTGTTCCTGTGCACTTTGTCGAATGTTTTTTCCTGGTCAACAAAAGCCAAGTAAAGGGTGTTATTAAATTCGATCGCTTTCTCTGACAACTGTCTGAGGGCAAATACTGCCTCTGTGCATCCTCTGTTTTTCCTAAAGCCTTGCTGAAGTTCACTCACCTGGTCATATATATATATATATATATATATATATATATATATAGAGAGAGAGAGAGAGAGAAGGGCCAGTAAAGGAGGTGCGAAGATGGCTGCAAGATGATCTGCAAATGGATGCATCAGCAGCAGGCCATCTTGCTCACAACCGAGAGGCCTACAGGAGTGCTGTTAAGGAGGCAAAAGTTCCGCAAGGGACATGCAAATGAATGAATGAATGAATGAATGAACGAGTAAAGGAGGTAAATCATGGAGCAGTTCTCTATCCCACCAGGAAGGGAACTACACCACCGCAGCAGTTCCCCAGAGTCCAGGAAACTTCATCTTGTTCTGGAACGTGGTGATCCCGATGAGTGTGATACTAAACGTCCTCTGTTTTGGTGTGAGAGACTTTGAGGTCTTTCTCTTCCTCGGCTTGCTAATCAACCCTTATATACTGGAGTTCATTATGAAGGTTTGTTGGTTTGTTTGTGGGTGTGGCTTGAATGATTAAATATGTGGTGGTGGTGGTCATCATCATCATCATCATTAACACTGTCGTCATCGTGGTTATCGTCATTGTCGTCATCGTCGTCTCATCGTCGTCGTCGTCATCATAATCATTTTTTATTTCTTCTCCTTCTCTTCTTCTTTTTCTTCTCGTTCTTATTATTTTTGTTCTTGTTTTTCTTCTCCTTCTACTTCATCCTTATCTTTGTGTTTTCCCTTCTTCCTTCTCATCATCATCATCATCATCATCATCATCATCATCATCATCATCGACTTTTTCTTCCTCTTCCTCTTCTTCAAATTTTGTCATATCAGTACACAACCATGTTCCAGAAATGACACAGTTGATTGATGTCTATCAGATTAAAAGCCTCGTGTTATATATATATATAATGTTTATTTTAATGAGCCTGTAGATACTGGACAAGTCAGTTTCCCTGCAGGTTCATGGGCTCGTTCATTACATAAGTTCTGGGATTTCCAATCCCTGGATAGGACTGGTCAAAATTTATCCAGAATCTTTTTCACATCCAGGAAGTTCTCTGCCGAGTCTGAGAAAGAGATTAGAATCTTACATGACCCTGCCTTAGCAGAGATTAGAATCTAACATGACCTCGTCTTAGCAGAGATTAGAATCTAACATGATCTCGTCTTAGCAGAGATTAGAATCTAACATGACCCAGTCTTAATAGAGATTAGAATCTAAGAAAACCCCGTCTTAACAGAGATTAGAATCGAACATAACCCCGTCTTAGCAGAGATTAGAATCTAACATGACCCAGTCTTAATAGAGATTAGAATCTAAGAAAACCCCGTCTTAACAGAGATTAGAATCGAACATAACCCCGTCTTAACAGAGATTAGAATCTAAGAAAACCCCGTCTTAACAGAGATTAGAATCTAACATGACCCCATCTTAACAGAGATTAGAATCTAAGAAAACCCCGCCTTTACAGAGATTAGAATCTAACATGACCCCGTCTTAACAGAGATTAGAATCTAAGAAAACCCCGTCTTAACAGAGATTAAAATCTAACTTAGCCCCGTCTTAACAAAGATTAGAATCTAACATGACCCCATCTTAACAGAGATTAGAATCTAACATGACCCCGTCTTAACAGAGATTAGAATCTAAGAAAACCTCGTCTTAACAGAGATTAGAATCTAACATGACCCCGTCTTAACAGAGATTAGAATCTAAGAAAACCCCGTTTTAACAGAGATTAGAATCTAACATGACCCCGTCTTAACAGAGATTAGAATCTAACATGACCCCGTCTTAACAGAGATTAGAATCTAACATGCCCCCTTCTTAGCAGAGATTAGAATCTAACATGCCCCCTTCTTAGCAGAGTCTACAATTCAGTAGGCTAAAAAGAAGCACTACAGGCAAGAGCAGGAAAGGAAATATCGCAGCAACCGACTTTGTTTGAGTACATCAAGTGACAAACATCAAGAGACTTTACTTACTTCAGTTACGAACTGGTCATTCTAAGCTACTGCGTCATTTTTTTTTTCAATTTGCTTTAATTCTGAGAACGTATTGTTCTCTGTTGAAAATCTAATGATTGTATGTCTCATCTACGAAACCAGGCATGTTCTAGTGACCTAGATCTGAAACAGGAGCCCTGGGAGTATTGTGAGAACCTGGATGAAACCATGAACTCTGTCCAGGCACATGAGCCTTAGGTTTGGCACGTGAGAAAAAAAAAGGAAACAGGACTAGAAAAGAAGAAGAAGAAGAGGAAGAAAGCTTTAGAACGTTGCGCTTTTGATAAACAGTAATAGCCCATGTTTTTGTTTGTTTGTTTACCCTATGAAACGTTTCTCAACCTTTTTTTTAATCATGCCCCCAACTCAATGCCTCATATACTATGATACCCCCTCCTCCGGCCCCTCGCCAGAATAATAGTCAAACAAGTTCTGAAAAAGTGTACTAGTAAATATATTCACCAATTTATTTGTTCTCTAGTTCCCTTATTTCCCTTTGCCTTTTTTTTTCGCTGTATGACTAAGATATGGGTTGAAATATAACTTTATTGGTTTGTTATTAAGAAAAGTCAGCTCTTATCAGTTTTTTGTTGTTGTTGTTGTTGTTGGTGTTATTCACCCTTAACACTCCACTGGTCTATAGTATTAGTCTTTCGTTACTGATCACCTTAGAACTATCAGTAAATTACCGATTAAAGAGAGAAAAACTGAAACTTTGGAATTCATCAGTTGCCGTAACCGTTTTATAATTACAAAAAACCCCCAAAACAAAACAAAACCAAAAAAAACTTGTAAAAAGCAACCAGTGATGATGATGATGATGACGACGACGATGATGATGATGATGATGATCCAGGATACGCACGGAGGATAATCAGTTTTTGACTTTGGTTGAACATGTGAGCATCTTGCAAAGATCTCGTCGCAAATAAGGTCAGATGAAAAATATTCGCATAAACCTTTATTTTCTGCTGATATTTGTAAACCGTGTTTGTTTTAAAGTGTTTATATGTAAGTACCGTGTCTAAAAAGTTCGGTGAATGAATGTTCGGTTCAGAAAACAAACAAAACAAAAAACTTGTAAAAAGCAACCAGCGATGATGATGATGATGACGACGACGACGATGATGATGATGATGATCCAGGATATGCACGGAGGATAATCAGTTTTTGACTTTGGTTGAACATGTGAGCATCTTGCAAAGATCTCGTCGCAAATAAGGTCAGATGAAAAATATTCGCATAAACCTTTATTTTCTGCTGATATTTGTAAACCGTGTTTGTTCAGAAAACAAACAAAACAAAAGATACAAACAAACCACCTTTATTTGTCTTCAAAATAATCGCCATCCTTTACAACACACTTTTGGCAACGTTCATAAAGCTTCTGGAAAAAACTGTCAACAAAGGCCTCTTTAGGAATCTCCCGCAGAACCGCTGTTGCACGTTTTTGGATTGCCGCCACGTTCACAAAATGTGTGCCTTTCATGGCGCTTTTCAGGCGGGGAAACAGAAAGAAGTTCGCAGGCGCTAGATCAGGGGAGTGATGTGGATGATCGATAACAGTGAATGCCACAGTGAGCCAATTCACGGATATGTCTGTGCTTCTGCTTGTCGACGGCCTACACCGAAGGTGGGTCATCCTTAGTTGTTTCATTCCCGTCGTGAAATCATTTGTACCAGTCGTAAACAGATTTTCTGCTCACGGCTTCCGTCCTGTACACTTGCACCAACATTTCATGCTTCTCCGTCGCCGTTTTCCCCAGCTCGCAGCAGAACTTGATCTTCACTCGTAGCTCCATTGCACTGTTACCTTACCTCTCACACACTGACTACGTTAAACTGCCCGCAGCGGGTTTACCCTGTCGGTCACGTGTACTCCACGCTAGGTGGCGCTTCTCGGCGTGTCTCTGGATAGCCATGTACATGGCCATGCACCTGGCCCATGTTGTCGTTGAGATATCGGACCATTCAATGAACTTTTTAGACACACCTATTATATATATATACATATACCGAATGTTGTACTGAGAAAAGAGAACTGGTATTTCGGAAAGTGCTTCATGCAAGGTAAAGGAGCCTTAGGTTTGGCATGTGAGAAAAAAAAAGGAAACAGGACTAGAAAAGAAGAAGAAGAAGAAGAAGAGGAAGAAAGCTTTAGAACGTTGCGCTTTTGATAAACAGTAATAGCCCATGTTTTTTGTTCTTGTTTGTTTACCCTATGAAACGTTTCTCAACCTTTTTTTTAATCATGCCCCCAACTCAATGCCTCATATACTATGATACCCCCTCCTCCGGCCCCTCGCCAGAATAATAGTCAAACAAGTTCTGAAAAAGTGTACTAGTAAATATATTCACCAATTTATTTGTTCTCTAGTTCCCTTATTTCCATTTGCCTTTTTTTTTTCGCTGTATGACTAAGATATGGGTTGAAATATAACTTTATTGGTTTGTTATTAAGAAAAGTCAGCTCTTATCAGTTTTTTGTTGTTGTTGGTGTTATTCACCCTTAACACTCCACTGGTCTATAGTATTAGTCTTTCGTTACTGATCACGTTAGAACTATCAGTAAATTACCGATTAAAGAGAGAAAAACTTAAACTTTGGAATTCATCAGTTGCCGTAACCGTTTTATATTACAAAAAACCCCAAAAACAAAACAAACAAACAAAAAACTTGTAAAAAGCAACCAGCGATGATGATGATGATGACGACGACGACGATGATGATGATGATGATGATCCAGGATATGCACGGAGGATAATCAGTTTTTGACTTTGGTTGAACATGTGAGCATCTTGCAAAGATCTCGTCGCAAATAAGGTCAGATGAAAAATATTCGCATAAACCTTTATTTTCTGCTGATATTTGTAAACCGTGTTTGTTCAGAAAACAAACAAAACAAAAGATACAAACAAACCACCTTTATTTGTCTTCAAAATAATCGCCATCCTTTACAACACACTTTTGGCAACGTTCATAAAGCTTCTGGAAAAAACTGTCAACAAAGGCCTCTTTAGGAATCTCCCGCAGAACCGCTGTTGCACGTTTTTGGATTGCCGCCACGTTCACAAAATGTGTGCCTTTCATGACGCTTTTCAGGCGGGGAAACAGAAAGAAGTTCGCAGGCGCTAGATCAGGGGAGTGATGTGGATGATCGATAACAGTGAATGCCACAGTGAGCCAATTCACGGATATGTCTGTGCTTCTGCTTGTCGACGGCCTACACCGAAGGTGGGTCATCCTTAGTTGTTTCATTCCCGTCGTGAAATCATTTGTACCAGTCGTAAACAGATTTTCTGCTCACGGCTTCCGTCCTGTACACTTGCACCAACATTTCATGCTTCTCCGTCGCCGTTTTCCCCAGCTCGCAGCAGAACTTGATCTTCACTCGTAGCTCCATTGCACTGTTACCTTACCTCTCACACACTGACTACGTTAAACTGCCCGCAGCGGGTTTACCCTGTCGGTCACGTGTACTCCACGCTAGGTGGCGCTTCTCGGCGTGTCTCTGGATAGCCATGTACATGGCCATGCACCTGGCCCATGTTGTCGTTGAGATATCGGACCATTCAATGAACTTTTTAGACACACCTATTATATATATATATACATATACCGAATGTTGTACTGAGAAAAGAGAACTGGTATTTCGGAAAGTGCTTCATGCAAGGTAAAGGACAGGTACAATTGTACCGATGTAAAAAAAAAAAAAATCCAAGCTTGATCGCTGGCTTCGGTGAGCAGTACTAGAATGAGGTTGCCTTGAAATTATGTCCCATACATATAATCATGTCCCTTTGAGTCCCAATATCCGTTTGTGCTCCATGGATATAATCATGTCCGTTTGTGTCCCATGTATCACGCTGTAATGTTGCTCCATTTCTGTCCCGGCAGAGCCACGCCCTGTCGTGGGTGGTCGTCGTGTACCTGATTATTCTAGTCCAGAAAATCTTGAAGAACTGGCCCTCGTATGGGATCTACACCGGAACCTTCCTGATTAACCTGCTCCTTTTTTTCGTGTTCCTGGCGATACCGGACATGGTTATAAAATAGTGAGTATCGTGACTCGATTCCCTGACAAGGTTATAAAATAGTGAGTACCGTGACTCGATACTGGGCATGGTTATAAAATAGTGAGTATCGTGACTCGATTCCCTGACATGGTTATAAAATAGTGAGTACCGTGACTCGATACCGAACATGATTATAAAATAGTGAGTATCGTGACTTGATACCGGACATGATTATAAAATAATGAGTACCATGACTCGATACTGAACATGGTTATAAAATAGTGAGTATCGTGACTGCGGTTACCTAAGACGACATGAGCAATGTCCGACACAAAGATGGCCGGCGTCGAAGCGACCGGATAGTCTACCGGACTGGTCAGTCTTGCAAACAGGCACTTGCACATGATTTCTGTGTATTGGGAGTGGGAAGGGAGGGGGAAAGGGGGAAGGGGGGAATCTGCTTACAAAGTGTGCTTCTCGTATGTCCTTCGGGGATTTCAAGGAAGAAACTGTAATCCCCCGTCCCAGCAACGCTATGCCCACGTATGAAAATGATTACGGCGTCGAGTATGAGCTAAGCAAATGTTTACAGTTTCTCAGAGGGGGGTAAGAAGCGAGAAGAAAGGTCGAAAACTGTGGGGGGGGGGTTGTCTGGGTATTTTGGCTGTTGCTTATGCTAAGAAGTGTGTGCAATGCTTCTTTAGCGGACTCCACCACCATGGGGACTATGGCGATCCCTGCCCCGTTAGCCAGACTATGTCTGTTAATTGGGTTGCCAACGGAGAGGTGGGACAGGGTCTTGGTCAGGTATGGTTCACTAACCTTGACCCTAGCATATCAGCTTAGGGTAGCTGATTATGTTCGCTAATCCTGACGCTAGCACATCAGATATAGATTGCCTCATTGGACCGCGTCTTCACCTCTAGAGAGTTAATGCAGAGCTTCTTTCTTTCATGACCATCTTGCTCACAACCGAGAGGCCTACAGGAGTGCTGTTAGGGAGGCAAAGTTCCACAAGGAACATGCAAATGAATGAATGAATGATCCACATTACTTAAAATTATAGTATCTTCCTTTCACTTTATTTCTGGCAAAATTTCTCAGCAAAAATTATTTATGAAAGAGCATGGAGATTAATTCAGGACTGGAAAAGAGTTAAGAAAAATCCATAATATTCAGGAATAATCAGACAGGCTCTCACCTGGAATCTCCAGGGAAAGAGGAAATAAAGAAGATCTAGAAACACCTGTGAAAGAGTCTTGAAACAGTGATCAAAAAGGTCGACATAACCTGGAGACGCATAGAAGAAACAGCCCAGGACATAAATAAATGTTGGTTGCTTAGACAGACAGACAGAGACGGACGGACGGACGGAGGGACGGACAGACAGACAGACAGACAGACAGACAGACAGACAGACAGACAGATTAGATAGATAGATAGATAGATAGATAGATAGATAGATAGATAGATAGATAGATAGATAGATAGATACTATTCACGAATTCACGAAAAAAAACTCATTCTCTTGGATATGATATTTCACGGTAAGATAACAACTGGTGAATGTAAGAGACAAAGGAATGTTTTTTGTCACCAAACAGCATGTGGAACCATCTCTGTGTTTTCCTGTACAACGCCATTAAATCTGCGGATGCCACCTTGACGCAAGATCAGATAGCTATGTATAGAAACTCCATTTTGCTGGTGGGCGCACTCATTATCCTGCTCCACTCGGTTTACGTCTACAGGTTTGTGAACATGACTCAGATTTACTCGTATTACATCCTACGTGCATGTGTGTGTAACATAATTACACTTGTATTACATATACGTGTATGCGTATGTGACTTAACTCCACTCGTATTACATCTACGTGCTTCTGTTTGTGAGTTAACTACTCTCATATTACATCTACGTGATTGTGTTTGTGAGTTAAATATTCTCATATTACATCTACGTGCTTGTGTTTGTGAGTTAACTACTCTCATATTACATCTATGTGCTTGTGTTTGTGAGTTAACTACTCTCATATTACATCTACGTGCTTCTGTTTGTGAGTTAACTACTCTCATATTACATCTACGTGATTGTGTTTGTGAGTTAAATATTCTCATATTACATCTACGTGCTTGTGTTTGTGAGTTAACTACTCTCATATTACATCTACGTGCTTGTGTTTGTGAGTTAACTACTCTCATATTACATCTATGTGCTTGTGTTTGTGAGTTAACTACTCTCATATTACATCTACGTGATTGTGTTTGTGAGTTAAATATTCTCATATTACTTCTACGTGCTTGTGTTTGTGAGTTAACTACTCTCATATTACATCTACGTGCTTGTGTTTGTGAGTTAACTACTCTCGTATTACATCTACATGCATGTGTTTGTGAGTTAACTACTCTCATATTACATCTAGGTGTATGTGTATGTGACTTAACTACACTCGTATTACATCTACGTGCTTGTGTTTGTTAGTTAACTACTCTCATATTACATCTACGTGCATGTGTATGTGACTTAACTACACTCATATTACATCTACGTGCATGTGTTTGTGAATTAACTACTCCCGTATTACATCTAGGTGTATGTGTAGGTGACTTAACTACACTCGCATTACATCTAGGTGTATGTGTATGCACATACCTGCTTCCTCGTTAGAATTTACTACATTTCTTAAATCTACATCTGTGTGTAAAATGGCTCATCTACACTCGTACTTTATCTATTTGTATGTGACTTAGCTTTCACTCGTATTACAGCAAAGTGCATCTGTATACAGAAGAATTAAAATTATAGTATACGTACACATATGTAATATACATATAGTGACTTAACTATATCACATTTATATATGTGGATGCGTCTTAACTTCATATGTATTTGATCTGCACATGGCTATGTACGATTCGTATCATGCGTACATAGAAAATACACGTGTAAATGAGTTTCGTATATTAACAATTTTTATTCTGCCGCTTATAAGACATATACGTAACACGTAAATATCTGATCTTTAGGCGTCACCCAAATACCTTCCATTTTGCCCACACATTCTTATAGTCTAGCCTGGAAGAAAGCCATTACTCCGGGATAGCTCAGAAGAAACAATCACAAACAGAAAGGTCAGGCGATCGAGGAGGCCGCGGCAATACACCGCGCTGGGAAATAGCACGGCCGGAAAAAAAACATTCCTTTAATAATCTCCATGAAAGTTATTGCGGTTTAGATGGTTGCTACATCTTGTTGGAACCATCTCTGTGTCGTTTTTTTAGTTCTTGTAAGACAAAGCTGAGAAACATGAACATAAGGCGTTCAGAATTCAGTGTTACTTATAGCTGTAGTGCTAGCAGTGTTCTGTAGACAGATACTTACAACCTAGGCCTTAGACACTTACAGATCTAGACTTTAGACACTTGCAGACCTAGGTCTTAGACACTTACAGACCTAGACTTTAGACACTTGCAGACCTAGGTCTTAGACACTTGCAGACCTAGACTTTAGACACTTGCAGACCTAGGTCTTAGACACTTGCAGACCTAGGTCTTTGACACTTGCAGACCTAGGCTTTAGATACTTACAGACCTAGACTTTAGACACTTGCAGACCTAGGTCTTAGACACTTGCAGACCTAGGCCTTAGACACTTACAGAACTAGGCCTTAAACATTTAGAGACCTAGGCCCTAGACACTTAGAGACCTAGGCCTTAGACACATACAGACCTAGGCTTTAGACACTTACAGACCTAGGCCTTCGACACTTACAGACCTAGGCCTTAGACACTTACAGACCTAGGCCTTGAGAGATGATCTGAGAAATGGGCACGGTTAAAGGTCAGCTGTTCCGGTGATCTGGTTAACTGGCAATTACCTGCAAACTACCGACAAAAAAAGCAGAACGTTTTTAGATGTCGACTGTTACGGTAACCGGTTTATATTATCAAAAATCCAAGCACAAAAAACCCCCCAAAAAACAAACGAAAAAAACAGTGAAATCCCTTGGAGAATAGTCTTCCAGTAGGAAGATGATATTCAATTTGCACGGAGGAGAATCGACCAAGTTTTAGCCTTGTTTCATGTCAGCATTTTGTAACCAGGAAACCTCATGGCAAATAAAGCAAGAACAAAAGAACTTTCACGAACATTTAATTCCTGCTGTTTGTAAAGTGTTTGACTTTGCTTCTTCTTCTTCTTCTTCTTCTTCCTTCTTCTTCTTCTTTCCGAGCCATTAAGGCTCATTGCTGCAGATAAAGTTCGCCCGCCTCCATTCCTCTCTATTCCTAATCTTCTCTCTCTGTTTGGTGACACCATTTTCTTTTATATCTTCTTCTTTGTTGTCTTTCCATCTCTGTCTTGGTCTATCTCCTTGGTCTTGTTTCCCTTCTCTCTTGCGCATACATCACTTTCGTTTGTCTGTTCTCTTCCATTCTTTCTACATGGCCCAGCCAGCATAATCTGTTCAGTTTCAAGACAGTTATTATTCGTTGGGATTTAAATAAGCTGTTCAGTTCAGTGTTCTTTCTAGATCTCCATTCTCCACTGTTGGTATCCTTTGTGGGTCCAAAGATTCTTCTTAGGATTTTGTTCTCAAAGATCTGCAATTGTTATTCATCTTTCTTCGTCGTATTCCACGTTTCTGATCCTTACATGACGGCTGGTCTTATTATATTTTTGTAGATTGTTATTTTGATGTTTTGGGGCAGGATATTGGATTTTAACAGGTGTTGCAAGGTCAAGTATATATTTTTTTCCTATCTGTACTCTGCTTTTAATTTCCTCGCTTACTATGTTGCTTCTGTTGAAGGTTATGCCTAGATATTTGTATGTTTCTGCTTTCCTAATAATCATCTCTCCAACATTTATATAATCTGGATCATTCTGCCTCTGGTCTCTTTATATCTTCATATACTCTGTCTTATCTTGGTTAACGGTCAAGCCCACTTTTAGTGCCACATCTCTCAGGTGTATGCAGGTACTGATGACTTCTTGCATAGTTTCCCCCACCAGGTCGATGTCATCAGCGTATCCTAGTATTTTAGCTTGTTCTTCTGTGCTGCTTTCTTGCGTTCAGATTATCTTTTCTAGTACTAGGTAGAATAGCAATGGAGATAATGTATCAGCCTGTTTTAAACCAGTTCTTATATAGAAGGGTTCTGATTTTCTTCCTTTATGTAAAAGAAAGTATAAGGTACCAAACGGTGTATTAAGAAAACTTATATCTCGGAAAGTGCTTCATGCAGAGTGAAAGACAGGCACAATTTTACCGGTTTCGGAAACTCCAGCACGGCCACTGTCTGTGCCTTAAGTTGTCTTGGAGTAAAATGTCTGCGACTGAAACCTTGAAAATGTCTCTAAAACGCCTCGCCCTAATATAGCACAGGCGAGCAAGGGGGGAGGGGGATAGACAGGCAGGACTGGCAAAAGAGACACACCAAGAAAGAAAATTGGAAGAACACGACCTGTCTCAGTAGACTGATCTGGAATATTTTTTCTTAGTGGAAGCTTGTTCCTGAGTTACTGTTCTTGTTGTTGAACAAGCGAATCGATGATGGCACTACATTATCCTTTCCATCATATTCATGAGTGTATATAGTCCATATGTATCAATGAGGAAACATTGGAAGAGGTGGAGACTTTTGAATATCTTGGATCATTACTAACTAATAATGGAGATACAATGAGGAAAATTAAAAGGAGGACATCTATCGCTCTTCAGAAAGTAAAACAACTAAAGAAGCTGTGGAGAGGAACAGACAGAACTACAAAAATAAGATTTTTAAGGGCATGCATCTTTCCCATAGCAACATATGCCTGTGAGACCTGGACACTTAACAAAAAGCTGAGAAACACATAAATGCCTTTGAATGTAAATGCTACAGAAGAGTCCTTCAAATATCATAGACACAAAAAAGAACAAATATATCCGTACTACAAGAACTTAATATTGAAGAAGGCTGGCTAGTAAAGAGGATTAAACAGAGAAAACTTAAATATTTTGGACACATTAAACACATCCATGTAGAGAAGACCGTCTTGGAAGCGTACATTATGGGAAAACAGAAAGAGAGGAAGACCAAGGCGAAAATGGCTGCAAGACATCGTTGATAATCAGCAAATGAATGCATCAGCAGCAGGGCATCTTGCTCACAACAGAGAGAGGCCTACAGGAGAGCTGGTAGGAAGGCAAAGTTCCACAAGGGACACGCAAATGACTGACTGGGTGACTGATATAGTCCTGCTTTGAACATTATAACTTCATCAGAGAGTCGAACCTCGCAGCTGAAACTGGCGCAACTGTTAAATGATGCCACCGGTATGCCCACTTTCTTCTAAGAAGTAAGGACCTATCACACCAGAGTTTCCAGTACAACATTACAGTCAGACAGACTGTGAATGGCACACTCATGAAGTTGTGCTGGATTGCTGCGCAGCCGGTAGCGGAAGCTTGTCCTATTAAAGCAGCCAGACATATGAAAATGCACTTCGTCTTTCATGAGAAGATCCATGTCATCTTTCCAAACTGCAATCATGTTTTCAACAAACAGTTTACGGTTATGCCCAATCATGCTGACTTGAGAGACTTGCACAGACATCATCTTCCATAGATGAAAATGCAAGGTGCAATATAATTTGTACACCACGATCTGACATACACAGTGCAGCCACATTCCTCTGTGTAGATGACGTGGGCTGTTCAGTATTGCGATCTCAGTATTCTCTTATTTTCAGCACCGCGTGCCCTCCTAGCGGTGTCAGTATTCTCCAATGTTCAGCAACTCCTGGCGTCCTGGCGGTCTCAGTATTCTCCGATGTTCTGTATTGCGTGTCATCCTAGCGGTCTCAGTATTCTCCGATGTTCAGTATTGCGTGTCATCCTAGCGGTCTCAGTATTCTCCAAATGTTCAGTATTGCGTGTCATCCTAGCGGTCTCAGTATTCTCCAAATGTTCAGTATTGCGTGTCATCCTAGCGGTCTCAGTATTCTCAGATGTTCAGTATTGCATGTCCTTCTAATGGTCTCAGTATTCTTTGATGTTCAGCATTGCATGTCCTCCAAATGGTCTCAGTATTCTCCGATGTTCGGCACACTTCTTGGCCGGTTCTTCTTCAGTGCTGGACCTGGAGTTGTCCACCCTTAGCAATGCTGTATTACGACAAGGTACGTCTCCACGATGGCCCACATTAAAATGGAAAAGCAACCTAGTCACCAGTCAGTCAGTCATTTGCGTGTCCCTTGCGGAACTTTGCCTCCCTAACATCTCTCCTGTAGGGCTCTCTCTGTTGTAAGCAACATGCCCTGCTGCTGATGCATACATTCACAGATGATCAGTGAGGTCTTGCGACCTTCTTCGCCTTGGTCTTCCTCTCTTTCTTTTTCCCTTTATGTACCCTTCCAAGACGGTCTTCTCTAGAATATCATGACATTTAATATGTCCAAAGTATTAAAGTTTTCTTTGTTTAATCTTCCTTACTAGCCAACCTTCCTCAATATTAAGTTCCTGGTGTATGGATATACTTGTTCTTTTTGTGTCCATAATATTTGAAGAGCTCTTCTGTAGCATTTACATTCAAAGCCATTTATGTGTTTCTCAGCTGTCTTGTTAAGTGTCCAGGTCTCACAGGCATATGTTGCGATGGGAAAGGTGCATGCCCTTAAAAAATCTTATTTTTGTAGTTCTGTCTGTTCCTCTCCACAGTTTCTTTGGTTGTTTTATTCTTGGAAGAGCTATATATATATATGTTTATGTGTATGTGTGTGGCGATATCTGACCCTTTAACCAGGCTAGACTTGCTAATAAGGATACTAACGGAGAGATAGGGTCTTGGTCCGCTATGGTTAGCCAGCTATGGCGCCATCAAGTCAGCTTAGGAGTTGTTGATTGCGAAACTGGTATTCTTGAGTTTCCTTCTATGGAAAATATGTGGGTGTGACTCGTGGGAACTCCTAAGAATGTAGGAGAAGAATTCACGTATAAGTTGCGATTATGGGCTTACGTATCATTGCATGTAATTATGTCTTGACCGTCACTGTTTTACAGCGTCTACAGTGGGCTCACAGTCTGTTTCAAGGGGTCATTTGAACTCAAACGCCGCTATGACCCCTGCCCACCGGACTGCCAGCCCGTTAGACAGGAACAATGCAGCTGGTCAAGGACAGCCTGCGACTGCTTTATGGACACAGTAATTGAGATTTTGTGCGACTATATTTAAAACAGTCGATGTGATTGGCTGGCTGAAAGCGCAGCTTGTTGTAAGAGTGACTGAATCTGTGGTATGAATTGTTTTGATTGGTCACCTGCTTTGAGTAGAGAGATTAAACTCCATCGAAGCTAGTTTATCTTCTGTCTGTCTATTGGCTTATTTTATTTACACGACACCGTTTTCGACCAATAGAACTGCTTCTACATCATTTTCTCTTCGATCTAGTCAATCTGCATTCCCTACAGCAACGCAAGGATGATTATTTTTCTCAATACAGAAATCGTGCTAAATAGGAAAGTGGGGTTATGAGGGCTGCAACAAGTCTGGGAGTGGACCCAAGAAAAAAGTTTTCTTGCAAGGTAAAACTATGCGGGGAGGGGGGGGGGTACTGTTATATCGTCTTTCTGGTTAGTGTTAGGCATGTCAACTTGTCCATGACTTTTGTTGGTGTTGTAAACTCATCCAACCCGCTGTGATGTTGTTGAAGCACGGGCACTATGATGTTGTTGAAGCATGGGCACTATGATGTTGTTGAAGCATGGGCACTATGATGTTGTTGAAGCATGGGCACTATGATGTTGTTGAAGCATGGGCACTATGATGTTGTTGAAGCATGGGCACTATGATGTTGTTGAAGCACGGGCACTATGATGTTGTTGAAGCATGGGCACTATGATGTTGTTGAAGTATTAGCACTATGATGTTGTTGAAGCATGGGCACTATGATGTTGTTGAAGTATTAGCACTATGATGTTGTTGAAGCATGGGCACTATGATGTTGTTGAAGTATTAGCACTATGATGTTGTTGAAGCATGGGCACTATGATGTTGTTGAAGCATGGGCACTATGATGTTGTTGAAGTATTGGCACTATGATGTTGTAGAAGCATGGGCACTATGATGTTGTTGAAGCATGGGCACTATGATGTTGTTGAAGTATTGGCACTATGATGTTGTTAAAGTATTGGCACTGTGATGTTGTTGAAGTATTGGCACTATGATGTTGTTAAAGTATTGGCACTATGATGTTGTTGAAGTATTGGCACTATGATGTTGTAGAAGCATGGGCACTATGATGTTGTTGAAGTATTGGCACTATGATGTTGTTGAAGCATGGGCACTATGATGTTGTTGAAGTATGGGCACTATGATGTTGTTAAAGTATTGGCACTGTGATGTTGTTAAAGCACTGGCACTGTGATGTTGTTAAAGCACTGACATTATGATGTTATTGAAGCACTGGCACTATGATATTGTTAAAGCACTGACACTATGATGTTGTTAAAGCACTGGCACTATGATATTGTTAAAGCACTGGCACTATGATATTGTTAAAGCACTGGCACTATGATATTGTTAAAGCACTGGCACTATGATATTGTTAAAGCACTGGCACTATGATATTGTTAAAGCACTGGCACTATGATATTGTTAAAGCACTGGCACTATGATATTGTTAAAGCACTGGCACTATGATGTTGCTGAAGCACGGGTACAATGATGTTGTTGAAGCACTGGCGCTATTAGATTGTTGAAGCACTGGCACTATGATATTGTTAAAACACTGGCACTATGATGTTGTAAAAGTACCTGCACTATGATTGTTGTTTAAGCACAGGCACTGTGACATTGAAGCATAGGTACTTACCTGTGGGGAGGGGAGAAGGCGGGAGGGAAGGAGTGGGGAGTAGAAAACTTGACAGATAGCACGAAGACACTGGGATTACACTTAAGAAAGGAACGTAAGACACTGGGAGTACACTCAAGAAATGACCTTAAGACACTGAGAGTACACCCAAGAAAGGAACTTAAGACACTTGGAGTACACTGAAGAAAGGAACTTAAAAAACTGGGAGTACACTTAAGAAAGAAACATAAGACACTTGGAGTACACTCAAGAAAGGAACTTAAGATACTGGGAGTACACTCAAGAAAGAAACTTAAGAAACTGGGAGTACACTTAAGAAAGGAACTTAAAACACTGGGAGTACACTCGAGAAAGAAAATTAAGACACTGGGAGTACGCACAAGAAAAGAATTCAGACACCTGGAGTACACTCAAGAAAGGAACTTAAGACACCTGGAGTACACTCAAGAAAGGAACTTAATACACTGGGATTACACTCAAGAAAGGAACTTAAGACACCTGGAGTACACTCAAGAAAGGAACTTAAGACACTGGGAGTACACTCAAGAAAGGAGCTTAAGACGCCTGGAGTACACTCAAGAAAGGAACTTGAGACACTGGGAGTACACTCAAGAAAGGAACTTAAGACACTGGGAGTACACTCAAGAAAAGAAATTAAGACATCTGGAGTACACTCAAGAAAGGAACTTAAGACACTGGGAGTACACTCAAGAAAGAAACTTAAGACACTGGGAGTACACTCAAGAAGGGAACTTCTTATTGAGTCCAGAGGGGCCTCGGTGGGCACCCGAAGAGTCACACTGAAGGGCTTATGTGCCAGTTACTAGTATCGTCACGAAGAGATAGGAGCAAGATAAAAGTCAGCTCTGCTTCTTTCCATTCCCCTCCTCCCCCCCTCAACCCCCCCCCCTCCCAAATCCTCCCGGTCATGATAACTGTACAATCTACAATCATTCAGGTGCAGGTATTGTTGTACCCTGTCAAGTTTGTTTTCAACAGCAATTATTGAAATTTCGTTTTCACCCAATAAGACAGCTTTTTCTTCTTCTTCTTCTTCTGGCTAGCCTTTGTAAAACTTTGCTGTTCTAGAAGCACCTTTTGTCCAATGAGGACGCATGCTTCAGTGAGTGTGGTGCTTAGAGCCGCTGTGATATACTTTGCTCATGGTCTCCTAAGGTAGATCATTCAAATGAAGCTGTGCACTGCATTAACGTTTCCTTTGGGCCATCATTTTGAAGCAAAGAACATATTTCTTTTCTTGACGGAGTCCAGGAACCATTTTTTATTTATCCACATCCAGATCCAGAGAATATTCTCCAATTTTGCTATAAGCTTGAGGGGCAACGATTCTTTTCTCTCCAGTGGTGATTGCCGTCAGTAATGTTTCTATCTATCAGTGATTGTTTTATCTATCAGTGATTGTTTTATCTACCAGTGATTGTTTCATCTGTCCTTGATTTATCTGTTTACTTGCAGCTGTTTTGTCCATCAGCGACTGTTTTATCTTTCAGCAACCTTTTTTTTTAAAAAATCTTTCAGTGACTGTTTTATCTATCATCGACTGTTTTATCCATCATTGATTGAACTGTTTATCTGTAGCTGTTTTATCTGTGAGTGATTTGTAAAAGAAAAAAAAATCTAACTCTGTTTTGCCATTAAATCAACTGAAGTCCCCCCCCCCCTTCAATCCCACCTTCCTCTGATAGTTCACTAAAATTGAACAAACAATGTCTGAAAGTTTTCTATCAAATTTGCCATATTTTTGATGAGCTATCTCATGTGAGTCATATAATAAATACGATAACCATGAAAAAAAAAGAAACATCTGGATTTAGACATGCAATTTTGTGTTCAAATATGAGGACAATAAATCACAGATATTATTCGTGCACAGTTTGTTTTCTTCATTTGATTACTTTTGTCGTTTGTTTGTTCGCTTTGTGAATTATTAAAATCTGCTTTTATTTTAAAAAGTGAATTAATTTTTCTCCGTGTTGTAAATTAACTTGTTTTTTTTTTTGCCAGACTGATGAAGTTCTTCTGTTTCTTGTTTCGTTTTTTTCCATCTAGTTCTTACATCTTACATCCTTCTCATGCCGTTAAACGTCACATAGAGCTCACATGGTAGTTCGCCAAGTTTTCCTATTTTCGGCGAGCTTTTCAACCTCAAGGGATTTTAGGCCTATTAGCTTGGCCTCTCTTAATAATGTCTTCTTTAGAGTTTTACCTGGTCGACCTATTTTTCTTTGGCTTGTTGTGTTCCACCTGATAGCTTGTTTTGGGATTCTCTGATTATCTCTTCTCATCACGTGACCGATATATGTCCATCTCCTTTTTTTCTGATCACCCGTGAAACAGGTTGTTGTTTGCTTATCTGTCTTATCTCTGCGTTGTTCTTGAATTCGTTCCACTTTATACCGAGTATTTTCCTTAGGCATTTGTTTTCAAAAGAGTCGAATTTCTTGTCTGTTTCTTTAGTTTTTTTTTTCCCCAGCTTTCATGCTTATTTTCCCTAATTATAATAAGGATATTTCTCTAACCCTTTCAGTGTCGAGTTTGTAATTTTACCTTTCAGTGACACGTTTATCTGTTTTCGAAATGTAATATTTCGTCGATTTTCTTTGTAACTGGTTCACAGTGACCCGAAATAAAACAAAGTGACAAGACTGAGTTAGAGAAAGATTCAGCAAGGCAGGCAGCCATATGAGCAGTTGAAAAAGAAGACACCGCATCTGGGAACGAAACAAAACACTACAACACTTTTGTAGAAACTTTTACCCGAAGTGTGCTTTGCCGTTGGTGCTAGATCGACAGACTATAACTAAAGTGGAGAATTGGAGCTGCAGTATTCCGCACAGAGAAATAATAGATAAAAATAATAGTAAATAATAGAAAAGAATAACAGTAAATAATAGATAAAAATAACAGTAAATAATAGATAAAATAACAGTAAATAATACATAAAATAACAGTAAATAATAGATAAAAATAACAGTAAATAATAGATAACAATAACAGTAAATAATAGATAACAATAACAGTCATTAATCTAAGTATGCGATTGTTTTAAAAAATCATTAATCCAATGTGTGACTCCTTTCAAACATTAATCAGAAAAATATGTAACTATTTTCGACCATTCATTAAGACATGTGACTCATTTCGACCATTAATCCAAAACATTTGAATCTTTTTCCACCATTAATCCAAAACTGGTGACTCTTTTCGACCACTAATCCAAACATAGGATTCTTTTCGACTAATGATCGAAACATGTGACTCTTTTCGATCGGTAATCCAAATGTGTGACTCTTTTCGACCGTTAATCCAAGTGTGTCACTCTTTTTCGACCATTAATCCAAACATGTGACTCTTTTCGACCAACGATCCAAGTGTGTATCGCTCTTTTCAACCACTATTCGAAAATGGGGGAGTGGGGTGAGTGGAGGGGCTGGGAGGTGGTGGTTCAGTCGACCTTTGAAACCTCTAGTGTCAGCATGACACTATGCACCGCTTATTATATGGTAGACCATAAAGTTGAGTTCGTACAGTCTTTTAAAGTTTAGTCTCCTGCTGAGATTACATACTAATAGCTCACATTTATATGCTCTTGTAGGGGGCCGAAGTGGCTGATTCTATATCTCTGATCGATGGTTGTGGGGTCTACCCCCTGCTGGCGCCGCCTTCATTAAGTCAAGTCTTTTACTGGATTACACGCATTCGCGCTGAGAGGTCTTTCCTCTACACAGTTTTGTAGGATTAGACCTCCAAAAAAAAAAGAACCTGTAGACAAAGCACTTTAATGAGACGTGAGAGAAAGAAAAATCACAAGAGGATCACCTGGGATTCGAACCACAGACTCCGGTAGGACGAGCAGCCGTCTAGCCAAGTGAGAATAGCGCACTAACTGACTGCGCTACTAGCACCTCTACGCGAGGTGGTCCACGTGATGTGGTCTATGCGAGGTGGTCCACGTGATGTGGTCTATGCGAGGTGGTCTGCGGGAGGTGTCTACGCGAGGTGGTTTACGTGAGGTGGTCTATGCGAAATGGTCGGAGCTCTTACAAACTCCGCTCTTGCTCCTGACGGTTCCTTCAACTCTGTAGTTAAACACTTCATTGATAGGCTGGCGCAGGTGGCAGCAATAGAAGTCTCTCATGGCTTTCATTATCCCCACTCCTCACTTTCGAATAGTGGTAGAAAAGAATGACTCACTTGGATTAATGGTCGAGATGAGTCACGTGTTTGGATTAATAGTCGAAAAGAGTCACATGTTTGTATTAATGGTCGAAAAGAGTCATATGTTTATATTAATGGTCGAGAGGAGTCACATGTTTGTATTAATGGTCGAAAAGAGTCACATGTATGGATTAATGGTCGAAAAGAGTCACATGTTTGGATTAATGGTCGAAAAGAGCCACACGTTTGGATTAATGGTCGAGAAGAGTCATATGTTTGGATTAATGGTCGAAAAGAGTCACTAACACCATAGTAAAGGGGGTTGGGAGTAATACCTTCTCAGCGAAAGAACCATCCTGGCAAACCTGACGCTACCATTAAGAAAACTAGCCAAACCACCTTCAGCGCAGATCTCAGAGAAACGCATTTCTGACCTTTGAGAAACAGTTTTGCACATATATACATACTGGACGGGAACAAAAAAATCTAGTCTTTTCCGAGTCGCATGCTATAAGCCAAGGCCGCTCCTGACTGCCTGGTTTCTCTGTTATCTCCGACACGACAGGAAACCCATCGACCCAGTACTAATCGTGTGTACCCATCTGGAATAAATGGGTTAGGGTTTTAGGTGCCCACGGCTAGGAATACAAGGGCTCGGAAAGAACGCTTCGTCTGGTATTTTCTTTTCCGAAAAAAATACCCTCAGCTCACGGTAAGTTAAGGAAATGGAGGGGTACAGCCTCTATGGAACTCTGCGCTCTCTATACTTACTCCCGGGGCTGGCTCACTCACGCGCGAGGCAAGAGGTTACCATTTAAGTCACACAGTCACTGGGGAAAGTCTTTCTAATTTTAGACTTCTTCGCGGAGTCTCAAGGACTGGTGAGTTGCCAGGCCTCGTCTGTTTAAAGAAACTGCAAGAGAAGCTAAACTGGGGCCAAGCGCGTGAGAGGGTGGTTTTGTTCTTCTTCTTCTTCTTCTTCTTTTTCCTCTTCCCCGCCCCATCCTCAAAAATCTAGGAACAAAGCGAGGTACGAACCTTAAACGTCTTGCCAAGCTGGGACTTTGCTTGCTTAGACTAAGCTTGAAGGGGGGAAAAATACCTGGCGCGTATAGAAGGAAACATGGAGAATGAGCTCTGTGGGTGCGTTGATGGGTGGGGGGTGGGGGGAAAGAGGGAGAGTGTGTGTGTGTGTGTGTGGGAGTGGGGAGGGTGGGGAGAATGCTGCCTCGTGGGAGGATATTTGTGAGAAACTGATGAAAAATGTGACTTCGGAATGTCATATTTTTGTTTGTTGTTTGTCACTGGGAATATTGTCATGGCAACAGCGTGTACCTGTTTTTAGTAAGCGCATCTTTGCTTCCACGTGTAAGAAGTTGCGAATTAAGATTTTGAGATGGGTTTCAGGGAGAGGTAACGGTGGCGGCGGCCTGGGGCATAACCTGTGAAGATCTTTCCTCGTTTTCTGTTGGCCAAATTTTGTTTTCACGCAAGATTCAAACTAACTGAAAGAAACGTTTTCTATATCCTCCTTTGTCTTTCGCCCCAAGCAGACGCTGATGATTCTATTAAGATAAAAAAAATGAAGCATAGACTCCTACATGGCAGCGGAAGATTTAAACAAGAGATCACAGCCTTTTGTTTTCTATACGAGATATACGCCGTGACTAGAGGTTTTGTTTACATTGTTACTGCTGTGATAATTTGAATTTGATATCAGTAAACAATTTGAGACGGAAATTAAGAGCAAAACAGAAACAGTGAAGGGAAAGAGAGAAACAGGGCTGGAGAGAGAAAAGAGAGAGAGAGAGAGAGAGAGAGAAGGGGCTGGGGGAGAGAGAGAAGGGGGTGGGGAGAGAGAGAGTTGGGGAGAGAACATATGATGAAGGGAATAGAGACAAAAGTTGAGGCAAAATAGAGAGAGAGAGAGAAGAGAGGTAAAGAGAGAAAATATGCGGAAGGGAAAGAGAGAAAAAGTTTAGGAAAAAGAAAGAGAGAGAAAAGAGAGTTGGAGAGAGAAAATATAAGAAAAGAGAGAAAAAGTTTAGGAAAGAGAGAGAGAGAGAGAGAGAGGAGAGAGAGAGAGAGAGAAGGGGCTGGGGGAGAGAGAGAAGGGGGTGGGGAGAGAGATAGTTGGGGAGAGAACATATGATGAAGGGAATAGAGACAAAAGTTGAGGCAAAATAGAGAGAGAGAGAGAAGAGAGGTAAAGAGAGAAAATATGCGGAAGGGAAAGAGAGAAAAAGTTTAGGAAAAAGAAAGAGAGAGAAAAGAGAGTTGGAGAGAGAAAATATAAGAAAAGAGAGAAAAAGTTTAGGAAAGAGAGAGAGAGAGAGAGAGAGAGAGAGAGAGAGAGAGAGAAAAGAGCAGGTGAAGAGAGAAAATATGAGGAAGGGAAAAAGAGAAAAAGTTGAGGAAAAAGAGAGAGACAGAAAAGAGAGCTGGAGAGAGAAAATATGAGAAAAGAGAGAAAAGGTGAGGAAAAAGAGAGAGAAAGAAAAAAAAGAGGTGAAGAGAGAAAATAATGAGGAAGGGAAAGAGAGAAAAAATTGAGGAAAATAAGAAAGAGAGAGAAAATAAATAGAGTGGGACAGAAGTAAGAGAAGAAGGACTAGAAGGGCATAGAAGCAGCAACATCTCAAGAACACAAAAAACAAGAGTGCTAGGGAACGAAAGAATGAGAGAGAGAGAGAGAGAGAGAGGGGAGAGAGAGAGAGAGAGTCGGTGAAGTGTCCTACAGTACAATTTCTAATGGCTTGTAGCCTTTCTCCAAAGCGCGCGCGAGTGTGAGTGTGTGTGAGTGTGTGTGTGTGTGTGTGTGTGGTGTGTGTGGCCTGTTTGACCTTTGACCCAGCAGCGCGTTTCAGGGCCAAACCGGGAGCACGTGCTCACCACTCACACCAAACGGACAACATAAACACTCACACCGATCCACACACACTCACACACACTCACACACACCACAAACTCCCACAGTCTACACACTCACAAAAAGATCGGCTCCCGAGAAGGGATCGTTAAAACTGGCGCTCTTTCTTCCGTGGGGGCCAAGACTAGACAAAGAGAAACACTTTAGTCAGAGAAACCAATGATGTATTTACGTGCACGTTTGAAATGAAGAGCCAGGCAACTATCATCAGCACTTTTAAGTCAAAGAAGACGCTTTCGATGCACGCAGCCAACAGCTGATGTGGGTTTTTTTTTTACAGGAGCACTATTGCGATGAGCAGCTTCTATCACGGCTGGGGTCTCGTTCAGTCAGTCATTTGCTGTCCCATGCGGAACTTTGCCTCCCTAACAGCTCTCATGTAGGCCTCTCAGTCAGTCGGTCATTTGCTGTCTCATGCGGAACTTTGCCTCCCTAACAGCTCTCATGTAGGCCTCTCAGTCAGTCGGTCATTTGCTGTCTCATGCGGAACTTTGCCTCCCTAACAGCTCTCATGTAGGCCTCTCAGTCAGTCAGTCATTTGCATGTCCCATGTGGAACTTTGCCTTCCTAACAGTTCTCATGTAGGCCTCTCAGTCAGTCAGTCATTTGCTGTCCCATGCGGAACTTTGCCTCCCTA
Organism: Achatina immaculata; assembly: GCA_009760885.1. NCBI lineage: Eukaryota > Metazoa > Mollusca > Gastropoda > Stylommatophora > Achatinidae > Lissachatina > Lissachatina immaculata. The sequence continues at coordinate 22,503,695 of CM019701.1, forward strand.
ACAGCTCTCATGTAGGCCTCTCAGTCAGTCAGTCATTTGCATGTCCCATGTGGAACTTTGCCTTCCTAACAGTTCTCATGTAGGCCTCTCAGTCAGTCAGTCATTTGCTGTCCCATGCGGAACTTTGCCTCCCTAACAGCTCTCATGTAGGCCTCTCAGTCAGTCAGTCATTTGCATGTCCCATGTGGAACTTTGCCTCCTTAACAGCTCTCCTGTAGGTCTTTCAGTCAGTCAGTCATTTGCTGTCCCATGCGGAACTTTGCCTCCCTAACAGCTCTCCTGTAGGTCTCTCATTCAGTCAGTCATCTGCATGTCCCTTGCGGAACTTTGCCTCCCTAACAGCACTCTTGTAGGCCTCTCGGTTGTAAGCAAGATGCCCTGCTGCTGGTGCGTCCATTCGCAAATTATCAACGATGTCTTGCAGCCATCTTCGACTTGGTCTTCCTCTCTTTATTTTTCCCATTATGTACTCTTCCAAAACGGTTTTCTCTAAATTCTCTATTTAATGTGTCCAAAGTATTTAAGTTTAGAGAAGACCGTCTTGGAAGGGTACATAATGGGAAAAAGAAAGAGAGAAAGACAAGGCGAAGATGGCTACAAGCCATCGTTGATAATCTACAGTTGGATGTATCAGCAGCAGGGCATCTTGCTTACAACCGAGAGGCCTACAGGAGAGCTGTTAGGGAGGCAAAGTTAAGGAAGAGACCTGCAAATAAATGACTGACTGAATTCTCCAGAATGAAATAAAGACAAATGGAAGAATAAATTCTGTCATGTTGTACTTCTAATCAACTATATCAGGTCTAGTGGCATATTTTCTGTGATGTTAATTAAACTTTTTCTTCAGCGTTGACAAGAGCGCTAGGAATAAACAACTGCCAGAAGATCGTACCACACGGTCTGAAGAATAAGAGACATAAGACAGGGGAAAAAATAATAAAAACAGCAACAGTTACAGCAAGAACAGCAATAACAACTGCACTAACAACAATAACCGATATCAGCATGAACAACTTCAATAAAAAAGAATAACCATGATAATGACAAAAAAAAGGTAACAGCAAAATTAACACCACCACCACACCACCACCACCAACAACAACAACAACACAAACATTAAAAACAATCTCATTAAAATATAAAATTCTACGTTCATCCGCTGAAGTACTTTACCTAATATATCTATAGAACTACTTTACCCAACATATCTATAGAACTACTATACCCAACATATCTATAGAACTATTTTACTCAACATCTATAGAACTCCTTTTCCTAATATGTCTATAGAACTACTTTACCTAACATATTCATAGTACTACTTTTCCTATCTATAGAATTACTTTATCTAACATGTCCGCTGAACCACTTTACCCAACATATCTATAGAACTACTTTACCTAACACATCTATAGAACTACTTTACCTAATATATCTATAGAATTGCTTTACCTAACATTTCCATAGAACTACTTTTCCTATCTATAGAACTACTTTACCTAACACATCCATATAACTACTTTTCCTATCTATAGAACTACTTTACATAACATATCCACTAAACCACTTTACCTAACATATCCACAGAACTACTCTTCCTATCTATAGAACTACTTTACCTAACTTGTTCGCAGAACTACTTTACCTAGCATAAACAAACGCTCCAAGTTACCGCAGAAGAAGGAATGAAAAGCATCTCTTAAGACACCAGTTTAAGTAACCGACATTTGGAAAGGCCGTCTTTGGTTTTGGCGGCTTTTAGCCTAGTTCGATCTTGGCAGATATTCCCCCAACAAGTTTACACCATCAGAAAATTATGTACGGAATCTCCAGCGCGCATTCTTCGCTAAGATCTGGGCTGTTTCTGTACGAAATTCCGACAATGTTGTGGAGATTTTATGATTCACTGAGTACACATTTGGCTTCTTAAAACAGGCGTTTCGTAATTTGATATTCAAACTTGTGCTAGATGAATCTAACCAGACAACAGCGGAAACTGTGCGGAAAATGTTAATTTTCAGAAAAAAAAAGGGGTCGAAGTTGATTGTGCTCGAATGACGGGAAAGGCTATCACGTGCCTGTGAAGAGGAACTGGTCAGGACCCTGTCTTACCTCTTCGCTGATGCTCCTTGTAATAGTCTTAGCCTGGGGGGAGGGGTCTGCCAACGACGCTTGCTGTTATGGGTCCACTCCGAGTTACTAAGCTGGTGCACCGTAACTTACCCCCCCCCCCCCAAGTTCTATACGTTCTTTGTATTCCAACGCTGGCCGTACCTGACCTAAAGGACAACAGCGAGGGACTTCCCGAGGGCAGTTTTTAATGAATCCTCGGGACGTTTAGGGGATCAAAAGTAGGACATCCCAAGATAATTCAGTAGCTGGTATCGATGTCCCAACTCCTGCCTAGTTGAGCTGCTCTGTTGTTAAACTCACGCCCCATGTGGGTATAATTAAGTATTCTGCCGCCCCACAAAGAGCTATTTTTTCTTCTAAGAAAGCCCCCCCTCCTTTTGGAGTCCAAGTCTCCTCTCCCCCCCCCCTTCTACTCTATTAACGTGGAGTATCCTTTGGAGCGATATCGCTGTCCTGTATGTGTATGCGATTAGGATAATAATTACTTGTACATCTCGTGTATTTAGTATGTTTGAAAACTAAATTGATGACAACTGACATAACAAATAAAGCAGCTGAAATATGTATCAACTAGCTGATTACCCGGCGGTGCTCGGGAATTTATTTATTATTCATTCTGCGGAGTGGATTTGACATCGCCATGTATCTCCCACGGACAACCTTATGTTACTTGCTTAAGGGTGGGTTCACTCAAGAAATTATTTATTCTTGCTCCTCGAGGCGAAACTAAAAATGTTGTATATAATCAAGTTGTGAGTTAAATTAATATTATAGTGAATTTGTAAAAGACTTTACTCTATAATGTGTAGACTGCCCTCTGTGACTTGTTGATCGTGATCAAGAAGGCAAATCTCACTTGAAACTGCAATCTCTTAAAATTAAAAGGGAGATCCGTCTGAATGAGCGGTATCCGTGGGATAAAAACTGTTTTACCTTCTCCTTGTCCTGTTAAGATAGTCGCTTCAGTTACATTGCTCAGCGTCCTCTTTACACTTAGCCTTGGACCGCTGTAAAGTTTTGGCGGATCGAGGTTCTTTAGTAAAATAATTGGAGATCCCACTTTATTTTTCACCCCCACCCCCAAACCCGCATGCAAATAGGGGCTGAACTTGGACATAAACGGCATCGGGAGTGTCATTACTCATCTCAGCGACCCCGAAAACTATGGATTCGACACTGATATCGGTATTTGTCGATTACTTTTACATGTCATCCCCATCCCACCCCAGGCATTCTCGCTCCCCCATACCGATGGAGGCTGACTGAGATGATCAAAATTAATTGGACTTATCATCATCATCATCATCATCATCATCATCTTTCACCCCCTTTGAGAGCATAGGCCAAGGATAAAGACTCTCCAGTCATCCCTGTTCTTGGAATTATTCTCTGCTTCCTTCCATGTGCATCCCTTGTCTCTGAGCACTGTTATAATTTCTCTTCTCCAAGTAAGTCTAGGTCTTCTTCGTTTTCTATTTCCTTAAGGGTTCCATGTCAGTGCCTGTCTTGCTATGCTGGTGTCGGATTTCCTTAGAGTGTGGCCAATTCATTGGCTTTCTTCTCCTTGTTTCTGTAACACTCGAGTTTTTTTTTTACAGAGAACAGGTCGTTGGCATATCCCCCAACCTCCTAAGATGCCTCTTAAGACATACGTGGAAGGTACTAGTGGTAATATTCTTTTCTCCCCAGACTTAGATCTAGATTCCGGTAACCACACGGGACCTGCCATGAGAGGCTACAAATGCTGCTCTTAGACCAGCACCGCTATATTTCACGAGAAAAGTGCTGTGCGGGTATAGCACCCCTGGCACCCCTAGTGATGGAGGTGGAATGGGGTGACATACTATCTAATAAATTCAAGAAGAAGAAAAATATACAATTCTACGTTCACGAGTATCTCCCTTAGACTATTCTTTTCTCCAAACTATAAGTCATATGTGTACCACGTTTAGCTGAAGTTGCTCCAGGCTCCAGAGTTATGCTGGAACATACATACCATCAACACACACATGTACATCAATTATATATATATGTGTGCATATATATATATATGTATATATACATATAAATTGGAAGAGGTGGAGAGTTTTGAATATCTTGGATAATTATTAACTAATAATGGAGATACAATGTGGGAAAATAAAAGGAGGACATCTATCGCTCTTAAAAAAAATAAAACAACCAAATAAGCTGTGGATATAATCTGCAAATGGATGCATCAGCAGCAGGGCATCTTGCTTACAACCAAGAGGCCTACAGGAGAACTGTTAGGGAGGCAAAGTTCTAAAGGGACATGCAAATGACTGACTGACTAAGTGATGTATTAGTGAGGGTGTGGGTCGCTGAATGTAAATGTTTTGTCCGTTCAGCTTTTCCTGGTGCACTTTATGTAGTTATTACCCCCTTGTACTTATACTGAATGATTGGGAAAGTTGAGTGAGAGCTGTATGACGTTGCGTAGATTATAAGACGTGCCTACTCATTCCTTTGAAAATAATAAAGTTGGTTGTTCCGTTCATTCCTCGCTAATAACTGCAAGTACTCAACTCAGATTACCAGATTTTATCAGAATATAGAATTTTATAGGAATATAGAATTTTATAAGAATATAGAATTTTATCGGAATATAGAGTTTTATTAGAATATAGCATTTTATTAGAATATAGAATTTTATCAGAATATAGAATTTTATCAGAATATAGAATTTTATTAGACCGTAAAATGTTATCAGAGTACAGAAATTTATTACAGTATAGAATGATATCGGAATATATAATTTTATTAAAACAGGTAACGGTAAAGCTAATCCTGTCATGCCTTAGAGGCACATAGGGATATGGTGTTAGTGCCCATATTTTCCTTGACCTGTCAGCACACTAGAGGGTGATATGGTCAGTATCACGCCTGGCCGCCTTTCCTTTCCTAACTCCAGAAGAAGTCGGCTACCCGTTTCTACAGCTGGGTGGCTGGAGTGCCTCAGGCCGGATTCGAACCCCCGACCTTAGCCATGACAGAATATAGAATTTTATTAGAATATAGAATTATATCAGAACATAATTTTATTAGACTACAGATTTGTATTAAAATATAGAATTTAAACGGAACATATGATTTTATTAGAAAAAAATTTTATTGGAAATAGATTTGTATTTAAAAATAGAATTTTATAGGAATATAGAATTTTGTTAGAATACAGAATTTTATCAGAACATAGAATTTTAGCAATTTATTTTATTATACTAGAACAAGAACAAAATATAGCAAACTAAAACAGAAGCATTGCACATGTCAGACAGTTGGAAACAGAAAGTCAATGTCGTGTGTATGTGTGTGCCACTGACGGCATATAAGGAACATGATGATGGTGCCAGCATTTTCCTTGATCTTACAAGAGGGCGATGTGGCCATTATCAGGCATGGCTTAACCTTTTTTTACCTGGCTTCACCAGGGACCAAGTGCATATTTTCTTGTGCAGTTCGGCCCCTCGTGAAGCCTCCCACTGTAATCCAGCGCCGGCCGCCGAGAGAGGCACAACTTCATCACAGCACGGCCAAATCCTTGCACTAAAAACTTTATCACACAGCACAGCCAAATCCTTGTTCTAACCACTTCCTCACACAGCACGGCCAAATCTTTGTTCTAATCACTTCATCACACAGCACAGCCAAATCCTTCTTCTAACCACTTCCTCACACACCACGGCCAAATCTTTGCACTAACCACTTTATCACACAGCACGGCCAAATCCTTGCTCTTACCACTTTATCATACAGCACGGCCAAATCCTTGCTCTTTTCACTTTATCACAGCACGGCCAAATCCTTGCACTAACCACTTCATCACACAGCACGGCCAAATCCTTGCTCTAACCACTTCATCACACAGCAGTGCCAAATCCTTGCCCTAACCACTTTATCATACAGCACGGCCAAATCCTTCCTCTAACCACTTTATCACACAGCACAGCCAAATCCTTGCTCTAACCACTTCATCACAGCACGACAAAATCCTTGCTCTAACAACTTTATCACACAGCACGGCCAAATCCTTGCTCTGACCATTTCAGTACACAGCACGGATAAATCCTTGATCTAAACACTTCATCACACAACACGGATAAATCCTTGATCTAAACACTTCATCACACAACAGAGATAAATCATTGAGGAAAAAATTCGAAACAAAAGTGGATGAATCTTGAATGATTGATCTTGCTACTTCTCTGTCTCGGGGGAGTGTATGTTGAAGAAGCCGAAGCATAAGCATCATATAACAAGCATCATATAACAAGCATCATATAAAAAGCATCATATAAAAAGCATCATATAACAAGCATCATATAACAAGCATCATGTAACAAGCATCATGTAACAAGCATCATATAACAAGCATCATATAACAAGTATCATATAACAAACATCATATAACAAGCATCATATAACAAGCATCATATAACAAGCATCATATAACAAACATCATGTAACAAGCATCATGTAACAAGCATCATATAACAAGCATCATATAACAAGCATCATATAACAAGCATCATATAACAAGTATCATATAACAAACATCATATAACAAGCATCATATAACAAGCATCATATAACAAGCATCATATAACAAACATCATGTAACAAGCATCATGTAACAAGCATCATATAACAAGCATCATATAACAAGCATCATATAACAAGCATCATATAACAAGTATCATATAACAAACATCATATAACAAGCATCATATAACAAGCATCATATAACAAGTATCATATAACAAACATCATATAACAAGCATCATATAACAAACATCATATAACAAGCATCATGTAACAAGCATCATATAACAAACATCATATAACAAGCATCATGTAACAAGCATCATATAACAAGCATCATATAACAAGCATCATATAACAAGCATCATGTAACAAGCATCATTTAACACGCATCATATAACAAGCATCATATAACAAGCATCATATAACAAGCATCATATAACAAGTATCATATAACAAACATCATATAACAAGCATCATATAACAAGCATCATATAACAAGTATCATATAACAAGCATCATATAACAAACATCATATAACAAGCATCATATAACAAGCATCGTATAACAAGCATCATGTAACAAGCATCATATAACACACATCATAGAACAAGCATCATGTAACAAGCATCATATAACAAGCATCATATAACAAGCATCATATAACAAGCATCATATAACAAGCATCATATAAACAAGCATCATATAACAAGCATCATATAACAAACATCATATAACAGGCATCATGTAACAAGCATCATATAACAAACATCATATAACAAGCATCGTATAACAAACACTATATAACAAGCATCACATACCAAACAGCACATAACAAGCATCATATAACATACATCATATCACAAATGCAATATGACATGCGTCATATAACAAGCATCATATAACAAGCATAGCAAGCATCATATGACAAGCATCATATAAGAAACATCATATGACTAGCAACATATGGCAAGAATCACATGACAAGCATTATATGACAAGCATCGTATGACAAGCATCACAGAACACACATCATACGACAGGCATCACATAACAAACATCATATGACAAACATAATATGACAAGCATAATATGGCAAGCATCTCATAACAAGCATCATATAACAAGCATCATATAACAAGCATCATATAGCAAGCATCATATAGCAAGCATCATATAACAAGCATCACATGAAAAGCATCTTTTAACAAGCATAATATGACGAGAATAATTTAACAAGCATCATATGACAAGAATCATGTAACAGGTATCATAAGACAGATAACAAGAATCACATGCAAGGATCATATGACAAGCGTTCTATAATTAGCATCATATAACAGGCATTATATAGCAAGAAGCATATGATAAGCATCATATAACAAAATATTATGATAAGCATTCGTATAACAGGCATCAAATAACAAGCATCATGTGACAAACATTATATAAACAGCATAACATAACAAAGATGATTATATGACAAGCAATATACGATAAACATCAGATGAATACATCATATAACAAGCATAATATGAGAAGCATCATACGACAAACGTCATATAAGCATCATATAACAAGCATCATATAACAAGCACCATATAACAAACATCATATAACAGACATCATATAACAAGCATAATATAAAAAAGGATCATATAACAAGCATGACTTAAGGAACATCAAATAACAAACATCATATACCAAGCATCATAAAACTAACATCACAAAGCAAGCATTGTATAACAAACATCATATAACAGGTATCATATAACAAACATCATGTAACAATTATCATACAACAAGAATCATCTACCAAACATCGTATAATAAGAATCATATAAGAAACATTATAATATAACAAGTATCATATAACAGACATCACATAAAAAGCATATAACAAGCGTAATATAACAAGCATCTTATAACTAACGTCATATAACATGCATCATATAACGTCATAAGACAAATATTATAAAACAAGCATCATACAAGAAACGGCATATAATAAGCACTATAGACGAAACATAATATAACAAGCATTATATAACAAGCATCGTATAACACGCATCATATAACAAGCATCATATAACAAGCATCATGAGAAGCATCATCTAACAAGCATCAATTCACACACAACCAATGATAAACATCAAAAAACAAGGATCATATGATAAGCATCATATAACAACATCATATGATAAGCATCACATAACAAGATAAATAGTACACACATCATATAACAAGCATCATAGAATAATCATCATATTACAGGCATAAAATAACAAATACCACATAACAAGCATCATGTAACAAACATCATAAAACAGGCTTCATACAACAGAAATCATATAACAAGCATCACATAAGAAACATCACATAACAAGCATCATATAACAAACATAATATAACAAGCATCATATTAGAAGTATCTTGTACAAAGTATCATATAACAACCATCATATAACGAGTATCATGTGATAAGCGTCATATAACAGGCGTCATATAACAGGCACCATATAACAACAATCATATAAAAATATCATATAAGAAGAATCATTTAACAAACATCATATAAAAAACATAATATAACATTTAACGTAGGACAAGCGTCATATAATAAACATCATATAAACAAGCATCGTATGACAAGCATCATATAACAAGAATCATATAACAAGCATGATACGATAAACATCATATAAGAAGCATCATATAACAAGCATCATATCGTAAGCATCAGATAACAAGCAGCAAGTCAGAAGCTTCATAAAACATGCATCATATAACAAACATTATATCACACGCATTATATCACACGCATCATTTGATAAGCGTCATATAACAAGTATCATATAACAAGCTTTATATCACACGCATTATATCACAAGCATCATTTGATAAGCATCATATAACAAGCATCATATAACAAGCATCATACAGTAAACATCATATGATAGCATCTTATAACAAGTGTCATATAATAAGCATAATAGCACACGCATAATATAAGCGTCACATAACAGGCATCAGATAACAAAAATCATTCATCATATAACAACCATAACATAACAAGCATCATATAATAGGCATCATATAAGAAGCATTATATAAAACGCATCATATAACAAGCATCATATAATAGGCACCAAATAACAACCATAATGTAACAAACATCATATAACAAGCATAATATAACAAACATCATATACAACGCATCATATAAAAAGCAGTGCATCAGAAACATCATATAACAATCATCATATACCAAGCATCATATAACAAACTTCACATGACAAGCATCATATAATAAGGATCATAGAACAACAATCCTATGACAAACATCATATAACAGGCACCATATTAAAAGGCATCATATAATAAGCATCATATAACAAGCATTATATGGCATGAATCATACGAAAAGCATCAATGGTGCTGTGACCAAGTTCAATGATCCAACATGGAGTTTATTTTGTGATGAATTCGCAAATGATATTTTATAATTTGCTATGAGGAAGATGGTCATAGTGTTTATGCAGACTCAAACTGAATAAAAACCAGGGCTGGGAAACGTACAACACCTCCAAGCAGACTCCATCGCCATAGGGACCACGATGTCCTGTTTGTCTGGTTAATCCAGCTAACCTTGGGAGGGGGGGGGAGATGGCATCAAACGAGAAATAACTAGTATCTGGGCCATCCGGTTCTATACCACTCTTTCTGATATGTCTACTGTGTTGGGGGTGTACCCCATTCCCCGGAAGAGCCCCCCCCCCACCTAAGTCTGGGGCAGCTCTGGCCACTTCACCGAGCTTCTGCTATGTCTGCTAGGTTCTAGGCTCACTTTAATACCTATTGAGTTGGGGGGGGGGGACCCAACTTGAATTAGAAAGTGCACCTCCTTGGTTCATCACGGAATCACCTGAACAATGTTTCACAACATCAGATCTAGCACATTCTAGATGCAGCACTTCAGCAATGTCCTCAACTTCAAAATACTCTACACGTGATGCGAGAACAAATTCGAGCTCTGTACTATATTAGATCTGCAACACGTGGCGAACTAATTTCGAAGGTTCCTTGTCTGAGTCACTTTACACAAAGTTTCAAATGTATCCTATCTTCTGCATTCCTCACGCAATACTAATAATACCTTTTCTAAAGTGAAACATATCTTCAGTCTATCCTAAAACACACCTTCAGTCTGTTTTAAAACACATGTTCAGTCTATCCTAAACACATCTTCAGTCTATTTTAAAACACATGTTCAGTCTGTCTTAAAACACATGTCAGTCTATCCTAAAACACATGTTCAGTCTGTCTTAAAACACATCTTCAGCCTGTCCTAAAACACATCTTCAGCCTATCTTAAAACACGTCTTCAGTCTGTCCTAAAACACATCTTCAGTCTGTCATAAAACACATCTTCAGTCTGTCATAAAACACATCTTCAGTCTGTCCTAGAACTACTTCTAGTTCTTCTTTGTCTTCTTCTCTTTCTTGTTCTATTACTTGTCTTCTATACGTCTATGTTACTTCTCTTGTCCATTTTGTTCCTCCCTTCTTAAAATTGTTGACTTATATATCGTAGGTCATTTGTCCAAATTGGACACATCCCTAGATCATTCTATTGGTCAGTTGCTCAAGTCGGTCAACTACCTTCTCTTCAAAACTATGCAAATTGCGTCCTAAGATTAGAAAATATGCGTCCTGTGTCAGTCTGTTGCGTCAAATCCGTCTATACAAATTTTTCATCAAGTATCAGGTGTTTGTGATACCTATGGGGGTATTAATCCAGATCTGTTTACATTGTCCATCTATCTATCTCCATATTGTTGATTTAACCATTCAGTTTAGTCGTGTCAGGACTATTATAATCTGGGTGTATCTCTTGTAATCTGCCTTTATTATCGGTGTCCATCCTGTCATTGTCATAGAATTCCTGCTAATACCGTGGGAGTGTTTCTGTAGAATTTTCCATCGTTTCTGACCTACTTTCTACGTATCAGTAATAGCAAACTATGAAAAATGCTAATAGTAATAATAATCATAGCATTAATAATGATATAAAAAATAATAATAATAATCATATACAAGGGACTATGTATCTCAAACCAAACCAAAAATTGTCACCAAGATATCCGGTCCATAATTTAGCGTGGATTTGCTATTCTCGTGCATAGTCAGAACGCAGTAGCTGATTTTGCTAATCACGCATTTTTTAAAACACTGACTCACGTTGAGTTTATGGAAAAGTCGTGATTTTTCTTTTCTGTGGGGAGCACAACTCACTTCCCACGCAAATGAAACCCTATAAAAGGATGAGGTTACACAAACAAATTCAGTTAATTTTCAAGCAGACAATTATGGTGCGTCTATAGCAAAATTTATGAAACATTGCTAGCAGGTGAAAGTCAAAGTCAGGTTGCCAGGCATTTAAACATCAGCAGAGTACCATCAGTCAACTTTGGCACCATTTCCAAGCCACTGGCTCAGCTGAGGACCGGAACCGCAGTGGACTACCCAGGGTGACAACAGCAGCTGATGATCGCTTTATTCTGGTTCATCACCTCAGAAACAGGTTTGCAACAACTTCCTGAAGTACTCTGTCATTGCTTGCAGGACGTCGTGTGTCTGATCACACTGTCCGGAATGGACTTATGGACTGGTGGCACGACGACCTCACCAAGGTCCTGTCTTAACGAGAGGCCATCGCCAAAATCGACTTGTTTGGGCCAACCAGCATCGGCCCTGGACAACTGACAATCAGTGGAGACGTGTCTGGTTTAGTGACGAATCTTCCCTTTTATTGCACCGCCATGATATGCGGAGAAGGGTTTACCGTAGGCCAAATGAACGTTTTGCCCAAAATTGCGTTGATGAAGCTCCGCCGCTCGGTGGTGGAGGTGTAATGGTATGAGGAATGATCAATTTCAACGGAAGGAGTCCATTGGTACAGATTGAAGGAGGATTGAATGCGTAACGATACGTCAATGAAATTCTTCGACCCCATGTCCTTCCATTTTTTAGATGCGCAAAGGTCTGTGTTTCAACAGGACAACGCCAGACCCCATTCTGCACGGTTCACCACACAGTTCCTGACTGCCAACAACATTCTCACCCTTCCCTGGCCATCTCTGTCTCCAGACATGAATCCGATCCAGCATCTATGGGATGAGCTGCAAAGACGTGTTGTCGCCGAAACGTTTCTCAAGCCAATCGTTGTAATCTGTGGCAGGCACTCTAGGAAGAGTGAGCAGCCATCCCACAGGAGCACATCAGATATCTGATCGCATCTATGCCCAGGAGATGCTAGTCGCTGATCGATGCAAGTGGAGGCCACACAACATACTAACTTGAGAACCTCTGGGACTAACAAATTCTCGTCACACAGATGCAAAAAACTGTCATGTGAGAATTTAAACCATTAGGTATTATTGTGCACACTTTGAAAATTTTATTCATTCAATTTAAAAAGCTATAGAATATAAAAGTTATGCCTAAAATTGGGTCATCAGTAGTTATGCGTTTCTTTTCTTGGACAGTATATATAAACTGTTTTTCTGAATATTAAATTACTTATTCAGCCAATTGTTTAAGCAGACAAGTTTATTTCCGCTGGTTAGTTTAAAAAACCTTTGTAAACAACACACCCTGATACAGAAAGCAGATGTTCATAAGGGACAGTGATGGCTGGGAATGCTAAATATTGTCTAGCTAACTTAGCCAGAACTGGGTATTTGTCTACTTGTAGCATCCACCAGTGTAATGGATCCAAGTCAGTGTCAATCTGTTGCTCAAGTCTGTATCGCTCAACAACTGTTTTCGTGGAGGAGGAGGAGGAGGAGGAGGATCTGGAGAAAGTCATCAGTGTCTTATCTTCAGTGCGATGACAGTTCCTACATTCGCATTTTCCTTCTGGGTGGTTTTTCTGGCTTGAGTTTATTAAATGTGTCAGATTTTCCAAAAAGAACTTACAGCTTTTGCGAAAAACACGGTTCTTTTGTCCTTCGCAAATATATAAGGATTTTTTAAAAGTGATGGTACAACACAGCCACAATTCCTATAATAGACGCCTTCATAGAGTCATTTATAACATGCAGACAGACTGACAAATGTTTGAACGTTCATTCGGCACTCCTATGAGTGTACGGCGTGGAAGTACAGCGTCGCCGTTCGCGAGTCCGAAAGTGGAAGGCCTATAAATATCGAGAAAGACAAGACGGGAATTATGATAGCCAGCAGGCATGGCGGGACTGAATTCGTTTCGTCTGTGTTAGCTCCAGCCGACCTGATACTGTTCGATCTAATGTGTGTGGAATATATAATATGTGCTGCGTATTTCAGATCATTAGCGTCATGTATGGAGATTTCGCTGATCCCTGTTCATATTTCAGTGCATTGGCACAAATGAGTAGCTATATCAGGATATTTCAGTGCGTTGGCACAAGGGGGGAGGGAATTTATGTCATAATATTTCAGTGCGTTGGCACAAGAGGATATAGGTTATGATAGTTCAGTGAGTTGGCACAAAGGGGGAGAAATATGGTATGATATTTCAAGGCAGCTGAAATATGTATTAATGAGGAAAAACTGGAAGAAGTGGAGAGTTTTGAATATCTTGGATCACTTCTAACTAATAACGGAGATACAGTGAGGGAAAGTAAAAGGAGAACATCTATCGCTCTTCAGAAAGTAAAACAAATAAAGAATCCGTGGATTCAGACAGAACCACAAAAATAAGATTTTTAAGGGCATGCATCTTTCCTATCGCAACATATGCCTGTGAGACCTGGACACTTAACAAAACAGCTGAGAAACACATAAATGCTTTTGAATGTAAATGCTACAGAAGAGTTCTCCAAATATCGTGGACACACACACACAAGACAAATATATATCTATATTACAAGAGCTTAATATTAAAGAAGGCTGGCTAGTAAAGAGGATTAAAGAGAGAAAACTTAAATATTTTGGACACATTAAACTCATGATAATTTAGAGAAGACCCATATTGGAAGGATGCATAATGGGAAAAAGAAAGAGAGGAAGACCAAAACGAAGATGGCTGCAAGACATCGTTGACGATCTGCAAATGGATGCAGCAGCATCAGGCCATCTTGCTCACAACCGAGAGGCCTACAAGAGTGCTGTTTGGGAGGCAAATTTCCGCAAAGGACATGCAAATGAATGAATGAATGAATTTCAGTGCGTTGGCACAACATGGAGATGATGTGTAGTGTGTGGGGAGTGGATTCATAACAGCAGTGCCTGGAATATGTTAATCACTGCATTGGCACTATCTTAAGATGAATGTATGTTTTGCTTAGGAAGGCCAGGAGAGCCCAGGTCAGCCGGCCCACCCGATTCAGTTAGAGTATTATGCATTACTATTGATATCATTCCTGTTCATTCATGATGATATATGTTGATGTCTTGTGCATGTAATGTTGTATGACGTGATATGGTATGTAGTGTGTATAATAAATATCGATATTTGATTGTTTGACTTTGTAATGTGTAATACATGACACGTCGTTGGTTGAATGATTGTAAATATGCTGCATGACTGGCATACAGTATCCTTGGAGGAAAGATCCTGGGTTGTAGATGAGATGGATTTATGCCTGGCCACCCAGTACGGTAGTACATAGGCCATGGATTTGGGG
Source organism: Achatina immaculata (assembly GCA_009760885.1). NCBI lineage: Eukaryota > Metazoa > Mollusca > Gastropoda > Stylommatophora > Achatinidae > Lissachatina > Lissachatina immaculata. The sequence goes on from CM019701.1 coordinate 22,519,060, forward strand.
TTGCAATTGGGTTCCAGGTCCGTCCCTCCCATAAAATGTCCCCAGTGTGGACTTAGCACCCCGCTAAGTTTACAAGTGAGTGAAGCCACCATGTCACAACCCCACATTCTCCACCACACGAGAACAGCTAAACACATTATACACAACAACTGCAAGCAGCAGTGGATGGACAGCTGAGCTAGTAATCCAACTGGAAGATCCCTATATACACGCCTGCCAAAGCCTAACCTCAGAGACATCATTAACAGTTTATGTCGTAGAGAAGGTAAATAGAGGTGTATGGTGCAGTTTTGCAAAGTGAGGGAGGAAGTGAGCAAGGTGAGAAAAAAAAAAACGAATAGAAAGTATGAGAATGTATAAATGAAAAACATACAACATCCGATATTTCGGCGTGAGCCTTATTCGAGGATACATACAAAACGAAATACAAACACATAGAACTTATCTGAAGCGTCTTCCTCCGGATGAGAAGCAGAAATTTGTGTGGAAGAAGGAGGAGAAAAAAAAGGAGGGAAAAAAAACCACGCTGACTACAGACAAAAGGTTCCCGATAGAGCCAATCATAACGAAGAAGCGGAGAGAGAGGAGGAGAACAAGTGGGAGAAAGGGGTGGGGGGAAGGCAATAGAACCATGATAGCCACTAGAGGTGTCGGAGGGGGGAGGAGGAGAGGGGAGGAAAAAGCGGACGCGGAGAGATAATGAATGAAGAACTTAAACACCTACCGGGAGAAAATGTGAAACTGGTGAATAGGACAAGACCAATATGTTGGCAGAGAAGGAAATATGATGGTGGTAGGGAGGGGTAGCATAGAGAAAGAAAGTAGAGTATAAAAAAAAGGCCAGTGGAAAAATAAAGAAGTTACAGAAAGCTGAAGACATTGTTAATTCCAGCTGGGTGGAGACAGCCAGTCTGGGATAGATACATATGTCGTAGAGACCAATGCACAATTTTTAGATTGCGAAATGGACACATCACCCTTAATAAGCACTTACACAGAGTGACCACTGACCACACACCATAATGCATGCACTGCAACAGACAAGAAGAAGAAAAATTTTTAGCACAACCTGCTTGACTGCAGTGCATTGAAAGGCCTTCGGAAGAACCTAATACCACCAAACTCCTCAATCACCGACATCCTGTATGGAGATGTAGAACAGCTGAAGAGGACCTGTACGTTTCATTATCTGGCACAAGGGAAAAAGAGTGAAAACTCGTAAACCTGGGGAACGGAAAAGTCAGAGTCAAGTCCGCCATTCATACAATCTTCACTCAATCTAAACACAAGGATCAAGTCAGAGTCAAGTCCGCCATTCATACAATCTTCACTCAATCTAAACACAAGGATCAAGTCAGAGTCAAGTCCGCCATTCATACAATCTTCACTCAATCTAAACACAAGGATAATGTTTGTTAGCAATGCTTAGACCTGCCATTGTTACATCCTCTCTTACACTAGCGTGCATGTTGAAACCCGCATCTTAGATTAGCCCATACTTATAATGTCATGTGCTTGACCTGAGTAACAAATCAGAGAATATTAGGGGGAAAAAAAACCAGGCTAAGATTATTCAAGTCACATGTAACATCCTCATTTATGCATGCGAAAGCTGGAAATCAACTGAAGAAACAGGTAACAAATTAGACACTTGAAAACAAACGCCTAAGGTATAAAATGGAACGAATTCAAGAACAACACAGAGATAAGGCAAATGAGTGAATAACAACATGTCTCATCGGTGATCAGAAAAAAGGAGACGGACATATGTGGGTCACGTGATAAGAAGAAACCATCAGAGAATCCCACAAACAAGCTATCGCGTGGAACACAAGAGACAGAAGAAAAAGAGGTCGACCAGTTGAAACTATAAAGAGGACATTGTTAAGAGAGGCAAAATTCTCTCTCTCTCTTTCTCTCTCTCTCTCTCTCTCTCTCTCTCTGAACCTTAAGTACCCAGGGCACATGTGGCTTCCGCAAGGGTTTTCTACAAATGCCTGTCCTTCGCCTTTTTTTCTGCTCTTACCCAGGTGAGCCCTCTATTGCTCAACATCTTTTCTGTTGTTCTTCTCCATGTCTCTTTTGGTCTACCCTTACTTCTGCTCCCCTGTGGTGTCCATCTTAGTGCTATTTTTGGTAGAGGCAAAATTAGTAGGCATAAAAACCCTTCATGAGGTTGAAAAGCTCGCCGAAAACAGGAAAACTTGGCGAACTACCACGAGAACGCGACAGGGGAAGAATATAAGATGTAAGATATTAGGAAGCCACAGACTATCCCTCACGTTCGATCACGACATCGACCTGCTTCTTCGTCTTCTTCTGCGTTCGATGATGTTGGTCACATCAGATCCTGATCCCTGTCGACACGGCAAAGCTCAAAGTCCTCTCCAGAACCTGCTTCTGATTAAAGCGAATATGTGACAAGTCTACCTTTCAAAACATTCTAATCCTCGCACATGAAAGAGATAAACACTCTAATCTACCGGCTACTCGCTGCCTGTGAAACTCCCAGTCATCGGTAAATGTGCCACGTACTGCGATGTTAGATAACAATCTGGAAAACAGAGACTGCCTCCCCCCTCCCCAAAACTTGTTTATTTACTATTGTTTTTTTTTTCAAGATTCATCGCACCCGCATTTTATAATTAACACACTTAGGTACTGCGTTAAAAAAAATTGAATCCCAGAAATTTTTAACGCGTTAATCGAACACGTTAACGGCAATTATTCAGTAGTCGTAGTAATAATGTTGTAGTTGGCTATTACGGCTACTGATTTTCCAGCACATCATCATCATCATCATCATCATCATCATCATCATCATCAT